>CM069874.1:54190126-54830668 GCA_036172665.1 Prosopocoilus inquinatus
GAATAATTTGTACGTCCAGTTTCTGAATTGATGACTAACCTAAAATAATTTCAGTTACTATTATTCATTGGTTATCGTTTTTCGGTACCTATTCAAATTTTTTATGAGTAAGAAACGGTTAGGTCGGTCGGTAAATTTTTCTAATGAGATAAACTTTTTAAATAAACTTGTAAATTTGTTTATTATTTTGGATCAATTCAAAACTTCAAATTTACGTAATCGTGGAAGACGAAACGAATGCATTTGGTAGAAATGTTTTATGTTATATGTTAATTTGTTTTGATATGAAAAAAGAGTCTTACCCCTAGATTCACAAAAATTATTTAATCACATAGTGATAGTGAAACTTTGAGGTTTCACTGTCGGTGGTAAAATGTTGAGGTTTAATGCTGTTTCTGCAGTTTCCGGTTTAGAGATTAAAAACAATGTTCACCTAATATTAAAGCAGTTAATTTTGCATTTTTTTAATCACATTAATAGTTTAGCAAACAGTATCATTCAATAATGGTCTAAATATTTGATTCTTTCCAAGTAGTTGTGACTGTAATGTGCAAGCAGAGCTAAGCTAAAACTAAAAGGTTTTGTCTTGGGGTTAGCTGTTCTTACACGAAATAAAAGCGTAAATTCTTTTTAAATTGAAACAAATCATGTAAGATAAAAAAACGAAATCAAAAAGCTTGCATCTTGGCCTACTAGATTATATTGGAAACCACACCTTACAAGGAGCTCAAAATTTGTATATGGTCTTAATCGATAACGAACTATTCAAATAATATAAAATTAGTCCTGGAGTACTTCCGGTTGTACCAGAAGTCAATACTAACTTTCTTATTTTAAACGGAACGTCATAGCTAAAATGACCTGTTTTGACAATATTATTTTTTTCCTAAAAATCTTGGCGATTACAGTGGTCACAAAAAATTGGAATATTTCGAAAACTAAAAAAGATAGAGAATTGTACTTTTCTCTATTTGAACACAGAGATGAAGTAACACTTTTTTGGTAAAAGATAAACAGTACACTTTACAAACAGCTTACAAGGGATCCACAAAAATTAACAGTTCTCAACCATTAACTTTTTTCTGTGGCATCTGATGCAAAATGTGATTTTATTTCTATTTTGTACAAACCATATAATGCTTAGCTCTAACGGTTTTCAAGATATTTGCGTACAAATTGATTTCTTGTTAAATACTGATACGGTAAATACGCTATTTCTTATTATAGACAGAACGCTTAGATTGATCTTTCATAATTTTTGTTCAAAAAGCTATTTATTTACTAATAAGAACTTTTGTAATGCTGACGGAAACGTTTGAAGATCGTTTAATAGGATGCGGTGATCAACGGGTTTGGCTTCCTAGATCACCCGATTTAACTCCAGTAGATTTTTATTTACGGAGTAAATTAAAAAGATATAGTACGTAATGCTCCTGCAAATACTAGAGAGAATCTGGATCGAAGGGGCAGAAATGCATTCGAACAATGGATGGACAAGAAACTCAAAAATCAAATCTTTATAACGTCTGTACTTAACAAGAATTAAATTATGCATAAATATCCCGAAAACCATTAAAGATAGCGATAAAATTGTTTACACAAAACCGAAAGAAAATAATATTTTGCATCCGATGGCATAAAAAAAAGTCAGTGGTTGCATTTAAAAAATTGAGTTATTTATTGTTGAAAATTCTTAACTCTTGTGGATTCCCTGTAAGCTCTTTGTAAAGTACACGGTTTAACTATTATCAGAAAAGTGTTATTCTATCTTTGTGATCAAACAGACAATAGTTCAAATTCTCTGTTTTTTAGTTTTCGAAATATTCCAATTTATTGTCACCACTGTAATCGCCAACATTTTTAGGCAAAAATGAATATTGTCAAAACAATACATTTTAGCCACGATGTATGTGAATACAAAATATGTAGAATCGAATGGGAAATTCAAAAATGTAATAATATATGGGGTGTTCTACTTAAAACAGGAAAGTTGCTATCGACTATCGACGGTACAACCGGAAGCACGTCATGACTGTTTTTATATTATTTGATTCGATCGTCATCGATTACTACCATATACAAATTTTCAGCGACCTTTAAGTGGTAGTTTCCAATATATGATATTCTAATAGGCCACTCACCGTGAGTATTCCTGTAGAGTCAAGACATATTTATAATATAATAGAACATTTAAGAAATGCATATAATATAATACACACTTTATAGTACCTACAGTAAAATTCTCACATGTATGTAAATTTTACTGTATTCCCTGTTTCAAAAAACGCATGTTGATAACACTCCCGCTCCAAAAAAAAAGTATCCCCGTCCTCCGGTCCACCCCTCAACAGCTTTGCAATCCTCCGCCCAAATAAGTGGTCGCATTTGACAACATCTACTGGTATGTATTCTTGCTTTTACTATTACGTACTTTGTCTCAGCATGCATTAAAAAAATAACACACTGAAACTTACAAGGTTAAACAGAAATCGTAGCTCCACTTGAGCTGTTCTTATTGTTTGGTTTTTCTTTTTTTTAAATAAAGAAATACACACCCGCAAACGAACCGAGTAACTAAGCAGTTGCCTTCTTGTTTTTTGGAAAGTCGCATGTCCACCACCACCAGCATGGTTTAACCACCGTTAGGAGACACGGTTTCGACACACTTTGTATTTTTACCAGCCACCACCAATTTCTTAGCAGTAGCTATTGGCCCGGAACTCTATTTTTCTCTCTATGTACGTTTCTGTGTTATGCTCCACGCTCATCTTCAGTATATCTATTGTATTATTTCCTTGTATCGTGTGACTGTCAGTTATAATTGTTAGTTTTTTGTTTTTATTTCACCAATCAAATCAGTAGTTATAATCTACGCGCACGGGGAATATTTTTAATGAAGATATAATAGGATTTCACTGAACACTGCTTAAGAGGATTGCATTAAATGAACATAAATTTTTTTATTCAAAATTAATGAAAATATAAGTAACGGTTGCTTGATTACTTTCGTATCATTTCAATTTCTATGCCACTCACCATGAATATCCCTGTACAAGCGCATATTTTCTTTATTTCGGTTTGCATATAATCCCGGCTCTAATCATAACCATTTAATTAAAATGCATCAAACATTTTGGCACCTGCCCCTACGATTTCCGCTGCAACTGCAATGGATATATTGTCAGCATACGTGATAATGTAACCATTTCTAATGTGTTATGGAATGTCATTAATAAACAGAGTGAAAATGAATGGTCCCAGCTCCGATCCCTGAGGAACCCCACTCAACATATTAAATTTCTGTGAGAAGGAGTGATTTGCAGAGATATTCGCCTTTCAGTGTTCCAAAAAGGAGTAAATACATTTTAATTTATTGCCTCTAAGACCTATGTTACTTACTCTAGTACGTATAATATTGAATTCAATGCTGCCAAAGGCGGCTTTTGTCATATCAAAGAACATGCCAAGTACGTGATCACGTTGGTCCAGTGCATAAAATACGAGAAGAGCGAGGACATAGTATCCCCCACTATTCGATAGGAATCAATGAAACGTCAATAAGAATGAGCCAGCCTGCCAGCCGATCGTGTACCAACAGAAGTTATAAAACATGTGGCTCGCGTGAAATACAAACACGAATCGAAATTATGAATTTAAGTACCTGTGTTTTATAAACAGTACAGGTAATGCAGAATGTATTATTTGCGGTAAACTGTTGAGCGTAAAACGATATAATATTGCTCGTCTCTACAACATTTTCCATAAAGAATATTATCTACATAGGTTTTGTATATCGTTGGTTGTTGAAATTGAAGCGCTGAGTGTCAAGCGGAACCGGCACTGCCTATGCGATGGTAGAAGGAGAATATACCCCGACATATTCCCCTCGCATGATTAGGCCTGGTCCAGTCTAGAGTGAATATAATTTAAGAAGTTTATACAGGCTGTGTCTGTAGATTGCTCGCCTCTAAAGCAATGTTAACAATCAGTTAAAATATTCTGTCTAGTAAGAAATGGCTTAATTTTATTTAATTTTATTTCAAGGTTGTTCGCACTTTTTGGAATAGGCACTATTTTTGTAATTTTGTGGTGAATCAGGGAAAACACCATCGTAGTGAATCAGGGAAAACACCATCGCTAGAAGATTGATTAATCAACTCAGTTAATTGTGGTAAGATCGCCTAAAAGCTATTTTTTTGAACACCAGCATTGAGATACCGTCCACACTGACACTATGCTTCATTTTCATGCCGCAGATAACTTTGCTGACATCCTCTTCGGTCGTTGATGATTTTATGATAGATAGAAACTATTTGTGATGCCTTTTGCCTGTTTTACTGGATTGGACATGTTTTTGGCAAAGCGGATTTGTAGTTCCATGGTAATGTCATTAATAAAATATTCACCCAGAGCATTCGCTACCTTACAACCATTGAATACTTTGTTGTTAATTAGAAGGGTTATATCATTTAACTTGTTTCTGTTCTTATTCTCGTTACCCATTTCATTGTTGACCATTTTCCATACTTCCTTGCTTTTATTATCTGCTGTAGCAATTCTATTTTCAGATTTTTCGTCTCCTCAATTAGGTTTTTATATTGTTTCTTTTTTTCCTTTAAAAATTTACACCTAAGCTTTATTTTATTATTGATTACAAAACAGTATGTTCTTTAAACAGTCACTGCGACGCAATTCTATAAATGAAGCCGCAGATTTAACAAAATCACCGATAATTGGAAAAACAAATCTGTGCACGCTCCTTGCCAATAATTATGCTAATTAATTTAACGCCAGTTGAATTGCATTAGCGTCTGCAGGCATGCTTTTATGCTGTATTTTCAATTATGTTATTGTCAGTTAAGTGTGTTTGCTGAAAATTTTAACGGGGCACTTATTTTAGCAAGTTGCCTCAAATATTAGCGCAAATATTGTTGTTAGTAGCAGACCATGACAGCCTTAATGGAGATTTGCATTCAAATTGCAATACCTAAATAAATACAGGGTTATTCACGTAAACCGTTCATTAAAAGTTTTCAGGGAAGAAATTTTGGCAGAACTGGAAGTATACAAGGTAGGGATTAGATGTATCTACTTCACGTGTACACGTGTAATACACGAATTTGAATTTTAGTCCGTGTAATATTAAATACAGGATGTTCTTTTACTGTGTGCAAATATTTAAACCTTAACAAAAATTTAATAGTTTTCGAGAAAAATGCACTGGCAGATTTTCACTAAACCGTTTGAGAACTGCTGGCGTAGCTAAAAGAGGAACGCGGCCGCCTCTTCAATTATGACCCGAAGACGAAGTAGGGCAGGGTCAGTACTTCACTTGATCTTGAGCACGAACGACAGCTCCGATCAGCTGGTCAGTCAAAACGTTTACAATTTAAATTAACTTCACTGCAAGTAATAACAAGTTTAAGTATTTTCAAATTAAAATCTGGCACAATTCAAGAAGCTGCGGTTTGTAATTGCCGAACAAATTAAAAGCGAGGTACAAACAAATTGTATTTCTCATTCCATATTATTTTTAATAGACATAAAAATTTACTTTTTTTCCATGAACCGTAAGGAGTAATACTTTCATAGCTAGCAGCGAGATTACAGTAAAAGTTTATTTACGTAAAAGGAGAAGGAAGAACATTTTTAACGTGCTTGCCTGATTGGTGCATAAATTTTCGGATTTATTCGTCGATAGTTGATATCGTAAAACATATTATTTCGCTCAGTTTAGTAAAATTTTAAATAAAATAATTAATAAACGATATCAGTGATTATTATTACGAAACGCTGCGTTGAAAATCGAGTACGGTATCGGTGGTCGTGTTCATACCGATTGGAAAGCGAAGTTGACCTTCCTATCTTTCTCATACATTTCAGCAGTTCCAAGAAAGTGGTCCATTCGAAATAACTTGGCTATGATACGATAGCCACCAAAAATACCCGCAGAAGGTAGCATTTCGTGTACTTATACTGAGGTTTTTTTTATTTGCAAATAGTAAAAGAACAGCCTGTATAATAACATCGATGACAAAAGAAACTTTTCTGGTTTCTGAGTTATGATAAATGGCGAAAAATTCGGTGAAAACAACTAAATCAATGTATTTAATAAAACGTGTATAACAATAAAATGGTCAACATCTTTGAATCATATATGAAATACATAAACTTAAATTTTGTCACCAATTGTTTTTGATACTGAGGTTTTTGTTTATTTGCACACAGTAAAAGAACAGCCTGTATATTAAATATTCTAATATACACTTTGACACTCAAGAGTAGAATTTTGTATACAGGATGATCTTTTACTGTATGCAAATAAAGAAACCTCAGTGTAAGTACACGAAATGCTACTTTCTGTGGGTATTTTTTGGTGGCTACCGTATCATAGCCAAAAAATTTCAGATGGATCACTTGTTTTGAACCGCTGAAATGTGCGAGAAAGACAGGAAGGTCAACTTCGCCTTCCTCTCGATATAAACACGCCCACCGCTATCGCACTCGATGTTCAACGCAGAGTCTCATAATAATAATCACTGATATCGTTTATTAATTATTTTATTTTAAATTTAAAAATTATTTTAATTTACTGAGCGAAGTAATATTACATTTATTTGTATTACGATATCAACAATCGATGAAAATTTACGCACCAATTAGGCAAGTGCGTTAAAAATGTTCTTCCTTCACCCTTTTATGTAAATAAACTTTTACTGTAATCTCGCTGCTAGCTATGAAAGTATTGCTACTTACGGTCCTTGGAAACAAAGTAAATGTAAAAAGTCTTTTAAAAGTAATTTGGAATAAGAAATTACAATTTGTTTGTACTTCGCTTTTAACTTGTTTGGCAATTACGAATCGCAGCTTCTTGAATTGCACTAGATTTTAATTTAAAATACTTAAAATTGTAATTACTTGCAGTGAAGTTAATTTAAATTATAAACGTTCTGACCGACCAGCTGATCGGAGCGCCGCTGATTTATATCGTTCCTGCTCAAAATCCAGTAAAGCACTGACCCTGGCCTATTTCGGCTGCGAGTCGTAATTGAAGAGGCGCCCGCGTTCCACTTTTAGCTATGCCAGCAGTTCTCAAACGGTTTGGCGAAAATCTACCACTGCATTTTTCTCGAAAACTATTATATTTTTAAGTTAAGAACATATAAGTTCAATTGTTGCCATTTATGGTACCTGTAGTGTTTCATTATAGCTAAATATTTCACGAGAAAATAAAGCTAGCAAAAATGTTTTTTTTTAAATTTGTTTGGAAAGGGATGTTTTAGTATACATGGAGCAAATACTACTTCTACACAGAGACCTTCTAGTTAGGATCTGGCAGAATGGCGAGCATTTTTAATTGGTTCGGCCATGCTTCAACAAAAATGTATTTCAGCCAATCATAAAAAAGAAAGTAATTGCAGTTTGGCGCCAATACTTGATCTTGACTTTGAAAATAAGTAAGCAAGGTTAGGTAATATGGCCAATTTGACATTGGTGGCACTTTTTTTGCTGAAAGGCTGAATGGCTGATTCTGCCACACTTTAACTAGAGGGTTTCTAATTCTATACAGGCTGTTATACATTTGAAGTTCGCCATTGCAGTTGGGATCCCGAAAACGAGATATGAAGTCAGTTCTTCTATCATATCCAGTTTTTCAAATATTCACGAAAAAAGCCGGAAAACGCTATTTTCGTTTTGGAAGTTATTAGATTTTATTTAAAACGTATCATCTCGTTTTCCAACATTTTTTCTTACGATGGTTACATTGGATTTTAAAACTATTAAACAGAGCCAGTCTCCATGTATTGTACATATTTATTTAATAAAGTAGAATAGCTGTACATGCAAAAAAAATGTTGGTTTACTTAAATGTCCAAAACGGCCACAAGTAAAGAAGCAAAACAAATATAAAAGTGTCTAAAAAGCTGCTTATAAAGTAATGTCAACACTACTTTTTATGCTGTATAGGGTGTCTCAAAACCTCTGTCTTTAAATTTCCTCGTTCCTCGTCACATAAGAGATTAATTCTTCACATCTGAAATTTTTTGCCGAAAAATGAAAAACTGACCTATCACAAGCGAGCGCTGTCCCTTTGTTTTAAAACCTCTGCTTGGTTTATAATTTGTTTCAGCAATTTATTGCGATAAAAGCAATAAACCGCAATAAAACTTTTTATTTACGTTTAGAAGAACTGGTCAAGGTCTTATTGTACGGGAATATGAATCCGACTTGCGATAAGTAAGAACGTTTGCTTCTTGTTGTCTCTCGTTAGATTTTTGCTGAAGTAATTAACCATCTTCATAATTATTTTTTAATTATCGCACTAACAGCTGCAGAATAAGTATTGCAAGAGCAGAAACTGTTCCTATTGTAAAAACGGAAAGCAAGAATTGGAGTATGATACGACGAAAAATTTAAATAAATTAGATTGCCTGTACACACAATAATCTGTGGGTTCAAAACAAGTGATTGAATCACTTCGCTAGCTCTCAATCGAACTATTTTATTAATTGTTTACATTTCACAAAATACGTTTTTATGAGGATAATTTTGAAGCTGAATTTTTGCGTCGGCTTAAACCAATAAAGACATGAAAAGCTCTCGCCTACTGCAGACGTTTATTTCGTCTTTTCGTCGTAGTTTTAATAAAGAAACAAATTTACTTTTGCTGTACAAATACAATAAATTTTAGTAATCAACATTGTAAGTTGATTATTGGCAACTTACAAATTAATATGATGTAAGAATATCAACTTTTTCGATCGTCTTTAGATTGAATTTTTTAAATTTAACTGTTAATGTACGGATTAGCACAAAAGTAATCATCAATTAATGCAACACGCTCAAAATATTTTAAACTGTTAAGAACTTAGCTAGTTACAAAATTTATCTGCGTAGACGTAGAAAACTCTCGTCTAGTGCAGACGTTTATTTCGTCGTTTATTCGAAGTTTTAATAAATAAATTTATTTTTGGTGTACAAATAAACAATAAAGTTTAGTAATCAACATTGTAAGTTGATTATTGGCAATTGGCATATTAATATGATGCAAGAATGTCCACTTTTTCGATCACCTTTATATTGTCTTTTTTAAATTTAACTGTTAAAGTACGGATTAGCACAAAACTAATCATGAATTAATGCAACACGCACATAATATTTTAAACTATTAAGAACTTACCTAGTTACAAAATTTATCTGCCTTTAAAATTAACAAAAAAACACGATACTTGACCTGCCTTAAGTACAATATCTGTGCATTAGGTCATGGTCTGCGTGTTTATGATTTTTATGGCCTCGAACGTCGGAGAATAGTTGAAAACCAAACTCCGCCGGAACATTTAAGCTGCGTTTACCGACCCTCAAACAATTTCTATGATAAAGTAAAATAATTTTTATGTGAGTTATTACTGCTATCTGACCAATAGTTGTATAACAAATTTCGCTTCTTTTTTGACCACTGTTTGTGGTTTCATTAAATGCATAGGTTCAGAGACACGCTGTATATGTTTCTGGTATTACCAGTACAGAGTGATCCAAATAAAAACGAATTAGAGCTGGCGTTAGAATTTAAAAGTCTTGGAAAACGTCGTACTAATAGATTTAGACCCAGTTTTTCCATCTAAGTTTAACTTTAAACTTCGCTTTATTCCCATGGTAACAATTGTTAGGACAAGGACAATTATATCCACAGGAATAAAACAGAGTTTAAAGTTAAACCCCAATTGAAAAACTGGCCCTTAGATTTATTTAACAATTTGCAATAAATATGTCGGTCACTCTATAAAAATTGTGTCTCACAGACTGTTTTAAATGTTTATTTCGTCAGGTTGTTCATTAAGAGATTATGTTATATTCTTCTACATCGTATTTAAGAATGAAATGTATCTGATTAGCCTTAATGTTGATTTTGTTAGGTAACAGATTGTTTTGCAATAATTTCAATTCACTTCAATTATTTAAAAAATGCGTGGTAAAACGCCTTAATTTTTTTGAAACTCTCTCGTATTCACTGTCCAACTCATAACTAAGGATAGGACTGGCATATGTTCACGTCATCGTTTCAGTAGCGCCGTAAAAATAATTAAAATAATTCTCGGCGTTCTTGTGATATGACGCAACGAGACGAAATATTTCGGAGCTCGGGGTATAAGTGGGCAACCAATTATTCTGAAAATATTTACATGTTGAAAAAGAAGAGTTGATTGCACAAGTGGCGGCGGCAACTATCTACGCAGCTCTTGCGTTTGCATTTACGCTGCGCTGTAATGTCTTGCGCGCTTCTTTAGAATTTGAACCGTGCAAAATATATGGTTCCTATCCGTACTCATAACTTTCAGAAAAATAATTATCTAATGAAACACAAGAAAAAGCCTTAGATTGTAATTACGAAAAATGAAGAGACTAAGCGATTAGATTAGTAAGAAAGTTTAATCGATTATTGATTTAATATTAAATTGCGACGACTGCAGCACGTAGCCACTTTTTTAAGTTGAATCCTCAGGATATCAAAAAATCACTGCAGACATTTTTCATAATGATTTTAACTATCCCTTTAAGTTCCATTTCATTTATTTGCCTTGTTAGAAGAACACAGTACCTATTATTAAATATATCCTATCTTTTTCGCATTAGGCCGTCTCAGTACCCTTGTAGTGGTTAATAATGGTTTGGGTCCCTTTTAATTAGTATAAAATACATTGAGAAATTATAGCAAAAATTTACGTTTATGCATCAACTAAATATGTTTGTTTAATTCTTATGTTTTCTTCGACAATAGTGAACGAGCGCTATACAGTCTGTTTGATTTTGGCTGTCACGATACATATGTCGGCTACTGTTAGAGATAGGACAAAATGTTATAGAAGGAAAGCTGTTCTACATTTAATTTTCGATTATCTGCCTTAGTCGGAAAAACAAACGAGCATCAAATGTGTAAGACGTACCAAGTATATTCAAAATTTTAAATGTAAAGTACCAAATTTTATTACGTTTTCTAAAACTGTAAAAAATTCTCTCTACAACGGATATCACATACCATAATCATTTAATCAATTAAAAACATAAATCGATAACTAGTAAATGCGTCCTTAAATTAACTAGAGCTTTATTCGAAAAAGTAGGTGATGAAACAAATGAAATTATTTTTCAGTTTCCAATTGAACATTTTTCCTTAATGTTTACTGTCTTGAAAACATGTGCTGTTCAGCGTAATACAACAACATAAACAAAGTAAGAATAAATTAATTAAGTAGAACGAAATTGCTGATTATTTCAAGGAATGGAGATCCCTTTGAACAAAAGCTCTATACCGGCTGTTTCAAATTGGGTGTGCACTGAAGGGATCTCCTAAACCGTAAGACTTTACTCATATTAAGAGTATGATTACGTAGTACTCGTAATCAGTATTCATACTCATGAATACAATTTGCCCAACTCTGGTTATAAGTAACGTCTGTTAAGTAATTCTTGTAAATGCGGCTCGCAAACCGGCACAGGCGTTACTAAGAATCCACGTTATTAACGCCAGTCTTAAAAGTTCATGTAAACACCGCCATTTTCAACATCATATTTTTTTTAGAATGTACCGGCTATTTCAAATTGGGTGTGCACTGAAGGGATTTCCTAAACCGTAAGAGATACAAATTCGGCTAAACGGAAGAAAAGTTGCATGAATCAATGCCTAATTCGTATCCATTGAGAGAATGATTTTTTTCTCATTTCTTCTTGAGTTATTAATAAAAATGTGAAAAAATCGATTTTCTTTTTCTCTCTGTATCTCTTTTATTATGCTTAATTTTGAAATTCTGATTTAACTTTCTACAGGCATTTTTTGATTCTGCTTCGAATAGAGGTAGCAGAATTTAAGTCAAACGTTTCGTCTTTCCACGACCATCATCAGTTTCGATTTTTTAAATACAACTTATGTCTTTTTATTATTCTATTCGATAGCATCTTTTCTCCTGATTGTAACGGTATATCACACTTAATAGTTGATATTAATCTGAATCTTAAATAATACAGATTTTTATGTGAAAATTTTATTTAATACATAATTTCAAATTTTTAGTTCATTTTCTTAGCTAAAGTGTAAATTATAATAAACTATTTAAAGTTTTTCTGTATGGTTATTTTAATAATGCACTGCACTTACGAAAATGAATTTTTACCGAAAAATATCTAGTGGTTCTAATATAACTTTCTAGATCAGTATCTCAGGTTTAGTATAGGAATGAAAAAGCCTAGTTTTTAATTTTGACTCGCACTGTTGGATTAAAAGAAAAAGAGAATACTAATTATACTAAAAATATTTAGTTATTACTGAATAGTGCCTTCTACAAATACATTGGCAGCTAAAACGAATATTTTTGTAATAAATTTGAAAGAAACTTTCTATAACAATGTATTTTTTTTTAATTTCTTTAGCACTCAGTGGCTCTCAACACTTGACTGTCTTTATTTTTTTTTTAAATATGGTTAAGTTCATTCGTTTTAACCAGTTGAAGTTTGGCACGTTATATCGGAACCACCATCCATAATTTAAACAGGTTAAAGTAGGCTTTATATTTTGGACATTGAAACAGTGACTAGCATTAAGATAAATAATAAGGAGGAACTAAGAAGGCGAATATTAGATTCTTATTTCATTCATGTGCGAATTCATGTTCAACACGCTAGACAACACATAGGATTAAGAACGAATCTGTGTCTTGAAAGCAGTGGAGGACATTTCGAGGATTTACTTTAATTTATTTATTTCACTTTATTTATTTCACAGAGTCATGTTCTTCGTCTCTAATTTTTATTCAATTTATTTATTCTGTTCTTGTAATTTAATATGTTTATACTGCTGTTTATTTGGTTTGTGTTAACCACCTCATATCATTTAGTCAATATTTATTGACTTTTTCTCTTCCGACAACTGAATGTTGTTGCTAATACTTAACAAATAAAAAAGAGGTTAGGAATAAATATACTTATTAAGAAAAACATGACGAAACTGTATCAGTTTTTTGTCATATTCCAACTTTACTTGCAAAAACGGTATTAAGTATTACACTCACTGAAATCAAAAGAAAAAAATTCTTTCGTCTAGAATAATAAAAAGATAAGAAAAGGAACAAAAAAATTTGAAATTATGTATTAAATAAAATTTTCATATAAAATCTGAATTATTTAAGCTTCAAATTAATATCAACTATTAAGTGTGATATTAATTTGAAGCTTAAATAATTCATTCTGCTATCGAATAGAACAATAAAAAGACATAAGTTGTATTTAAAAAATCGAAATTGATGATTGTCGTGGGAAGACGAAACGTTTGACTTCAATTCTATTACTCCTATTTGAAGCAGAATCAAAAAGTGCCTGTACAAAGTTAAATCAAAATTTCAAAATTATGTATAATAAAAGAGATACAGAGAGAAAAAGAAAATCGATTTTTTCACATTTTTATTAATAACTCAAGAAGAAATGAGAAAAAAATCATTCTCTCAATGGATACGAATTAGGCATTGATTCATGCAACTTTTCTTCCATTTAACCGAATTTGTATCTCTTACGGTTTACGAGATCCCTTCAGTGTACACCCAATTTGAAACAGCCGGTATATTACTCACTGAAATTTCAAATTAATTTACGCCTTAATTTATCGTTACTTTGTTCATGTTGTTGTGTTGTATTTGTGTTGAATAGCACATGTTGTCAAGACAGTATTAAACATTGCTGCTGGAAGCTGAAAAATAACTTCGTTTGTTTTACTGTCTATGTTTTCAAGTAAATCTCTAATCTGCGTAAGCACGCATTTGTTACGAACATGTGATGTTTCGTTGTAAGAGAGATTTTTTTACAGTTTTAGAAAACGCAATAAAATTGAATACGTTCCATTTAAAATTTTGAATGTATTTGCCACATCCAACACATCTGATGCTCAATTGTTTTCCCGACTAAGGCAGGTAATAGAAAATTAAACGTAGAACAACTTTCCTGCTACAACATCTTGTAGTATATTTAACAACAGCTGAGATATCTGCTGTGACAGCTAAAATCAAACAGACTGTATACAATACGTTAAGATAAATTAATTTCATATACGAGTATATAAAACGTTTTGAACTCAAATATTCTTGTTTGATTTTCAAATAGCGGTAGAAACTAATTTCCTGATGTCGCAAGACATAATTAAAGCAGGAAGTAGAATGAATGCAAGTTAAAAAAAATGTGTTTAAAACTTGTTGAAAAAGCTCTGTAATTAAGAGTCTTGTGTTCAATAAAATGCCGCTTTCACTGAAATTTTAAACGTTTCCTTATCCATTTAGTATCGTTCTGGAATTAACGGCATTCACACTTACGTAATGCAGCTATAAATTCCTTTAATATTGAAAAATTTAAATTGATTAAACTCTCGCTGCAAAGGATTCAAGAAAAAAAAATGCCTTCCAATTGAACATGTTTAACATGTACAGGCTTGTAGATCCAGACGAACGATCATAAAAAATGGCACCTACAATTTTACTTCGTAAATTTTTGAGGTAGGTTAACTTATTTCCTAAATCAGAAATTTCTTCGAAAAGTGATGTATAAAAATGATCATTTTCCATGTGGCTGACTGTAATAATAACTTTTCATAAACCTCCTTTTAATACTTTTTTAATTTGCAAGTTTAGTGACTACTAGTGTTGATTATTTAAAATTGTATTTATCTCTAGCGCAGATGACAAATTAATTTTAGGCATCTAAATTGTTATTTCCCTGAAAAAAATTATAAAACTTTCAAAACAACTCAAATTCCATGCGCATCAAGCAATCTTTAAACAACTCTAAAGAATTATGGGAAACTGTTAACGAAATATCGGGAAGAGCTAAAGTTTCTTCTGGAAAAAACATTGAAATTAATGTCAATAACCTAAACATAAATGAACCCTCTAAAGTAGCGGATTACTTAAATAAATTTTTCTGCTCTATTGCTTCTGAAATTACATCTAATATTAAATCCCCCACTAATCCAAACCCTTTTTTCCATAATTCTCTTTGTAATAGCTTCTTCCTCACTCCTACGAATGTGCACGAAATATGTTCCGTTTCATTGAAACTAAAAAACAAAAATTCTACAGGAATCGATGGAATACCTTTAAAAATTATTTGTCGGCTTCCCAACCAGGCACTCAATATTCTCTCTGAATTAATAAATGCATCCTTCCTAGAAGGAATATTTCCTTCTTGTCTGAAAGTCGCGGTAGTCATTCCGATCCACAAAGGGGACTCTGATCTTAGTTCCAATTTTAGACCAATATCTCTGTTGTCTGTTGTTCCAAAAATTATTGAGACTATCGTTAAAGAAAAAATATTAAGCTATCTAAATACATTAAATCTAATTGCTCCTTCACAATTTGGTTTCCAATTAAATAAAAGTACACAAGATGCCTGTTACGATCTTCTCTCCTATACTTATGAACATTTGAATGCAGGAAATTATGTAGCTTCTGTCTTCTGCGACTTAGCCAAAGCTTTTGACTGTGTAACTCATTGTACTCTTCTACAAAAACTATCTTTAATTGGCTTCCGTGATACAACTCAAATGGTTTTCATCTTATCTCAATGACCGCACCCAGAGGGTAAGGATACGTAAAGACAACAGATCTTAAGTTCTTTGAGTTCCCCAAGGGTCCATTTTGGGACCTGTTTTATTTCTTCTTTATATTAATGATTTGGCGAAACTAGACATAAGTGCTAGGAAAATTTTGTTTGCGGACGACATGTCCTTCACCTGGCACGCTTCGAGTATTGAATCTTTACAGACTACAATGATTAATGATTTATCTCTAATTAAATCTTGGTTTGATTGCAGCAGATTATCTCTTAACTTAAACAAAACTAAAGTTATTTTATACGATAGCCATAGTCAGTTGGACGTACATATTAATGACATTAAAATTGAACAAGAAAAAAACATAAAATTTTTAAGTATTCTGGTTGATACTTCTTGAAAATGGAAACACCATATTTCGCTATTAGCTAATCAGTTATCAAAAACATGTTATGCCCTGAGAGTTGTGACGGTGGAGATCGGATTTGTTGAGGCAAGGGCTGTATATCATTCTTTGTTTGAGTCGCGACTAGATATGGTATTTGTTACTGGGGCTTCTCTTCGAAGGAAAACTTAAATATTTTATTTAAAATCCAAAAGAAAGCGATTCGCATAATCACTGGATCAGATTTTAGAGCTCACTGCGGACCTCTATTAATTGAAAAATAGATACTAACTATATTTTCCCTTTTTATTTTAGAAGTCCTTTCAATGATTTTTAAACACTTAAGTTTCATTCCTAAACGTGAAAAAATTCATAATCATTACACACGAGCAGGCAATGACTTGACACTGCCGCTACCTAATTCATCTTTATGTAAAAACTCTCCATACTACCTTGGTAGAGTTTTATTCAATAAACTACCTGACCACCTTAGGGATGTAAATAACTTAAAAGCTTTTAGGCAAAAAATCAAACCTTTTCTCGTGAGTTGTGCGTTTTACTCTATTGAGGAGTTCCTTTCCAACGACTTTCGTGTCAGAACATGTTAAGAATATTGTTTTATTAGACCTATACTTTAATGTGTGCTTTCTAATCTTGTTTTAATAATATTATTAATTTTAGTTTTAATTTTAAGGACATTTTTATACTTATTATTATGTATACATTTTTATTATGTATACTGTACCGTCACATGTTGGGAAAATAAATACTTACTTACTTACTTACATTATCATCTGATTAGAACGTTTAATAATTGGTTTTTCCTCCTCTTGCTCGAATAACTGCCTGGCAGCGACGACCCATACTGTTAATTAATGCTCTAACTTCATTCCGGTCAACATTTTCCCAAATTTCCTGCAATCTTTATCCAAGTTCTTGTTGGTTGATTGGACGTCGAGGAAGTGCTCTAAGACGTTTGCCCATCATGTCCCAGAGGTGTTCTACCGGATTAAGATGTGGACTTCTGGCTGGCCATTGCATTGTGGGAAAGTCCACTTCGGCAAGATAATGTTGTACAATTCTGGCAGAATGTGGTTTTGCATTATCATGCATAAAAAGGAAATCGTTTCCTACAAAAGGCGCAAAAGGCATCACATGTGGTTCTAAAATGTTTCCAATATAAGATACTGCCGTGATACTCCCTCTTGGTATGACCACCAATTCCGTACGGGCCTCCAAAGTGACGCCACCCCACACTATAACAGAGCCTCCACCAAACATAACAATCGGAACAATGTTACATTGGACATAACGTTCACCTGGCCGTCTATACACGGTGTCCACATTTCGATGCTCACTATTCGCATCTCGGTTATTAAAAGACATAGAGCATCGGTTAAATGGGGAATGTTATGCAGAATTCAATGCTTGCAACAAATCTCATTTCAAATTCACCATAACTTTTTTAATTTTTAAGATAATTTAAGAAAACCAAAATTTGACGATTTCAATATTCCTCAATAACTCGATGACACCTGATGTGACCTCTTCTAAACTTTTACATTGTTCAGACACTTTTTTAAGACAAAGTTTTTGATGCAAACAGAAATCTCCGATTGTCATTTGTTTTCAAATTATTAGCGCTAACTTTTGTTTTTCATATGGCACCCATATAAGGTTTTTAGTTAGTTAGATAGTCTTTAAAAAAAGCTTTTCAACGATGTATAACATACCCGAAAAATTTTTATTTTTAAGGGAGATATTAACAAAAACATAAATTAATCTTATGAAATTAGTAGGCTATGGAATTAAACACCAATGAGAAAGCTTAAAGATATGCTAAGTATGCTGTAAAATATCGAAATGATAATAAAAGTCATAAAAGAAAAAAAAAGTAAAGAAAGCGTTCAGGTTGACTTAAAGAAACTGTACAATATGACGACCATTCTGTTCCATACACTTTTGACACCTTATATTAACAGAGTTTCAGACACTACAAAGTGTGTTTTCGCTTAATGATTTCAGCACATTCAGAATTCTTTGTTCTAAAATTCCCCGAGGTTTTGGCGTTGCAAAATTAAATACTTCGTTTTTAGTGGTATCCCATAAATGAAAGTCAAGGGGGGTAAGGTCGGGCGATCTTGCAAACAATTGTACTGGTCCATTATTTGAAAGTACTCTCATTAAAGTTTTCTTTCAAAAAATGTACGTTACGACTGTTATGGGCCAGGTAACCATCCTGCTGGAACCAAATGTTCTGCATGTCGTCAGGATTAATAATTTGTTTTGAAGCAGGTATTTTTCGTTTGCTAGTAGTTCCAAATATCTGTTACGTCAATATCGTTTCGTTATTTTACAGTATTGAGTGTTTAATTTCGTAGCCTACTAATTTCATAAGGGATTAATTTATGTTTTTGTTAATATCTCCCCTAAAAATAAAAATTTTTCGGGTATGTCATACATCGTTGAAAAGCTCTTTTTAAAGACTATGTAACTAACTGAAAACCTAATATGGGTGCCATATGAAAAACAAAAGGTAGCGTTAATAACTTGAAAACAAATGACAATCGGAGGTTTCTGTTTGCATCGAAAACTTTGTCTTAAAAAAGTGTCTGAACAATGTAAAAGTTTATAAGTGGTCACATCAGGTGTTATCGAGTTATCGAGTAATATTGAAATCGTCAAATTTTAGTTTTCTTAAATTATCTTAAAATTTAAAAAAGTTATGATGAATTGGAAATGAGATTTGTTGCGAGCATTGAATTCTGCAAAACATTCCCCATTTAACCGTTGCTCCATGTCTTCTAATAACCGAGATGCCAATGGTGAACATCAAAATGTGGACACAGTGTATACATGCATTCGTCGGTCACTGCTACGTGGGTTGCTGAAAAATTTTCTGGAACCTAGTAGGTCTAGAATTGTTATCGTTTATCAACTGTCATATTTGAAAACTTTAACGTTTTTCGCCTATAATTCTATTGACAGTTCTTATCCAAGTGAACTAGTTTTGTTTGTACGGCATTTGAGAAAAAGTAATTTTGTGTAAACATGGAAATCTCGCGTGAAAATTTTCGTGCCATGATTTATTACGATTTCAAATGTGGTCTAACGCCGAAACAATGCCTCGATTGGCTTCATTTGGCTTTTGGAGATGAAGCACCATCAAAGAGCAGTGTTTCTAATTGGTTTGCCAAATTCCTGCGTCGACGTGCCTCTCTCAGTGACGAATTTAGTGAAGGTTGTCCATCAACATCTGTTGTTGCCACTAATGTAGATGTTGTGCGCATTGACATGAGAGCAATACACCAGATTTTGCATGATTATTTGAACGTACGAAAGCTTTTCAGTCGTTGGACACCACATAATTTAACAGAAGCGCAAAAGCAGGGTCGTGTCAAACGCTGCGAAGAAATTCAATGGAGGTCGTTCAAATGTAGTTTATAACATCGTTACTGGTGACGAAACGTGGATCTATTCGTACGAGCCAGAAAGTAAACAACAATCTACCGTTTGGGTATTTCAAAATGAACCAAAACCAACAAAAGGTGTCCGTTCACGCGGTGCTGCGAAGTAAATGATTGCTTGTTTCTTTGGTTTAACTGGACATGTAGCAACCGTGGCTTTAGAGGATCGAAAAATCGTGAATGCTGATTGGTATACTACAATTTGTTTGCCGGAAGTCATCGATCAAATAAGAAGAAACATTCGAAATCGACGAATTATTCTCCATCATGACATCGCCAGCTCTCACTCAGCCCGTCAAACAGTTGATTTTTTGTCCAACAAAAATGTTGAATTAATGACTCATTGTCCATATTCACTTGATTTATCACCTAATAATTTCTTTTTGTTTCCAAATATCAAAAATAAAATGGGTGGTGAGCGATTTTCGTCGACCGAAGCAGCGGTTGAAACATTCCGGACACTAGTTTCTGAGGTACCATCTTTAGAGTGGAAAACGTGCTTTAGAAATTGGTTCGAGCGTATGCAAAAGTGTATTGACGTCAAAGGCGAATACTTCGAAAAACAATGATACCGTTTACCAAATTTCATATGCGTTTTTTCATACCGTTTCCAGAAACTTTTCCAGTAGCCCACGTATGAAGACAAAATCTGGACTCGTCGCTAAACGTAACCTTAGTCCAATCGTCCTGTAACCAGTTTACATGTTCCTGAGCAAACGTTAATCTGGCTCTGCGATATTCTGCGGGTAAATGTGGTCCTCTTGCCGGTGTTTTAGGAGTTAAATTAAAACCAAGTAACCTTTTGCTTATAGCGACAGAACTCACATGAACATAGTGGACTTCTGCAAACATATTTTCTAATCTAAGAGCCGTAATAAACCGTTCTCTTAAAGTCCGCATCATCAGAAAACGATCTTGGGCAGCAGTTGTGACTCGTTTTCTCCCTTGACCAGGCCTTCTTGCATGCATGAGTTTCTAGATGCCTCTTCAAAACACGGGATACAGTCGATTGATTAACACCAAGACGTTGACCAATGTAACACGCTGACTTAACCCTTCTTCTGCAAGTGTTACCACAGCCACTGCTTCTTCAACACTTAAATTAAGATTCTGACGCCTATTCCTATTCATACTTCACTATTTAACACTTAATTGCTACAAGTACTTCACAACAAACACAAAAAGAAATTTTATATGGGCTTTGCTTGTAGTCAGAATAGTGAGAATGGCGTTGTTTTATATGTTTATCATGATATTATGTTGACAGAAAAAAAAAACAAAAAACCTGAAGTAAAACATCATGCTTGATAAACTTATTCCTTTTACAAATAATATCTATTCAAACAAATCATGTTGCCAAGATATCAATAAATCGTATTTGATGCGTTAATTTCTTTGGCCAGTGTATTAATTTGTAAATTGCCAATTTACAATTAAAAGTTATTGTATTTTTTCAGCAAAAAAAATTTTCTTTATTAAAACTACGACGAAAAGACGAAATAAACGTCTGCACTAGGCCAGAGTTTTTATTGGTTTAAGTCGACGCAGAAATTCAGGTTCAATATTATCCTTATAAAAACATGTGTTTTGTATTGGAATGTAAACAATTAATAAAATAGTTCGATTGAGAGCAAGCGAAGTTATTCAATCACTTATTTTGAACCCATAGATTATTATGTGTACAGGCAATCTAATTTATTTAAATTTTTCATCGTATCATACTCCAATTCTTGCTTTCCGATTTTACAATAAGAATAGTTTCTGCTCTTGCAATACTTATTCTGCAGCTATTACTGCGATAATTAAAAAATAATTTCACACATTTTCAACGCAGTTACAAAACTAGAATACGAAGATGTTTAATTACTTTAGCAAAACATCTAACGATGATTAGGTACTCGTTTTTAACATAATTGTTATTGTCTATTACAAAGAGGTGCGTAAACGAACGTTCTTACTTATCGCATGTTGAAAATACAAATAAACATGCCGATGTCCGCAAGTCGGATTAATATTCGTTTACAATAAGACCTTGACCGAGTTTTTCTAAACGTAAATAAAAAGTTTCATTGCGGTTTATTGGAATAAATTGCTGGAACAAGTCGTAAACCAAGCAGAGGTTTCAAAACAAGGGGACTGCGCTCGCTTGTGATAGGTCAGTTTTTCATTTTTGGGCAAAAAATATCAGATCAGAATTAATCTCTTACGTAATGAGGAACTTACAGTTTCATTTAAAGTCAGAGGTTTCGAGACACTCTATAGACTAAATATATTTTTTTAAGATTCGCTTGAAAATATTTCTCTGCAAACTAATTGGACGAAACTCTAAAGTCACACAGATATTTCTATTATTATTCACATTTCATTATTCGTCCCTGCACACACGTATGTACTTTCAAATGAATCAACGTCAACTCGACCTGATGAATAAAATATGATATCGAAACGCAGGAACGTAGAAATCGCATCGGAATGCATTCCTGCCTGAAACGAAACAACAGTTATAAGCAAGAAACTAGGCCTCGCCGGTAATAATTATTTAAGAAGAATATATTTATACTTATTTACAGGCATAAACACCGGCGAGACCGTTACGTGAAAGTCGACGTTTCGTTCAACAATTGGTGGCAGAAGCTGAATCCCCCCATGGCTTTATATTCATCATTTCACCTCTTTCCAGCGCTTAATTAAACTCGGTGTTTTCACAATAAATGAATGGATTTTTACATGAAACAAAGGCCGACGATCATCATGATGGTGATAAAATCGTTAAAATTATAATCCCGGTCTCGTATGGCGGAAATGGTACATACACGTACACGGCAAAAATTAATTAACTCACCTACTACGGCATAGCGGAGATAAGAATTGAATGGCGAGAATTCATTTTAAGCTTGTTTTACTTTATTGCTTATTGTTGGTATTTATAAAGAATTTGCAGCGAGATTTATAACTAATGAAAACAACAAAAAATAATGTTTCCGTTCTCCTTGCCTGCCCAGGCGTCTCGGCATAGTTGAATAATATAATTAGAAACCAATGAATAATAAAAGTACAGCGTGTCTCTAAACCTATATCTTTAATTGAAACCACAAATAGTGGTCAAAAAAAGAAGCAAAATTTGTTATACAACTACTGGTCAGATAGCAATAATAACGCAGATAAAAATTATTTTACTGTTTCATAGAAATTGTGTGAGGGTCGCTGAATGCTGCTTAAATGTTCCGGCGGAGCTTGGTTTTCAACTATTCTCCGACGTTCGAGGCCATAAAAAGTCATAAAAACGCAGACCATGACCTAATGCACAGATATTGTAATTAAGGCAGGTCAAGTTTCGTGTTTCTTTTGTTAATTTTAAAAGCAGAAAAATTTTGTAATTAGGTAAGTTCTTAACAGTTTAAAATATTCTGTGCGTGTTGCATTAATTGATGATTAGTTTTGTGCTAATCCGTACTTTAACAGTTAAATTTTAAAAAAATCAATCTGAAGGCAATCAAAAAAGAGGAAATTCTTACATCTTACAAGTAAATTGTCAATAATCAACTTACAATATTGATTACTAAAGTTTATTGTATTTCTACAGCAAAAATAAATTTCTTTCTTTACTAAAACTTCGAATAAACGACGAAATAAACGTCTGCACTAGGCGAGAGCTTTTATGTCTATGATTTAAGCCGACGTAGAAATTCAGGTTCAATATTATCCTTATAAAAACATGTGTTTTGGTGTTGGAATGTAAACAATTAATAAAATAGTTCGATTGAGAGCTGGCGGAGTTATTCAATCACTTATTTTGAACCCATAGATTAATGTGTGTACAGGCAATCTAATTTATTTAAATTTTTCATCGTATCATACTCCAATTCTTGCTTTCCGTTTTTTACAATAGGAATAGTCTCTGTTCTTGCAATACTTATTCTGCAGCTATTAGTGCGATAATTAAAAATAATTTCACGCATTTTGAACGCAGTTACAAAAGTAGCGTATGAAGATGTTTAATTACTTTAGCAAAAATCTAACGAAGATTAGGTAGTCGTTTTTAATATATTTGTTATTGTCTATTACAAGGAGGTGGGTAAACAAACGTTCTTACTTATCGCGTGTTAAAAATACAGTGAAATCTCTAATAAGCGGACACCAACCGTCGCCAATTATCTGTCCGCTTGTAAGAGGTGTTCGCTTATTAGAGAGAATTTTATTAAAAGATTCTATAAAACAGTTTCACAAAATTTTCCGGTTACGAGAGGTGTCCGTCTATCAGATGTGTCCGTAATGAGAGAGTTCACTACAAATAAACACGACGATGTCCGCAAGTCGGACTCACATTCGTATATAATAAGACCTTGACCGAGTTCTTCTAAACGTAAATAAAAGTTTTATTGCGGTTTATTGCTGTTATCGGAACAAATTGCTGAAACAAGTCATAAACCAAGCAGAAGTTTCAAAACAAAGGGACAGCGCTTGTGATAGGTCAGTTTTTCATTTTTAGGCAAGAAATTTCAGATTTGGAGAATTAATCTCTCATGTAACGAGAAACTTACAGTTTCATTTAAAGGCAGAGGTTTTGAGACACCCTGTATAATTTCAATAGCGTAGTATATACATATTTTCATTTTTTTTAGTAATTGAACGGTTACGTCGTAAAAAGGTAAAAATGAAACGTCGGAACTTATAGTTGGCGGGGTTCGTATTAGATATGGCAGCTATAAAGTATTTTTTGTGTTACTGTTATTATCTATAGCCAGACTGGAAAATTTTTGGCCGGCTCCGTACGTTCAAATTTAACTTACCTTAATTAAAAAGCAGGCTACTCACTATGGAACATATTTGGCAACATGGATCTTAGCAAGAAGTTCGTTTATGAGTTGACGGATTGGTCAACACGTTCGGAAATTGCAGGCTCCTGGAAAAATACCCGATAGCCAAGACGCCTAAGACATGTTGGCGTGCATGTTGCCCAACGTCTTCCCTAGTGAATGGCCTGCTTAATTGTAAGTGCGTCTCGGAAATGTTTGAAGTAAATTAAAGGCAATTTAGGTTTTTAATTTTTGTTTAACGACTTGGAATAAAACCAAATTGTCACTCTATCATAATTATTAATAAATTATAGCTAACAGTTATGCTTATGCACTGGAACAGATTAACAAACGATATTGCTTCAATGACATACTCGTATTTAATGACTAAAAATAGCAGAACGTAAAGATCCGATTAAAATTACATAAAGTTTGCGTCTGAAAAATATGAAAGTACTAATGTTTAATATTGTTTTAAATGGAAGCAAAGAAATTTGTCAGTGTTATTTGTCAAAAGATCGTACCCAATCACTGAGGCCATTATTGTTTATTTATTTAAGCTTGATTCAGGGACGTTATTGCTCGAGAAACAGTGTAAAAAAATAATACACTTTTAGAACGAACAAAAGTGTAATCAATCGCAGGCTTGTTTGACCGTTTAGTTTTAACATTCGAGGTACGAACGTTTTAAATAGAAAAGAAGAATAATCGACTAATAAAAAATAATTAAATTTAAACCACCTAAACTTTCGCTCGTGCTCATACGTGGGCTGCTGGAAAAGTTTCTGGAAACGGTATGAAAAAACGCGTATGAAATTTTGTAAACGGTATCATTGTTTTTCAAAGTATTCGCCTTTGACGTCAATACACTTTTGCATACGCTCGAACCAATTTCTAAAGCACGTTTTCCACTCTAAAGATGGTACCTCAGAAACCAGTGTCCGGAATGTTTCAACCGCTGCTTCAGCCGACGAAAATCGCTCACCACGCATTTTATTTTTGATATTTGGGAACAAAAAGAAATCATTAGGTGATAAATCAGGTGAATATGGACAATGAGTCATTAATTCAACATTTTTGTTGGACAAAAAATCAACTGTTTGACGGGCTGAGTGAAAGCTGGCGTTGTCATGATGGAGAATAATTCGTCGATTTCGATTGTTTCTTCTTATTTGATCGATGACTTCCGGTAAACAAATTGTAGTATACTAATCAGCATTCACGGTTTTTCGATCCTCTAAAGCCACGGTTGCTACATGTCCAATTAAACCAAAGAAACAAGCAATCATTTGCTTCGCAGCACTGCGTGAACGGACAACTTTTGTTGGTTTTGGTTTATTTTGAAATACCCAAACGGTAGATTGTTGTTTACTTTCTGGCTCGTACGAATAGATCCACGTTTTGTCACCACCAGTAACGATGTTATAAACTAAATTTGAACGACCTCCATTGAATTTCTTGAGGATTTCTTCGCACCATTTGACACGACCCTGCTTTTGCGCTTCAGTTAAATTGTGTGGGATCCAACGACTGCAAAGCTTTCGTACGTTCAAATGATCATGCAAAATCTGGTGTATTGCTTTCATGTCAATGCGTAAGGATGCTTGAATCTCACGGTATGTCACATGTCGATCTCGCTCAAGCATTTCACGCACAGCATCTACATTAGTGGCAACAACAGATGTTGATGGACGACCTTCACGAAATTCGTCCTTGAGAGAGGTACATCCACGCTGGAATTCGGCAAACTAATTATAAACACTGCTCTTTGATGGTGCTTCATCTCCAAAAGCCAAATGAAGCCGATTGAGGTATTGTTTCGGCGTTAGACCACATTTGAAATCGTAAAAAATCATGGCACGAAAATTTTCACTCGAGATTTCCATGTTTACACAAAATTACTTTTTCTCAAATGCTGTACAAGCAAAACTAGTTCACTTGGATACGAACTGCCAATAGAATTATAGGCAAGAAACGACAAATTTTTCAAGTATGACAGTTGATAAACTATAACAATTCTAGACCTACTAGATTCCAGAAAATTTTCCAGCAGCCCACGTAATAGTTATAATATTAAAACAATTTGATAAATTTCACATCGGTTAATTCGAACTATGCTAGAATTGAGAATGTAAACATTTGTTCGCGCTTTTAATTCACTACCTCCATTTGAGATGCTACAAGCAAGAAACAGTTAGATTGCTGAGATAAACTGCTCGCACTTTATGGGAACGTAAACGTTTTATGGGAGCCATTTCCAAGTCATAAATTTCGTATTCCACTGATGAAGATCCTGAGAAATTTATCATAGTCGAATAACTGTGATTAGTTAATTACGAAAAACTGTCTACAAAATAAATGAACGAGCGAAAAAAAAGTCATTTTGTCTACGTTATAAGGAAAAACAAAAAAAAATATGGAAAGAAAATATAAACAATAAAATATAACAAACAATTTTTGTTTGCTTTGATAAATTGTTTTGAAAAAGCGGAATTCATTCAAATACTAAAGGAATGACAACGAGACAAGTCAAATAAGCATGACCAATTTACGTTACGCATTCGAACATTGCGACATGTTTTCCCTTTTAATGTCCATGTGAACTTTCCACGGAACATAGCAACATTCGCGGATCGACAGGTACAATGAACTTTTTGTAAGAGCGTCGTATAATTTCATTTCACTTTCACTCAAAGTGTTAGCCAGGTGCACCCGAGGACGGGTAGAAAGTTGTTTATTTACAGATCGTTTTTATTGACTCTCATTGTAATCGACGTGTTTCTATACCACTTTCAACTTCTAAAAGAATTTCTTTTCTACATTTTCCAATGAAGTTTTATTAATTACGATTCCTTTCTCACAACGAATTTTCAATACGTTTAAACAAAGTACTTAAATGAAACAAGAAATTGATTTTTGATAGCACATTTCGCGGGAATTTTAGTAAATCCTGTAAATTAGTAAATAAACAAAAATACTGTCGAAATACATTACAACTATTATAATTTAAATCTTAGGAAATTCTTAATAATCCAAATTTATTATAAAAACCAACGAAAGTATTTTGTTTGTTTTCTGTAAGAAAATTTCAATATTTTTGATTTAATGTTGTAGAAAACATCTAAATTTGTTATTGTTAATTCATAACAAATGTATAAAAAAATATCTCTTATAAACAATTAACAATTAAATAGTTCTTAATTGAAGAAGTTGTTTTCTTTGTTTTCTACAAAATTCAATTCAAAAATATAAAATTTACTCTACACTCTGTATTTCATGATGCAAATTTGAGTGTGGTTTCTGAGAAGATTGTATTTATACAGAATGTAATTTTGTAAAAGATAATAATAAAGAAGTTCTTTGATTATTACAATAAATTTGAACATTTCTCAGACAACCTGTACTCAAGAAACTTAAGTTTATGATAGGCTGCTGAAGTTGCTCGAAAAGTAGAAGTTATTTAAAGAATACATTTTTTGCCTACAATTAATAATAAAAACGTTACGTAAGGATAAGTTTGTGAACTTATTATGTTTATGTGATAACCAGACAGTACTGAAAACCTAGTGTATCGAACAATTTTGAAAAATTTTAAATCGACTTAACTATACTTTTAGTTTAAGAAAAACTTGAGCCGAATGAAACACAAACAAATTAAGCGCTAACAATACAAGTGGGCCAACAGTGCGTATTCGGTAGATAGCGCCTCTATTAATGCAGATTTTAAAAATCTGTTTTCGCTATTACTTACCTGTGGTATAGATGCATGATTTAAAATTAATTACGATTATACAGAGTGTTCCGTGTGGCTGTGCCAGACCACAGTTATGTTTTTTCTTTAATGGAACACACTGTATATTATGGTTTATTTCGATTCGTCTTTAAGAGTAGATAAATTTATTATAAGGATATTATGTACCTAAATCTAATAGATTTTGAGATATTGACCTTTCAATGTAAAACAAATGGTATTATTTGACGTTTTACAGATTAGATGTTTATTAAAATTCGGCATTTAAATTTTACAGTAACATTACATAACCTCTATGGAGTAGAAAACAATTTCCATCTCGAACATATTCCTATTATTTTACACAGGGTGATTGATAACTCCGATGTTTATTTTACTGGGTTGGTTTAAATGGAACACCCTATATTTTATGACTGAAATTAATAGGTCTTGGATTAAGCTTTACAATGATATAGGGTTCAGTATGTGTTACACAAGAAACCTGCACACAGCAAGATGTCAAATTCGTATATTCATAAATCAGCATTTATTCCATCTTCCAATGGAATTGTTTCTCTATAACTTAGTTGATTTTAATTAAAAAATCTGTATTGAGACTGCTTGTACTTTATAGTCTGTTAAGAATTTACATTTATTTGATCTGTAACATAAGAAACCGTATGCATACTTTTATTTAATACCACCCTAGCTCCAAGCCTTCTGGTGTGTCGCAGACAGGGCCCCCGTAACCATGTAACCATCTTAAAGGGGCGGCAATTAGCCTATTGGTCACTAGACAGGTTCTGTCATTCTTTTCGCAAAAAAAAACTATCTGGTAAAAATTATTCGAAAAAACTATCCACAAGTCTGAACTGTTTTGATGAAGCCATCAACCTCACGGCGAAACGTCGACTAAAATAGAACAGTTAAATGCAGCAAGGAAGAGTAGAAAAAGTTTTTCATAAAAAGTTTAATGTACTTAGTAAAAAAAAATTATATGAGCTGTTACGATTTGGTTAAAAAAAACAAATTACATTTTACTTTTTTTAAGTTTTTAGAAATTTAAGTTCATTTTGCTTTTGTGATTTTGTTTCTCTTTTTTTGATATTATTAACAAGCGGCCTTCACTTACTTGCATTCTGGAGGGGTCTAAACAGAGGCCTCCTTAGTCAGATGAGAAGAAAGCGCTTCGTTTTTGAGTGCTCGCAGCAGTTAGGAACTTGAAAGAAGCGAAGGAAAATGTTTTCAGAATGAAGTAAAATGTTTTCAAAATGAAGGAAAATGTTTTCAAAACGAAGGAAAATGTTTGAAAGATGAATGAAAATGTTTAACAAATAATTCCCTAATGTTTAATTTTTTCTAATTCTACTGTTTTTTTCCATTTTTTGTTTCTTTTAATCTTTTTTTAAATTAATGGGAGTTCTGGTGAAGCCGTCAACCTCACGGCAAAACAATGTCTAAAATAGAACAGTTAACTGCGACAATTGAAAGTAGAAAAGTTTTGTGTGCCAAATTTTTTATAAAAAAATTAATATAGTTAATAATTTTGTTAGGTAAAAAAACAAATTGTATAGGCTGTTACGGCTTCCTCCTTAGTCAGATGAGAAGATTGGGTTACTCGTTTTTGGGGGCTCGCAGCAGCTAGGAACTTGAAAAAAGTGAAGGAAAATGTTTAAAAAAATGAAGGAAAATGTTTGGAAAATGAAGGAAAATGTATAACAAAAAATCCCTAATGTTTAAAATTTTCTTAATTTTTCTGTTTTTTCCATTTCTTTGTTTCTTTTAATTTCTTTAAATAATTTTGATAATTGACCGATTTTGTACGCCCCAACTCATCTGTCAGAGGGCGCCAAAGTATGGAATCGCACGCTATCGGATTTTGACCTCGCGTGGGCCCTGGTCGCAGAGTTGGTTGGTAATTATGATCATTAACTGTGACTGCGACCGACTTACTACATGTTTTCCTTCCTCGTCTTACAAACCAGGAAAATGCAGAAATACCAGTTCGAAACAAATTCAACCGACAGACGAAAATTCCATCTCTCACATAGAACATGCACTGGCAGTGGGGATTGAATCCACGCTTGAATATGCCCCCCTCTCCCCCTCCAAGTGTCAGTTCCATTGCCTGCGAAACTAATGCTAACTCTAAAATTTTAATTTTATCGATACTACCTGATTATTTTAAATAAGACAACACCCAACAACAATAACAATACCAATAAAGGTACCAATAAAAATAACAGTAATAATACAAATAACTATAACAGTTGATTTAAATGTGAATCAATCTCCTTGTCATAGAAAACGATGTGAAGAGCATCAGGGTTATCACTTTGAAAATTTTCTATGTTATTAATGTTAAATCAGTTGTTAATATTATTATTATGGTTATAATTTTACAGTTATTTTCTTTGGTATTGTTATTGTCGTTTGTTGCATTCCTTGACGTTACTTAATCTTACTTAAAATAATCAGGCAATGTTGGTAAAATAAAAATTAAATATACATGTCGTCTGTGATGTCATAAAACAAATGAATGTTATTTCTAACAGATTAGAAACTAGAAACAGACACAATACAGATATTCTAAATAAACTGAACGATATTAACAAAACATTCCATTAGAAGATGGAATAATGCTGTTTTATGAATTTACAAATTTGACATCTTACCGTGTGCAGGCTTGTTGTGTAACACACACTGAACCTTATATCATTGTAAAGCTTAGTCAAAGACCTATTAAATTCAGTCATAAAATATAGGGTGTTCCATTTAAACTAACCGAGTAAAATAAACATCGCAGTTATGAATCACCCTGTGTAAAATAATAGGAATATGTTCGAGATGGAAATTGTTTTCTGTTCCATAGAGGTTATGTAATGTTACTGTAAAATTTAAATGACGAATTTTAATAAACAACTAATCTGTAAAACATCAAATAATACCATTTGTTTTACATTGAAATATCAATATCTCAAAATCTATTAGGTTTAGGTACATAATATCTTTAAAATAAATTTATCTACTCTTAAACACGAAGAATCGAAATAAACCATAATATACAGTATTTTTTATTTAAATAAACATAACTGTGGTCTGGCACAGCCACACTGAACACTCTGTATAATCGTAGTTAATTTTAAATCATGCATCTATACCACAGGTAAGTAATAGCGAAAACAGATTTTAAAAATCTGCATTAATAGAGGCGCTATCTACCGAATACACACTGTTGGCCCACCTGTATTGTTAGCGCTTAATTTGTTTGTGTTTCATTCGGCTCAAGTTTTTCTTAAGCTAAAAGTATAGTTAAGTCGATTTAAAATTTTTCAAAATTGGTCGATATACTAGGTTTTCAGCACTGTCTGGTTCTCACATAATCGTCATAATAAGTGCACAAACTTATCCTTACGTAATTTATTTAAATTCTTCATCGTACTCATACTCCAATTCTCGTTTTCCGTCTTTACAATAGAAATAGTTTCTGCTCTTGCAAGGCTTATTCTGCAGCTATTAATGCGATAATTAAAAAATAATTTCACGTATTTTCAACGCAGTTACAAAACTAGCATACGAAGATGTTTAATTACTTCAGCAAAAATCTAACGAAGATTAGGTACTCGTTTTTAACATAATTGTTATTGTCTATTACCTACAAAGAGGTGCGTAAACAAACGTTCTTACTTATCGCATGTTGAAAATACAAATAAACATGCCGATGTCCGCAAGTCGGATTCATATTCGTATACAATAAGACCTTGACCGAGTTCTTCTGAACGTAAATAAAAAGTTTTATTGCGGTTTATTGCTATTATTTTATAAATTGCTGAAACAAGTCTTAAACCTAGCAGAGGTTTCAAAGCAAAGGAATTGCGCTCGCTTGTGATAGGGCAGTTTTTCATTTTTGGACAAAGGATTTCAGATTTGGAGAATTAATCTCTTACGTAACGAGGAACTTACAGTTTCATTTAAAGACGGAGGTTTTGAGACACTCTGTATATAGGATGTCCCAAACTTCTGGAAGAAACGCGAGAGTGTCCCTTGATATTATACATTTGATCAGAAAATTATCTGGGTTTTCATTCTGCGTAATTTAAAATTATTTTCAAATATACGGGTTGTTCATTTAATAAGTTACAAATGTAACTTATATTTTTTTAAATGGAACACTATGTATTTTATTGTAGTTTCGGTTAGCCGAAATTTCAAATTGCCATAAATGCCAGATGAAGAACTCCAATAGCAAATATTAAAATATTGTTCAATACCATTCATAAATACTACCATTACAAAATTCTTAATATTTTGCATTGAATTTTCGTATATTTAATTTTTATTAGCAATAACTGACGATAAGTACAAAATGTTTTGAATGTTACGCTCATATAAATTCCATTTCTATTACATCTTATGTTTTTAGTTTATAAATTGGATTACTTACAATTTATTTTATAAAATTGCATATTTTTTTCCAGATGTCATCCTTGCAGATGATATTTTAATGAGGGCCTATATAATTGAAACCTAATTTTCTCTTTCATCATTGAATGAAAATGTCGAAGTATTTCTTAACTGCTGCGAATTAGACCTGTTCTAAAATGTCAGCGGTCGAAATCGGCCCCGATTTTTCGTATAGGTCACTTGTCCGGATTAATTGCCGCCAATTGATCAGGATCGGTGCGATTTAGTTCATTTCGTTTCACACGTGAATTAGCGGTTCTTGTTTTTGAACGGTAAACGGTTCCTGGAGCAATTTTTCAATTTGCTCGGTGACCTTCTCGTTGTACACTTCGAATATCCTCCGACATGACACGCTTTCGTAGTTAACTTTGTGCGTCGTAGTATTGCGTACTTTGTGATTAGAATTTTGGATATAAAATAATGAAATTTATCAACAATTACGATTCGAATTTTATACAACAAAGTATCAAAAATTTGTTGTAGTACAAAAGTCAAAAGTAGTGTTTACTTCTTTATTCCAAAATTGCCACAAACGTATGTAAACACTTATCAGGTCGAGGTGAAAATAAATCAAAATGATTTGAAACAAGTTCAACAATTGTGTTAAAAATATCTACAACTCCTTTTTAAACACAATTGTAGAGTATTTCACTTTGTAATTTCTCTCTCTGTAAATCTACATCGTGCAATCAGGAAGAAAGCTTATGGGACGATTATAATTAGGTAGAATAAGAATATTAAACAATAATTTTAATTTTTTTATACCTTTTTAACACTTTTTTCATATCATTAGTAGTGTTCCATCAGCAAAAGTAGTATTAATTAATACTTAATTAATACTTTTGAGGATGCCTTACTTGAATTGATGCCTTTGCATGATGAATTCATCTGTATGGGTGATTTTAACGTTAACCTGCTCAAGGTGGATACAGCCAGTAAGTATTTTGAAACTTTTACTTCAACTTTTAGTTTGTCAAACGTAATAAGTCAACCTACTCGTGTTACTGATCACTCTAGTGCCTTGTTAGATTTAATACTAGTTAACAAAGCACATAATGTGTCGAAAACAGGAGTGCATTCTTTACATGATTTAACCGATCGTAGTATTGTGTACTGTTTTTATAATACTAGTAAACCATGTAATCAACGAAAATTTATTTACTCCAGAAATATTAAAGGCATGAATAGGGAGGAATTTGATATGTCAATGACTCAAGTTAATTGGAATTCTATTTTATCAGTTGAAGATATAAATGAGAAAGTTAACATTTTGAATAACTCTATATCATCTGTTTTCGATCATGTTGCTCCCATAACAAAAAAAGAAATTCGACCCCACAAAAATGTTCCTTTGTTAATTGATAATATCAGGCAAATGATTCGAACCAGAAATAATGCCCTAATTAATTATAAATTGTCACTTAGAAATCTAAACGCAACTAAGAATGAAACGGAATCAAAATGGATTTATTATAAACAGTTAAGAAATCTGGTAACGGCTGCAATTCGTCGGGAAAAACAAGCATACATTCAACAGTTTTTGAATGCAAATATTAACAATTCTGCTTTATTGTGGAAAGATCTAAAATCCATGGGTATACAAGGAACAAATAATACAAATCCACTTCCGGAAAATTTGAACCAACAATTAGTACTCACTTTACAAATTCTATCAGTAGGCTTAACCCTGATGAAGACATTATAAATTTTTATGTATCAAGTTCTAAAAACGATTTAACAGACACTTGTAAATCCTCTAATATTTCGACTGATGATGTTTATAAGGCTTTTTATTCTGTTAAATCAAAGAGCTCTGGCATAGATTTGTTATCATTAGATATGCTCACACTCAGTTTACCATATTGTATTGATGCTGTAACTCATATTATTAATTATTCATTTAATAATTGTGTTTATCCTAATATCTGGAAACATGCACTTATAATACCTTTACCTAAAAAAGACGTACCTCTTGACTTTTCACACTTAAGGCCCATCAGCATTTTGCCTATTCTTTCCAAAGTAATAGAAAAAATCGTTTATTATAAAGTTAGTGTATATGTTTCAATAAATAATTTGCTCCCTGCCAAACAGTCTGCTTTTAGAAAAAACCACAGCACTGCTACGGCCTTGAGCGATGTAGTTGATGGTCTTTTATGTGAAATGGATAATTCTAAAATTTCTGCTTTAGTTTTGATTGACTATTCTAAGGCCTTCGACTGCATCAATCACAAACTACTTCTAGCTAAACTATAATATTTAGGTTTCTCTCAACGAGTTCTATGCTGGTTTAAAAGCTATTTTGTAAATCGTTTTCAAACAGTCAAAATTTAAACTAATGACGGCTACAAATTATCTGAACCTCAACTCTTACAATCTGGAGTTCCTCAAGGCTCCATTTTAGGACCGTTACTCTTTAATTTATATATTTTTGACCTTCATGATAATTTCGAACATTGCAATTATCACTTTTATGTAGACGATAGCCAGTTTTATATCTCTTTCCACCCAAATGAAGCTGTACACCGCATTAATATGCTTAATGAAGACCTTGGGAGATTATCTAACTGGTCTTCTAAAAACTGCCTCAACATAAATGTAGAAAAGTCACACGTTATGTTTATTGGTACCCCTAAGCAATTAGTCAAACTTCCTGATTCAGTTACAAATTCAGTTCGTTTAAACAATCAAACTTTATCTACTGTCTCGCAGTGCCGTGATTTAGGTCTTGTGTTAGATTCTAACTTATCTTTTAATGAACACATCACAAAGCTTATTCAGTTAGCATACGGAAGGTTAAGAAGTATTTATAGATTTAAGTATATCCTTACTACAAAATTAAAGTGGAAACTTATTGATTTCTTGATACTTTCCTTCTTTGTTTACAATACAAATAGATTACAAAAAGTTCAGAATGCATGCGCAAGATTTGCTGCTAACATTAACCGCAGAGGACATATATCTCCGTTTTATGCTTCGAACAATATATTAAAAATGGCTTCTCGTAGAAACTTACATTTATGCTGTTTTGTACATAGAATATTGCAAACCGATGAACCTCTTTATTTAAGAGAAAAATTAAAATATCGTAGAGATCTTTTACAACGGAACGTTACACATGAAATGAACCTCCACATCCCTCAGAACTTTTTAACAATTTTTAAAGGATCCTTTTCTTACGCAGCTCCGACTGTCTATAATTGTTTGCCGCAAAACTTTAAATATTTGTCTTCTATTAGTTTCAAAACTAATTTGAAAACTTATTTTTTGAGCAACGGTCAATAATCGCCCCTGTTATAGCCGATTTGTTCTGTCACTGATGTGCATTATCGTTTAGTTTCGATATGTTATTCCTATTTCGATTTTGTACTCAATCAATATAAATATGTTGTTATTCTGCTGTAAAACATTATCTTGTAATTTTTTGAAATTTCAAGGTTGGGATCTTAACAGCTTTTAGCTGATTTCCCGCCGTTAATAAAGCTATATTATTATTATTATTATTATTATTATTATTATTATTATTATTATTATTATTATTATTATTATTAAGTTACAAGGATAGATGTATTAGTTTCATGTTTGATTAGTTTCTGCATATTGTAAATTCATTAATGCTAAAAGTAGTGTACAGGTGTCCCATTTTCGATGGTATTCTACAGGTATCTCCGTTAATAATGGAAATATAAAAAAAGTAAGCGGGCAATATTGGGTCAACTTATTATGCCAATTTCAATCGTTAAATCAAAAATTTGCTGTTTCTTGCTGCTTTCGTGGTACAGTCGAAAAACGAAAAATTTACCATATCTTCAAATGCAAATAATTTTTTTATTTTTAAAGATATTAAAAAAATGATAATTATACTTTTCCTTCAACTTTTAACATAGATCATGGTTTCTGAGTTAAATTACATGAGAAGTTCATAATAGTCGAGACACGAACCCAATCTTTGTTTTTTCTTAATGGAAGTCATCGACATCGTTAAAAAGAGTATTTTTGAAGCTTTTCAAAAATATATAATATGTTGGTATAATTTTCGAAAATGGCCGAGCTGTAAGCAAATTAATCTATTTGTTAATTTTATGCGAATTACAATAGGCCTTTATTCATGTAAAACAATAAAATATTCGTTAAACTGTAACCTTTTAATAAGTGATAAATTAGTATAGCTACAGAATTAGTACTAAAAAGTTAGAAACTATTTTAAACAGTGATATACGTATAAACATAAGCAATTTTAAACATAAACTTTTGAACAATAATATAAACTAACTCGGTTCACAACGAATTAATTTCATATCTATTAACGGTGAAGCAACCAAGAAAATTAATAGAAGTAAAAAAAAAAAACTAACTAAAAGCAGTAAACAAAACTGTAGAAATATTAATAAAGGTGCTCCATATGACCACCATTTTGGGCTAAACAAGAAAGGCATCTTTTACTTACTGAAGATAAGGCATTAGAAATTTGAAAAGGTCTAAATGTATGTTAACCATTATCTCTAAGTTCTGTCATAATACTATAATTTTTTTTATAATTTTTCTGTTTCAAATGTCCCCAAAGGAAATAATCTAAGGACGACAGGTCAGGAGACCTTGATGGCCATTTTATTGGTCCGAAAGTTCCCAACCACTCAAAAGAAAATTCTTGATTTAGATAATCTCTAATTTAAGGCATCGTACGCTGGCTCTCCGTCTTGGAAACAGATCTCTGATTCAGTGGCATGATATCCAAAAATTGTTCAAGTTGGTTTTCTAATATTTCTAAATAACGGACGGCAGTTAGATTTCCATCAAATATGTAATAAAACATTGCATTGTTTTTTAAACAATACCACACATTGAATCCAAATTTTGGTTACGTCTGGCAACTGAGTTAGTTTATTGTTCAAAAACCCATGATATAGTTTATGTTTAAAATTGCTTATGTTTATAATTGCTTATATTTATATCTGTTTTTTTTAAATGTATTTAGCATCGAAGTATGCCGTGAAAGTTTAGGGAAAAAGTGATACTTATGCAAGTAACTAAACTTTGACAATGAAAGTCATTTTGATTTTGAGTTTAACGTTACTGCGAATGAAGCAACATTGCAACATTTTCTTTTCGTCACAAGGTGTATTTACGTCCAAAGTTACTTACTTGATATTTTATTGGGGAAATTGAGAGTTGAAAACACGTTTTTTTAAAATATTTTCACTATTAACGGAGTTACCTGTAGAATACCATCAAAAATGGGGCACCCTGTACAAGAACACGGTCTATACAGTCATTTTACTGGTGCTAGTTTCGTGTTATAGAAACTTTTTTCGTCGCAACTCATGGAATAATGCGCAGTAGATTGTGGCACGTAGACTAGAGGTTTGTTTACGTTTGCCACATGAGAGATTAAGCTCACTGTGCCACTGTATATGTAGAATATCGTGATAAATATAGTTAGGCAAAAAATCTTGATCGACTCTCACCACTTCTGGTCAGAGGATATTGGACGTCGAAAATGAGTTACTCCCCCCACTTTAAACCTGGCCTGCTTTTCTAGTAGTCACTGATTAAAATGGAGTGGTTTCGGTTTCATTTCACATTTATGGACATTATTATCACATGGCGGACAGAAAAAAATGTAAAACTTTAGTATTGCAACGAAGCGGTGCGATGTTATAAATAGATTCTGTATACGCCTCAACATATTTGCCGGCTCAGCGCGTCTAGCTGATAGTGAATAATCGGTAAGCCAAAGTAATAATGCATTCGTCAGGATGCACTATGGTTTCTGCGACCGATTTTTTTGGCCAAAATTAATAAATCCCTAATATTTGATAACTAATGGAAGGAATTTTTTTTTTTTGAATATCAGTAATAAAATGGAAGTTATAAAGGTGGTTTTGCTTCATTTCCCTATGTAATAAAAATTATTAGTGCCTATTTCACTTTTCCTACATATCATTTTCTAATTCTATTTGATTCAACTGCTGAACAGACAGTACTTCCTCTAAAAAACTTTCTTCTAATTCTTTTTCTTCTTCTTCTTCTTCTGTGTCCGCTTCATCAACTTCTTCAGACTGTGAAGTTTCTAGCTTTGGTTGTAGTAGCATACCGATTACTTCAGAAGGCAGATTTAATTTATCCTGCCGACTACAACGTTTCTCCAGGTTGATACTGGATATAACAGGATCGGAAGTGTACATAGCTCTATTGAAAACATCTTCTAAATTATTTTGTCTACTAGTTTTTCTGGCGTGGTACTGTCGATCATATTTATACAGTTTGTTTCTTCCTTCGGATCCCTCTTCTCCAAAATAACCCACTGGTAATATAATATTCTCCATTATTTGCTTACTATGTATGAGAATTTTATGAACAGTTGCAGGCATCGGATACCAAGAATACTTGAGCATATACAGTCTTGCAGTTGAATGGCAATAATCCTCGAACTTCTGTGTATCTATTTCGTATTGGCAAGATAGACAAATTAATATGACTCTAAATTTTTTAATTAATTCTTCATCAACGCCAGTAATTTCAGAAAACATTTTAGTATCAGCAAATGCGCGACGGGCAGTATTTCCATCGTTCGTACTACCAAACCCATTGGTTTTCGGCTTATCCACATGTAAATGTAATTCTGTTAAAAACTTATGCTGTATTGATTTTTTTCTATTATTGAACAGTTCCTTATTCTCAATGCCTCTAACTTGCCATTCGCGTATGTTAATTCGATATGATATATGGAGAATACATTCAAAGACACGAATCCAAGTATGTAATGGACTTATTCCATATTGCAAAGTATTTGGTTTTGGTTTAAAAATGTCTGTTGTTTTAAAATCTTCAACCTGTAAAAAATTTCTAGGAGTCGCACCACATATAGGACAAGCTTGATTCGATTTTGTTTTCGTTAATGTATTCAACACTTTGCCGTCGATTAGCGTCATAAAAAGATTATATTTTATGTTTATGATTTTGTTGTTCGGTAATGATATATTTAAATCTTGTAGTATTTCGATTTGCTGATCAATATGTTGTTTTTCATGTAGTATATGTTCTGCAGATTCTTTTATATATTCCAGCTTAAGTGGTCTACAAAATCGTATAGATTGTGGAGTTCGATTGTTCCACAGAACAGTATGGTTTTTGGATTGCAATCGGAGAGGAATAAGTGTTATTGCAAATAGAGATGCGTCGGAATGGGAGCCAGGGGTGGTAAATCTTTGTTTATATATCGCTTGTCCTGAACTTCCATCAAAACCGTAGCTACAAATCAGTTCAGCACTAATTTCGTTGACGTTCAATGATTCCATGTGTTGGGAAATTATATCTTCTTGTAAAAGTACTATTCGTTTTGTTGCATGCTCTAATAAATTAAGTAATGGAACTTCTGCCACAATGTCTGTAACAATAATTCCATTGGGTCTACATGTAGATTTACATTTCCAAACTTCTTTGTAATCCGGGTAAATATCGCAGTTTTTCAAAAGAGCTCCATGTCGTATATCTAGATACTGCTGCTTGCTTAAGTTGGAATTCAAAATCAATTCTAATGCTTCTTCGGCAGTATATTTTTCTGTTTGTTTTTTCGGTGATGAAAGTATTTTCCGAATTTTTGTTGGTCGCTATGGACTTTTGCTTACTTCTTTTATAACTGCAGCTAAATCTGGTTTTCCTTCCTGCCGCGCAGCCATACTTGCAGCGTGCAACATTAAAGACGAGGGATGATCGTATTCATGTGCTAACCGCGAAGCTTCCCTTCGCTGTGATCTAGCAGATTTTTGCTCAAACAATAAATGTGGTCGACCTGAAGACGTCGATGGTAGAGGTTCATGTGCTTCAATAACGAAAACTTCATTCAACCAAGAGGAATATTTATTCTTAAAGCGTTCCTTATGCCGAGAAACTTGACTCCATCTTTCGTCAAAATTGCGACACAAACGACGTAGTCTTTCTTTTATTTTTTGCTCCTCATATTCGTTAATGTTTTCTGCAATGTGTGCGTTTATATGATTAAAAAGTGCAGCAACTTTCGCATCTTTTTCGGCCCTAAGCCATATTTCAAAAAGCTCCTCGTTTGGAAAACGCTCCATCTCTGTAAAAAACGTTAAATTTACGAAATTGCGCAACAACGCGCAAACAAACTATACTTCAGTTAAAACCGTAAGATATTCTTAACAAAGTGGCGCAAAAATTATTCCAGCCAAATCCCGCCAATTTTTTATAACTCACTTTGAATTTTCAAATTTAACGTCTTTGAAATTAAATTGTATACGCGCACGTAATGTTAGATTTCTATTGTTACAGGTGAAAATTATAAAGTTTTTGTTCAAAATATTATAAATACATGCCTCAAGGATAGTAACAAAAAATACCACACACAGCACTATTGTCAAACACTCGAACAATAAATTTAAACAACTGTTGCTCACTTACAGACTTAAACGGATAACTGAAACGTATCCCGAAAATGTGAACTTAATATACTCATAACAGGTACAAAGGGGTATAGAAACAATACAGCAGGTATTAAATAAATTGCTATAGCCTATTTACTTTTCATAGTAATATAGATTTACGGTCTTTCTAAGAATCAAAAAATTCCATTTTGGCCAAATAATCGCTTCTCGGAAACCATAGTGGGATGGCATGATTCACAATAATGTCGCGGTTGACTGCGATGCTCGGACACGATGCGCACGAGAGAGTGTGCTGCAGAGATGTGTCGTGTTTCTATTTAATTCAAATTAACTAAATTGTTGTTTCTAAATTCAAGAAAGAGCTGTTATTAGCTTCTGGAATTATATTCGCGTTGTTACCGTGGCGATATTGATTAAAAATCACGTATAAGCGGGCGGAACATTTAACGCTTCGATTTAGACCCCCGCGTCGAGTCGGACTGCAGCTGTCTCAAACTGGTTTCAAGCAGTTCACTTTCTTAGGTCCTCCCTTTGATTATTATATTACTTACCTTAAAAAATAATTAATTTCTTTGGTGAGTCTGGAATTTGGGACAACACGTATACACGTTACACATCACTAATTAAAAAAATAAAATAAACGTATAAAAATTCACGTTTCATTCTTAAATAACATTTCACAATGGCAAAAGCGCGCAATCGTGAAGACGTAAATCATCCTTTGGCGGCACGTGTACCTATATATTTTTTTCATTTTCAAAGACGAAGATAGTAAGTAGGCTTGTGTAATAGGTAATAAATAATTAGGCAAATTCGTTTCCTACACCAACGGTAACGGCCTACACGGTTTCCATTAGAAATAATATCGCAACAAGTTATCGCCATCGGACAAGATCCCAATCGTGCTTCTCCGACGAAAGTAAAAAAGAATACTTTAAACGTAGGCGCAGCCTAAGTACAGTGATACTTTTTAGGAATGTCTCTTCTACGTACATATTTTAAATTGTGGCCTGGTGCCTTCTGACTATTGTAACAGGCAGATAGACAAGCAAATCTGCAAGCAGGCAAAGAAACCCAAAATGAACACATGAAATAAAATTCAACGCGTGTTTGTTTACCAGTTAGATAGCGACTAAAAATTTGCTTGGGGAGACATTACTTTTAGTTATTACTGTACATACACGTCTAAATAAGTTCAAAAACCCGCAGTTACTTTTATCGACAAAATATGCAAATCGGTATATGTGAAACTGCGATTGTGCAAATGATTTCTGTTTTTAATTATTTTTTAGAGTTTGCGCACAAGCGTTACAGATATTTTAGTACTAGAAGGATTAACTTGTTTAGTGATTGTGATTACCACAGGAATTATTTCCATCCGGCTTGTTTCTGTTAAGCAGCAATGCACCTGTAATTGTGCCAAGAATGTCGAGATCATTAATTATACTATGTATAGTGTGCAAGCCACCAAACAGGCTCGGCATTAGGAAACTTTTCGATGCATACTGTACTTATATTTATACCGGCTGTTTCAAATTGGGTGTGCACTGAAGGGATCTCCTAAACCGTAAGAGATACAAATTCGGTTAAATGGAAGAAAAGTTAAATGAATCAATGCCTAATTCGTATCCATTGAGAGAATGATTTTTTTCTCTCATTTCTTCTTGAGTTATTAATAAACATGTGAAAAAATCGATTTTCTTTTTCTCTCTGTATCTCTTTTATTATACATAATTTTGAAATTCTGATTTAACTTTCTACAGGCAGTTTAATAGAGTATATATAATAATAATAGAGTAATAGAATTGAAGAAAAACGTTTCGTCTTCCCACGACCATCATCAGTTTCGATTTTTTAAATACAACTTATGTCTTTTTATTGTTCTATTCGATAGCATTTTTTCTCCTGATTACAATGATATATCATACTTAATTTTATTTAATACATAATTTCAAATTTTTTGTTCCATTTCTTATCTTTTTATTATTCTAGTCGACAGCATTTTTTCTTTTGATTTGAGTGCGTATAATACTGAATGCCTTTTTTTCAAGTAAATATGACAAAAAAACTGATATCGTTTCGTCATGTTTTTCTTAATAAGTAAATTCATTTCTAACCTCTTTTTTTATTTGTTAAGTATTAGCAACAACATTCAGTTGTCGGAAGAGGAAAAGTCAATAAATATTAACTAAATGATATGAGGTGGTTAACACACAAACCAAATAAACATCAGTATAAACATATTAAATTACAAGAACAGAATAAATACGTTGAATAAAAATTATAGACGAAGAACAAGACTCTGTGAAATAAATAAATTAAAGTAAATCCTCGAAATGTCCTCCACTGCTTTCAAGACACAGATTCGTTCTTAATCCTATGTGTTGTCTAGCGTGTCGAACATGAATTCGCGAAACATTTCTGTAAGAATCTAATATTCGCCTTCTTAGTTCCTCCTTATTATTTATCTTAATGCTAGTCACTGTTTCAAGGTCCAAAATATAAAGCCTACTTTATCCCGTTTAAATTATGGATGGTGGTTCCGATATAACGTGCCAAACTTCAACTTGATGTCTTCTTAGTGACTAAATAATGCACGTGGCGCCTCCGATCTGCCGTCGAATCAATGATCTGCAAGCTCTTGCCTACCACGGGATGCTGTCTTCGTAGCTCCTCGAAATGTCCAAAGGAATCGCTCAGGTGTTTAGGAAGAAATTTGGCCAAATCGAGGAGCTACGAAGACAGCATCCCGTGGTAGGCAAGAGCTTGCAGATCATTGATTCGACGGCAGATCGGAGGCGCCACGTGCATTATTTAGTCACTAAGAAGACATCAAGCGGTAAACCTGACTATCAAAGTATGTGGAGAGCCCTATATAGCCTGAGGAGACAGCTAATAGAGAACCATCAGATGAAGTTAGCCATCCCCAAATTGGGCTGCGGATTGGACGGACTAGACTGGAGAGTAATTCGAAGCATGCTGGAAGTCATCTTCCACAGAACGGGAATTGAAGTCCTAGTCTGCAGCCACCACCCACAGGCAACAGTCAGCAACAGCAAAACCGTAGACTGCTACTTCTTCCAGACGGGAAGTTGCAAGAATGGGCCAGCATGTAGATTCCGACACCCTCCTTCAAGACTATCACCAGGAACATTTCGAGATGAAACGTTTTTAAGAAGGGGGCAGTGTGGCGCACCACCCGGCTTATTACGTCAAGCTCAAGGCGTCAAGAAGTCGGTTCGTTATGCGTCATTGGCTGCCACGCCACCGGGGTCTACATCGAACAGACTAGACTTTTCCGGCGATGGACAAAACTCGAATCTTCCAGCGAATTCTCTACGCTGGAAGATTCGAGTTTTGTCCATCGCCGGAAAAGTCTAGTCTGTTCGATGTAGACCCCGGTGGCGTGGCAGCCAATGACGCATAACGAACCGACTTCTTGACGCCTTGAGCTTGACGTAATAAGCCGGGTGGTGCGCCACACTATGTCTGCAAATCCAGGAACGTAGCGCCGATAGTAAGTGCACAGGCCAAGGAAACTCCTTATTTGGTGTTTATTTCTGGGAGTTGGCCAGTCTTTCACCACCTAAATCTTCACAGGGTCCACGGCGATTCCGTTTCCATTAACAATGTGCCCCAGATATTCACTTCCTTCTGGAACAGGTGACACTTCTTGAGGCTAAGCTTTAGTCCAGCTCCGCGAAGCCGCTGGAACACACCTTCCAGGTTCCTTAGGTGGTCGTCGAACGTCTTTCCCACGACAATTATGTCGTCAAGGTACACCATGCACGTTGTCCAGGACAGACCTTTCAGAACCGTCTCCATTAACCTCTCGAATGTCGCTGGGGCATTACATAACCCGAATGGCATCACTGTGAATTGCCACAGACCCATACCAATGGAAAACGCCGTCTTTTCTCGATCTTCGGGCGCCAGCTCCACTTGCCAATATCCACTCTTTAAGTCCAAAGTTGAGAAGATCTTTGAGCCGGCCAGGGTGTCCAGGGTATCATCAATCCGTGGCAGGGGATAGCTGTCCTTCTTGGTGACATTGTTGAGTAACCGGTAGTCTACACAGAACCTGGTGGACCCATCCTTCTTCTTCACAAGCACTACTGGTGACGCCCACGGGCTGCTTGATGGTTCTATCACATTATCCTTTTCCATCTCGCGAATAATGCGTTCCGCTTCCTAACGCTTCGCCAACGGTAATCGCCTTGGAGCTTGACGGATAGGTCTTTCTTCTCCAGTCTTTATTTTGTGTTTCACGACATCAGTTCTTCCCTTGGATCCATTTTCTACCTCGAATACATCTTGATAACGGCCGATCAGATTCTTTGCTTTTGTCTTCTGGTCTGGAGTCAATTTCTGAGCTGTTGACATAACCATTTCCCATAACTTCATTGGAACTTTCGCTTCTGGCATGTTTGTTTCAAGTTGGCGGGAGATGGAGGACACCATGGTGCAGCTTCCCAAGATGGTTCCTTTCTTGATATTGACGGAGAAACAATTGACGTTCATCAGGCGGACAGGTACTTCCTTCTTCGCCGTCAACAACATTTTCCCAACGAGGACTCCTCTTCCAATCCTTTGATCATCAGTATTAGGTTCAACCATAATGACTTGCCCATCTTGAAAAACACCGTCCAGTTTTGCGTCGACGATAACCTCAGTCCTGCTGGGTAATACAACGTCTTCAGCGAGGACTACTCGAGCGGCCACGTCTCCTCGTTGATGTAGAACCAACTCCTCATTATTGACCTCCATCACGCCACGCTTTAAGTCCAATTGGAACCCGTGGGCACACATGACGTCCATGCCCAAAATTGCCTCGTACTCCATATCTGCCACCAGTGCACGGTGTTTTATTGGAGTTGAACCAATGGTGATGATAACCTCTACCTCACCGTGGACAGTTGCTGATGTTCCAGTTGCAGTTTTCAGTCTCCACTTGGTCGGCTCGGTGCGTCCAGATGACTTAATGACGTCGGGTCTTAGGGTAGTCTTCGTCGCACCCGTATCCAATAACATGGTGTGAGGAATGTCATCAATGGTAACATCCACGAAGACACTGCTGGTTAACTGCCGTAGGGATATTACTTGTTTGGCTTTCGTCTTTGGGGGCCTTTGAATACCGGTCGACGTTTGCCCCTCTGCACCGACCCGGCTTAGTTTAACTGTGGCTTCCTTGGATCCTGTCTGGGTTTTGGACATCGCCTACGAACATGTCCTTCCTCCTGGCAATTCCAACACACCAGCGGCTTCTTCTGCTTGAGGACCTGTTCCACAATGCGGCGAACATCCTCGGCGGTGGTATACTCCCTGGGTCGCTCCTTTATAGCAGATCCCACCTTGGCGTTAGCGGATTCTTCCTCTTCTTCCTCTTGGAAGTCCATAGCCGCTCGCACCTTGACATGCCCTCTTGAGACTCGTCTCGCCGCTTCAAATTCCAAGGCATAAGCCAATGCGTTCTTGGACGTCTTCGGATGGGTCATTCTCAATGCCTGCTGGTTGTCTGGGTCACGGATTCCATCTATGAAGGTCTGCACCGTCAAACATTTGAGGAATTCAACAGGAGCTGTGGGATATGTCAACTGGGCCAGACGCGCAACGTCTGCTTCAAATTCCTGAAGAGTTTCTCCGGATTTCTGACAGCGATTCCTCATCTGCGCATGGTATACCTCGGTCAGATGGGCCTGTCCGTAACGCATTTCCATCCTATTCACCAGCTTGTCGAAGTCTTCTTGTTCCTCTGGCGGCATCGTCTGTAGCACATCGATAGCGTCCCCTCTCAAGGCCACAATTAACGAAGTGGCTTTTTCGCTGGCCGTCCATCTGTTCCCCTTTGCTGCTGCTTCGAACTGTTTGAAGTAGTTGGGCCAAGAAGACTTTCCATCGAACGTTGGTGGTTTTATTTTCAATTTCGAATTTTCTGTTGGTCCTTCCACAATTCGGGTTTCATTATTTTCTAGTGTTTCTACTGGTGGCTGATCCCCGAACACTCGCAACCCCGCCATGATTTGTTCCAGATTTTTGATTTTATTATCCTGCTGGAATATTATTTCTTCCACATTTTCTTGCAGGTTCCTTGTTTCTTCCGATATTTTTACCACTAGTTGATCTTCAAGTCCTTTTGTTTGTTCTAGAAATTTCTCGTCGAAATTTCTGGATTGCTCTCGAAATTTCTCGTCTAAGTCTCTAGATTGTTCTAACAATTTATTCTGTAATTTGTCGAAATTTCCAGCTTGTTCTAGAAGCTTCTCCTCTAAATTTCTGGATTGTTCCATTAATTTAGTTCGCAACTCGTCTTTGAAGTTTACAGATTGTTCTCGAAGTTAGTCCTTGAAACTTCCAGATTGTTCTAGAAACTTCTCATCCAAATTTCTGGATTGTTCTCGAAGCTCGTCCTTGAAATTTCCAGATTGTTCTAGAAGTTTCTCCTCTAAATTTCTGGATTGTTCTCGAAGCTTCTCTAAATTTCCAGACTGTTCTTGAAACTTCTCGTCCAAATTTCTGGATTGTTCTCGAAGTTCGTCCTTGAAATTTCTGGATTGTTCTCGAAGTTCATCTTTCAAGATTTTATTAAAATCGACGGGACCACACGAAATTTCGAAAAGGAAGGTCTCTGGGTCTTCACCAGCTGTCAACAAATCGGATCGGAGACGCTGTTGAAGTGCGCCTTTCAAACCACAGGTTTCTAACTCTCGTTCTTCCAATTCGGTTTTTAATTCGGCCACTTTTAAGTCTTTCAACAACACTTTTCTCGTAGCCATTGTTTTTTTCCGATACTGTACTTATTAATAATCTGATTAAATTTAATTTACTTTAAATTGTTTATTTATTTGCACAAACCCGCACACCGACACCACTGTTACGTTTCTAGGGTTTATGTTTATTTATTTAAACGAATAAAACACTCGATAAAAACTTAACCGTAATTTAATAAAGCTTAAAAACTAATTTATTTGTAACAATTTATTTACACACTAAAAGTCTAACTGCGACGATCGCTGTTAGAATTCGACTGACTGGTGAGTCAACTTTGGCCCATTTTATATCGTTTGCGGCCGTCGCGAATTCTCTACGCTGGAAGATTCGAGTTTTGTTCATCGCCGGAAAAGTTTAGTCTGTTCGATGTAGACCCCGGTGGCGTGGCAGCCAATGACGCATAACGAACCGACTTCTTGACGCCTTGAGCTTGACGTAATAAGCCGGGTGGTGCGCCACAATACTTTAACTAATTCAAAAAATGCAGAAATCTGAAAGTCAATGGTCATAAATTCACTTCACTAAATGCTCAAGAATATTGTCCATGTACTAATTGACAATACCCTAAACGGAACTTAAACTCCTCTTGAACATTTTTAATTACTTCGGCGGAAATTAGCCTACACTCCTGTCTTATTCGTTCTTTCAACACCTCAATATTTTCTGGTTAGGTCTTAAAAGCTTTGCTTTTCAAGTACCCCCATAAAAAATAGTCAAGCGGTGTTAAATCCGGAGACCTGGGTGGCTATTCAAAGGGTCCTCTTCTACCAATCCGTCTGCCTGGAAATACATCATCCAGATACTCACGGACGGGTCTTGCAAAATCAGGAGGAGCACCGTCTTGTTGAAACCAGATGTTTCTATTTGGGACATCAGCTTCAACCGGATCAGGTTGCCAGAGGAGCCAAATTCGGAACCAGTTCTTCCTCTAAGAATTCTAAATATCTCGCTTCATTGAAATTTTCTTCGAAGAAAATTGGTCCTATTATTCGATCACCAACAATCCCTGCCCAAACATTGACTTTTTCTGGAAGTTGAGTGTGGCCTTCCCTCATCCAGTGTGGGTGGTTATTTGCCCAATAAAGACAATTTTCATCAGAAAACAGGACTTTTTCTATGCTTAGAAAATTTCTGTTTAGTAGATCCGTCATTTGTTCGCAAAACTGGAGTCTTCTATCTAGATCATCTTCGGTGAGTTCCTGGAGGATTGCCATTTTATAAGGATGCAATTTTTGCGCTTCAAAAATTCTTGTCACTGACGACTGGCTACTTTCGACTTCCCTAGTTATCTGCCTAGTGGATACATGACAATTTTCTTGAACAGAGAGAAGTACATTCAATTTGACCTCCTCATTGAGCGCAATCTGACGATGATTATTGGTTTTTCTTAAATGCCCGTTTTCCCGAAACTGTTTTTCAATCTTGCTTATGGTACTTTGCGATATGGGTGGTAAATTAGGATATTTCTCTCTGAATAAGTGAATAACTTCATTTTGTGTTCTTGTCCTATCGCCGTAACCAATCATCATTAAAATTTCAATCTTGTGGGTTTCAGTTAAGTAAGGCATTTTGGCCGATTTTCCAACAAACGGTTTTTATCACAAGACAACAAACTAATAGTCTCCTCTCTTAATAAGAGTCGAATGCGATGCTGCTTTTTTTACTTGTTCTTAATAATTCAAATGTTTTTATAACATTATGATAGACGTCAACCCTGTTTGACAAAAACTTAGTTAATGTATGTTAAATATCTTTCAAATGACAAGGAATAAAAATTTGAAATTTGGTACGCATGTATAACTTGATACTACACTTTAAGAATAGTCATAGAAAAATAGGATTGCCATTAAAAAAAATAGTCGACGACGTCATATCTCAAATTTGGGACACGCTGTATAAAATGTTCTTACATGAAAAAGAGCGCAATTTAAAATACTAATCGACGTGTCCCAGCATATTTCCGAAAAAGAACCTGTCTTTGTTTTACCGAATTTATTCTAAGTTAGAGACTGTCACTGTAGTTTACCAGTCATAGATGTCTAGATTACAAAACTATCGTAATACACCATAGATAAAAAGGATCTGAAAGCTATTTTCAACCTTCACGAAAATTTGCTGCAAATATTAAGTGATTTAGTTTATAATCATTCTCAAATGGCCGAAAATTAAAACTTGTTTTAATTAGACTCAGGTAATTTAAATTTCCCAATTCTGACAGATAAATCTAACTGAGTCATGATTTTAAATTATTATTACATTATTTAACATTATTTAAAATTTTCAATAATTTCAGAGTACTTAGTTTCTTGTATACATACAGTGTCTTTCAAAAAGTGTGCTACAAGTGAGAATTTTTTTTATTGTCGATTTTTATTTAAATTTATTGAGTCTGAACACTTCTGCATCCCCTAAAATCAAATTGGAAAATGTTAGATAAAATGTATCAAGAATGGTATACAGCGACAGTAAGAAATGAATACCGCTTAAGAGTAAAGTGCCCTTATTTTACAAGATACAGGAAAAGGTCATAAGAATAAGTCGTTCAGAATTAAAAGTTATTGCCAGATATAAAATTATAGCATCCTATCTTAAAAACAAATGAAATACAATTTATTGTGAACCAGTCTTTATACAGGCTGGGCCAATAGTGCTCATTCGGTGGATAGCGCCTATATTAATGCAGATTTTTTAAATCTGTCTTCGCTATTACTTACTTGTGATATAGGTGCATAATATAAAATTAATTACAATGATACAGGGTGTTCCGTGTGGCTGTGCCAGACCAAAGTTGTGTTTTTTTTAATGGAACATACTATATATCATGGTTTATTTCGATTCGTCTTTAAGAGTAGATAAATTTATTATAAGGATATTATGTACTTAAACCTAATAGTTTTTAAGATATTGACATTTCAATGTAAAAAAATGCTATTGATGTTTTAGAGATTAGATGTTTATTATTTTTTGAATTTATTAAATTCACCATTTAAATTTTTCAGTAACCTCTACGGAACAGAAAACAATTTCCGTCTCGAACATATTCCTATTATTTTATACAGGGTGATTCATAACTTCGATGTTTATTTTACTCAGTTAGTTTAAATGGAACACCCTATATTTTATTATTGAATTTAATAGGTCTCTGATTAAGCTGTACAATGATATAAGGTTCAGTATGTGTTACACAAGAAGCCTGCACACAGTAAGATGTCAAATTTGTAGATTCATAAATCAGCAATTATTCCATCTTCTAATGGAATATTTTGTCTATAATTTAGTTGATTATAATTAAAAAATCTGTATTGAGACTGTACTTTTAGTCTGTCAAAAATTTATATTTATTTCATCTGTAACAAAAAAAATGTATGCATACTTTTATTTAATACCACCCTAGCTCCAAGCTTTCTGGTTTGTCACAGAGTTGTAATGGTTGGTAATTATGATCATTAACTGTGACTGCGACCGTCTTACTACATGTTTACCTTCTTTGCGTTACAAACCAGGGAAAAACAGAAACACCTAGTGCGAAGCAAATTCCACCAAATAATAACTGACAAAAATTCCATCTCTCCCCTCCAGGTGTCAGTTCCGTTGCCTGAGAAAGTAATGGTTAACTCCTAAGATTTTAATTTTATCAACACTATCTGATTATTTTAAATAAGACAACACCCAACAACAACAACAACAATATCAATAAAGATACCAATAAAAATAACAGTAATAATACATAATTGAAGTTTGTTCTTGTCCGATGAAAATAGTAAGTAGAAAGTTTTTTTAATCTCAAACCGGACAGAAAAATGAAGGGAAACACACTCAACGTTTCGCTATAGATTTATAGCTTCGTCAGGAGCTCCTGACTAAGCTATAAATCTATAGCGAAACGTTGAGTGTGTTTCCCTTCATTTTTCTGTTCGGTTTGAGATTAAAAAAACTTTCTACTTGAGATTAAAAAAACTTTCTACTTAGTAATAATACAAATAACTATAACATGTGATTTAAATGTGAATCAATCTCACAATTATGTGAAGAGGACCATGGTTATCATTTTAAAAATTTTCTATATTATTATTAATGTTAAATCAATTGTTATTGTTATTAAGGTTATAATTTTACAAAAATTTTCATCGCTATTGTTATTGTCGTTTCTTAGCGTTACTTAATCTTACTTAAAATCATCAGGCAATGTTGGTAGAATAAAAAAAAAAATTAAGTATGCGTTTCGTTTGTGATGTCATAAATTAAATGAATGTCATTTTTAACAGACTAGAAACTAGAAACAGACCCAATACAGATTTTTTAAATAAAATCAACGGGATATTGTTTTCTGTTCCATAGAGATTATGTAATGTTACTGTAAAATTTAAATGCCTAATTTTAATAAACATCTAATCTGTAAAACGTCAAATAATACCAAATTTTTACATTGAAATGTCAGTATCTCAAAAACTATTAGGTTTAGGTACCTAATATCCTGATAATAAATTTACTCACTCTTAAAGACGAATCGAAATAGAGCATAATATACAGTATGTTCTGTTTAAAAAAAACATAACTTTGGTCTGGCACAGCCACACGGAACACTCTGTGTAATTGTAACTAATTTTAAATCATGCATCTATACCACAGGTAAGTAATAGCGAAAACAGATTTTAAAAATCTGAATTAATATAGGCGCTATCCACCGAATACGCACTATTGGCCCAACCTTTACACACTACATTGGGATATACAGGTGGGGTTAAAGTGTTCGCCAAAATAATATGAATACGAGAACAGTATTCTTATTTCTCAATTATTTCATTTGGTTCTGAGGGACTATTTCGATGAATTGCTATCATGTTACAAAATAGCATAAAGTTTTGGAATGCATTGAAATAATGACTCAGAAAAAATGAAATAATTGAAAAATAAGAACACATTTCGTGTTTTTCAATTCATATTATTTTAACGCACACTTCAACCTCACCTGTATATCCCAATGTAGTGTGTGCTACCTACCTGTACAGGTATCACAAGTAATCGACGTTTCGGCGTCGCCGGCCAGCCCCAGTGGGATAGGATGGGTAAAAAAAAAAAGAAAAAACTAAATCTGAACTAACATACAGTACCAACAAAACAAAATAAAGGCGCCACTTAATTTCTTTTGGGCTATGGGGAACCGCGGGGAAAAATCAAGAAAACCACGACTCATCCAAGATACGATTCAAATACAGTTTTATTGAATGCAAAACAACAATTATAAAATAAACATAAATTCAGTGAAACGCAAAACAGAATATTAAACCAGTATAAACCGAGACAGAATCGCAAATGCAACGTAACTAAAAGCTAAATCTAGCCGCAACAGCGCTAATTACATTTCTCATACATGAATGCGCTTAAAGTAAACGCATCGGTGTCTAAAAATGACAGGAAAGGTACGCAAAAATGTCAAACAGCGAACCCAAATCAAATCAATGCGCACTGCGTAAATACACGCCGTTATCCGGTAGGAATGCTCGTAAAATAAAACAAGAATAACGAAAGGCAAGCAAACCTTATCCCTACACGATTCGCACGGCGATCGGCGTGTTGGGCAGCTCCAAGGGGGTACGCCAGGACTCACGGGACCGTGCAGATGCGGTGAATGGCCACAAATACCGTGAATTCGGAACGAATGCGGCACAGAGGTAAAGGGTACCCCTGAACTAAAGCCTGTAAGGAAGGAAGATATGCGATAGAAAGAGTCGAAGCGAAACAGAACAAACAACGACTCACCTGTCCGCAGAACTACTTGGAAGGGAACAGGCGTAGACAATACGAATGTATTATATTTCTCTTGTGCAACAGGTTAATCCAGCAATAAAAGCTGTTGAATGAATCCCCCAACAATAATTTTTGGGCGAAAGCACACACAAAGAAAACACACCAACGCAAGACGTGTTGTTGCACCGAAAAGTACGAGGACAATTCTGTTCTGAAAAATTGCTTCGCGCAGGCGAACGGAAAAGAGATGGGGTTAAAACAAGAAGAGATAGGATGCCTCCGCCAACCGTGACAGAATCTTACGTCAACGAGGACCAATGGGCTTAAAGATCAGGGTTCAGTTTCTGTAAAGCTATCGTGATTTCACAATATGTTGCAATAATGCGTAAATCAAAAAGGCTAAATAAAGAATCTATGCGACCGGAAAATTAACTTTCAAAACCCAAATTTTCCTTATCCTAATTTTTACAGGAAAACAAATAACACTGGGGAAATACTTTGAAAGCAAATCGGCGGAACGCAAAGAGTTCGCCGGGCGGTCTGCGAAAATATTTCACGGGGAGCAATATACAGGGTGATTCGGGGTCGGACAGAAATTGAACGGTAACATGTGTACAAAGAATGGTTTAAAATAAATTGTGATTTTTTTCATTTTTGAGGTAGGAGGCTACAATTTCACATCTGTCAATAGCTCTTCATTCTGAACAACTTATTCTTATATTTTCCTTTATCTTATAAAATATGGGCACTTTACTCTTAAGCGGTCTTCATTTCTCGGTATCCACGCTGTATACCATACGAGATAGATTTCATCTGATATTTGTCAATTTGATTTTAAGAGGTGCAGAAGTGTCCTGCATCAATAATTTTTTATAAAAATCGATAATAAAAAGAAATCCCATTTGTAGCACACTTTTTGAAAGACAGTGTATAATATTTACGAAACTAATTATTTAATTTAAAAATACATAATCTGTTTGTATATAATTCCAAAGCAAAGGCATTTTTTAGATATCTTTTTGTTATGCAGATGCGTGCATTTCAAATTTTCTGAAAAGTCAAAACAATTACTGCTGGAATAAGTAACTGAGAAGAGAGTTTCTTTTCTATACGCGATAATTAAAAAAAAACAAAGAATATTCTAAAAATAATTACTGTGTTTATTAACCAACCCAGTTCAATTTTCTAAGGACGAATAGGTACGGTCAGAATTAAAAGTAATGTCTAACCAATGAGATGTAAATGCTTGGTCTTATTTACATACCATACCAAATAGGCGGCTAAGTAGACATCGAAATTGATTTGATGCGTGTTTATTCACTTGCCAATCTTTATCGTTATAATGGTCAGATGTGATTAGGCAGTAATTTCACTTTTTATTGCGAAAAAATTGCTTTTAATTCTGACTGTATACGTATGCATAAAAGTTTGTCAAGGTCAGTATAAATGAGATTACTTGAGATAATATTGATTTTTATTTATTGCATTTCAGAGTCTACTTTTGTTAACAATTGCTATAATTAGAGCAGTGATACATTTAATAAAAATAGAAGGCTGCTTGAGAAGTACATAGATTATGAGATTCGTTAAGAACATCCAGTTCAAGTATTTTCAGATCCTTAAATTGTCTTCAAACATTGTTTATCGTGAAATTAAATACAGGGTGTTCATGAGAAGCTGCTAGAATAGCTAACTTTCTTATTTGTATTTTTACAAAGTAACTTAAATTAGAACAGTTTTAGGACCTTTCCTCCCCGTTTTTATGGTGCTTTCGGAAAAACAAATGACAATCAAGTTTTCGAGATTTTCAATTGTGTTTAACTTTTTTTAACGGAATGTTAGTTTTTTTTTATCATCGCATCGCGTTCAGGATGTCAAATTAAGTACTTCTCTAAAATATTCCCCTCCTAATCTACTATTTTATAAATTATTTGGTAAATAATGGTATTAGACATCTTAACATGTTCAATATTTGACACAAGGTTTTGAGTTTGAACTAAATTTAAACAAATTTTGAATAATGACAGTTCACAAAGGACTACCAGTTTGAACACACTTCCTTTATTCTCTTATTTCAACGCGCACCGTATTGTATTCGTGAATTAAAAGACTATCCTAACGATACACTTCTTCCCGCGAATATCAAAACTGAATTATTTATTAAATAGTCTGTTTTGATAGAAAATATTTTACAGACATACTTAATTTGACATCCTGAACGCGATGCCATGATAAAAAAACATAACGATCCGTTAAAAAAAGTTGAAAACAATTGATAATTTCGAAAACCTAATTGTTTTTCCGAAAGTACCATAAAATCGAGGACGAAAGGTCCTCAAGCTTTCTTAATTTAAGTTACTTCGTAAAAATACAAATAAGAAAGATAGCTATTGTAGCGGCTTCCCATGAACACCTGTATGTATTCATATTTAAAAATTGTTAATAAAGCCTTCATTTTTTTTCGGTTGGCCTCATTTCATTAATACTTCTAGGACTTTGCTGAAGCTTTTAAAATATTTACCTCTATGTTTGCGCACTGTATTAAAAAGCGAATTATATGATTACAGAGTGAATATTTCGAGGAGAAAATTTCGTTTCATCGAAAAAATTATTTTTTTAATAAAGTCGGTTTTATAAACGCAAAATAAATTTACTGTACAGGGTGTTTTTTTACTGTGTGCAAATAAAAAACCTCAGTATAAGTACACGAAATGCTACCTTCTGCGGGTATCTTTTGGTGGCTACCGTACCATAGCCAAAAGAATTCGGATGCACCACTTGTTTGGAACTGCTGCAATGTGCGAGAAAGATGGCCTTCCTCTCAACACGCCCACCGATACCGCACTCGATCTTCAACGCAGTGTTTCACCGATATAGTTTATTAATTATTTTATTTAAAATTTTAATTCACTGAGCAAAGTAATATGTTTTACGATATCAACTATCGACGAATAAATCCGAAAATTTATGCACCAATTAGGTAAGCGCATTAAAAATGTTCTTCTTTCATCCTTTTACGTAAATAAATTTTTACTGTAATCTCGCTGCTAGCTACGAAAGTATTACTACTTACGGTCCATGGAAAAAAATAAATGTCAAATTTTTATAAGTCTATTAAAAGTAATATGGAATGAGAAATTACAATTTGTTTGTACCTCGCTTTTAATTTGTTCGGCAATCACGAACCGCAGCTTTTTGAATTGCACTAGATTTTAATTTAATACTTAAACTTATAATTACTTGCAATGAAGTTAATTTAAATTATAAACGCGTTGACCGACCAGCTGATCGGAGCGGCTGATTTACGTTGTTCGTGCTCAAGATCAAGTGAAGCACTGGCCCTGGCCTACTTCGGCTTCGCGTTCCACTTTTAGCTATGCCAGCAGTTCTCAAACGGTTTAGTGAAAATCTGCCACTGCATTTTTCTCGAAAATTATTAAATTTTTGTTAAGTATAGGAGAAAAGTGGTTCTACATTTAATTTTCTTTTATTTGCCACAACAAAGAGAAAGTGAGCATCAAATGCGATGTAGCAAATACCTTCAAAATTTTAAATGGAACGTACCCAATTTTGTCACGTAAAACATGCTGAGACGGAGATGCTACGTCTGTGGGATTGTACCCATAATATTAAATTATTTGCGTTTCATAATGCTTTGTTATTAAGCTCAGTTGGACTTCTCGTGGTGATGTATTCTGTGGCTTATAGCCTCAATATACAGTCTGTTTGATTTTAGCTGTCACAGCAGCTATCTCGGCTACCACTAGAGACATGATAAAATGTTACAAGAGAGAAGATGTTCAATATTTAATTTTCTAGTATCTGTTATTCTATCAATTAAGAATCAGTTAGGCCGTAATATTTTAGAAAAGTTTAGAAACGTATTAAACAAAAATGCAGGTTTTAAGTCACTTCAAATTTCGTAAATGCAAACTCTGATAATATCGAGGAATGTAACATAAAATTAAGAAAACTTAGATATTGTTACGAATTTAAGGTTCATTTTAATTAATTTTAAAATAAAATACTCAATAGATCTAATAACTAATTTATTAATAACGTTATACTAGCACTAATTTATTTCACGCAGACTATCAACTAATTTATTTTTACTAATGCCGAGCAATCTCTAATTAACTTCGATGGGGACTGTCGATGTCTGTCCTCTAGTGTTGGGCGATACTAGGAATCGATACGTATAGTTCTTAAATGTAACGATTCATAGCATTGATACTTTATAAAGTATCGATATTCGTAATATCGATACAAGATTTTTTTTAAAGGTTATGTAATTTGAAAGATGATTTCGTAAGTCTTTAAATTCATTATACAGAGTGTGCTTTGACTGCGTGCAAATAAATAAACCTCAGTATAAGTACACGAAATGCTACTTTCTTCGGGTACTTTTTGGTGGCTACCGTATCATAGCCAAAAAATTCCGGTTGGACCACTTGTTTGGAACTGCTGAAATTTGTGAGGAAGATAGGAAGGTCAACTTCGCCTTCCTCTCGGTATGAACACGCCCACCGATACCGCACTCCATCTTCAACGCATCGTTTCGTAATAATAATCACTGATATCATTTGTCAATTATTTTATTTAAAATTTTAATTCACTAAGCGAAGTAATGTGTTTTACGATACCAACTATCGACGAATAAATCCGAAAATTTATGCACCCATTAGGCAAGCGCGTTAAAAATGTTCTTCCTTCACCCTTTTACGTAAATAAACTTTTATTGTAATCTCGCTGCTAGCTATGAAAGTATTACTACTTACCATACATGGAAAAAAAGTAATTTTTTATAAGTCTATTAAAAATGATATGGAATGAGAAATTACAATTTGTTTGTACCTCGGTTTTAATTTGTTCGGCAACTACGAACCGCAGCTTCTTGAATTGCACTAGATTTTAATTTAAAAATACTTAAACTTGTAATTACTTGCAGTGAAGTTAATTTCAATTGTAAACGATTTGACCGACCGGCCGTTCGGAGCGGCCGATTTACGTCGTTCGTGCTCAAGATCAAGTAAAATATTGACCCTGGCCTACTTCGGCGTCGGGGGTCATAATTGAAGAGGCAGCCGCGTTCCACTTTTAGCTACGCCAGCAGTTCTCAAACGGTTTAGTGAAAATCTGCCACTGCATTTTTCTCGAAAACTATTAAATTTTTGTTAAGAACATATGAGTTCAATCATTGCCATTTATGGTGATATATTACAGGTTTAAATATTTGCACACAGTAAAAGAACACCTGTATAGTTTTATGCCAAGTAACTATTCTGACTAATTCTGCATAGTAAATTTATCTTGCATTTACCAAACAGGGCCTTAATTAAGTTAATATTTGAAAGTTTTCAGCAGCATAAAACTATGTTTACTTTTATTTTTTGAGCAGTGTATGCAGGGTGAATCATTGGTATAGATTTCTTCAATAGCATAATTAATAATGAAAACGTCTTCAATGGAAGTTATACCCGAATTCTGTATAAGTAAATTATTTTCACTTATACAGCATGTTCCATCCCCACCCTCTATAAATTCCTGTTGTTAACGATTCATAAATAAAATATTTTGGATTTTAGAATTTTACAGTTACACGCATATAAATACGTAAAAGTAAATAAATAAAGGATTTCTAACATTTGTGACTATTACTGTTATTTCTTGTTGCACAAGTGTTCAACTGTTCTTATCGTAGTTAAAGCTGAGTACCCTGAAGGCTTTGGATGTAATATTGTCGACCGATTTATCCGCGTGGCATTGTCGTTAATGCCGTTTTTTAAACGGTGCACAATAACTGTCTGCACATAATATTCTTCTACGTACCGTATTGAATGTGGACATTGTAACCGTTTTCTTCTCTTTCTGTGCCATTCGTTACTAGTCATTGAAAATTAAGGTGTTTTTCACAATAGAAAAGGGAGGGTAGCTAAGGGAAATCAAATTAAAGCTTTTTTTTGGTAAAAAATCAATAACTAACAAGTTACAAGAGTTTAAAGTGAAATTAATTAACAAGCAAAAGTTACGCCCTGCAGTAATATTTTACGTTTTAAATTCAAATTTGAGGCATTTATGAGTTAATTGAACACTGTTTTACAATAAACAACAATTAAAAAAAATGTAGTCACGTTATAGTAACGGCTATTTCATTTTTTCTTTTAATGTCCAAAAACGGGTTTTCATGTCGTTGTGCACCTCCTACTAATTAAAAACAAAACTAGGAAATGGATTAACATAGGGAATTTATGAATGGTGGTTTTGATAAATTTAGAGTTTATCTAACAATGAAGTTGCATTTTATGAAATAATTTTTATTAATTAAGAAGTTCTAGGTGTAAATTAAAGAAAAAATTAAGAAAGTTAAACTGCTGTAACTTTTTTATTATTGGGTTTTGGTCAAAAGCGAATTAAGAAAAAAAGCTTTATTTTGATGTCCTACACCTGCCCTTTCAATGTCCAATGTACGTTGTGAGACACCCAGCATAATGAAAAATTTAACGACATCCTATCGCTTTTTAACCTGACATTGCATTAGGACTAAGCATAAGGATTGAAGTCACTTTGCTACATAATAAGTCATCCCATTCAAGGCGGTCATGCTTGGCTGTTAAAGCATAATGTCGGGGCAGCCTGGATTAATACAAGACAACCTGTGTTGTTACGGCCGGGCCGGTCGCGTTCTCAATTCAGAGCCATTTTGCCGTTTCGAAGAGGGAGCCACACTACTGTTATCTGTCAAAGACTCGAAGGTTAACTTCAAACGCAAATGTCAAGCAAGATACGGTTTTATGTTATAATAACAGAAAATTACAGACGCACAATCAAAAATCATAATTAACACTCCTATTAAAATAAAAAAATATTTTCAAATGAATAAATTTTGTCAGCGTGACTTAATTTTAGGTGTTTTGTTTGTTTAAACCATTGTTTAAACGAAAAGCGTTATTTTCGCCAATTTGCAGATAAAAAGTTTTACACCTACCTGCTGAAAATCTTTCCCATTTCAAATCTAAATCAAAGTCTGCAGGCAAACAGCGATAAGAAACAAATATCTTTCGGATTGCAATTAATTACACAACACTTTTGCAAAATTCGAATTTATATTCAGGGCTAGTGACGTAAAATGACGGTCATTGAAAATCGTGACGTCATTTTGGTCATTTAAGTATAAATAACGGTCATTTTGTCGTCATAATCGCATATTAGTGAAAAAAAGTCAAATTTTTACGAAATGAAATTTAAATCAAAACAACAAACGTAATACCTTTAAGCACGAGGACAATTGTTTCCATAAAACTGAAACGGAGCTTAAAATTGAACTCCAATTGAAAAACTGCTCTTTAAACAGTTTCATAAATTCTTACAGTTTACAGATAAGGCATACAACGAATAGAATACTCGCAACTGAAACTAAACTTATCTTTTATCTAAACAGCCATTAAAATGTATCAAAGCCAGAACTGTCAAAGTGGTAAGGGGGCTGGCCTTGAAACCGTTAGGTCGTTGGTTCGAACGACGCCCGAATTAATTCTCGGGAATGGACGGTATTCACTTCAGGTACTCCTTCAGTGCTACGGATACACTTCGACACCAAGCTGATGACTTAATATTCCGTTGGCTATGTATCACAGATTAAAAAAATCTATAAACAAGTAACTGTAAACATGAAGAACAATAAAAATTGAAGAATAAACAGATATTTACTTAAAAAAAATAATCTGAAGAAATTTCGAAATAGTAAGTCACATTAGATATTTGAATATTATAACATTTTAACTGCATCTTCATCACTTATTTCAATATTAGTCTCCATTTGCTCATTTCTTCATTAGTATCTGTATCTGAACCTGACTGGACCTCTTCACGTTTTACAGTTAATTTGTTCCTTGTCTTTTGTGAGGATATAGCCATAAGCACTTAAGGACCTTATATTTTTATTTTACATGAGGTATTTTTCTAACAGCAGTACACCCACATATGCCTATTTGCACGTATCTGTGACTGTCATTTATTAAAATGTCATTTATTAAAATGACAGTCATTTATTAAAATGATGGTCATGTATCATTCACAGGGTCATTTTAAAATGAATAATCATTGTGACGTGATCCTCATTTTTATTGTGACCACTGTAATGACCGATGTCATTTAAGGAACTTACATCAGTATTCAGGGCTATTCTGTAACATTGATATGCATATCAATTGAGAAGGTTTTCAATAATTGAAGAGAAATTGACAGGATTTTATAGCAATTCAAATCGATTGCCGACCGCCAATCGAAGAGAGATGCATATTAATTCGACATCACATTTCATACGGATTGCAAGTTGTTACGAAATTGTTTACAGAATGTCGATTTTGCAAGGTCACTTGATTCATAGCAACAATTGTTACGTATTAAGTCCATATCAATACTACCATACAGAATATACATTTCAATACTACCATACAGAATAGACTCCATTGTCATAAAGTCATGACAGACGTGGTAACTATGGCAATAGTACACGTTTAACCCAAAATTGTGCAGAAGGAGTCACACTAACGATAACTGTCATGGAACAGGTTTTTTCAAACGCCACCAGCCGGGAGATGCACTTCTTGTGGTTCGGTTCGTCGATCGAGGAGGCCGTGCATATTGTAATGTCAGGTCAAAAAGCGATCGGAAGATGTCGCTGTTTAAGCTTTTCATTACTATTACATCGCAATTGCGAATATCCTTGGACAACTCGTTTTGGTTTGCAGTGGAACTCTCGAGCCACGCTGATGAAGCTCAGTATAAGATACACGAAATGCTACCGTCTGCAGATATTTTTTAGTGGCTACCGTATCATAGCCAAAAAATGTCGGATGGACCACTTGTTTGGAACTGCTGAAATGTGCGAGAAAGATAGAAAGGTCAACTTCGCCTTCCTTTCGGTATGAACACGCCCACAAATACCGCACTCGATTTTCAACGCAGCGCTTCGAAATAATAATAACTGATATCGTTTATTAATTATTTTATTTAAAATTTTAATTCTCTGAGCAAAGTAATGTTTTGCGATATCAGCTATCGACGAATAAATCCGAAAATTTATGCACCAATTAGGCAAGCGCGTTAAAAATGTTTTTCCTTCATCCTTTTACGTAAATAAGCTTTTACTGTAATCTCGCTGCTAGCTATAAAAGTATTACTACTTACGGTCGATGGAAAAAAAGTAAATATCAAATTTTTATAAGTCTATTAAAAATAATATGCAATGACAAATTACAATTTGTTTGTGCTTCGCTTTTAATTTGCTCAGCAATTACGAACCGCAGCTTCTTGAATTGCACTAGATTTTAATTTAAAAATACTTAAACTTGTAATTACTTGCAGTGAAGTTAATTTCAATTGTAAACGATTTGACCGACCAGCTGATCGGAGCGGCTGATTTACGTCGTTCGTGCTCAAGATCAAGTGAAGTACTGGGCCTGGCCTTCTTCGGCTTCGGGTCATAATTGAAGAGGCACCCGCGTTCCACTTTTAGCTTCTTAAACGGTTTAGTGAAAATCTGCCACTGCATTTTTCTCGAAAACTATTAAATTTTTGTTAAGAATGTGAGTTCAGTCGTTGCCATTTATGGTGATATATTACAGGTTTAAATATTTGCACACAGTAAAAGAACAACCTGAGTATTCAGCGTTTTCAGAAGAAGACATTGAAGCCAAATTAAATTAAGGAAATTATTGGAAAGAAGGTGATTCATTGAGGATGATCTTTTATGTGAGTTTAAGTTTCAAAATCGAAGTTATTTCCGGAAAGTGAAACAAAATTAAATCTTCTTGAAGTTTAGTTTGTGCAGCATTAAATTAAGCATGAATCTATAAGTTTACTGTGAGTACCAAATAAATTAATTCCAACTTAATCGAAAACGACTTTTTTAATGTTTTCGAGAAATGACACAAAATTAGTTACGCCTAAACAATTTTCAATTCGCCAAATGGGTAGAATCCACTACAAAGATTCTGAAGGCTAATCGCGTACGTGAAAATTGCTTATACATATTTTTAAACAAGAGCAGCAGGTGACGCACTTGATGGTTATGGTTCAATGAAAACCAAACGCGCTCACTCAGAACGTTTTCCACTGATTTTCATTGAAAATTCGAGCGCTTTAAAAATAATTCTCGCGTCTTTGATGTGTGTTTTTTTCCCGTAAATTGGCTACGTGCGCGTTAAATGTTTTACGTGGGCAATGTAAAATAATTCGGGAAGTTTACCGCTGTTCAGATAACAAAGTGTATATGATATCGTCGTAAGAAGCTTAACATTTTATTTTATTTCTAAAAGCTCTCTCCATATTACTTTATAATAAAAAAAATATATTCTTTTAATATTTGCTGTGAATTGATGTCTTGCTATAAATGAAATTTCAACCGTCGCGTCGCATTAAATAGATTAAGAAAAAAATACAGCGTGCCTCTAAACCTATGTCATTAATTGAAACCACAAATAGTGGTCAAGAAAAGAAGCGACATTTGTTATACAACTATTGGTCAGATAGCAATAATAACGCAGATAAAAATTATTTTACTTTTTCATAGAAATTGTTTGAGGGTCGCTGAAATGTAGCTTAAATGCTCCGGCTGATATTGGTTTTCAACTATTCTTCGACGTTCGGGGCCATAAAAAGTTATAAAAACGCAGACCATGACCTAATGCACAGATATTGTACTTAAGGCAGGTCAAGTATCAGGTTTTTTTGTTAATTTTAAAAGCAGATAGACTTTGTCACTATGTAAGTTCTTAACAGTTTAAAATTTTCTGTGCGTGTTACATTAATTGGTGATTAGTTTTGTGCTAATCCGTACTTTAACAGTTAAATTAAAAAAAATCAATCTAAAGACGATCGAAAAAGTGGAAATTTCTACACCATATTAATATGTAAATTGCCAATAATCAACTTGCAATGTTGATTACTAAGTTTATTGTATTTGTACAGCAAAAATAAATTTGTTTCTTTATTAAAACTTTGAATAAACAACGAAATAAACTACTGCACTAGGTGAGAGCTGTTATGTTTTTTTGGTTTAAACCGACGCAGAAATTCAGGTTCAATATTATCCTTATAAAAACATGTGGTTTATATTGGAATGTAAACAATAAATAAAATAGTTCGATTGAGAACTAGCGAAGTTATTTAATCATTTATTTTGAACACGTAGATTATTGTGTGTACAGGCAACCTAATTTATTTAAATTTTTCATTGTATTGTACAACTCTTGCTTTCCGTTTTTATAATGGGAATAGTTTCTGCTCTTGCAATACTTATTCTGCAGCAATTAGTGTAATTAAAAAAGAAATTCACGCATTTTCAACGCAGTTACAAAACTAACATACGGAGATGTTTAATAACTTCAGCAAAAATCTAACGAAGATTAGGCACTCGTTTTTAACATAATTGTTATTGTCTGTTAAAAAGAGGTGCGTAAATTAACGTCCTTACTTATCGCATGTTGAAAATACAAATAAGCATGCCGATGTCCGCAAGTCGGATTCATATTCGTATACAATAAGACCTTAACCGAGTTCTTCTAAACGTAAATAAAAAGTTTTATTGCGATTTATTGCTTTTATCTCGGGATAAATTGCTGAAACAAGTCTTAAACCTAGCAGAGGTTTCAAAGCAAAGGAATTGCGCTCGCTTGTGATAGGTCAGTTTTCCATTTTTGGGCAAGAAATTTCAGATTTGGAGAATCAATCGCTTATGTAACGAGGAAGTTACAGTTTCATTTAAAAACAGAGGTTTTAAGACACCCTGTATACTATGCAATCACATTTAATTTGATTTTACACATAGTAACATTATAAACGAATAAAAATAAAGCAAATCAGTAAGTAACCGATCAAACAGCGAGAAGAAAGCAGTCTAAGAAGAAAACCTAAAAGACCTGTTGTCCTTTTTAATATTATTATTATATTAAGTATATTGTTTATTGTCTCGTTCCACGTTTTTTTTCGGTCTACCTCTGGGTCTTTTATTTGCTGTCCTTGTTTTCCATACTTTCCTTGTCTGTATGCAATTATTTAATCTTTGAACGTGACCCCACAGTCCTAGTTGTTTCTCCTCTATTTTTTCCAGTACTGGTTTAATCTTCAGCACCTCCGTTATTTCCTGGTTCATTATTCGGTCTTTTCTTGTTACTCCTATCACTGCTCTTAGGCATATCATTTCAGTTACTTGTATTTTTTTCTTCATTCTATTGCTTAAAACCCATGTTTCACTTCCGAATAGCAAAATGGACAAGAAAATAGTTTTGTATATTATCATTTTTCATTGCTAATTTAAAATTAAAGGATAACTACCAACAGAGATGGGTGACTACAAATAACTTGTTTTATCTCATTGAATTTAAACGCTTACGTGCTCTATGTAAAAAAATATTGTTAATGGTTTTGTTGATTTCTTTTCGTTGTGGTTCTGTGATTGAGCGCAATCCGTTCTCCACGATTCTTTCATGCGAAATTCCTCTATGGTTACTGCATTCCTTCTTATCACCTTTTCTGTGAATTGGCAGGATGACACCAGTTTCCCAATCAGTTGGTATTTTGCTTTCTTGCCAAGCTTTATTGCAAATGTTGTGTAATACCTCCATTCCTTTCACTCCCATGCGTTTGATCATCTCTGGTGTTATATCATCGTGACCTAGTGCATTCCCTGTTCGTATTTCTTTGACTGCCTTTTCGACTTCAGCAAATGTAAGGTCTTCCGTTTCAGTGCTATTTGGGTACGTCTGTTCCTGCGTTTTTTCTTCAATTTTTCTTTGGTGCTTGGAATTGAGCAATTCTCCTTCCTCAGTTTATATGTTTTGGTGTTGTCCTTTTTTATTGCTACATTGTCTTTGCAACCTATTTAATTTTGAATATCCCTAATTTTCTTTACCTTTGCTACAAAGAGGTAGCAAATGCGTACATTGCTCAACTTATTTTACAACCGTCGTCAGCAAATTAACTTAATGGCCGAACATCCTAAATATAAAATAGCCATTCGGAATGCTAACGGGCTTCAGCAACATGCCCGTGAACTTAAAACATTGATATAACGATGATTTCAGAGATGCATTTCACTGAAGATTCCAAAATATAAATTATATTACTGCCATAATCACACGAGAGAGCATTAAAAAAGTGTTACCGCCAATCAAACAGAAAATAGTCGAAAAAAACAATTGTTGAAGCAGTGGTAATAAGCAAGAACAGCAGAAAATAATAGAACGAAGATAGTTGATCCAGGAAGAACAAAACCAACGCATACAAGAGTACCTGGAGAGTCTAACTTCAACTCAAGCCACAGAATATTCACTCCGGAATGTAGCAAGGAAATATAAAAAGCCTCCGCAACACAATCCTCCCATTAAACAACAAAACAAAGAACAAACATCAAACGATTGTTTTTGTTTTTGTTTGTCCACTGCTAATGGCATTCCATTCTGCCTATTTTACGAACTTGAGCTTGACAATGTCTAACGACGAAACCGTGGTCGTTGCTATTTTTTTGTAATAAACATTTTTAGTGAGACTTCGCTTTCTCTTATCTAAATTCTAACCTACAAGAAAAGCACGGAGCTTTCAATTAATTAAACAACTATTTTTAATCAGGTAGTTAACAGCACTGTTTGTCTCTTTCGTTTAGATTCGTTTTTAACTGAGATATTTTAATTTGGAGCAGATTTTATTGGAGCAATCTTTAATTGGGGCTACTTGCATTGGAATTCTAATTCAAGCTCATTTTAATTAGAGTTCTATTAGATTCACTTCGGTCGAATTAATCATTCCTTCGGTTTCTTCGTACCTGGTGCGTCAAGGGGCGTGGTTGATCTTCCACACTGTCGAAGCTGAAAGCAAGCTGGGGGCGCACATAGAACTCACTGAGCTGCACCTAACCTGTAAAGTATTTTTTTTTGCTTTAGCTGTCTATTTCATTGCGGACAGTATGGGCACGACGACGCAGTGCACCATTTGAAGAAGAATAATAAGAGAGTTATGCCTGTTTGCACAGCTTTCACTTAGAACTTTAATGGCCGGTTTTACAAAGCTTCGTTAAATATTTAAGTTCCAATTAACTCTGTAACGAATGATTAAATAGGAAAACAACTGCATTTAACGATGATTAAATTAACGATGATTACTAAACGGCTCGCTCTATAATCGGTCGTCAAATAGTCTTAATGCTCCGTTAAATGTTTCACAAAGCTCGATTAAGAGATAACGCTTCGTTTACGTCTGTCTAATCAGGCGTTAGATTAATCGATAGAATTCCAGCGATTAAAAAGTAACGAGTGAATTTTCCATAGTTTTTATGAAGCTTTCTTGATACAAAATTTCCACACATATATCTAAAAAATAATTATAATTTTATTTAAAAATGTATCGTACCTCAAATATGAAAAATAATGACATTTCTATACTTTTTACTCGCTTGGTTAATTAATTAATTTTTACGACACTATTTCGGAAATTATTTTCAACAACAAACAATTCAAAATTATTTCAAAATGCCTGCAACCTCACTTTCTTCTCTGACAATAAAGAAATGCCTCCTTAAGGTAGGATTCATTTTATAAGAGACATAAATAATCCTTTTAATGATTTGGATGATAATGAATTGAACGTTTCGCTTTTCCAAAGGAGTTATGGAACTCTTTGGTCCCACACTAGAACCTGCAACAAGCAAAAATAAATTTATTTTATGGTATAAATCAGTTGATGATAAACTTACGTTATTATCCACTCAAATATTTCAACAGCTGATTCCTGATACTTTCAGAAACCATCGATACGTAGAATAATTCATCGTGTCACTGATCTTATTGCAAGGCAAAGCAAACAGTTAATTAAATTACCAATAGAAGAAGCTCCACAAGTTAATATTAGGCTTTTCTCATGTCATTGGGACCACAGATTGTACCCCATGTTAAAATTATTTCACCTGGTGGTAATCCCGCTGAGCTAAAACACAACAGAAAATGTGTCTTTTCCATATACATATGTTCAAGTAATTCAACTGCACTAAAGTTTCCTTCCTCCCTTTCTTTTTTCCTTTTTCATTTTTAAAAATCATTAACCGCACTAATGCGAATAATTTAAGATGTATTTATTTATTTTGAGTCTCTAACCTCACAGTACCTGACTGCAGGCCTGACGCCAAGCCGGACAGATTACTTTAAAGCGGTGTAAAAGTGGCAATTTTTCGATGTTGCCAAACGTAAACTCCAATTAGTAATCAGAGATTAACGCAACAGTTTTTTGTTTTGTGAAACAGCATCAAATTTTTAACACTGATTAAACTTAACGGTTGATTAGTTAATCAACGCTTTAACAGAGCTTTGTGAAACCGGCCATAAGTTTCACTTAAACGGTGATCCTTTTTCAGTAACAGTCACTTAACCACTTAAGTAGAATTAAAAATTTCAAGTAAAAGTGATGCAAACGAGCATTAATTACGTTATTTAACAACTGTCTATACCATTTTTGAAGATCATTCGCAAGTATATGTAATTACCACATGCCCAAATAAATTTTTGATAAAAATAGGCCACAGAAGACAAAATTTGTGCAATGAATATCGGAGCAGCCTGTACATTTCCTTGAACATTTTAGTGGCGGTCGCATTATAGACTTCATCAGATAGGTAATTTCTTTTGTTCTTATTACAATTAAGATGTGCAAGATATAAATTTCTTTAGTTAGAATTCGAAGCGATTTGTTCTCGTTATGAACTCTACAAGTCGTAATAACAAAGGCGTAAAACAAACCTATACCATAATTATAATTCCTAATGGCGGTGTTGATTACTTTGGGGTTTCGCGCTTAATTGTAGGTACGTGTTTATTGCTTAATTTAATTATCAAGTGTATAGCTTAATTTGCGGCAGTGCATCGTTAGTAACCGTTGTGTTCAAGAATGCAATATTCTCAGACGCTCGCAATCATAAAATTCATCTGCAAATTTTTGCTCAGTGATAACCTTGATGAATGTAGTAATTATAAGAAAAAAATCAGTTCGATTTTAAAAAGGCCCGACAGCCGTGAAATTACAAAATAAGTAACGTTAAATATGACGAGGTAATCACCTATGTTGGGTAATAATAAGAATTAAAACTCGTTGGTTGTAATTAACGAATAAATTTGTTTCAATATTACTCTTTGCGACAGAAAAACATTCTTGAATAAACTCATTATATTTAAAAACCGACCTTGCCATGAACTAGAGACCTGTACTATAGATCCTCTAGTTAGAGTCTGCCAGAATCAGCTATCTTTTAGCGAAAAACTCCTAACCTTGCTTACTCTTTTAAAATCAAATTTCAGCGGGAAACGTTCAGTCAAGCAATTTTATGTAAAATATCAAACTCATATTTCAAAAAAAAAAGTATCTACATGCGATATACGACTTAAAATATTAAAACGTTGTATTTAAAATGTTTTGATATGTCTGATAATTAAGAGTCAGACATTCCTAGGATATCTGGTAAAAACCAGTATAAAGATAAACAAAGCAGCGGCGTAGATTTCAACGTCGCCGCTGAACGGCTTTTATGTCCGAGGCACCCTCACCCTCGCGGTCATTGCATCAGAAGCAACCGTTTCATGTAAATTACGTGTGCAACATATTTGCCTTTATAGTTTCTTTCAAATTAATAATTATGAAAACATTATAATTTTTTAATGTAACTTTTAAAAAGACTGGCATAATACATTTAATTCATATCAATTATAGCACCGTCACTGCAAAAAGAATGCGAGTTCATTTCGGAATGAATCGGTTATGTAAATAAGTTTTTATATCCAGTCGACCAGAACTGTCGCGGTTACTGCGTGCCGCATAGACTTCTTGGGCTTCGACTGGTTGATTGTTTTGTTTTTACAGGGCAGACGTGTTAAAGATTACAATGTTTTTCGACTATGATCGCTTCAGCATATTAAAAGTTCCTCGTATATTTAACGAAACCTTCCGCCTAAAATGCGCCTAGGCCTGCTGATAATAAAGTGTGCAGGTACCGTTCAAAATGAAACAAAAAACATTGTATGCACTATGATGCTCAACAAAAACGATACCCCTGCAAGCAAACTGCACCCTTAGGAACATTGGGCAGAGCCAACTCGGACATTAAAATTGTTACACGAATCTGGTCCGCTGTAATTTTACTGTTTCGGTTAAAGTTTGAGACGGCAATAATATTATTGGACTACCTGCGTAAGCGTAATTATTTTGAATACGACGGGAATACTTATTGAGATTTCGACAACGGTTTGCGATTTCTGGAGGAAATCCGTGTTTAGTAAAAATAATGTTTTTCTTAAAGATAATAGCATCTTAATAAACAATTTGTTTGATTCTTCAAACAGGAAGGTGTAAATCTTAATTTTCAGTCAATTTGAAATATTATAATAAATATTTTATTTTAAAAAAATATTGGGTACTCAAGAGAGGCTTAAGTTTCTTTGAAATCGTAAAACGAATTCGTCGAATTCATTTCGTGTTGGAAAATAAATTTGCTGGGAACATAACAGGTATAGCAATGAGAGAGAGCATATGGAAACTTAGTGCACGTGTGAGTGAGACAGATAGAGAACCAAACGCTCCGAACGGATTAACTAAATCGCCTTAAATATTCATTCTATTCTAATTTGTAGGAAAAAAAAATATTTCTTTCCTTACACACTGAAAACAGATAATTGCCACATAAACAAATGTTATTACAGGCAACTAATAATTTGTTGCATGCTTTTAGGGTGTAGATATACAGGGTGTTCTTTTACTGTGTGCAAATATTTAAACCTCTAATACATCACCATAAATGGCAACGATTAAACTTATGTGCCCTTAACACTTCACCAAACTGTTTGAGGACTGCTGGCATAGCTAACGACTGGTTGGTACGCCGCCTTGCCTGTGTCACTTTAATATAGGTCAGTGTTTTACGATGTCGTAAACGAACAGTTGTTTCATTCGTATGACGCCTATTAATAGATCGTAACAGTCGAAACATTTTAAACGCGCTCACAAAAGCGCATGGATTAATTAAAACACGTGCCACTTCGCTCTAAGTAAATACAATTTCAGGTATTTTCAAATTATAAACCGACGATTGAATTACTGTGCAAAAAATGCGGATGAGTTAAATAAAGACATCATCGTCATTCATCGTTTTATTTCCGGATATTTACCTTCACAAGTAATAAATTGTCTTTCCATTTCGATTTAAATAGATTAAGATTTCTTTAGTTTTAACAAAGAAACTTTAAAATAAGGTAGTAATTTATCTACTGTTTGTACAGTTTAAAATCGGCCGCATTACGTAATCACACTAGGGAGAATAAAATGGCTGTTAAAACTGATATGTGTTCACTACCAATATGACTGACATTAAATTTACAATTTCTATTAATTCAATTATGAAATTCGGCCAAGTAAAGCATTTTTAACACGCCTGCGTTGCAAATTCCAAAATTTACAAATCGATTAGTATGTTAAAGTATTCTCGCATGCATTCGATAAAGTCGCAGTTTTGTATTTCTTTTGATGCTTTTTATTACGTCAATTTTTTGTGTTTTTACAACGGCGGCTGCTGTAACGCGTTTAAGGTGGGCAGTATTACATTAGCGTTCTGCAGATACGAAAAATTTGACAAACAAAGAAAGATTTTTGATTCGTAAAAACACATATTCAGATCGTAATGACATTTACAAATAACGAAAAAACAGATATGTTACTTTTGTACTGGGAAGTTCGCGATAACGCACATAGGGCCCGGGAATTGTAATAAAACGATGTTAGTGATTTTTATTACGAAACGCTGGAGAATGAGTTTGAAAGTGTGACTGTTTTTATGATCGGCGCTATGTGTGTGGGCACACCCACTGACTACAGAGGAAGGCGTCAATGACCTTGCTAAATGTTTGTCGCACATCTCAGCAGTTTCAAACAAGTGGAACCTCCGATTTTTTTTTTGCTATTATGAATCGGTAGTCCGAAAATACGCGCAGAAGGTAGCATTTCACTTACTTATACTGAGGTTTTTTATCTGCACACAGTAGAGAACACCCTTTGTATTGACTGCCAATTATCTGATTTACTATTTATTTAATTGATATGCATTTTTTTAATTTTTAACACTGGATTAAATAAATTTCTTATTGCAAAATGTGCAATAATTTGTGATGTTAGAGATCAAGGGAAACGTGTTTCCGAGAAAAACGAAACAATTTATTAAGGGCAATTTAACAAAAAAAAAACATATATATTTTTTTGTGTCAACTTTTTTTTATTTAGATATTCGTTGTAATAAATTCAATTCAATCTTTTATAAAACATGAAAATCACACAATTGTTTACCATTTCGTTATTAGTCGCTTCACTAGAGTGAAGAAAATTAATAAGTTGACAACGTTGTTAATTTTTCATTGTTGACAAAGCTATCAATCTACGCGGTAATAAAAGTTGAATGATACAATTTTCAAAATGTTAGAAAACTGAAAAGAATTTGTTGTACAAATTCATTAGACAAGAATCTACTGCAATCATTGCATGTGTGACATGTTTTTTCATCAGCAAATCATTGAATCATTTTCAATGTGATATACGATATGATATAATCGGATCAAAATGTAATCTTAATTATTCAAAGTTCCTTTGCTCTAAAGCATTTCGTTTTTCAAAGAAACAAGAACTTGTTCGCTCATTTCAGAGATATCTGGTATAGTATTATAAACGAAGTCACTTATTTCATGCACGTGTATGCATTCGTTTCTCTATACATGATATTTTCTAATTTTTATGCAATTTTCAATATTAATTTTCAAAATATATATGTGCTTTTTTAAGCGCTAATTTTGTTCTTTTCTATTTTTAAAAATGACGAATTCATGATTCAAAGAAAATCGGATGTGAGCGCTAACTTTACTGCCACTAAAAACGTGTAAGCAAATCTACCAATTTCGTTTTCGCATGAAATAAGCTTTCAGTTTATTAAACTCAAAATACACAAGTTGCAAAATAATGATCTAGTAAAGCACAAAACAAAATACCTACGGAAAGCGCAGCGTTACAAAATTCAGTTATAACATTGTAACAGTAATGAGTATTCCTAAATAATCTGTGCATAATATTTCTTATTTTTCGGCGAAAATAAACACGATCGTATCCGGACGGCAGGTACCAGGCCTGACCGTAGTAGACTAGTTAGTTACTTCTCACAGCGGTTTCAAGCCTTCGTGTCTGTATATTGCCGTAAGGGTCAGCAAATTGCCGAGTCGTATCGTTTTTGGTGAGCGCCATAGTACATCTTTGCACTCCATGAAACTTAGATGTGAACTTAACGTTTTGTGCAATTTTGCAAATATATAAATGAATTAATATTTTTTACTAATGTTGTTCATAGTTTAAGTCGTATATTGCATGCACATTTGTAGATACTTTTCTTTAAATATGAGTTTAATATTTTACATAAAGTTTATAACATGAAAGAAATAATAAAACATGAAAACTGTGGGTTCCAATGTTTCACTCATAAGCTTCAATTTTATGTATTTTTTTCTCTTTTTCTTGAATTAAATTATAGCAAATAAAGCTATTGACTTTCTATCTGTAGACTACTAGGTAGGTCCTACACGCTCAATTGCTTTATTAATGAAACTGTAATATCCTGTTCAAATTCAGAGCGCATTTACACGTTTCTTCCTTTTAATGTTCCATCAGGTTTCTCCACCAGAATCTAGGTAAATGCATGCGAACTAGTTACGGGCATGCATGCCTGCGTGCTTTAAACGGCGGATACGTAAAAGTTTGTATAAATAATTTGCACTGGCTCAATGATTATTTACTTTAGATTTCTGAATTAATTCGGCTTGAAACTTCCAAATAATAAATTTAGTTTCTGTTTATTTTGCACTGCTACGTGCTTCGATTTATACGGTGCAATACGGTTTGCATTGACGATCATGTGTGTTAACCTTCTGAATATAATAATGCGACAGTTTTGTTTTTCTTCGTCTAAAGAACGTCACGGACGTTCAAGGAGATGTCTGTTTTTTTTACACAATGCTATTGCATGAACGTAGGATTTGTAATAAAGTGAACCGTGTGTCGGTTTAATAAAGGTTTTGATAAACTAAGCACACACGTATTTTGAGACTTTAAAACTAATGGAAACCGACTTATGTCATAGAACACATTGGGTTACTTATCACATCAGTAATAATTTCAGCACGGAAAGACTCGTTTGTTTTGGAGTACCGCAAGGCATTATACTAGGTGTCATTTTATTTAACATCTACAGAGTGTTCTTTTACTGTGTGTAAATAAAAAAACCTCAGTATAAGTACATGAAACGCTACCTTCTCTGCGTATTTTCCGGTGGTTATCGTACTATACCCAAAAAAATTCGGAGGTACCACTTGTTTGGAACTGTTTATATGTGCGAGAGAGAAATACTAGCAAGGTCACAATGCCTTCCTTTAGTCGACACCGACACCGCGCTGAGTTCCGCATTCAAACCCATTTCGTAGCGTTTCCTAATAATAATCAATAATCATTAATATCGTTTAGTAATTATTTTATTTAAAACTTTAATTCACTGAGGGAATTAATGTTACATTTATTTAAATATTGCCCTACCTTAAGCGCGTCAATCGAAGAGGCGGCCGGAGTTGTAATAATACACTTAAGAAATGGACACGCAATGTACTTGTTACTTGTGAAAAATAAAACGATGGATGACGATGATGTGATTATTTAACTCATCCCCAATTTTAAGGGGCATTTTTCGTCCAGTAATTATAATCGTCGGGCTATAATTTGAAAATACTGAAAAATGTAATTACTTACTTGGAGTGACGTTATATTGTTTTAATAAATCCATGCGGGTTTAAAATGTTGATTGACCGGAAGATTTCGTAATCGAGTTAATTGAATTTGTAATTTGTAAGATCGATTCTTTTTTAATACTTCGTGAAGATGAATATGAACTCACGTAAACCGAAAGTTTTCAAAATTCGTTTCCTACCGCATGTAGAAATTTGCCAAATGGTTGTGAGACTTCCGGCAGGTTTTTCTACCTATTTGCAAAAACTATTACGCTCTGTTGATACGCATCATACGAATCAAACCTATGTTCGTTCTCGACAGGGTTCATGTACAAGGTTAAATCACGTTAAACACTGACCGACTGGCCCATTTTCGTGTGTTCGTTCAAACAGGCGTGCGCGAGAGCTTAGCCATCATACATTCCTTAGTTACGCCAGCAGTTCTCAAACGGTTTGGCGAAAATCTGCCAATGCATTTTTCTCGAAAATTATTAACTTTCTGTTAAGGACACATGAGTTCAATCGTTGCCATTTATGGTGATGGATTACAGGTTTAAATATTTGCACATAGTAAAAGAACAGCCTGTATATTAACGACTTGTTTAATATAACATCAATTGGTAAAATAACTGGACAAATATAAATTGCGTGCAGAAGGTGCAGTTAAGGTGCGTACGACTGTATCTACTCCATTTATAAGGAAATTTTCTTCGGATCCCATTTCATTGTGGCATTACTTTCTATTTTGTATTTGTTTTTTGAAAACGGAAGAGATTTAGCAGAGAAAATCAATTCTAGAAACGACGGAAAAATTTATTAATTTGAAAATTAAAAGGCATTGTAAATAGAATAGGAAAATAAGCTAATAAGTTTAATGCATTATTATAGATTGCTAATGTAAGTCATATGTATCTTTAAGCGACATTTTCAAGATTTACTTTTGTATGAATTTGAAAAGCTTTCTACACTGTGTCCACATTTCGATGCTCACCATTGGCATCTCGGTTATTAGAAGACATAGAGCAAGGGTTAAATGGGGAATGTTTTGCAGAATTCAATGCTTTCAACAAATCTCATTTCAAATTCACCATAACTTTTTTAAATTTTAAGATAATTTAAGAAAACCAAAATTTGACGATTTCAATATTCCTCAATAACTCGATAACACCTGATGTGACCTCTTCTAAACTTTTACATTGTTCAGACACTTTTTTAAGACTAAGTTTTTGACGCAAATAGAAACCTCCGATTGTCATTTGTTTTCAAGTTATTAGCGCTAACTTTTGTTTTTCATATGGTACCACCCATATTAGGTTTTTGGTTAATTAGATAGTCTTTAAAAAGAGCTTTTCAACGATGTATAACATACCCGAAAAATTTTTATATTTAGGGGAGATATTAACAAAAACATAAACTAATCCCTTATGAAATTAGTAGGCTATGGAATTAAACACCAACGAAAAAGCTTAAAGATATGGTAAGTATGCTGTAAAATATCGAAATGATAATAAAAGTCATAAAAGAAAAAAAAGCAAAGAAAGCGTACTAAAAGGTGAGGTTGACTTAAAGAAACTGTTCAATAAGACAACCATTCTGTTCCACACACTTTTGACATCTTATTCTAACAGAGTTTCAGACACTACAAAGTGTGTTTTAGTTTAATAATCTTAGCACATTCATCATTCTTTGTTCTAAAATTTCCTGAGCTTCTGGCAGTGCAAAATTAAATACTTCGTTTTTAGTGGAACCCCTTAAATGACAGTCAAGGTGGGTAAGGTCGGGTGATCTTGCAAACCATTGTACTGGTCCATTATTTGAAAGCACTCTAATTAAAGTTTTCTCTCAAAAAATGTACGTCACGAGTGTTATGGGCCAGGTAATCCATTCTGCTGGAACCTGATGTTTTGTGGCATGTCGTCAGGTTTAATAATTTGTCTGGAAGCAGGCATTTTTCTTTTGTTAGTAGTTCCAAATATTTGTTACGTCAATATCGTTTCGTTATTTTACAGTATTGAGTGTTTAATTTCATAGCCTACTAATTTTAAAAGTGATTAATTTATGCTTTTGTTAATATCTCCCTTAAAAATAAAAAAAATTCGGGTATGTTATACATCGTTGAAAAGCTCTTTTTAAAGACTATCTAATTAACCAAAAACTTAATATGGGTGCCATATGAAAAACAAAAGTTAGCCCTAATAACTTGAAAACAAATGACAATCGAAGGTTTCTCTTTGCGTCAAAAACTTAGTCTTAAAAATGTGTCTGAACAATGTAAAAGTTTAGAAGAGGTCACATCAGGTGTTATCGAGTTATTGAGGAATATTGAAATCGTCAAATTTTGGTTTTCTTAAATTATCTTAAAATTTAAAAAAGTTATGGTGAATTTGAAATGAGATTTGTTGCGAGCATTGAATTCTGCAAAACATTCCCCATTTAACCGTTGCTCTATGTCTTCTAATAACCGAGATGCCAATGGTGAGCATCGAAATGTGGACACAGTGTATAATGGATTGACGTCGAGCAAACCTTTTTATATTAGTACAAGTATTAAACACGGTCAAACGTTGTGATGGATTATGTAATTTTAATTTTTAACAAAAATGGGTTTCTATCGAAACATCAAAATTACATATGATTTGGATTACATGAGACAATTTAAGCAATGGATGTCATTGATGATAAAGTAGGCCAAATGGGAGAACAGAAGAAACTTCTTACCGCAATGTAGTTACAAAAATGTTTTCCGCAAACACGTATCACAATCAGTAAAAGGTATCTACAGTCTCCAAATCAGGGCCACATCCGTATACACATAAAGTCAACAAGCTTTTCGACTCTCAAAGAAGATCGATCTTAAATTTGGAAATTAACGTTACGCATTATGAAATTTTAATGATACAACTTAGTTTAAGTACTATTAGAACTCATTTGAAGCAGACGATCGCTCTATACATATGACAGTTCTCCGAAGGTTTTTTACATTTGAAAACTACCAAAAACATTTCAAAGTTATAAGAAAAAACATGTAACATCTATAAACCCTTCAGATAAGTGGCTTGTCAATTTAACCTGATAATGTTAATTAAACACATATTATCACTGGGTCTAAAATTTAATTTAAATCCTAATTGTCAAGTACCAACGTTAACTATTATTAAAGATATTGAACACTGCATTCAGAACCAGCCCGTGGATGTTGATAGAGATTCCCTCAGGTCCACTTATACCAAGATTTGAACTATTTTTTTTACAAATCAACACTCATTCTCTCTTACACAAGTTGACGACAGGTGGTTCAACCAATCTAGATCGTTCCTTAAAAATCATCCTAATATCATTTGAACCAAAGCTGATAAAGATGGTGCTAGTGTAGTATTGTCAAAAGAAGACTACGTAAAACTAATGATTAATTTATCACAGGATACCAATGTGTACCAATTGGTCAATAAACTTTTGGTTTCCAAGCCAAGAACAACCAAATTGTTAAACAAGTTTTGAAGGATGAATTAATTGACAACAGTGCAGCAAAACAGCTCACCACATACACTGCTATCCCTCCTAAAACGTATGGGCTTCCAAAAATTCACAAACAGAATCATCCATTTCGTGCTATTGTATCTTGTATTAGTGCTCCCACTTTTCAGTTTTCTAAGATCATTACCAAGATACTTTCTAATTTAAATCAGAACTTCACCTTTACTTATAAAAAAAACCTCTTTCGCTTTTGTATAAAAAATTAAAAACCTAAGAATATCGGATAATTATATTCTAATTTCGTTAGAAGTAACTTCCCTATTCGTCAGTATTTCAAAACAACTTGTGCTGAAAATTCTGAACGATGATTGGGACTAAATACAATCATACACCAATATATCTAAGGTAAGTAGAAAGTTTTTTTTTAATCTGAAACCGGACAGAAAAATGAAGGAAAGGCACTCAACGTTTCGCTATAGATTTATAGCTTCGTCAGGAGTGAAAAAAGTAAATAAATAATATAATAATAATACGTCTTTATTAGCTCAAGCTATTCATTTACATTTATACATATATGTTTACATTCTAAACTATACTAAAAGTAAAAAGTAAAAACTAAAAAGTAAATTACAGTTAATATATATTTACAGTATACCCATTTTATATTTTAAAATTAGTTCTAACAAAATTAATTAACTTCTTTTTAAAATTACTTAAATTATAATTTTTGATTTCGCTTGGTAAATCATTAAATATTCGCAGCCCTTTATAAAACAATGATTTATTTGTTTTACTTTTAGTGCATTTATCAACAAAGAAATTACTTGCACTTCTTGTCGGATAACTATGTATATCACTGGCATATATAAGTCGCTCGCATATGTAAAACGGCAATTGTTTGTGCTTCATTTTGTAAATAAAAATCATTGTTTTATAAATAATTCTCTGCTCAACACTCATTAAATTTAGACTCATTAACATCTTATCAACTGGAGTGTATATACTACACTTTAAAATTTGTCGCATCGCTCTATTTTGTATTTTTTGTAACTGCTGTATTTCATTTTTATTTAAGTGGAAAAGTACCATGGAGCAAAATTCTAAATGAGGAGCAATAAAAGCTTTATATAATAAACTTTTAATATGCTTAATGATTTTCCTACTCTATACATAAAATTTACTTTTTGTGACATTTTTCGCATCACATAATTTGCATGACTTTTAAAATTTAAGTTACAATCGATTATGTAACCTAAATATTTAATTTCATTAACTCTTTCAACTCTTATATTGTTTATTAATACATCTTTATCTATTTTCAAGTTATTTAATTTATAATTGTTGCCGATAATCATAAACTTTGTTTTACTCATATTTGCACACAAATTATTATTACATAACCATCTATAAACATGATCCAATTCTATATTCATAGTATCGATCAAAGTACCTATGTTATTACATCTTATATATGGCATTGTATCATCAGCAAACAAGCAAATTTCACAATCTTTTACAACTTTTACCATATCATTAATGTACAATATGAAAAGAAGTGGTCCCAAAATTGTTCCCTGCGGAACACCATGCTTAATTTCAAGGTCATTGGAAACGTAATCCTTGAATTTAACTTTTTGCTTCCTGTCACTTGAGTATGAACGAAGCCATTCCCACACCGTATCACTTATTGCATAATGTCTCAGTTTCTCCAACAACAAATTTCTATTAACAGTTTCAAATGCTCTTCTAAAATCTAAGAACACAGCTAGGACAATACTACCATCGTCAATCTTTTTCAACCATTTATCACATACACTTATAATTACTGATTCACAAGAATGTTGTTTGCGGAATCCCGATTGTTTTTCGGTTATGATATTATTTTCATCACAATAGTTTATCAATTGCTCTTTCACAAACATTTCAATTATTTTTTCATAGGGAGGTACTGTATTTATGGGTCTAGAGTTTTCACAACGATTTGAGTTCGTCACTTTTGGAACTGGGGTAACATATGTTATTTTCCATTTGCCGGGAAACACACCATATTCCAATGATGTATTTATCATGTCCAAAATACAAGTTGTCAAGAGAAACAAGTCGTTAAGAGAAACGAAAAGGTAACATTATTTTAAACTAAAATACGAGTTGTCCGAAATAAAGAGAAAATTAACTAGAACTAAATTAAAAACTAATTTTTTTTTATTGACAGATCTATATCCTGATTAAAGAGTCCAGAAAACTACAAAATATGTCATTTAAATTTTCAAAGTCCGTACATTTATTAATAGAATTTGGAGACATTTTAATCTTACACATTACTATGAAACGTCTTTTAAAAATATTAGATTCACTGTACAAAATGTCAGTATTATCAAAATCAAAATTATGATTATTTACTAATGAATGCTCTACAAGCATTGAATGATTTTGATTATTTTTTTGAATATGATATTTATGTTGGTCTAAACGTTTTTTTTTTTTAATTTTGGCTCGTTTCACCTATATAAACAGAATTATAATTTGAACATTTGATTTCATAAACCACGTTAGGTTGTTTTAATTTCGGTATTTTGGTTTTTAAATTCGAAAAAATTAAATTTAAATTATTCACAGATCCACTGGCTAAAATTAAATTATGTTTTTTGAAAATGTGTTTAAATGTATTGTGTAATGGTTCAATATAAGGCAAAGATATGTATTTATGGTTCGAAGTTTGTCTAATGTTATTAGAGACATTTGAATTTTGTAAATATTTAATACGATTTTTAATTACTGATTCAATAAGATTTATTGGATAAGAATTTTGAATAAGAGTTTTCTTTATTAAATTAAAGTTATCATAAATGAAAACTTTGTAATTTTCTGGACTCTTTAAGCAGTATATAGATCTGTCAATTAAAAAAAATAGTTTTAATTAGTTCTAGTTACTGTTCCCTTTATTCCGGATAACTCGTATTTTAGTTTAAAATTATGTTACCTTTTCGTTTCTCTTGACGACTTGTTTCTCTTGACAACTTGTTTATTTACTTTTTTTCACTCCTGACGAAGCTATAAATCTATAGCGAAACGTTGAGTGTCTTCCCTTCATTTTTTTGTTCGGTTTGACATTAAAAAAACTTTGTACTTACAAATTTCATCGGACAGGAACCAACTTCAATTATACCTAAGGTAGTTTTTAACAACGTGGTCGAGTTCTTGTTTTCGTCTCCTATTTTAGCTAACATAGTCACGAACAAACTACTTAATGCTGTTGTACATGATTTACCGTTTCCGATTCCTTTTTTATACTGTTATGTTGATGTTATTGTTACCAGTATTCTCAGTGATTCTGTGGGTTTGATTTTGTCTAAATTTAACGAATTTTGTGATGAATTAAAATTCACGATTGAAATTGAAAATACTAAGAAACTTCCTTTTCTTGATGTGTTTCAATTGAAAGATGTGATGATGGATAGCTTACCACAGATTGGTTCATAAAGCTTACCCATGCTGGTAGAACAATTGACTAGCACTCTGTCTGTACACCTTTTAAGTCAAAAATTAGCTGTTTTAAAATCGTTAAAACACAGGGTCATGGAGCTTTCTGATCCCAATTTGTGGCATAGGAATTTCACAATCATTCAAAGTCTTGCTATAAAAAACGGTTACCCAAAAAAGTTCATTGTCCATCTATCTTTTAAGTGCGTCTCCTTCAAAATATTTGCCTCCTAGATGACTTCTAAGCGGACCAAACAAATGAAGATCTGAGGGAACCAAGTTAGGGTTATAAGCAGGATGTGGTAGAGTTTCCCAATCCAATCTTTTCAAAAAATCCCGGGTAATCGTTGTCGTGTGTGTGACCTTGCATTATCTTGTTGAAGGATAACTACTTTTGATAACAGTTTTTTCGAAGTAATTGACGAATTTTTTCCCAAGGACGCTACAGTAATACTCACTGTGTATTTATCTGACCTGGTTGTAGAAAAATCGTCATAATAACACCTTCGTCAACATTGAATATCGGCAAGAACGACTCTTGTTGCATTGAAACCTCTTCTTCCTGGATCATCGCGTACACTTTTCCGGTCATTTTTGAACCGAACAGCTCACCCAAATACTTGCGACTTCTTAAGTGTACTTAATTTTACATTCACTCTACGTAAAATTTTGGTAAGGTTGACGCCTTCATTGACAAGAAACTGAATAATAATGCGCTGCCAAAGTACAGGGTGGTCCAACGATGCGTATTTCTTCTATGAGGCCTATAGGAAAAAGATCGATAAAGAATTTTATACTAGACAATACGCGGCACATTGTAAAATTATTTTGAAGTATACAGTGATCAGAAAAATTGTGGTTCGTGGAAACTAATTTTTTTTAAATGGACCACCCTGTATATTTTCAGATATTTGGATACGCCGCAATGAGCAGATTACAACGGTATAAAGATATATTGATTTCATTGAACTACTTTCGTAAAATAAATTTTGTTCTTGAAGAATTCTTCAAGAATTCAGTCACTTTGAATTTGAATTTCTGATTAATGAGATAACACAGACGAACGAAAATCTAACACGATATTTTTGGGACTTTGGCCTTTATGAAAATGTGAACAAAATTAAGATATCTTTTTGCATTATACCGAGCGATCGATACTTACAAAACATTCGGTATCTTATTTTTTTTTAATGGAACGACTTACTTTTTATTTCAGAAATGGATAGCACTTAAATGTAGCTTCCTGCCGATATCAGGTTATATATCTTTATTTTTAATAATTTCGTCACTAGAAATTTTCTTTTTACTAGTATTTCAATGGTCTGCTTTTAAATTATTTTTGGTAAAATAAATCCTATCGCGGGGGTATTCAAATTAGAAATCTTTGAAAGTAGAATCAAATGATCGAAAAATGACTTCGAATGATTGAATTTAGGTAGGAAAGTAGCAATACTGGGTGTATAGTTTAAAACGCCGACCATTGAAATACTTATAAAAAGAAAATTTCTAGTGACGAAATGATTAAGAATAAAGGTATATAACCTTACATCAGCAGAAAGCTACATTTAAGTGCTATCTATTTCTGAAATAAAAAGTAGGCCGTTCCATTTAAAAAAATGAGATACCGAATGTTTCGTATATATCGATCGCTCGGTATAATGCAAAAAGATATCTTAATTTTGTTCACATTTTCATAAAGGCCAAAGTCCTAAAAATATCGTGTTAGATTTTCGTTCGTCTGTGTTCCCTTAGTAATCAGAAATTCATATTCAAACTGATTGAATTTTTGCAAAATTCTTCAAGAAAAAAAATTATTTTACGAAAGTTATTCAATGAAATTAATATATCTTTATACCGTTGTAATCAGCTCATTCTGGCGCTTCCAAATATCTAAGAATATACAGGGTGTTCCATTTAAAATCAATTAGGTTTCCACGAACCACCATTTTCTGATCACTTTTTATAGTTCAAAATAATTTTACAATATGTCACGAATTGTCTAGTATAAAATTCTTTATAGATTTTTTCCCTATTTTTTTTCTCATAAGCCTCACCGAAGAAATACGCATCGTTGGGCCAGCGACAGCGACAGTGTTATCGTAGTGTTATATGCGATGTTTAATAACAAATGAACGACTACTGTAAGAAAAATAAGTATGTGATTATTCGTGTAGATTAAAGTATATTCAATATTGCCTGTACGGTGGTGTCGAAAAGTTTTAAGATGAAATGAAATACCGCTGGCCGTACGAATATCCGTGCTTTGCAATTATGAACCTTAATAACATTTAGCCGGCTGACCTGCTTTTATGGTACGGCCGGCGGCAAGCCTAATAAATAAATATTGGTTACGGTTTCCAGTAATAATAACAGGTATCGTTGGTCCTATGACAATATACACACAATGGAATGATTATCTCTTTCGGTAGTATGTGTTCTGCGTTCCATTTCACAACGAAATTAAACAAAACTTTCCGACACAAGAAATTGTTCAATACTAAAAGATAATTAGTTCGCAGCTTCTTAAACACAGAGAAAAATCAATAGTAAAAAGTAACACAAATTGTAGTCAGAATAAAGACAGAAACAAATTATAACAAATATTAACACAATTGTAGTAAATATTAGCACAATTGTAGTAAATATTAGCACAATTGTAGTAAATAGTCCGACAATTGTGCGAATATTTGCTACAATTTATTTCCGTCTTCCTTCTAACTACAATTTGTGTTACTATTTACTATTGATTTTTCTCTGTGTACCTACACACTAAATTGGGATAATACACGGTATTACCGGAAATTTTCCAGAATACCAACATTTTACAAATGTAATAGGATGTAGAGGTATAAAATCATTCCTGCGCAAGTTAATTAAACAGGATTAAATATTAGGGACAATATCCTACTTAGTATTAATTTTCATTTTCTTATTAGATGCTTAAATTCCTCAATTTGTAATTAAATTCCCGGTTTCATGAACAGAAATTTGCATCACTTTTGAGAATATTCTTTATCATACGTTTTCATGAATTAATTAATATAACAGTAAGGTCCGATTTCGTAATAGGACTTTAATTTTAAAGTTATTTTAACCTAAAATAAATTGACTAAACGCTTCCTTAAAGTCTGATTATGAAAACGGCCATCACTTCGTTTATTTATTATTCAACCACAATAACACGTTCAAACTTAAATTTAAATTTAAATACATTCCGAACTTATGGCAGTTTAAAACATTTTGATTTAATATCTTTCAATTTTGTTAACAATTTAAATATGAAAATCTATATTAAATCATAAAAAAAAACAGAATATAACAAAACCCGGGTAGGTATTATTTTTATTAACATTAAACTAAAAACAATTAACAAACTAAACGTGACTTCACAAAATATAACTATATACCTGAATTAATTTTATTAATAATTACTGTCATAATACATTACGAACTACTCAGTTTTCATTACCTGGAATTTCCTTATTCAATGTTTATCAGTTTACCTGCTCTCCTGAATGAATTTTATAACCCTGCTCATCCCCTGGTCAAGAAAGGGAGAGAGAAATGGGGAGGCTCGAATGCAGAAGGTTCTAAATTCAGACGGGCAATTTCAATAAGGCTCAAATTTCAACAGATTTATTGCTTTTCGTCTTAAAACTTTTCGACAGTTGTGTACAAAATCACTCTGTGTGCTCTCGCAGAGAAAATTCCGGTTTTGGCGTGAACCTCCTTCGTATGTACTTTATACTAATTTTGATTATTTTTATCATTTAATAAATAAATTAAAATTCACAATTTATTATTATTAAAAAAACTAAAATAATGTAAATAATGTAGGAGTAATTTTTTTTGTTAATTTTACTTTCTTAAGATATCGTTTGACAGAATATATTTAAGAAAGACTAAAATTTGTGGCAAATATTGGCGTTAACATATTAATTTCATAAGATGCTTTCACCTTTGTTCTCAAAGAGGTGAAAAAAGTATGTGACGCAAGAAACGGTTGACAAACATTTAAAGCAATTAACAGCCTGTCAAAATGTTCGTATCGCATCGCAAGGTTTTTTACGCGATTACGTAAGCCCACGTACAATATTTTTTGCTAGCCACTTACGAGGAGGGAAAATCTTGGTTTGGTAAAAATGCGGTTTGTTTCGTAATGAATACAGGAGGAAGTCTATCGCGTGGCGCTTCAAGGAAAATCAAAATAATGATCGGTTTTCGCCAGGTTAGAACTTACAAGTTCATTATTATTAATGGCCCCATCGTAACTAGGAAGTTGCGCAGAAGTCGTGTTTAATGTTGCGAGCAGCGTCTTAATGTTTGATTGACCGCGGTGGAGAAACACTGCGCTGGAACAGTCGCATGAAATTTAATTATTCTTCCGGGCTGGAGTGAGGTGAAGTATTTTGTTCTGGCTAATTAAATGTTATTAGCATCATTATCTGAAATGGGCAGTGTAATTTTCTAAGTCGCCGTCTTTTTTTATGGCGGGCAGAGTAAATTTTAATTTGATGATAAACGTCGACCTTGGCCTACCATAATTATATTATGCACTGCGAAAGATAAAAGTCATATTCTTAAGTCTAAAAGTATAAATAACAATAATTTAAGCGTATTTTACGTCACGTTAATAGAACGCACTTAAAACCAAGTAAATTAGTAAAATGAAACATGAATTTTAAATTTGTTTGGCCGAAAATTAAAATTAGTGTATGCTTATGTATTTTTTTTTTAATCGGAGGTGATTAATTTTATTGAAATTATAATTACTGTAATTGTTGTCCTTGTCCTGTTGTACACTCGTTAAGACATTGCAACAATGTGTATTTTGTTCTATTACATTTTTTTCTAGTACACGTGTAACAAACATGAAAAACTTGTCTCATATCATCTACACTTAATACAGATCAATAATTTTTTTGCTCATAAACAAAATCGCTTTCATTTAACGTTATTTATCAATTATTTTTCTTTTTAAATTAACACGATTATGTTTAATGTTTAATCAACAACTTTAGGCGAGCACAGACCAAATCTTTGATCAAACATCAGCGTATTAATCGTATACAGCTTGTTCAATTTTTTGAAAATATACGGATTCTACAATGAACAGTAAAAGTAGAAATAAGTAATAGAGAAATTATCTGTTTAGTATTAAAACATAAACAGAGAACAGCTTGTGTTGATCGTTGATCTCTTTTAACTTTTGTACTTTCTTGATTTCTTGATTATAATGATTGTATCTGTCTATTATACAGTGTTTGATTTTAGCTGCCACAGCAGATATCTCGGCTGCAGTTAGAGATACGACAATACAGGGTGTCTGAAAACCTCTATCTTTAAATGAAACTGTAAGTTCCTCGTTACATAAGAGATTAATTCTCCAAATCTGAAATTTTTTGCTTCTTACGACTTGTTTCAGCAATTTATTCCGATAAAAGCAATAAACCGCAATAAAACTTTTTATTTACGTTTAGAAGAACTCGGTCAAGGTCTTATTGTATACGAATTTGAATCCGACTTGCGGACATCGGCATGTTTATTTGTATTTTTAACATGCGATAAGTAAGAACTTTTGTTTACGCACCTCTTTGTAATAGACAATAACAATTATGTTAAAAGCGAGTACCTAATCTTCGTTAGATTTTTGCTGAAGTAATTAAACAACTTCGTACGTTAGTTTTGTAACTGCGTTGAAAATGCGTGAAGTTATTGTTTAATTATCGCACTAATAGCTGCAGAATAAGTATTGCTAGAGCAGAAACTATTCCTATTGTAAAAACGGAAAGCAAGAATTACGAAATACGATGAAAACTTTAAATAAATTAGATTGCCTGTACATATAATAATCTATGGGTTCAAAATAAGTAATTGAATAACTTCGCTAGCTTTCAATCGAACTATTTTATTAATTGTTTACATTCCAACACAAAATACGTTTTTTTATAAGGATAATATTGAACCTGAATTTCTGCGTCGGCTTAAACCAATAAAGACATAACAGCTCTCGCCTAGTGCAGACGTTTTTTTCGCCGTTTATTCGAAGTTTTTATAAAGAAACAAATTTATTTTTGCTGTACAAATACATTAAACTTTAGTAATCAACATTGTAAGGTTGATTATTGGCAATTTACAAATTAATATGATGTAAGAATTTCCACTTTTTCTATCGCCTTTAGATTGAATTTTTTAAATTTAACCGTTAAAGTACGGATTAGCACAAAACTAATCATCACTTAATGCAATACGCACAGAATATTTTAAACTATTAAGAAGTTACCTAGTTACATAATTTATCTGCTTTTAAAATTAATAAAAAAGCACGATACTTGAGCTGCCTTAAGTACAATATCTGTGCATTAGGTTATTGGTCTGCGTTTTTATAACTTTTTATGGCCACGAACGTCGGAGAATAGTTGAAAACCAAGCTCCGCCGGAACATTTAAGCTGCATTCAGCGACCCTCAAACAATTTCTATGAAAAAGTAAAATAGTTTTTAGCTACGTTATTATTGCTACCTGGCCAATAGTTGTATAACAAATTTTGCTTCTTTTCTTGAACACTATTTGTGGTTTCAATTAAAGACATAGGTTTAGAGACACTCTGTATATTATAGGAGAAAAGTGGTTCTACATTTAATTTTCTCTTAGCTGCCATAACCAAAAAGAAACTGAGCATCAAATGTGTAAGATGCAGCAAATACCTTCAAAATTTTAAATGGAACGTACCCAATTTTGTTACGTAAAACATGCTGAGACAGAGATGATACGTCTGTGGGATTGTACCCATAATATTAAATTATTTGCGTTTCATAATGCTTTGTTATTAAGCTTAGTTCGATTTCTCGTGGTGATGTATTCTGTGGTTTATAGCCTGAATATACAGTCTGTTTGATTTTAGCTGTCACAGCAGCTATCTCGGCTACCACTAGAGACATGATAAAATGTTACAGGAGAGAAGATGTTCAATATTTAATTTTCTGTTATCTGTTATTCTATCAATTAAGAATCAGTTAGGCCGTAATATTTTAGAAAAGTTTAGAAACGTATTAAACAAAAATACAGGTTTTAAGTCACTTCAAATTTCATAAATGCAAACTCTGATAATATCGAGGAATGTAACATAACACTTAAGAAAACTTAGAAGATATTGTTACGAATTTGAGGTTCATTTTAATTAATTTTAAAATAAAATACTCAATAGATCTAATAACTAATTTATTGATAACGTTACACTAGCACTAATTTATTTCACGCAGACTATCAAAAAATTTATTTTTACTAATGCCGAGCAATCTCTAATTAACTTCGATGTGGACTGTCGATGTCTGTCCTCTGGTGTTGGGCGATACTAGGAATCGATACGTATAGTTCTTAAATGTATCGATTCATAGCATTGATGCTTTATAAAGTATCGATATTCGTAATATCGATACAAGATTTTTTTTATCCAAAAAGAAAAGTTATATAATTTGAAAGATGACTGTTTGAATAACTATGTATTGCCTGTACAAAATAAGTTAAATAATAAATTTTCGCTTAGTTAAATAGTAATTTGTTATTCAACACTTCATTTAAGTGGATCGATTCATCGATATATCGATAACAAAATATCGGGTAACGGACCGTATAGTATCGATACTAGAAAGTATCCAAACGTATCGCCCAAAACTACCGTCTTCTGTATTCACTGGGCATCCGCTTTTATAACCTGGCCGGTTTTGTGAAGATTCCTAGCCTAGAAAATTCCTTGGGCGGATACATTTCGAACGTCTGTCGAATGTTTGAGACTCTGACGCGTGCATGACTAATTCGTGACGCATTAGATAGCCACAGTATAAAATTATTGATTATCATTACAATTATTTTAAGTTCTTCACATAAATATCTAAACAATTAGCTTTATGTATCTAAAAATATGTATTTTGTAATTACATAGTAATAAATTTAACTCTTTATATTCATGTGTGATTAGGTTGTTCTTAGATATTTTTTTTTAGTGTTTTTACGTTGGTAGCGTACTGAAGATGGCAGCTTAGCTGCCGAAATACGTATCTACGGATATAAAAATTATTGTGGGTTAATTTCAATTAACTTTATATTCATTATGCAGGATGTTCTTTTACTGTGTGCAAATAAAAACAAACCTCAGTATAAGTACATGAAATGCTAGCTTCTTCGGGTACTTTTGGGTGGCTACCGTATCATAGCCAAAAAAAATCAAATGGACCACTTGTTTGGAACTGCTGAAATGTGCGAGAAAGATAGGAAGGTCAACTTCGCCTTCCTCTCGGTATGAACGCGCCCACCGATACCGCACTCGATCTTCAACGCAGCGTTTCGTAATAATAATCACCGATATCGTTTTTTAATTACTTTATTTAAAATTTTAATTCACTGAGCGAGTTAATATGGTTTACGATATCAACTATCGACGAATAAATCCGAAAATATATGCACTAATTAGGCAAGCGCTTTAAAAATGTTCTTCCTTCATCCTTTTACGTAACTAAATCTTTTCTGTAATCTCGCGGCTAGCTATGAAAGTATTACTACTTACGGCCCATGAAAAAAAAAGCAAATTTAAAATTTCTAAAAGCCTATTAAAAATAATATGTAATGAGAAATTACAATTTGTTCGTACCTCGCTTTTAATTTGTTCGGCAATTACGTATCGCAACTTCTTGAATTGCACTAGATTTTAATTTAAAAATACTTAAACTGGTAATTACTTGCAGTGAAGTTAATTTAAATTGTAAACGATTTGACTGACCAGCTGATCGGAGCGGCTGATTTACGTTGTTCGTGCTCAAGATCAAGTGAAGTACTGACCCTGATCTACTTCGGGTCACAATTGAAGAGGCGGCCGCGTTCCACTTTTAGCTGTGCCAGCAGTTCCCAAACGTAGTTCCCAAACGTAGTGATGCGACGAGTCGAGTAGACTCGCTATCAGACTCGATTCTCAAAGGTACTCATTGTACTCGAGTAATTCTGTAAACCCGAGTCATCGATACTCGACTCAACTAGAGTTCGATTAAAGTACTCGAATACCGCCTTTAAAATTAAATAGCGTTCAACGAGACAAGTACACTCGCTGTCAGACTGGATTTTCAAAGGTACTCGTTCTACTCGATTCTTCTCAGGAAGAGTAGAGTGAAACCTCGGCACACGAACAAATCATAATGCGGTTTCAAGTTGAAGCTGATTCAATCACTCATTTGAGTTTCCGATCGCCATTTATTTTAATTTTCCTAATAAATTTTGGATTCAGTAAATAATACAAATTCCTAAAAATTCTTTCAATTTTATCTTACATATTTTGATATAAATGTGTAATAATGAAGTATGTAGATACTAAAAATTTTTGTTGCAAATCGTTTTTGATTGCAGTGAAAACCTCGAGCAGCCTCTGCACAGTTGTTTCAGCCCTGCTTGGGACTTCGCCAGCAGAGACGTAGCTCGACATTCCCACTGCAAAACAAAAACGACTTGTTCAATTTATTCGCAATTGCGATGTAAGAGTGATGAATAGATAAAACAGCGACATCTTACTATCGCTTTTTGACCTGACATTGCAGTAGGATAGACAAATTGAAGCGGATTTGCTCCTAATAAGACCCCCATGCAAGGCGGCCATGCTTGCTGTCAAAGCATAATGAAAGTTTAAAAAAAAATTGTTGCAGGGCTGAAACAGCTGTACAGAGGCTGGTCGAGGTTTTCACTGCAATCAAAAACGATTTGCAACAAAATCTTTTGAAACTAATTATGCTTTGATAGCAACCATGGCCGCCTTGCATTGGGGACTTATTAGGAGCAAATCCGCTTCAATTTGTCTATCCTACTGCACTTTCAGGTCAAAAAGCGATAGTAAGATGTCGCTGTTTTATCTATGTAGATACTGTTAAAAATATAAACAAAAACACTGCACATTCAAACCTTTAGCTATAGACTTTACTACGAGTAAAATAAGTTGAGTCATGAGTATGCGTACTTCCAGGTTTAGTTAAATGTTCGAATCTCTTGATGTGGACTCAAGTTGAAACTAGCTTCTTTCATAAAAATATCTAAGTTTATTACGTTCTTTAAAACGGCGACTTCCGAGTTCAATTCAAGTTTAATCAAGTACCCAAGTACCTTTAACCTGGACTCCAGTCTCTTAACTCGAGTAGACTCGAATAGTCAAGTACTCGAGTATTTTTATCTGGATTCGAGTCAAGACTCGATTCTTTTTTAAAAGTATTCGAGTCGACTCGATTCTTAAAAACACCGACTCGTCGCATCACTACCCAAACGGTTTAGTGAAAGTCTGCCACTGCATTTTTCTCGAAAACTATTAAATTTTTGTTAAGAACAGATGAGTTCAATCGTTGCCATTTATGGTGATATATTACAGGTTTAAATATTTGCACCCAGTAAAAGAACACCCTGTACATAATAAAATAAGTAATGAGATTTCGTATTTTTGCCCCTTGGAAGTTATGCTTATTTTTGTTTTATTTTCATTCTCTTTGCTTTTTTCCTGTTGATTAATTGTTTTTTTTAGATAAATATGCTTATAATCCGTGCTCGAATTATGATCCTTCTTGGAAATATAGGATACCTTATAGTGTAGGAATTGGAAAAGGTATTAAAAAAGAAATTAATAATGCTATAAAGTAAAGCGACCTAATGGGACCTAATAAACTGTAAATAAATTTATGCTTATTATTTATTACTGGCTTAAATGATTTACGTTACATTGCTGTGCAAAGATAAAAGTTATAACCAAATACTAAATATACTATGTAGAGAAGATGATGTAAAAGTGTAAATTAAAGTTATAGATTTATATTTTTCTCTGTAGTCACACCAAGTAGTCTAAAAATTTCATGTAAACAATACAAGGCGAAGTAGTTAATTTCCTAGAACTGAATACACAAAAGAGTTAATCGATGGAATAAAAATGAGAAAAGTGAATTTTAGAAATTGGTGTCAACTAATGAAAATCAATTCACACGTTGAATTTCAATCTACAGTACATGTGTTTTAAGAATATTAAAAAGTCAGCTTGCAAAATAACACAATACAACAACAAATTACACGTGTACGAATTAAGCAATGTTTATTTATTGTTCAGTTTTTACGTATGCACCATCAAGGTTATTGAATCTAGAGATTTATAACAACTAATACGAATTCAGTTAATTTGAATTTGAAGAATTTCCGTGTTGACTGACTCGATTAAAGTTTAAAGATTATTCAAGTATTCAAACTTTCTTTGTGTGTATATCTTTTTACGTTTACAGATGGAGGCTTTAAAATCAAACTCTTTTTAAATACTGTTTTTAAGTATCGGTAAGTTATTGATACATAGATTGATTTTTTTGTAATATTTGTGGTTTGTCGCCGTAGATTTTAGTGTATTTTGCGCATCAAGGTCACCAAACAAAAACAAGGTGGCAATCATAATTCGTTGTCGTTTTACAAAGTTGTTTTTGGTGTTTTCCGGTCTTCCTCAATTTTTTATTCATCTATTTACTTCGCTTTTTATCGGAAACTGTTCGTCTTAAAAAAACTTATTGAAACTTTAATGCTGAGCATCTTGCACAATTATTATTAAGGGTCGGATATTCCTAGGATATCTGGTAAAACCAGTAGAAAGATAAACAAAGCAGCGGCGTAGATTTCAACGTCGCCGCTGAACGGCTTATATGCCGGAGGCACTCTCATTCTCACGCTCATTGTCATCGATTATTGACACAAACAAATTTTCAGCGACCTGTAACGGTTAGTTTCCTATATATTCTAGTGGGCCACTCACCGTGAATACCCCTGTATTTATAATTTCTTGAATGGATTATCTTTTCTTAATTTCGTTTTCTTCGGAACACGACTTTTCCTGCCTCCTCGCTCATCATTTCTTCGCATTTGAAAAAAAAAAAATAAACACAAAAATCGCGGTATTTAAATCAAACTTTACTAAAGTAGAAACTAACCATCTGACGCGACGCTTTCGTGTGAATCCGAGTTTCAGGAATAATTCGGCAAAAGTGATCGTCACAGCTTGAAGCGGAATATAAATATACTTATACAAAATTATAAATTCATTTTGCTCGAAACTAATTAACATTTGAGCAAATATTATTTAACTTTAACTACCTAGCTTGCTTAATTTCGTAAATTCAAAATAAATTTTTATAAGATTAGATATAAAAATAAAATTAATTTACAATGTTTCCCTGATCTTATTTCATTGCTGAATAACTATTTATTCATGACTCAAAGCAAAAAATAAAAATCATTACAGATAAAATAATCAAGATATTAATTTATTTCATTCCGTCTCTTTTTGCGTTTGTTTTCTAAATAATAATGTAATGAATAAAGGTCGAATATTCCTGGGATATCTGGTAAAAACCAGTATAAAGATAAACAAAGCAGCGGCGTAGATTACGTCGCCGCTGAACGGCTTATATGCCCGAGGCACTCTCACCCTCGCGCTCATTGCATCAGAAGCAATCCTTTGATGTAAATTACGTGTATAACATAGTTGCCTTTATAGTTTCTTTAAAATTAATAATTATGAAAACATTATAATTATTTAATGTAGTTTTTAAAAAGACTGGCATAATACATTTAATTCATATCAATTATAGCGCCGTCACTGCAAAAAGAATGAGAGTTCATTTCGGAATGAATCGATTATGTAAACAAGTTTTTATATCCAGTCGACCAGAACTGTAGTGGTTAGTGCGTGCCGCATAGAGTTCTCGGACTTCGACTGGTTTATTGTTTTGTTTTTACAGGGCAGACGTGTTAAAGATTAGAATTTTTTCCGACTATGATCGCTTCAGCATATTAGTAGTTCCTCGTATATTTAACGAAACCTTCCGCCTAAAATGCGCGTAGGCCTGATTATTATGAATATTCTGTAAAACACACTTACTTACAAAAAGTTCATGTAGGGGTGACCTTTTACAGACATTATTCGCTATGTACTCAGATATTTTTTCGTCTCTCAAAAATTTTAATAGCTCAAAAACAAAGAAGTTAAATTAAAATTTCCAAATCTTCAAATTCAAAAGAAAATAATCACAGAGCATGAATTAAAGCTTGTTTGAATTGAAGGTAGAAAGGTGTAAATCGTATTTAATTAAAACCGGTAAGATCGAGACTAATTTCAACGATTGAGTGTCACTGTAAATCTGCAGCAAACACTTTGCAAACGATAAAGATGGAACTTACTTTCGAAGTTGAATTAATGTCTCATTGTCCATATTCACAAGATTTATCACCTAATGATTTCTTTTTGTTCCCAAATATCAAAAATAAAATGCGTGGTGAGCGATTTTCGTCGGCTCAAGCAGCGGTTGAAACATTCCGGACACTGGTTTCTGAGATACCATCTTTAGAGTGGAAAACGTGCTTTAGAAATTGGTTCGAGCGTATGCAAAAGTGTATTGACGTCAAAGGCGAATACTTCGCAAAACAATGATACCGTTTACCAAATTTCATATGCGTTTTTTCGTACCGTTTCCAAAAACTTTTCCAGCAGCCCACGTACAAAGTACATATCCACCTATTGGGTCTTTAAAATACATTCTAACTATCTGAATAATTTTGTGAAAAAAAAGATGTTATTTTCCAACAGGGGCTTGATTTCTTTTCTGTCAAAACATGTATTTTCTAGCTTGAAACAATAGTGTGTAAAAACATTCAATGGTTTCTATTCAATATACACAGTTTCATAAACTTTTTATTCTTTATAATTGGTTCTTTCCAGTGACCAGATTTCTACTCTTTTGACAGTTTATCAATTTACCGGATCATTTGATGCAGTTTATTTTGCTGAAAAGATTTATTCTAGTTTCGAAAACTAAATTTCCTGTACGAATGCAAGTTAGGTATGTGAGGTTCGCACCTAGTAATTGCATAGTTTTAGGTTATGGGTTTGTCTCATATAATTGACCAATTTCCTGTCATTGTCAGTTGTGTTGAATGCTAAAGACTTGGAAGCATCAAGAATATTTAAAAGGATGATAATAGTTCATTTCTATTTGGTGTAATAACATAAGCGCATATTCTCCAACCTACATTTTTTTTCAGGATTTTTATGTGGAAAATGTCATTTCGGTAATTGTCCCAGTTCATAAAAGTCGCTAAAAATAGCCCTCTTTTTAGTTAGTCCTATTTGTCATTTTCTTTATTGATCAGTACTGCAAGTAGAATATGTGCTTAAGATGATATAAACCTCTAAAATCGCCTTGCTGCAGCTTTTTTTCTCTAAAATCCTAAATATTGTCCTCTGTAAATTTGTTATTTCGGCAATGTCAAAGTTAAATCATTCTACCTAGTTTATCCAACACGTCGACAATCTTTTTTTATGTTAGTGAAGCAGACTACAGCTGCGTTAAAGTGCCAGAACAGCTAATATATTCATTTTGTTGTTAGTTGTAACAGAGCATGATGAGAAGTAGCGATAATCAGATGCGTACACTTTTAGCTCGTCATTTCGGTAACGCATTAAAATGAGTAAAAGAAATAAAACAAGAAAAAGTTCTTTCCTCTGATATCTGGCATTACGTTTCACGAACTTAACTTAAAAAGTTCGATGAAGTTTTTAGATAAAAAAGGTGGTCTAGCATCAAATCTACCGAAAATGTCATTTCGGTAACGGTCATTTCGGTAACAAACTTACATTACAGCTGTTTACCCAGGAACAAAATCTTTTTTTTTCCATTTCATAGCTCATTCTTTATTAAAATCTTACCAAATTTTTACGAAAAGTTTTTAAATTCTAAAAAAAAAACAAAAATACCGAAAAATAATAAATAGGTTGTGTTCAACGAAAACTACTAATTTTTGTAATTTATTCCAGAGCATAAGATATCACTCAAATGTTTAAATTCTATTAGACGGCTAAAAGCCCGTTTTTACAGGAATCGGTAAGAAGGCTTTTAAAAAAATGAAGTTAAAAAATTCGAAAATGTAAACCTTTGCCTGAAATTTTGCAGTAGTCAACAACAAAAAAAAACTTAACTGAAGGAGGATATATTAATACATACAGATTAATGAATTCGAAAATACCAAACAAGTAAAGGATACCTTACTTGTTAAGTAGATATTTATCAGTTAGCCATGACGTTGCTTAAGTTCCATAAGCTAATGTGTTTCACAATTTTTCTGCTTGATTTTTCTCATGTGAAATTACTGTAAATTAGTTTTCGGAAATCACTTGTTTAATTCTGTTGATAATATAATAAACGTTTTATTGTTCTGAGTGTGTGTTTATTTCCCGTCCAATGGTAAACTGAAATTTGTATAAACTTCCGAAATGACTATTGTGCATTACAGAAATGACCTCAATCAAATCAGTTTCCCTTAGTTATACTGAAACATAAGGATGGATGATCCTTGCTGATACTGAAAATGAATTTATTTAGTCTAATTTTATAACACTGGCGAACAAATTTTGAAATAATTTTAAAGTTTTTTATCATTACTTTCTTTGTCAAATTGGACACTTATATGATATCCAAATAAATTAAGGAGATATTAAAGCGTAAATTAGGAAAATGTAGATGGTAGGTGTTGTGGTATTACCACAAACGGTACTAATATAAATAGATCAATTATATTGTTGTAATTGAAATGAAAAAATGAAAAAGGGACCCCGTCTGCTGAAGGAGACTTTTCCAAAGTTTTTTTTTTTTTTAATAATAAAAAGATAATCTGAGGTATGTGTGTTTTTATTTATTATTTTTTATTATTCGCTTAAGTAGCAAGTGCTCCTTGTTAGCGGCCTTCAAATTCTTCAGGGTCTTGACAGTATTAACATTTAGGTAATAAATTTGACCCCATCAAATTAAACGTTTCACTTCCTTTGGAACGTCCTCCTCATGTATTGAAATGCTAAGATAAACACTCAGATTATAAGTAAGGTTCTAGCAAATTGAGGCGCATTGTCAACTTAATTTTGTTCATTACCAGGCCTAGGCGCATTTTAAGCGGAAAGTTTCGTTAAGTATTCGAGGAACTACTAATATGCTGAAGCGATCGTAGTCGTAAAAAGTTCTAATCTTTAACGCGTCTGCCCTGTAAAAACAAAACAATAAACCAGTCGAAGCCCGAGAAGTCTATGCGGCACGCACTAACCACTACAGTTCTGGTCGACTGGATATAAAAACTTGTTTACATAAGCGATTCATTCCGAAATGAACTATCATTATTTTTGCAGTGACGGCGCTATAATTGATATGAATTAAATGTATTATGCCAGTCTTTTTAAAAGCTACATTAAATAATTATAATGTTTTCATAATTATTAATTTGAAAGAAACTATAAAGGCAATTATGTTACACACGTAATTTGCATCAAACGGTTGCTTCTGATGCAATGAGCCCGAGGGTGAGAGTGCCTCGGGCATAAAAGACGTTCAGCGGCGACGTTGAAATCTACGCCGCTGCTTTGTTCATCTTTATACTGGTTTTTACCAGATATCCTAGGAATGTCCGACCCTTATTCATTACATTATTATTTAGAAAACAAACGCAAAAAGAGACGGAATGAAATAAATTAATATCTTGATTATTTTTTCTGTAATGATTTTTATTTTTTGCTTTGAGTCATGAATAAATAGTTATTCAGTAATGAAATACGATCAGGGAAACATTGTAAATTAATTTTATTTTTATATCTAATCTTATAAAACTTTATTTTGAATTTACGAAATTAAGCAAGCTAGGTAGTTAAAGTTAAATAATGTTTGCTCAAATGTTAATTAGTTTCGAGCAAAATGAATTTACAATTTTGTATAAGTATATTTATATTCCGCTTCAAGCTGTGACGATCACTTTTGCCGAATTATTCCTGAAATTCGGATTCACACGAAAGCGTCGCGTCGGATGGTTAGTTTCTACTTTAGTAAAATTTGATTTAAATACGACGATTTTTGTGTTTATTTTTTTTTTCAAATGCGAAGTAATGATGAGCAAGAAGGCAGGAAAAGTCGTGTTCCGAGAGAAAACGAAATTAAGAAAAGATAATCCATTCAAGAAATTATAAATACAGGGGTATTCACGGTGAGTGGCCTACTAGAATATATAGGAAACTAACCGTTACAGGTCGCTGAAAATTTATTTCTGTCAATAATCGATGACGATCTATTCAAGCAATATGAAATCAGTCATGACGTGCATCCGGTTCTACCGGAAGTCGATAGAACTTTCCTATTTTAAAAAGAACACCCCATATATTATTACATTTTTGAATTCCCCTTTCAATTCTATATCTTTTGTATTCACATACATCCTGACTAAAACGTATTGTTTTGATGATATTCAATTTTTTCTAAAAATTTTGGCGATTCCAGTAGTCACAATAAATTGGAATATTTCAAAACCTAAAAAAAAACGTGGAGAATTGGACAATTCTCTGTTTGATCACAAAGATGGAATAACACTTCTCTGATAAAAGTTAAACTGTATACTTTACAAAGAGCTTACAGGGAATCCACAAGAATTGACAGTTTTCAACAGCAAATACTGATTTTTTTTAAATGCAAGCACTGTCTTTTCTCTATGCCATCAGATGGAAAATTTTATTTTCTTTCGTTTATATATAATCACTTTTAGCGCTATCTTTAATGGTTTTCAGGATATTTATGCATAATTTATTTTTTGTTAAGTACTGATGTTATAAAGATTTGATTTTTGAATTTTTTGTTTATCCAATTGTTCAAATGCATTTCTGCCCCTTCGATCCAGATTCTCTCTAGTATTTGCAAGAGTGTTACGTACTTTATCTTTTTAATTTACTCCGTAAATAAAAATCTACTGGAGTTAGATCGAGTGATCTAGGAAGCCAAAGCCATTGATCACCGAACCCTATTAAACGATCCTCAAACATTTCCGCCAGCATTACAAAAGTTCTTATTAGTAAATATATAGCATTTTGAACAAAAATTATGAAAGATCAAGCTAAGCGTTCTGCCTGTAATAAGAAATTGCGTGTTTATAGTATCAGAATTTAACAAGAAATCAATTTGTACGCAAATATCTTGAAAACCTTTAGAGATAACCATTATATGATTTGTACAAAATAGAAAGAAAATTACATTTCGCATCAAATGCCATAGAAGAAAGTTAATGGTCGCATTTAAAAAAATCAAGTTATTCATAGTTGAAAACTGTCAACTTCTGTGGATCCCTTGTAAGCTCTTTGTAAAGTGTTCAGTTTATCTTTTACCAAAAAAGTATTACTTCATCTCTGTGTTCAAGCAGAGAAAAGTACAATTTTTTATCTTTTTTAGTTTTGGAAATATTCCAATTTATTGTAACCACTGTAATCGCCAAGATTTTTAGAAAAAAATTAATATTGTCAAGACAGTTCATTTTAGCTATGACGTATGTGAATACAAAAAATGTAAAACTGAATGAGGAATTCAAAAATTTAATAATATATGGGGTGTTCCATTTAAAATAAGAAAGTTAGTATTGACTTCCGATACAACCGGAAGTAACCCAGGACTGATTCTATATTATTTGAATAGTACGTTATCGATTAGAACCATATAAAAATTTTCAGCGGCATGTAAGGTTTAGTTTCCAATATAATCCAGTAGGCCACTCACCTTGAATATCCCTGTATATCTGTGAGTAAAAAATGTAACAATATGCGGGGTGTTGTATTAAAAAAGAAACGCAGCTTGGATGTCGATCTCACAAAATTAATGTTTTTTTTTTCGAGAATTGATTTTCAGCCTTAATATATTTTTCTTTAATTCGGAAGTTAGAAGAAAGGAAAATACGTTGCGTTTCTTACTATAGTTGCATCAATTACTTATTATAATTAAGAATTTGATTTAAGACTCAAGAATATAGTAATACAAAGGTGTTTTGCCAAAAAATGCAATCTCGTTGAGTGCCGCAGCAAAGACATCTTGCACCTGTGGCCAAATATCTTAATAATAGTCTTAATGCTCCGTTAAGTGTTTCACAAAGCTCGATTAAGAGATAACGCTTCGTTTACTTCTGTCTAATGAGGCGTTAGATTAATCGATAGAATTCCAGCGATTAAAAAGTAACGAGTGAATTTTCCATAGTTTTTATGAAGCTTTTTTGATATAAAACTTCCACACATATATCTAAAAAATAATTATAATTTTATTTAAAAATGTATCGTACCTCAAATATGAAAAATAAAGACATTTCTGTACTTTTTACTCGCTTGGTTTATTAATTAATTTTTACGACACTGTTTCGGAAATTATTTTCAACAACAAACAATTCAAAATTATTTCAAAATGTCTGCAACCTCACTTTCTTCTCTGACGATAAAGAAATGCCTCCTTAAGGTAGGATGTTCATTTTATAAGAGACAGAAATAATCCTTTTAATGATTTGGATGATAATGAATTTAACGTTTCGCTTTTCCAAAGAAGTTGTGGAACTCTTTGGTCGCACACTAGAACCTGCAACAAGCAAAAATAAATTTATTTTATGGTACAAATCAGTTGCTGATAAACGTACGTCATTATCCACTGAAATATTTCAACAGCTGATTTCTGATACTTTCAGAAACCATCGATACGTAGAATAATTCATCGTGTCACTGATCTTATTGCAAGGCAAAGCAAACAGTTAATTAAATTACCAATAGAAGAAGCTCCGCGAGTTAACATTAGGCTTTTCTCATGTCATTGGCACCACAGATTGTATCCCATGTTAAAATTATTTCACCTGGTGGTAATCCCGCTGAGCTGTACCACAACAGAAAATGTGTCTTTTCCATATACATATGTTCAAGTAATTCAACTGCACTAAAGTTTCCTTCCTCCCTTTCTTTTTTCCTTTTCCATTTTTAAAAATCATTAACCGCACTAATTCGAAGAATTTAAGATGTATTTATTTATTTTGAGTCTCTAACCTCACACTACCTGACTGCAGGCCTGACGCCAAGCCGGACAGATTACTTTAAAGCGGTGTCAAAATGGCGATTTTTCGATGTTGCCAAACGTAAACTCCAATTAGTTAATCAGAGATTAACATAATAGTTTTTTGTTTTGTGAAACAGCATCAAATTTTTAACACTGATTAAACTTAACGATTGATTAGTTAATCAACGCTTAAACAAAGCTTTGTGGAACCCCCCCCTAAATTATAAATCTAAACTGTTTCATTTCAAGGGAATCTCGTGAGATCTCTGTACCTAATTAAAACATATTTACACAATTTTAATTCTCTCAAAAACGAGGATTTCATGATAATACTAAAACTGAAATGTAAAATATATACGGAAGAGAATTAAAGAGTTTAAGATTACAACTGAAAGCTCTCTTAAATGTCGCAACTTGATGAACTGGAAGGGTCAGTAAGCCCTTATGTCTAACATTAACGTTATGTATATCTGTTCTAAATACAATTTTGCGATAGAGCTATCTGTTTTTTTTTTTTATTAACGAGTACTTTATGATAGAAAATAAAAAAAATGTAAATCAGCCTTCCTGCACAAATTAAATTAGCCAGCCCAGGCCATCGCATGCGATATTCTGCTAAATTTGCTAATACTATAAATAAATCTTAAACATGAATCCTGCAAACGTAGAATTCTAGAAATTAAAAATCAGTTGAGCGGAAAAGAGAAACATTTATGCTTCTTCAAAGTACAGTTGGGGAAACAGAAAGCGGGACAGTAAACTTTCGTTAGTTTAAACCTTACTTCTAAATTTCTGTAACTATGGTAATTTATCAACCTTCACGTTAAGTAAAATGATTAATCATACCGTTTATAATTAAAAATTATAACGAATAAATACCTCATACAAATAAATCGTACTGTGTAATAGTTAGTTTTCATTTTACTTACAATTACTGCCAAGGAAAATAAAATGAAACAAAATAACAGTCATGCAGCCTTTCAATTGAATTATTGAATGCAAATTCCGGACATTGATTGAATTAAGATTTCTAATATACATATTCCACATCCAAAATGTCACATAGTTCTCCCAAAGGCTTCACTAATTCCATTTGATTCACTGGTCGAAAATTTTACTTACATTTCCCTTAGAAAGACGATACATTCTTAAGAACTCAATTTGACAAGTTAATTCTGACGTTCACTGACGGCAATAAATTAATTAGAAGGGTCAGGACCGTCACCAAGGAAACTTCACACTATCAAAATAATCGGAAATTTCGTCATAAGACTTATCCCGCTTTAAGTTTCCGCAACTGTACATACCGAGTGCCGATAATTAAATCAAAATTAGCTGTCGTCTGTCATAATTAAACACAAGCATACCGAATTGTATTCCGGTTATTAGCACGCATTCATTCCGACTTCCCCTGAATGGCTATGTTACCAAACCAAACAACGAACCAAGCGATGACCTAATCTGAATTACAATGACATTTGTGCACATTTGTGTCATGTCGTTCATGTAACGACGTTTCGCACTTGATTCATTTGGTCTACGCATATTTAGCTGACGGTTCATGATTCACACACTTCTCCTCTCCGGTTAATATAATAATGCCCGGCGGTATGTAGATGTAAGTATGTACATTCAGCCGAGTTTAATTCCGAAACCCAATTACGCGGTCGCACATGTGAGAAGGAGCGACAATAGAATTTAATTTGATGGCTTCAATTAAAATAGTAGGTGTAGAAAAACATGGTGATCATTGTTCGGAAATGTGAGGACGTTCTGAGAAGGCCTTGGAACGAGATCGCCTTGCCACAGCAGATGAAAACCAGCTCCTTCTGGAATTTTCATTCTAGTTTGTGAGATGCTCGTGAGAATTTTGCTGGAAATTTTTCATTGCGTAATATTAGTTATTACTTAAGGTTGGATATCATATAATTGTTAAGTTTGACAAGGACAGTAATTATTTCGAATTTTGTTTGCCAAGATTATAAAATTAGACTAAATAAGTTCATTTTTAGTATCAGCATAGATCATACATACTTACGTTTCAATATAACTAAGGGAAACTGATTTGATTTTCGTCATTTCTGTAATGCACAATAGTCATTTCGGTAATTTATACAAATTTCAGTTTACCATTGGACGGGAAATAAACACACACTCAGAATAATAAAACGTTTATATATTATCAAAAGAAATAAACAAGTGATTCCCTAAAACTAATTTAACGTAATTTCACACGAGAAAAATCAAACTTAAAAATTATGAAACACATTAGCTTGTGGAACTGAGGCAACGTCATGGCTAACTGATAAATATTTACCTAACAAGTAAGGTATCCTTTACTTGTTCGATATTTTCGAATTCATTAATCTGTATGTATTAATATATTCTTCTTCAGTTAAGTTTTTTTTTGTTGTTGACTACTGCAAAATTTCATGCAAAGGCTTACATTTTCGAATTTTTTAACTTAATTTCTTAAGGCCTTCTTACCAATTCTTGTAAAAACGGGCTTTTAGCTGTCTAATAGAATTTATACATTTCAGTGATATTTTATTGGCTGAGAAAAATTACAAAAATTAATAGTTTTCGTTGAACACAACCTATTTATTATTTTTCGGTATTTTTGTTTTTTATTTAGAATTTAAAAACTTCTCACAAAAATTTGGTAAGATTTTAATAAAAAATGAGCCTATGAAATGGAAAAAAAAAGATTTTGTTGCTGGGTAAACAGCTGTAATGTAAGTTTGTTACCGAAATGACTGTTATCGAAATGACATTTTCGGCAGATTTAAGCTAGACCACCTTTTTTATCGAAAAACTTCATCGAACTTTTTAAGTGAAGTTCGTGTAACGTAATGCCAGATATCAGAGGGAAGGATTTTTTCTTGTTTTATTTCTTTTACTCATTTTAATGCGTTACCGAAATGACGAACTAAAAGTGTACGCATCTAATTATCGCTATTTATCGTCATACTGTGTTACAACTAACAACAATATGAATATATTAACCGTTCTGGTACTTTAACGCAGCTGTAGTCTGCTTCACTACCACAAAAAGAGATTGTCGATGTGTTGGATAAACTAGGTAGGATGATTTAACTTTGACATTGCCGAAATAACAAATTTACAGAGGACAATATTTAGGATTTTAATCGAGCAAAAAAACTGTAGCTGTGCGATTTTAGAGGTTTATATCATCTTAAGCACGTATTCTACTCTGCAGTACTGATCAATAAATAAAAGACAAATACGGCTAGCTAAAAACAGAGAGCTATTTTTAGTGACTTTTATAAACTGGGACAATGATTGAAATGACATTTTTCACACTAAAATCCTGAAAAAAAATGTAGGTTGGAAAATATGCGCTTATGCTATTACTCCAAATAGAAATAAACCATTATTAACCTTTTAAATATTTTTGAGATTTCCAAATCATTAGCATTCAACAAAACTGGCAATGACAAGAAGTTGGTCAATTATATGAGACAAACCCTTAGACGAAAACATATTATTAAAATCTGCACTATGCTCGCCAAAAAAGGAAAAAAAATCTGGGACATGCCAAATGTCCTACTGTAAATATGTGTTTTTTTACATTACCATAGAAATAAGCTCTAAATAGCACGATGAATTGTTTAAAACTGCATTCAGAAATCAAACTAATAAAATAAGTCAAAAATGCGTATAGAGAGATGTCCCAGATATTTTTGGCGGGCATACTAGACATTTATAATGTACAATTGTACAATGTGTACAAGTGTACAATTGAAAAATTCATGTAGCAGGTTTTGATTTTTTGATGAAAGAAGATTAAGCAAAGAAGGCACAATTTCATGATGATTGAAGTTTCATAGTTAATGGTTTGCATACAAGCTTAAAGTGTTTATTGTGTTGATGTTATCCGCCTTTATTTAATATAAAACATATAAAACGAATTTCAGGCAAAATCTAGCTGTAGATTTTACGCAGTTAAAAAAAAAACTTTGGATAGGGTTGTAACTAATTCGAGAAAGTTTTACGGATACCAGGCAGAGGAGCGATTTATAGCTTCGTCAGGAAGCTATAAATCTATAGCGAAACGTTGAGTGTGTTCCCTTCATTTTTCTGTCCGGTTCGAGTTTAAAAAAGACTTTGTAATTAAGAAATTATGTACAGTATTGGAGTAAATGTTTATAATTATAAACTTGTCATACACATATAAATATTTTTTCTACGACCCTCTATAGAAAGACATTTTTCGTCACCGAATACTCCAGCTAGGGCTTCATTTCCTTCACTAGTAACGAACAATCTCATAAAGTTGACTTTCGGCACTAGAGACGAAAATTAATCCTACTAATTTTCACCTCCGTCTTCTTGCCTGCTGTCGCTATATCGCGTCATTATTAAATGTCAGTTTGTGCTGCTCGTTGCAGCTTTACATGATTCCCGGATTCAGAAAGTGGTTTAGATCGTCCCAATGCTTCACCAGAAATTATAAATCGGATAGAAAAGTTAAAACTATATTGTGTTTAACTCGTCGAAATCATTTTCTTAAGCTCGCGAATATTACCGAACTCGGCTTCGCCTCTTCTGTTCTCTCGCTTAAAAAATGTTACTTTCGTCACTCATTGAATAATATATTATATTCCAATACTATAAATAATTTCTTAAATTATACAGAATACAATAATAGGAGTATTTTTTTTTATCTATGTAAAATATTTTAATAAATATTTTTACAATATTTAATTGAATCACTTGAAATAAAGAGATTATAGGAAGACTCTGCCTTTAAATTGTCTTCAATTCCAAAAACTTTATATTGCTACATTGGAAACGGGGTTGGAAAAAAACTGTTTTTTTTTAAAGAACAAAACTTCTGTTTTTTTTGTTTTAAACAGTTTTTTTTTTGTTTAAAACATGTTTAAAATTGACCCTAAATTGAACATATTTTAAACAAAAAAACAGTTGTTTAAAACAACTTTTAAATGTTTAAATTGCCCTTACAGCTTACATAAAAAGATATATCTTATTATTATTATTTGATATTTATATAAAAAGAAGAATTTATTAAAATTCGATCTCTAATTAAAAGAAAGATGAAAAGTTTGTAATCTTAGATTATGTTCCCTTTTAAAAATAATGTATGTACTTTAATAATAATTTAAATAATTTAAAGCAGAGCTTGATTTATTTAGGATCTACGTTCGCGGTGTTTTAAATGATTTTCAAAGAAAGTATGAAGTATTTGGTATCAACATACTGAGAAAAACATTCCCATTAAAAACTAAACTGAAATACAATCCAAAGAAGTATTTTTTTCAAATTACTTAATCGCATTAGAACTAAAATACATGAATCGTGGCTTTCTATACTGGAAAATAAAAGTTTCAAATATGTAAAAACATGTAGGACGTTCAATTTAAAATAACAAAGTTGATAATACTTCCGGCGAAACCAAAAGTCCAGCAGGTATATGTCTGAAAATTCAAATTAAATTTTTGTTTAATTCATCGTTTGCAAATTTTAAACAAACCTTAAAATTCTAGAAGGGCGAATATACAGCCTTGGGACACACGGTAGAAATTCAATGAAGACAAATGAAACGATAACGTTATAAATAGTTTAAACAGCGACATCCTACGATCACTTTTTGACCTAACATTGCATTAACATTGACAAATTCAAGCCAGTTTGCTACATAATAACTCATCCGGTAGCCCATAGTATGAACAGGGAAGCGGAGGACCCAGTATGTTTCAAAACTTAATGTAATAATAAAAGGTTAAGTATTGAAAAGGTATTTTAAAATTTTACAATATAAGTATTATTCTAGTGATCAGTAATGAATTGATTATAATCAATCTAATGCAATTTAAATTTAGTTCAAATTAGAGCTACAGTGTAGTTATCACGTCATCAGTTCAGCCACGCATTGCCTACAATTGTTAAAATAATTGATATGAGAACAAAGTAAAGTTTAAAGTTAATCTGTCAGTGAAATACAGACCCTAAACAATTAACTTCTGGTTACACAGTATTAGGTTGCAAAATTAAAACACATATATCAAAAGTGGTCTTTTTTAGCTTAAAATTACAAAAAATGAATTTAAAACATTATCAAAAACATTTAAACATTATTTAAAACGTTTTGTTTAAAACAGATGGTATGTTTTTAATTCGGTGTTTTAAACATGTTTAAAACAGTTTGTTTTAAACTTTCCAACCCTGATTGGAAACCAGATTTTAGTATTCTTTTTTGCCAAAGTTGAGTCTTCAATAACCTGGGAGATATCTTCAACTTTGCAGATTAACACCATTGTCTCTAGAAGCCAGCAAATAAATATTCTATGAATTGAAAAAAATAAGTATTTATTTACATATTTCTTATTTTGAATTTATTTTAATTTTAAGCAAATAAGCCTGGACCTTGCGCTTGAAATTAATTAAGTTGCAATTAAAACATTCATTAAGTTTTCCGCAGAAAATGTTTTCTATCAATCGAAGGATTGATTGATTGACTTTAATTACAGTAGAACGAAAACCATACCGCTAATTAAAATATTTACCAAATAATTATTTCGCACAATTACTTTTTTGCAATTTAATTGTTGCAATTTAATCATGCGCACATAGCGAAGCACAAGTTTTTTTTTGCTTTTTATTGTTTTTCTTTTACAAAATTGTTTCCTGTTATTGTGGTAAATACAGCTATTTACGTATTCATACGTATAGAGTAACTAGATAGTGTTTATTTAAATAAAATTCCATTTATATGTAGATAGTCCTTTCAAGATGTGTCGTCCTGTATTTGACGAAATCGCCTTAGTACATGTTGTCTTCGCAATATACGAGGAGGTATTAATAAGTAATTCCTTTTGAGTAGTTCTAAGGGACACTATAGGCATATTCATGTATGTATTCAAATATGTTTTAAGTACAAAATCAAAGATCTATTTTTTTTTAATTTTTCGAAAGTATGCCAACAAGGAAACCATTGGAACTTCTTGTCGGAGTTTGCCAGCTGTATATATCAAGCATTAGCACAAATTTGTAAACTTTTTCTCCCTCGAAGAACTTCCTCAATTCCTCAGATTTTTTCTGATGATTGACAATTTAAATTGTAATTAATTTAATGATAATTAATCGGTTGTACAGCCGAGTTCCTTAACTTAGGGTTCAGCGCTCGGCCGGGTAATGGTATGGCCATGGCAATGCGATCCATATGAGAGGCAGAGCGCTTACGTGTCGGATTCTCTTCGGATTCATAACCGGCTCTTTCGAACTGGATTTGGTTGGAAACCACAATTGACGTAATAAACCACTTTGAAGCGAATTAAGAAAAAAAGCTTTATCTCCTACAGCCGCTCTTTCAATGTCCTCAATATGTTATGAGACACCCGGTATATTACAGCAAGGTGTATTACATTGTGGAAATAACATGCTCGGATTTTATTGTCCGTTACTTTACCTTTGTCGAAACGTCGAAACTAGTTAAAAGAACTGTTGTCAAATGTGAATTGTATTTAACCTAAATGTAAAATCCTGTAAGGGAAAGAAAAGTTTGCCAATAATAACCTGTACGACAGAGAGCAACAGTCTCCAACATACCTGTCCTGCACGTCAGAAATTAGGCTGAGGCAACTTCTGGGAGTTTAGTCACCCGACACCACATTAATAGCCGACGATACGTAAAACACAAAGGAGACTTCTTTGAGGTTCCTTTAGAAACCAACATTGTGGCGTCCCAAAGGACGGCACTCGCGAAAGGGGCCCAAGGCCCGTACAAACACAACCCAAGTGTTGAGGATATCGCTAAACAACTGATGCTCTGAAGTGCCTTGCAAATTGATAAAGGGAAACCAACCATGAACCCAAATGTTCAAAAGGAGAGTTTGCACCAATCAAAACCATCGTGACATCAGCAGGGATCAACGATATCAATCTGAAGTAAGAAGGCTAATACGATAAGAAAATAATTTTACTAATTTCACCCAATCTTAATGAACCAAAAAAAAAGTAGACTTGCACACGTTTCAAAAGATGATGCAATCTTCGAAAGATATTATTTAGAGTAAAGTCGGATATATGGAATACCCATTCCTTGGGCCGTCATAAATTCTGAACCTAGATATTAAATGCGCAGATATTGTAATTAAAAATACTTTATGTTGTTTTCCAGCAGTTGCATATAATAAATTTAAGAAATACATATTTTTTGGGATAATTCTGTATCAAATTAAAAAAGAAACAATGCATTTTCATGATATGATTCAAAATGGCGGGTAATATGGAATAGTCAGTTGGGGTTATAAGAAATGAGGAAAAATATGCAACATTTTGAATTAATAAGGCGAAATATCAACTGTTGTACTAATCTATACTATAACAAACTGGTGTAAAAAAATACTTTTATTTAAAAAAATTGTTACAGTCGATTTTGTTATTACGCATTTATTTCCGATTCGGCTAAGAACTGGCAACGTTGCTACTGGACGCCTACCGGCAACGCTCGGCGTTGTGTCATCTGGCAACGCTGTGACATTCGCGGCAGGAAGCGATTCTTTCAAATTAATAATTTCTTATTGGTGTTTAATCTCCGTCTTCTGACGTCATAATTTTCCCATTGGATTGGCCATTTTGTGTAGTCTATAAAACGGAAATCATCTTCTTCAGCGGCCATTGTGTATTACGGGCATTCATTCATTCTTCTGACTCGTGCGAGAGCAGACGCATATTCAGTGCTATCGACGGTTTGTGTTTGTTTAAACAAAACCACTTTTCTACGGATTTTCCGGAAGCAAATATCTCTCCCGAGTCTTGTGGAACGTTTATACGTTCACGTCCAACGAGTTTGCTAAGTAGCAGGTATGTTTAATTAATTCGTTCGTTACACGTGGTTAATGGTTGTTCTTTCCGTTCCCTTTCAGAGTCGTTTGTTTGTTGTTGGTTATTGTTACTGATTGCATTAGTATTAGTACTGAGCGTTGGTATCAGTTCCCGAATGGGTATGTGAACATTTCGAATACGAAACGCACCTGTGTTTGAATCGCTGGACTCCGTTGCGACATTAGAGCGAGACAGACATCTGGAGTTGGACCGCCGTTGGCAGCATTGCTGATTGAAAATCGTCTTGGAACGAAGCGGCGCCTACCAACTAGTGACATCTTACGCTTCTCGCAGGAACTGGAGCTCAGCTGAGCGACAAAGAGTGACGTATACCATTATTATTTTGATTCGAATTGCATGCCGACTATTTTACCGGACACGAAAGCAACTTACGTATTTAATAGTTCGTAACTTAGTTTAATATTTAAGTAACGTCTACGTAAATTTCGTGGTGTCTTTGGAGCACCGATTGTGAGGTCAGATCTGTCCATCCCGCGTATTATGGCTATCATTTAAAGTTTTGATAGGTTACAGTTTAAACATTGTTAAATTTTGTTCAACTAGTGTATGTGTGTGTTAATAAACACCGTATCACTGAACGTGTTTTGCTTATGTTAATCTCCTACTTTGAACGCATCAAGAGAGGAAAAATCTCCTGGAGAAAATTGAGAATACTTCAAGCGCGCACATTGAGGCCTTGGGAAAGCATCAAAGTGTGTTTGACAATTGGGAAGGTAATTCCCTGGCGCCCTATTTGTTTATATTTAGTTACCCCGCCCATTCTCCACCAAGTTCAGCCGTGGCAACCAGTTGTCCAAAGACAACGCTATCTGTTACCAGTATTACGATGTTGGAATCCAGGAGTATTAGCTTTTAAATCTTTTGGTGGTAACAAAATATGACAAAATATATTTTTCTGGTCCGCACGTACACTTCCAACACGATAAATTCAAAATATCATGTACTGTAAAGTTATGCAATCTTATCAGCTGGGAACCTCTGTAGTAGTGACCTACAATACCGAAACTCATGTTAATACCAGCGTCATTTAACAGATGGCGCTTTTTATTTTAAAAATACCTAGTATTTCATATTAGCCGGTCTATTCCATATATGCTGACTTTACTCTATTTATTAATTTTCATTATCATTATTCCAACCATAGATCTCGTAGAAAATATCGGTATTTAAAACCACAAATTAGCGCCGATGAGAAAATCGAAAATTTTACACTAATTTATGGCCGGAGTATTTTAAAACGAAAGACCCAAACAACACCTAAAATAAAAGGCAAAGCGTGAGATGATTCGAAGGTTGCTAGATTAATCAAACCGTGACGACAAAAGCGATAGTAAAAAACAGTTTTTATCGCAATAATATTCCGAGGAACCGAGTGCGGCAAATGAAGCGTTTTAAACACAAAAGAATTTCTTAATGTTGCGAAATCGGAAATACATGCAAGATGCGTGGAATATACAGATCGTTCCCTAAAAGCAGTTTTCACAACGTAACAAGCGTCAGTCTGTATGAAATTTCTATTAGGTCACAATATTTTTTCTTCAAACGGAATTTCTTGCGTTTTTCTTTATTTTAGCCTTGTTCAAAGAACATTAATTTTTTTTAATTAAACTTAAGTTCATTATACCGGGTGTCTCAAGATGGGCGGCGACCGACGTTATATAGCTAACCGTAATACTTACAGTTTCGGGAGAAAAAAAATTATAGTCAATGTGACTACGAGAAATTCAAAGAAAATATTTTTAAGTACCTGAGTTGACCGCAAGGGGGCGCAATCAATAGGGCTATCAATAGAAATCAATCTTACTAGCAAAAGTGTCAGAATAAGCTGCAGCTTTGCTATCGCCATAAGAAAGCTGAATTAATTCTGCACAACTTTCATTTCAGACTTATTATCGTATCACTGTTAATAAAGGTGGAGGAAACAGTTGCATTATTTACTTTAAAAAGTATCATAACTTCGGTACTCTTTATCAGAAATTAACGAGCTTCCGCTCATTTGAAAGAAAATTTTAAGCTGATTTAAAGTTGCTATTGAATCCGGGTAATTTGTTATAAAATAGCTAGAGGGCGCTATTTACGAAAGTAATAGTTTTCCACAATTAAAGAAAAAAATAAACGGAAAGGTGTATTTCTTTTGCAACAGTTGCAAAGCCTCTAAAATGGTGAACATTGTGGTGAAAACCGGAAATGAGTATCTTTTTTCGTTCTCGAGTTATTATCAAATACGTCTACTAATTGATGATATTAGTGAAAGGAGAAAGTTCAAACAAATGCTATCGGGTAATACTTTTAATTCTAAGGTTAAATAATGACTATAAAAGTTTTTATTGATGTTAGGACATTATTTAGAAGTATTTAAATGTTTTCGGAAATATAGAATATTTAAACACAAGAATACTACAAATATAGAAACAAGAATAATTCAAACACTAAATAAAAGCAATGAACAATAATCATACACTGTGATCAAGTTTCACTGTGCCGCTATACAATACCTTTTTTATTGTCCGGATAGAGTTGTGTAGAAATTATTATTGATATCCTTACGTATAGTAAGCAGCTATTCCGAAATGAAAGATGGATAATATTTTGAAAATATTTTAGGTGCAGACCTCAATCATTGTTGATTACAATGTGTTTCATAATTGTTCAAAGTGCTTCCCGTCATTTAACATTTTATTGTTCGTTACTTTCATTTAGTGACTGTGTTTTTCCCATTTGTGCGTGTGGTGTATTGTTCTTTTATTTAAATATTAGGCTCTCAAAAACAACTTAATGCGTTGCAATAGATTAATATCTTTCTATTTAACTCAAAATGAAAAGTGTCACTCGATAGCATTTGTTTGAGCTTTTCGATTCGTTTTTATCTTCAGTTAATAGACTCATTTGGTACTAACTCGAGAAAGAAAATGTTATCAATTTCGGGTTTTCACCAAAATATTCTCCTGATTGGATTCTTTGTAATCACTGTAAAAGAAATACTCCATTTAATTTTTTTGGGAAACTGAGAAAAACTATTACTTTCGCAAATAGCGCCCTCTAACTGTTTTATAACAAAGTAGCCGGAGTCGTTAAACAGAAACTTTAAATCGGCATAAAATTCCCTTTGAAACGAGCCGAAGTTCGTTAATTTCCGGTAAAGAGTACAGAAGTTATGATAAAATTAAATAATTCCACTGTTTTCTCCACCCTTATTAACGGTGACACGATAATAAGTCTAAAATCAAAGTTGTGTAGAATTAATTCAGCTTTCTAATGGCGCTAGAAAAGCTGCACCTTATTCTGAGACTTTTGCTAATAACATTAATTTTTATTATTGAGCCCCCCTTGCGGCCAACTCAGATACTTGAAAGTATTTTTTTTGAATTTCTCTTGGCCACTTTTACTATAATTTTTTTTTCCTGAAGCTGTAGGTATTACGGTTAGCTATATACCGTCGGTCGCCGCCCATCCTGAGACACCCGGTATATTTTCTGTTCTCTACTATCATCTGCTAAAGTGCGAAGATTTTTTTATTAATACTAGTATACGGGCAATGGCATGGTTTTCCATGATGCTTCAGTACGCTTGCATTTAAACAGACTCAGTCACTTGGAAATTGCAAGATCAAGAAGTGGTGATATTACAGTTGACAGTTCGTGCTGTTTTTAAGAACATTCTTCTTACAAGTTGTTCTCCTTCCTTTCTTATTTTCGACAAGTTCAAGGGTTGTTTTTCAGTTTCATCTTCATTGTAACTGTAGCAAATTAAGGCAACTTAGAAATTTCTCACAGTCTTGAAAGAGTCAAATTCTTGAGTTACGTGAAGGTGATTTTCAGCAACCATTGTTTAACGGTTTTTGTAAATCTCTCCTATTTTGACTGTGAAAATTTTAGAGCTTACATCTTTTGCAATAGAATTGGTTAATAATTTCAGTAATGTGTTTAGAGAAATAATTTTACGTTAGTGTTCTATCTAGATACAGATGCAGATCCTTTCACAAATATGTATCTAGATGCAGATACAGATACTTTTTCCGGAAAATATCTAGATACAGATACAGATACAAAAGAAAAAGTATCTGCGGTTTATCAAGATACTTGCAAGTGTAAAATTCAATAACCTATGCAGTAGTGGAAGTACGATATTATTTGCGATCCAAATCGACTTTTTTTTTGTGAAAATTGACGAAGTTTTCGTATAAATATGTAAATAATGTACACACTAAAATCTGTGATAATTTTCACAATTTTTTCAGCAGTATGTCTTTTTAAATAGAAAATTTATCTTTGTAACTAAGTTGATCAATAAGCTGATAAGTAGTTACCTGGTTTTGTATGAAAACAAGTCAAGTCAAAGTAAAATATATAGTTATCGACAGAAATGACACTACTTCCGTATCAGACAAGTTAAATGTCAAATGAATCTAGGATCCTTAGGTGCAACCTTGTTGTAGCTAAGAGATCGTTCCCGTAATCAAGAAAATTTGATAAAATCAACAATACTGTCTTTTCCTTTTGATTTTCTCCTTTTGTCAATTGTCTTTCCCAATTTTTAAAATAATTTTCAAGTTTCTGAACTATCAAATCGCATTTTAAATAGAACAGTCATTTGACAAACTGGAAAACATAATTAACAAGAGGGGAAAATCAAAAGAAAGAGACTGTAAAATCGGAGGTTGCATTTCCGCCAAGGTTTTTATGGAAGTTCAAAATGTATCTAGAATGTATCTTAGTATCTTAAATGACTAGATACACTGTAATTGTATCTAAATGCAGATACAGTTACATTTTTTTATTAGTATCTGAGATATGTATCTAGATACTCAAAAAGTATTTAGATACTGTATCTAGATACTTGCATCTAGATACTTAACAACACTGCATATACCACACAAAAACACAAACAATTAAGCATATTTCATATATCCGTTGTGAATTTTGATTTCATTTAAGACGGAATTGGTCCTTTAATCTTCTCAAATCCTTTTATCAAATACAAAATCAAATGGAAAATGAAATAGTCTTAAGGGACTATTCCGTAAGTTAAACAAAAGTTGTATAAAACTTCCTGTCGTTCGTAGAATAATCTTGCTTAATGAAGCTAACCGCGCGTGGACTTGGTTACCTTTTAATGGTAGAAAATTGATAGGTAAACAAGACGTTTCAAGGTTAAGTGCGATATGCAAATTGGATAAACGTTTTCGGACCTTTCTACAGCATTAAAACAATTTGCGAATTTCTGCCCGGCCTCGATTAAGTTTTTGCTTGTGCTGTCGCGTCGTCGGTTACGCGAACATTTTGCGCAATGGTTTGCGAAGAGTTACGGAAAGTGTACGATTTTTTTTCTTTCGATATTCAGTAACAGTAGAGGTAATTTAAGTAAAATTTTAGACAAATTAGATACTTCGTGTGAGATTAATTTAAAGACTACATAGAAACACACGTATTATTTAATTAACACCCAGCGTCATTAAAACACTGCGCAATAGTATATTTGGGAATTTTACTTTCCTAGTCAAATATGAATGATAGATTTGAAAAAAAAAAAATTAAATCGAAACTGGACACTTTGTTGACAAACAAATGCAAATACTGCCCAGGTTGATATCGAAAAGCGAAAGCTTTGAGTTAATGATTAATAGATCAAGAAAGCTTGTTTATCAGTTAGACCAAAATTTTGTTTTTGTGATTTTGTTAAGTTACTTGATCCTATCTGTATTTTAATAAACATGTGTCAGTCAGCAATCGCAGTTGCTGCGGAAGCATGCTAAATTTATCATTACCAAACGGGTTTAGTTAAACAAAAAATGTATGCACTGCAAAAAGATGAAGTCCTAAGAGCAAATTTCTCACATCTTGTATATTGCGAACAAACATTTTATGAAATACAGGGTGTCTTTAAATGAGACTGTAAGTTCCTCATTACATAAGAGATTAATTCTCCAAATCTGAAATTTTTTGCTCAAAAATAAAAAACTGACCTATCACAAGCCAGCGTAGTCGCTTTGTTTTGAAACCTCTGCTTGGTTTACGACTTGTTTCAGCAATTTATTTCGATGAAAGCAATAAATCTAATAAAACTTTTTATTTACGTTTAGGAGAACTCGGTCAAGGTCTTATTTTATACGAATGTGAATCCGATTTGCGGACATAAGCATGTCTATTTGTATTTTGAACAGCGATAAGTAAGAAGGCTTGCTTCTTTGTATTACACAATAACAATTATGTTAAAAATGAGTACCTAATCTTCATTAAATTTTTGCTGAAGTAATTAAACATCTTCGTACTCTAATTTTGTAACTGTGTGAAATTATTTTTTAATTATCGCACTAATAGCTGCAGAATAAGTATTCCTATTGTAAAAACGGAGAGCAAAAATTGGAGTATGATACAATGAAAAATTTAAATAAATTAGATTGCCTGTACACACAATAATCTATGGGTTCAAAATAAGTGATTGAATAACTTCGCTAGCTCTCAATCGAACTATTTTATTAATTGTTTACATTCCAACACAAAACACATGTTTTTATAAGGGTAATATTGAACCTGAACTTCTGCGTCAGCTCAAACCATAAAAACATAAAAGCTCTCGCCTAGTGCAGATGTTTATCTCGTTGTTTATTCGAAGTTTTAATAAAGAAGCAAATTTATTTTTGCTGTACAATTACATTAAACTTTAGTAATCAACATTGTACGTTGATTACTGGCAATTTACAAATTAATATGATGTAAGAATTTCCTCTTTTCCGATCGCCTTTAGATTGATTTTTTTTTAATTTAACTGTTAAAGTACGGATTAGCAGAAAACTAATCATCAATTAATGCAACACGCACAGAATATTTTAAACTATTAAGAACTTACCTAGTTATAAAATTTATCTGTTTTTAAAATTAACAAAAAAAAACACAATACTTGACTTGCCTTAAGTACAATATCTGTGCATTAGGTCGTGGTCTGCGCTTTTATGACTTTTTATGGCCTCGAACGTCGGAGAATAGTTGAAAACCAAGCTCCGCCGGAACATTTACGCTGCATTCAGCGACCCTCAAACAATTTCTGTGAAAAAGTAAAATAATTTTTATCTGCGTTTATTATTGCTATCTGACCAATAGTTGTACAGAGTGTTCTTTTACTGTGTGCAAATGAAAAACCTCAGTATAACTACGTGAAATGCTACCTTCTGCGCGTATTTTCGGGTGGCTACCGAATCAAAGCAAAAAAAAAAATTCGGAGGTTCCACTTGTTTGAAACTGCTGAGATGTGCGAGAGAGAAACATTTAGCAAGGTCATTGACGCCTTCTTCTGTAGTCAGTGTGTGTGCCCACACACATAGCGCCGATCATAAAAAGAGTCATGCTTTCAAACTCATTCTCCAACGTTTCGTAATAAAAATCACTAATATCGTTTTATTACAATGTCCGGGCCCTATGTGCGTTTTCGCGGACTTCCCAGTACAAGAGTAAGATATCTGTTTTTTCGTTATTTGTAAATGTCATTACGATCTCAATATGTGTTGTTACGAATCAAAAATCTTTCTTTGTTTCTCCGTTTGTCAAATTTTTCGTATCTGCAGAACGCTAATGTAATACTGACCCACCTTAAAGGCGTTACAGCGGCCGCCTTTGTAAAAACACAAAAAATTGCTGTAATACAAAGCATTAAAAGAAATGTGAAACTGCGACTTTATCGAATACATGCGAGAATACTTTAAGATATTAATCAATTTGTAAATTTTGGAATTTGCAATGCAGGCTTGTTAAAAATGCTTTACTTGGCCGAATTTCATAATTGAATTAATTGAAATTGTAAATTTAATGTCAGTCATATTGGTAGTGAGCACATATCAGTTTTAACAGCTATTTTATTCTCCCTGGCGTGATTACGAAATGCGGCCGATTTTAAACTGTACAAACAGTAGATAAATTACTACATTATTTTAAAGTTTCTTTTTTAAACTAAAGAAACCTTAATCTATTCCATTAGAAATGGAAAGGTAATTTATTACTTGTGAGGGTAAAATATCCGAAAATAAAACGATGAATGACGGTGATGTCATTATTTAACTCATCCGCATTTTTTTTGCCCAGTAATTAAATCGTCGGTTTATAATTTGAAAATACCTAAAATTGTAATTACTTGGAGCGAAGTGGCACTTGTTTTAATTAATCCATGCGCTTTGTGAGCGCCTTTAAAATGTTTCGACTGTTACGATCTATTAATAGGCCTCATACGAATGATGTTCGTTTACGACATCGTAAAACACTGACCTATATTAAAGTGATACAGGCAAGGCGGCGTACCATCCAGTCGTTAGCTATGCCAGCAGTTCTCAAACGGTTTGGTGAAAATTGTCCGATCCACTTTTCTCGAAAACTATTAACTTAGTGTTAAGGGCATATAAGTTTAATCGTTGCTATTTATGGTGATGTATTACGGGTTTAAGTAGTTGCACACAGTAAAAGAACATCCTGTATAACAAATTTTGCTTCTTTTCTTTACCGCTATTTGTAGTTTCAATTAAAGACATAGGTTTGGAGACACGCTGTATAGTCAGAAAGTGTCAACAATTCCTTCCTGCTGAATTTGTGTTTTGTGAAAATGTTTGAGGTTTTGAAGAAGTTCAATGTTTTAAAGTAAACATAAGATATTCAAGATATTGAACGATAAAGAAGGTCTCAAACCACTTCTGTACTGGAACTTAAGTTTTAAACATCTGTAGCAACAAATCCATTAAGCTGCGATTTCATTATTGAACTTTAGGAGACTTTGAAATAAAAGTCACATCTGACGTATAAATAACTGTGACTTTAATTTTAATGTGTCCTAAAGTTCGATTATGAAATCGGGCTGGCCTAAGTGTTGCTTATCAGAAAGAGTTTTTAATACCTGTTTCTAAACGCATTTTCTTTCGCTAACCAAATTATGGTTATGATTGACGAAACATTGCTTAAACTTTTAATATGTTAAAATAGGAAAACAATTGATTGACAATATACATTTTTCTTTTATTTGAGAAAGATCGATTTGCGAATTTTCTTTTTTAGAAAAAGCACAAATTTAATTTGATCCTTTCTTTCTAAATGATCTGAAATTTATCTTACATCGTAGCATGATACATGATTAACAGCTAATGGTTACATCATGTCATACTGTCCACCGTACATCGAAGTTTTTTCCTTTCTGCATAAATGAAAGGAAACATCAAGATTTGCATAAGCAAGTTAAAGTAAATAATTGTTCAAAAAAAGGAACGTGGATTTTAAATTAAACAGCGTTTTACGAGCAAAAATTATTCGTGTGAAAAAGTAATCCTTCAACTTTTATTGTACGATTCAAAAAAAAAAAAAACAAGTGCATAAATTAATTGACAAGCAATGTATAGTTATGAGAATAACATTATTTTTGTTTTTTAAGAAATCGATTGGACTATTGGACTACAACTTTAGCATTGACTTGCTTGTGACGTTGTTCATCATAATACTGGTCTAAGGATATTAATTAATTGATTAAGTTGACATCTTATTTTATTTCTCTATTTATACAGAGTGATTCAGAATAAGTGTCCGACCTGTTAACAACGGATAGTACTCGAAAAAGCAAAGCAAATAACTTTAGACATAGGGAGGTCTAACTTGTGTAGTTTTTGAGATAAAATGGATTGAAAACTCACGTATAGACTTGTTGATGGTCACTGGAATAGTGGAACGCGTCACAACAGCAATAGACTTTCGAGAAAAAAAACACAAAATATGAGCATTTAACCTTGAACTCAAACCGTATGAAACGCTTTTGTTTACGAGTCTCTGAGAAAAGATTGCATAATGCGAACAATAAACTTGATTTTTTTTCTGATGTAAGTAGGGGTACAGTAGTAATTATTTTGTCAGTGGAATCGTGTTCGTGTCAACGTGCATATCAGTTGACGAAAATTTAGTGAAATTCGTCCATTTTAGGATTACTTGTCATGGCGGAATACAGCAATAAAGAATTGAGTAATGTGCTCTTAATGCCAACTTTAAGGATTTTTTTTTAATAGAGTTTCTGTATTACCACAGTGTTTACGCATTTGCAATTGCTTCAAGTACGAGATAATTAATCTATTTAAAATTAAGAGAATCTTATGTTCAATCAAACATTACAAATGAGAAATTCAATTTATGAAGACTCTATTAATAAGGTTGAGAAAATTGCGACTTTGTTGGAGCAAAAGAAATCAAAACAATGCAAATTACTGCCCGGCGTACGTGATTCATTAGGCCGACATTCACACACAACTTTCGAACGCTTTTTGGGGTGGTAGCGTACTTGGCGTGCTCGTGCAAAGAAAAAGAGTAGTCCAAAACGTGCGTCCAGGAGTAACTGAAGTTTTAATAAATTAAATAATAAATAAATAAGTTAAATTTCGCCGAACAAGCCACCCCTAAGACGCTTTGTGTATGGCGGCCTATTCAAAACCATGAACCATGAGACATACTATATAACCGACTGTTTAAGGTTTACTTGTGATTGAAAGACCGAGCATTAATGTGTCGCATTCCAACGACTTTATGAGTTAGATAAAACCCGATACATTTTCGGCGTAACTATAATTTCTCAAATTCTTAATACCGTCCAATTGAATTCCTCATTAAAGTGGGCTATGCAGCACTGATAGCTGTTCAATTATTTAATTAAACAAATGTCAAATTGACACTTCCTAATTTTGCTAATACTTATGAACCGCTAGTTATGCTTGGTTTATACAGTCACTAAAACTAAAACTAAAAATTAACTAAAACTAAAATTAAAACTATGCAAAAGTTTCCATTTATACAAGCAAAAATTACGCATGCTCGTTGCACACCTAGATGTGAAAATTCCGTGGAGGTAATATTAACTGGAGAGAAAGTACAGTCAAATTTACGGTCATCCTGCCTTTTCCACTAAGAATTTAAATAAACGAATTCTTAATTTTTAGTTGAGCTGTATAAACCGCTTCATATCAGTACGGCCTTTTAATTTCTTAGTTGATAGTTATTAATGTTTAGTTATTAGTTTTAGTGACTGTATAAACCACACTTTAAACATATCCATGCTTGTGTTCTTAAATTTCCTGAAACAGGATCACTTGGTCGCAAAACAGGGAGCGGAGCAGCTAAGAAAAGGACTGCAGCCTGCATTGAAGATGTTCGGGATCGAATGGAACACTCTCCCAAGAAATCTATTGCGAAACTTTCACAAGAAGTTCAGGTATCAGTGGGAACATGTCACGCTATTCTTAAAAAAGACTTAAAGCTTTATCCATATAAGATTCAAGCAGTCCACGAACTCAGGCCAGTAGATTTTCACAGAAGAAAAGAATATTGTCAGTGGTTTCTTGATAACTTAAACAAGGACGACATTCTTGACAAGTGTTTCTTTTCCGATGAGGCCTGGTTTCATCTCTCAGGGTATTTAAATAAACAGAATATGAGAATATGGTCAGCAGAAAATCCCCATGAATTTGTGGAAACTCCATTACATCCATTAAAAATTGGTGTTTGGCTAGCAGTGTCAAGAAGGCGTATCATCGGACCAATATTTTTTAACGACTCAGTAACTGCTGAAAGATACCGAAATGAGTTATTAGAACCTTTCATTAATCAACTACATGATGATGAACTTACAGAAAGGTTTCTTCAGCAAGACAATGCTACTGCCCACACAGCTCATCAAACAATGACTTTCCTGCAGCAGTTTTTCGATAATCGGATTGCGAATTTTCTTGCAAGGTCTTCGGATCTCACAATTATGGATTACTTCATTTATCCGCACATGAAAAACAGTTCTTAGAACTACGCGTCACACAATCGAAGAACTTCGTGCGGGCATTACAGATGTGTGTGCAAACATGACCCCTGAACACTTAGCAAACGGGTTTGAAAACATGAAACGCAGAGTACGCTTATGTATTCAAGCTGAAGGAGAGCACTTTGAGCATCTACTTTAAACTTTAATGTTGTGTTTTTATTTGATGTTATGATCAGTACTGACGTGTTAATGACAACTGTTTTCTCTAGAATTGTATCGCCAACTTCATTAAGAAAATCACAGCTTACTTTAATGACGAATTCAATTGAAGGCACGGTATTTTCACTTAATAAAAATATATCTAACATTCATCTTTTATTTTTAGAGTAAGTCAAATTTCTTTAATTCGTATTATCCAACATTTCTATCTTCTAAAGGCCGATTTCTTCGCCGCCCTCTTTGAAGGTTAAATTCATTTGCCGATTAGAATGTGTCTGTACACGTTACATTCTAGTTGATAGAGAAATTTATATTTCAGATAAAGCGGTGAAGAAATCGACTACATATAAGTAAATTAAAAAGGTCAAGGCTAATTGCATTAAATCAGTAAAGGCAAATCATTATTTTCAAAACATGCATTTTACATTGCTTAGTAATGCGTTTTAAGTGTTCGACGTGCAATGAACTCGTTCCATAACAAAACAATTGTTCAACTTCTGCATATGAGGTTACTAAACAGGCAATTCCAAACGGAAGAAAAGTCTCTAACTGTTAATTTTGTTATTAGTTTTTTTTCCCTCAGGTTCTTAAATATGTGAACTTATTTTTGATATTTACAAGTTATCAATGTTGACATGTATTAAGTGAAATCTGTGGACATTTTGCAATACATTTTTGAAAAGCGTCAAAATAGATATGAAACAAAGTTAAACTTAAAACTATAAATCAAAACGCAATATTATATTATTATATATTTTTTTATCTTTATTATCTTTTCTCTAGTTAATTCTTCTATATTGCTACTTTTCTTCTCTCAGATGCTATTCTTGTATTTGCGACAAGATACTTTTCCCTTTTCGCCGAGTCTATTTTTATCAACTTTAGTGAATATCTGAAAAGAAAGTAAATGAGAATTATAGAATCCTCATTTTTGCCATCTTTACTTTTTAACTTACCTTCTGATTTAGCATCCGACTCACACTTGCCTACAAAAGGAAAAATACCGTTTGATATATTTTTACAACAATCTTAATTAAATTTAATTTTTGAAATTCTTTAATTTAACTTGTGTTTGAAATAAAACTTATTTCAAACACATTATTATTATAATACAGGAATACTCACGGTGAGTGGCCTATTAGAATATATTGGAAACTACCCTTTACCCCATATACAAAATTTGTATATGGCAGTAATCGATGACGATTTACTCAAATAATATAAAATCGGTCATGACGTGGTTCCGGTTCTACCGGAAGTCAATAGTAACTTTCCTGTTTTAAAAAGAACACCCCATATATTATTACATTTTTGAATCCCCCTTTCAATTCTACATCTTTTGTATTCACATACATCCTGACTAAAACGTATAGTTTTGATGATATTCAAATTTTTCTAAAAATTTTGGCGATTCCAGTAGCCACAATAAATTGGAATATTTCAAAAACTAAAAAAAAACATAAAGAACTGAACAATTCTCTGTTTAATCACAAAGATGGAATAACACTTCTCTAATAAATAGCTTACAGGGAATCCACAAGAATTGACAGGTTTCAACAATAAATAACTCAATTTTGTTAAATGCAAGCACTGTCTTTTCTCTATGCCGTCATATGGAAAATTTTATTTTCTTTCGTTTTTGTATAATCACTTTTATCACTATCTTTAATGGTTTTCAGAATATTTATGCATAATTTATTTTTTGTTAAGTACTGATGTTATAAAGGTTTGATTTTTGAATTTCTTGTCCATCCAATTGTTCAAATACATTTCTGCCTTTCGATCCAGATTCTCTCTTGTATTTACAGGACCATTACGTACTTTATCTTCTTAATTTACTCCGTAAATAAAAGTCTACTGGAGTTAGATCGGGTGATCTAGGAAGCCAAACCCGTTGATCACCGCACCCTATTAAACAATCTTCAAAGATTTCCGCCAGCATTACAAAAGTTCTTATTAGTAAATAAATAGCATTTTGAACAAAAATTATGAAAGATCAAGCTAAGCGTTCTGTCTATAATAAGAAATTGCGTATTTATAGTGTCAGTATTTAACAAGAAATCAATTTGTACGCAAATATCTTGAAGACAATTAGAGATAACCATCATAAGGTTTATACAAAATAGAAAGAAAATTACATTTTGCATCGGATGCCATAGAAAAAAGTTAATGGTCGCATTAAAAAAAATCAAGTTATTCATAGTTTAAAACTGTCAACTTCTGTGGATTCCCTGTAAACTCTTTGTAAAGTGTACTGTTTATCTTTCACCAAAAAAGTGTTACTTCATCTTTGTGTTCAAGCACAGGAAAGTACAATTCTGTATCCTTTTTAGTTCTCGAAATATTCCAATTTATTGTGACCACTGTAATCGCCAAGATTCTTAGATAAAGATTAATATTGTCGAAACAGTTCATTTTAGCTATGACCTACGTGAGTACAAAAGATGTAAAACTGAATGAGGAATTCTAAAATTTAATAATATATGGGATATTCGATTTAAAATGGGAACGCTAGTATTGACTTCCGGTACAACCGGGAGTACCCCAGGACTGATTTTATATTATTTGAATAGTTCGTTATCGACTAAAACCATGTACAAATTTTCAGCGGCCTGTAAGGTATACTTTCCAATATAATCTAATAGGCCACTCTCCGTGAATATCCCTGTATAGTGTCTCTCAAAAGAGTAGGTAGTTTTGTCTTTCATTAAACAGATTCCACATTCCAGATTTTGTTTTAGAAATGATTTAAAAAAAGACTCATTAACCCGCAGCAAGTATTAATGTAAGAATGATGAACTATTCATATTATTTTGAGAGACACTTTAATCTAGTGTGTATAAAGAGTGATTCACAATAAATTGTGATTTTTTTATTTTTGAGATAGTAAGGATTAATTTCATATTTAGCAAAAGCTTTTAATTCTGAACGGCTTATTCTTATAACATTTTGTATCTTGGAAAATAAAAGCACTAACCCTCGAGCGGTCTTCATTTCTCGGTGTCCACACTGTAGTATACCTACCGTTCAAGATAAATTTCATTCGACATTTTCGAATTTAACTTTAAGGGATGCGGAAGCGTTCTGCGTCAATAAAGTTTTATAAAAATCGATAATAAAATGCTATTTGCAGCATACTTTTTGAAAGACACCGGAGAAAAGCCACCAAATTTAAACAGGGTAACTCTTCTAGTTCCTACTTTAAATGCTTTGCAAAGTTTAAATAAAAAATAAGTGGAACCATATGTCCTGTGTCGCAGGGCAAGTGAAAGAAATAAAATTAGAAAGAATTACTGTTTATAAAGTACAATTATTAGATTGTTCGGAAAGAAATGTCGTTTTTTCTTCTAATTTAAAATGCTTGTATTAAACGAAATATTTTAATTTTCATTAAACTATGCAATTGCCATTTTCATTAGTGATCCTTTGCCATCAGTCTGCCAGCATTTACATTCCTCGATGACACCAGTCAACTTCTCTAGAGTCAAGGAATTCTTGATATGCCGACTTCGCATTATTCATTAAAATTTCTGTCTTTAAGGAAATGTTTCATCGAACAAAACATATGGTAATCCGAAGGAGCAATGTCCGGACTTTATGCCGAAAGAGGTAGAAAAGTCCATCCAAGCTCCATCAGTTGTTATTGAGACCTAATTGTATAAGGCGGTTTTGCATTATCCTGGTGGTGGATCACGTGATTTGTATTTACTAATGCAGGGTACCCTAAATGTAAAATTTCGTGTACTTTGGTAAGTTGAGCACAACAGACTGCAACATTAACTGTACGGACATTTGAAACAACCTCAAAGTGGATCACGCCGAAGATATTTCACCAAACACTGAACATTACTTTTCTTCCAAAATGATCTTTGTACACAACTGAATAAGATACTTGTCGAGGATTAAGCCACTCTTTATACCAGTAGGGATTCTTAAAACAATCCATATTCCTTCACAAATTATGATTTGTCACAGAAAACGATTGTGGCGGAGAGTTTGGAGTAATTTTGTACAAATGTTTAAGGTTGAGATTCATTTAAGTTAATGTGAAATTTTTGTAGAACGTTTAATAATCGTACTACGACCTCTTAAATGGCACCAAATGGTTGAATTGAATGCACTCAACTCGACTGTTTATCGATATGTTGTAGTAACCGGATTTTCTTTAAAAAATTGCGAAAAGAATTTTGGTTAATCTTTAAATGGCAACCCGAGGTGTACGACTCCTTCGAAGAGTAAAATCGCCATTTCTAAATTTTGTAAATTCACGTTAAGCATGTCTTACATTAAGAGACTCTTTGTCTTCTTCTTCACAGATATTCTAAGCCACTTGTGCAGCCATACTTTCCTTCTGAAACTCGCATAATAATAGGTTCAAAAATTCTTCGTTCTTGGTTATTCCTTGTAAGAACCCACAATTAAATACGGGTTAACATTTGCGTAGTATATTGTTTAGAGAACTATACTCTTCAATTTGCATAAAAAAAATGATATCTGGCTATGTTCGAAATAAGAATTAATTGATAGCGAAAAAAAAAACTTTTTAGAAAAATTTTGTGCAAATCGTTTTTGATTGCAGTGAGAACCTCGAGCAGCCTCTGGACAGCTGTTTCAGCCCTGCTTGGGGCTTCTTCAGCAGAAACGTAGCTCGACATTCCCACTGCAGACCAAAAACATTTGCCCAATTTTGTTTTTGGTCTGCAGTGGGAATGTCGAGCTACGTTTCTGCTGAAGAGGCCCCAAGCAGGGCTGAAACAGCTGTCCAGAGGCTGCTCGAGCTTCTCACTGCAATCAAAAACGATTTGCACAAAATTTTTCTAAAATCTTTCATTATGCTTTGACAGCAAGCATGGCCGCCTTGCATGGGGGACTCATTAGGAGCAAATCCCGCTTCAATTTGTCTATCCTACTGCAATGTTAGGTCAAAAAGCGATAGTAAGATGACGCTATTTTATATGAAAAAAAAAAAACATTTTTTTCCGAACAACCTAATACCTTTTCATGATCTTCATCTGTATTTTTTTCTTAATGGCAACTTATAGATAGTGCAGAATAAAAATCGACTTTATCTATTAATTTTGTATTTGGTTTCAGATCATCGACGGATTTCTCATCCGATCTGAGAATTTCGCCGAAGAAAAACAGGAGTTAATTTGCAACGCTTCGGACGTCATAGATTCAAGCAAGAAAAGAACTTTAAAAGGCAACCCGAGGTACGACTCCTTCGAAAAGTAAAATCGTCATTTCTAAATTTTGTAAATTCACGTTGGACATGTCTTACATTAAGAGACTCTTTGTCTTCTTCTTCGCAGATATTCTAAGCCACTTGTGCAGCCGTACTTTCCTTCTTAAACTCGTATAACAATAGGTTCGAGAATTCTTCGTTTTTGGATATTCTTTGTAAGAACACACAGTTAAGTATGGGTTAACATTTGCGTGGTATATTGTTTAGAGAAGTATAGGATTCAAGTTACAAATAAAAAATTATATCTGGCTACCTTCGAAATAAGAATTAGAAGAAAACGACATTTTTTTCCGAACAACCTAATAAAATTAGTGATATTAAAAACCAGAAACTTTGATTGTTATTAGGAAATCGGTAGTGATAACACATTTCAGGAAAGGTCATAAGTGAACTAAACTGTATAACACTAACTAAATGGACAACAGTTAGCTTAAGGGTGTTTTACATTATAACTAATTTAAGTTAATGTTGTTTTACATTATACTAATTTATGTTACGAGAAAATAGTATCAAAAAATATTAGCAAAGTAATACTGAGTTAAAATCTTCGCTTATGTAATTCCATAACGGAATAGAATTATAAATGTCCATCGCGTTGCTTATCAAATTAATCACTTTTCTCAATATTCACATAATTGTTAATAGTTTTCTGCTCACAAAACTGTAAAAATAAATAAAAATTAGAAATTCCATTTTCTAAAATTATTTTACTAATTCATCGTGTACTTTATTTGCTGGTCGTCAATAAACTGCATTGTTATTTCTTTATTGCGCAAAATGTTTAAGAATGCCTTTTCTTTCTGCATTTCGGAAAATCGTTATTGAATGCAGTCATCGCTTTTATTACTTTGTGGAACCAAAACAATAAAGCGTCATCGCACTCGAACTACGAAGAAACGTATTCGTTAGTGGGAGTAATTAACAAAGGGACTAATAATTTTTTTAAATCACTTTAATACGCGAAATTAGCACTGTAAAGCATGTGTACTATTGGTTTACAAAGACCAGGATGTCAAGATCTAATTGTTGTCGATTATCTAATGAAACAGATTTAATTCTAATCAATGCAAGCAGATTTGAATTGTTCTCCTTTAATCATAATGCACACACGGCCATGACCGAGAGGTTGTGAATTTGAACTCTCGTCCTTAATGCGTCGGTGATTCTATTTTATTGTGTTCCCATAAAGCTTTTGAAATGCTATTAAGCAATTGACCTTGAATTTTACTGGAATTTTGTTTTATAATGTTGTTTTTGTGCACGGCCGATCAGAAGTTCTCAAACAAAAGAGTCAATACTCCTCCACTAGGTAATTTTTTTTATTTTTAAGCTAGACTTTTGGTAGTTGCAGCATTAATTTTCTTACATGATGAGGAACTTGCGGTTTTAATATGTGAAACTAATTTGATTACACTCTGTATATCTGTTTCTGTAGGATTTTATGGCAAAATAATTTGTTTTACTGTTTTACACTACCTTAAAATTTGATATATCTTTTTTTGGTAAAATAATACTATCTACTAATATTATCAAATCTATCACCTAATACGAATAAGAAATAGAGAACAGCGTTTCTTTATAAGTAACTATTTCAATTGCAGACTAGAAAAGTAATGAGTTAGTGACTTTAATAGAATTTGTGATTGCAAACATTTTTGTATAGCAGATTTCGTGTCGCGCAAATGCGCCCCATAAACTCACCGGCGAAGTGTATATGCCTGACATCGACGAAATAATATATACTTTGAGCAGGATGTTTGCTCTGTTACGCAACCGGCTCAACACGTTATTATCATGTTAAAGAACTCGTGTGACAGCCATGTTATTTGCCCGAGAAGAAAAAATACGTATAATTTCGTCGGAACGGACACGTGCAGGTATTCATTATTGCCCGTTGTGTGATAAAATTTTTCTAAGACTCACGTTCACCTTCAGGAAATGTTCATGTAAATGTGGACTTGTCACGACACGAGATATGAGGATTCTGGACGGGAAACTGCGGTAGCAAGTGTTGACGAGTTGTAATAATATGAAGACGATTGATGTCTTGAAACAGCGGTGATATAATATGATATTATGCATACCTTTCGGTGCTATCCACTGTAAACCTTGATGTTCATTTGATATACACTCCGATTTTTCAGTATGTAATATTTTTCACTTCCTTCCTCTACAAAAGGATACTTAGGGAATTCTTATTGAGTTACTAATACAAAGTCCCCAACGAATGCTAATTTATGATTTGCATGAAATATTGCAAGAATTGAAGTTATACAGCGTGTCCCTAAACCTATATCTTTAATTGAAACCACAAATAGTGGCCAACAAAAGAAGCAAAATTTATTATACAACTAATGGTCAGATAGCAATAATAACGCAGATAAAACTTATTTTACTTTTTCATAGAAATTGTTTGAGGGTCGCTGAATGCAGCTTAAGTGTTCCGGCGGGACTTAGTTTTCAACTATTCTCCGACGTTCGAGGTTATAGAAAGTCATAAAAACGCAGACCATGACCTAATGCACAGATATTGTACTTAAGGCAGGTCAAGTATCGTGCTTTTTTTGTTAATTTTAAAAACAGATAAATTTTGTAACTAGGTAAGTTCTTAATAGTTTAAAATATTCTGTGCGTGTTGCATTAATTGATGATTAGTTTTGTGCTAATCCGTACTTTAACAGTTAAATTTAAAAAATTCAATTCAAAGACAATCGAGAAAGTGGAAATTTTTACATCATATTAATTTGTAAATTGCCAAGAATCAACTTTCAATTTTGATTACTGAAGTTTATTGTATTTGTACAGCAAAAATAAATTTGTTTCTTCATTAAAACTTCGAATAAATGACGAAATAAACGTCTGCACTAGGCGAGAGTTTTCATGTCTTTATGGTTTAAGCCGACGCAGATCTTCAGGTTCAATATTATCCTTATAAAAACATCTGTTTTGTGTTGGAATGTAAACAATTAATAAAATAGTTCGGTTGAGAGCTAGCGAAGTTATTCAATCACTTGTTTTGAACCCATAGATTATTGTGTGTACAGGCAATCTAATTTATTTAAATTTTTCATCGTATCATACTCCAGTTCTTGCTTTCCGTTTTTTCAATAGGAATAGTTTCTGCTCTCCCAATACTTATTCTGCAGCTATTAGTGCGATAATTAAAAAAATAATATCACGTATTTTCAACGCAGTTACAAAACTAGCGTACGAACATGTTTAATTACTTCAGCAAAAATCTAACGAAGATTAGGTACTCGTCTTTAACATAATTGTTATTGTCTGTTACAAAGAGGTGCGTAAACAGACAGACAGAAAATACAAATAAACATGCCGATGTCCGCAAGTCGGATTCATATTCGTAAACAGTAAGATCTTGACAGAGTCCTTCTAACCGTAAATAAAAGATTTATTGCTTTTATCGGTATAAATTGCTGAAACAAGTAAACCAAGCAGAGGTTTCCAAACAAAGGGACTGCGCTCGCTTGTGACAGGTCAGTTTTTAATTTTTGCGCAAAAAAATTTCAGATTTGGAGAATTAATCTCTTATGTAACGAGGAACTTACAGTTCCATTTAAAGACAGAGGTTTTGAGGTACCCTGTATACGACAAGCTACAGCCTCACGTATCCAAAAGGAACATCAACAAACGATTTTATTTTGACAAAAAGGGAAGTACATACATATACCTAAAAAGTACAACATTGGAAACCTAGCTTTCATAATCAGAACCATTAACAATGATGGTAAGACCCAAAATTTTTGGCCAAGTACAGAGTGGACCATTTTTGTTGGTTTGACAAGATTTCTCAGTTATTTATAGGAATAAGAGAAAACCGTTTTCGCGACCCAATGCTACTTTTTCGAGAAAAGCTCAGTGCAAAAAACAAGTTAGCTATTTCGATTCGTTCGGGAAATATCGGCCAAAAACGAATTTTTCCAGAAAATTATTTTTCGCAATATCTCAGTTGTTTAACAAGGCATTTTGAAAATTCAAAAACTATTTTATTCAGAAATTAATGTAGATTTCGCTGATGTTATAGTCTTTTGTAAAAACTGCGCCAGTTCTGCGAAACAGACTACAACTTTCTAATTTTAAATGGAGTTGGCTATGACACAAATAAATTGCTTGTTTCCTGAGGTTTTCAAAAATATAAAATTTGATATAATTATTTTTATAAATAACAAAGATACTAATTTTCATTATTTTGCAGTCCTATCAAGCTATCTATGACGATAGAAACAAAAGAAAATTCAGTTGTTTTCCTCAAAAATCTATTATTAGAATAAATAATATTGGTAATTAGATTTAATAAAATAAATGTTTAGTGCCATTAGAGAACTCATAAAATTACAAGTAATGTAAATATGGATTAACTGTTAATGCAGTTTTGAAGAACTATATGTTATATGTTCCTTTGAAATGATTAAATCTTAAATTTTATATCCGCGATTACATTTATTAATATACAAAAGTTCTTGAAAGCATTATTAAACTTAGGAAATATCTGACATTTTAATAATTTCTTAAAGAAATGTATTAATTTATACAATTTAAAATTTATAAAAAATTTCTTAACTATTCACATTAATAACTAAAGAAATGCTCAAATGGAGTTAATCCATTTTTACATACTTGTGGTTTTATGGCAATCTCTGACAGATGTATGAAGCTATTTATTTATTTATTGAATTAAATCAGCTGTTTTACTTAATAATAATTGATTTTTCGGAAAAACAATTGAATTTTTTTTGTTTATGGTGTCATATTAGCTACCGGAAAAAAAAATTAGTATCTTTGTTATTTATAAAAATAATTATATCAAACTTTATATTTTTGAAAACCTCATTAAACAAGCAATTTATTTGTGTCATAGCCAACTTCGGTTTCCATTTAAAATTAGAAAGTTATAGTCTGATTTGCAGAACTGGCGCAGTTTTTACAAAAGATAATGCTGTCAGCGAAATCTACATTAATTTCTGAATAAAATAGTTTTTGAATTTTCAAAATGCCTTGTCAAACAACTGAGATACTGCGAAAAATAATTTTTTGGAAAAATTCGTTTTCGTTCGATATTTCCCGAATGAATCGAAATAGCTAACTTTTGTTTTTTGCACTGAGTTTTTCTCGAAAAAGTAGCATTGGGTCGCGGTTTTCTCCTATTCCTATAAATAATTGAGAAACGCTATAAAACCATTAAAAATGGACCACACTGTACACTTCTGCTATAAAGTTTTCGGAGTACGAGACATGCCACTGGCAGTAAGAAATTTTATGCTTTGCAATTATGAACCTTATAGCTTTTACAACCGTACCTGCTACCCCGATAATAAAACCGGTCATCGCAAACACAGCGATTTAATACAGATGCGAACTTATTCAACCAACTTGAATAATCTGCTAAAAAGACTTTCATTGTAGTTGGATGGATAAGAAATTTAACAAAATTTATTTTCTAATGTTATAACATGTGTAGTAAATAATGTGTGCATTATGAAATTAAAATTTCTGAAACTTTGGCAATTGAAATTAAATAAGTCAATAAAATAAAATCTGTTATTTTTCGTTAATTAAATTTAACTTTCTAGTTTCATTAAATACACATATGTTTTGCAACTAATTAATAGCTTTGTTGAGCAGAACTTCTTAGCATTTATATTATTATAATAAGAAACAAATTTAAATAATCTAGCTCATTCTATATATTTTTTCAAATACTCAAAAATCATTCACATATTTTCACAAAATAAATGTTATACGATTTAATCATTTTCTCTTAACTTTTAGATTAATGAAAACTTGCCAAACTTTGTGGATGAACTTTTCAACTTATTTTACTGATGTCAGATTTGAGAAGAAACTAAAAAGAAGAATATTATTTTTTCCTCTGTGGCGTAGAATGAAATATGTATATTATTTTTAACGCAAGTATTGCATTTTTTAACTATTACACATATCATTCTATATTCTAGGAGTTTAATACTATATTTGTTAAGTTTCCTAAATTTGTATGATTCTGAATAATTTTAATGAGTTAATTATTCGATCAATAAGTATCATCAGTAAACTTATTATTTAAATGAAATTAAGTTATTTTAAATTTATTTCACTGTAAATTCTTACAATATTATATGATACCGTATAAAAAAGAATAACATACACTGAAAAAAGTATTCAAGACTTTATTATTGAGAACAACGAAAAACTTATTACAAGTAAAAACAAAACTGAAATAAAAATTAACAAAATAATAATTCACATATACATATATTTACATAAAAAAATAGATCAATAATAGTGTAATATATATTTTAATTATAAATTAGTAATGTGTGTAGTAACCGCCATTTGTAATTACTTCCTCCAGTCTTCTCTGCATAGAATTTATTATATTTGAGCTCAGTGGTCCATTACCTAATTGGTCCCAGATATTCAAGATTTCATTATTTAATAGGTGATTTCGATTTATATGCTCAATTTCTCAATTCCGAATAACTATTGCCCACACATTTTCTATAGGGTTAAGATCGGGTGACTTTGCCGGCCAATCTAGAACTTCTATTTCTGGATGTTCAATAAACCAGTCCTTGACTACCCTGGCTGTATGAACGCTACTATTGTCTTGCACAAATGTTATAGTGCCGCCGTTGGCGTAAGCTAAAGGCAAGATATATTCTTCTAGAAGAAGAATATATGTCACAGCAGTTAGTTTCGCTGGAATTCGAATTAAATCTCCGGTCCCATGAGAGGAGATCCAGCTCCAATAAGCCGAAGATATTCTCCCGCTAGACTTATTTTTGACGATATGATTTGGATCGAAGCGTGTGTAAACGTATGGCTTCCATAATTCATTCGAGCAAAAGACTTTCTCGTCCGAAAACACGACATTATCCCAGTTTCTGTACAAATTTTGAACTGAGAAGATCATTCTGCTTTCTGCATGGTGGTCCTGGAAATCTATAACTTCGGCTGGTCTTCTACAGCGAATTCCTGCGTCACTTAGTCTTTTATATAAGCTATGGCGAGAACACTGAACTTCTGCGACTTCTAATAATTGTCTACTTGAGTGGAATGGGTTTTGTCGACACATTTGAACCAATCTTCCGTCTTCATCTGCGGTTGTGACTCTTGGTCGACCTGACCGATCTTTGGTTCGCATGTTACCTTCCATTCGAAACCGCTGTATCCATTTCCATATTGTTGATTTCTTTATAAGAAAATAATGTCAGAACATACTAGGCTTTCGTATATAATTTAATTTAAATAATATATAAAATTCAAATAATATTGTCTTTGAATCAAATGAAAATATTAAGTATAACAAATTTTTTTCAATATTTTCATCGACACTAATTAATAGCACAATCGGTTAACGTTTCACTATCGTTTGAAGCTTGTCGGTGAGCTAATAAATCACCCTGTATTTCATATTTACCAAAAATCTATTTATGTATTTCTCGTAATGAAAATTTTAGAATCCACAGAAAAACATACACAAACTACAAACGAATAAAATTTTTGTGAAGTCAAACAAACCAGAAGTGTGTAAAGGCAGAAATTTGGTATAATTATAATTTTTCAGATTAATTAACATCGTCGATCCTTTATAGCAATTTAACATTTATATGTCTTTATAATATGATTTGAAATCCTGTTATTTAACGATATAAAATATTCTAATTAAAAAAAAAAACATTTTTTGTTCAATTTTTAAGTTAAAGCAAAAGAGAACAAACAAATTCGCCACCGCGTCCGCGTTCGCAACCGCGCGTCGCCTCAATAAATACTCGGAACCAAATACTGGCAACGAAATTCAACAAACCATAAACATCTGCACCGGCCGGGGTTTAATAGGACTTAAGTAAACAACCCTCCTATCGGGGTGCGGAGAAAGTGTCTCTGTTCCTTAAGGTTCGAAATATATTAGGCCCGTTTCAATAAGGTTCAAATTTGAACGATTTTATTGCTTTTCATTTCGAAACTTTTAAGCATTAGTGTACAATATCCCCAAGGTAGTTCTGACAAATATTAATTATCAGGTAGTAGATATGTCTGTCTCAGAACGCAGTAGAAGATAACCCTACTACCAACCGTGATTGTGGACACGTGAAACCCCAAATACTATGAAAGAATTAATAAAAAGTGGAAATGATATACCAGATGTTGATAAACAACCACCACGGGGGCTCGGAACCTTCAGGTTGGCCATACATTTTTTATTAAACAAAAATATATCTAACAGGAGTTTATGTGAATCTAGGTCATATTCTGGACAACTTGTTTCTTTTTTTTCAATCAGAATTTTTAATTATTTTGTTAGTCATTTTTTTACGAAGAAAAATCATTTTAGTTTTGTGTTCATTGATTGATGCATGTTAAAGAAATATTCTTGTTAAATCAATGATTTGTCCAAAACTGTTTTAATATATGTATAAGGCAAGTTTGAGGTTAATTAAAAAAGGCAAGCTTATTACAGACTTGCAGGAGTAAAACAATATTTCCGACGACTTCGAAAGCTTCTGTTCATTCCTTGGAACAATTTTACTACTACTAGAATTTGTTTGCTTTCATTTGCACCTACTAATCGCCGACGTTAATTGTTAAAATTTACGGCCGATAAAAATAGATAATACGCAGTTTGCTAAAACAATTGCGGCCATTATTAACAAACATTTATGCAAGTGACGTCGCTTTGTGTATTTTCGAGAGGTTCGCATAAAAATGGCCGGCATTAATTGGAATCGTTTTGCATACATTTTTGTTTTATAAGAAAATAAATTTTAAGCAGTACATCGATTTGATTTATGAAGGCGCGTATTAAAGGATACGTATTTATCTACTGTGACGCTTACTTTTTAAGTCCAAAGAATTAGAATTGTTTAAAAGAATTTCTGCACCGCATAACTATGGAAAACAAATCATTTGACTGTATGACTTGTGTTTTTTAAGAATGTTTGGAGGGAGGCTCTATTACTCTATTAAAAGTAAATATAAATTGTTTCGTCTTTGAAAACTTGCATATGCTCACATTTGTACGTGTTTTCAATATTTCCAAGGTAATTAAATTCCTGTAGCGCAGTTCATTAATTGAAATGGAATGCTACATTTTTACTGCAAATCTTGATTTTACTCATTCTTACAGAATAGTATATACTATTCTGTAACATGGTTAGAATGAAAACTCGATACGAGTGGAGGATGAAATGAGCATGAAGAACCACGATTAGATCGAATATTCATTCTAACCAAGTAACAGACTAGATTTAGATAGTAATTTTTTAATCGTACAGCTCCATAGGACGAACAGGGGACAAGTTATGTCCCGACGGGACATTTTATGTTTTTGTATTTCAGTCAAAACTACGGGACGTCCCGTAAAAAAACGACGTCTAGCAACGCTATAATATAAGGTTCGTTTTCAACATTTATTTACATTTGATTATCACTTAAGGGTGATTACATAAAATTAAATTACATGCAGATTTATTTTAATGTGTAAATAATCAATTTTGTTACCCCAGTAACTATATGTATTTACAACAATTATTTTGTTGGACGTTTTCGAACCTGTACTTTAGATTGTGCTCTTTACTTCTTATTTCTTATTGTACAGGTGTTTCATACATACATTTACCATAAAATCAATTTCAATTTCAATATCTAAATTTCGGTTTTATTTTTCAAGTTACTTTATGTTGGCTAGATTTTTGTTTGTTTAAATATTATAGACAAACAATACTGAGGATGGAGTTACAATAAACATTCACTCACCATTGGTTAGGTCTCTCATTCCTAATGTTCTTTCTTTCTCTCTCGCTTCCTTGACCGCAACAGGCGCTGAAGGTAAACGCCTTAGCTTCCGGGCATTGCATTCCAATGCGAGAAGGACCATGCAAATTGTAAGTAACCCTTTACGAGTATCTATTCAGTAAAATGGAACATTCCACTTACCGGGGCCGTTTACCCGGCCCCACCTGTTCCAGCGGCGAATCTAGAAGCTGTAGCTCCCTCATGATGATATTGGACACTGGGGAAGTCATCCTCGCACGTTGACTTCTTATCTTCGCATGCATTAACCCCGCATTCACCTGTGGATATGAAACCCACCCCTCCCGATGGATATTAACACACCTTGCCTCCCAAGCATACGTTCTCAGATCAGTTGATGCACCGACTGCGTAAGTGTTAAGCACCACTCCGTACCAGTCCAATGACATCATTTTGTCAGACCTTTCTGGATAGCTCAATGCTATCACCTGGTCAGGAATGCAATCAACCGAATTCCCACTCACAATGAATGCAGAATACAGCTATTTGCTTTGCTGGTACCGTGCTCTTCATCGATTCTGCTTGCATACCGCGGCAAGAGCCCCGATGCCGTTTGCTGGTGCACGATACCATCCTCTGGCTAACGCCCCGGATCGCGTCCCGGACAATATTCTGCTACCAGAATACATCCGCATAAAAGCATGACCCTCACAACGCATTGCAAATCATAAGAATGTACCGCCCTAACACTTCTGCCAGAACATACCATCTCTGATCATATTCTGCAGACAACCATTATCAAACATCCATTATACTTAATCACCTTCGCGAGGCCGATTGTTAACGTGTATCCTTCGCGCTAACCGTCGAGAGCCTGTCGTTTTTCTTCCCGTTTCTTTGCTGCCTAGACTAAACAAGCCCCCATATCATATTGCCAAACTAATAATGTAAACAAATTCAGTTCTTTCAATTCAAGTTCGTGCTTCAGAGATATCACGAGAATGCATAAACTTTCTTAAATTCTAAACTTCTAAAATAAATAACTACAACATTTACTTTCTGTGCCATCATTAAAAAAAAAGAAAAAAACAATAATCTTCAAAACTGCACTTCAGAAGTCAAATTGTTATTTTCTCAAGTCATAAGAATGAATGACGAGAAAAGCTTTGTCGGCCGTTTATAAAAATGTAATTTGTTCGGGGATTTACATAGCTAATCTTTCAAAATAGATTTTATGGGGACGCATGATTGTGAGTTTCTGCAAAAGTTCAACATAATTATTTTTTTTTCGAACATATAAAATAGCGACATCTTACTATCGCTTTTTGACCTAACATTGCAGTAGGATAGACAAATTGAAGCGGGATTTGCTCCTAATGAGTCCCCCATGCAAGGCGGCCATGCTTGCTGTCAAAGCATAATGAAAGATTTTAGAAAAATTTTGTGCAAATCGTTTTTGATTGCAGTGAGAACCTCGAGCAGCCTCTGGACAGCTGTTTCAGCCCTGCTTGGGGCTTCTTCAGCAGAAACGTAGCTCGACATTCCCACTGCAGACCAAATTTTTCTAAAATATTTTTTTTTCATTTTATTTTGTTTACTGCAAGGCAGTCGTAAAATGAAAGAAATTAAAAAATATTTCAAGTAGTTTTCTCTATCATCTAGCTATAAAGATACCGATAACCGGTTTAGTTTTCTGTAAAACTGCACAAGTTAAAAAATATATCGTAAGGTTATTTAGAAAATATATCGATATTTTTACCAATATATTGAATTATAATATCGGTATAATATACAGGCTGTCCCAACAGTGCATTCTCGGGCTATATCTCGATAACTACTGCAGATATAAAAAAGCTTCAAGACATTCTTATTTTAAAATTTAAAGGTCTACGACATAAAATTATTTTCACCTATACAGGGAATCAAAGCAGCGGTACCGAATGGAGCTTTTTTATTTCAATTGGCATACCCTATATATGAAGTCAAATTTGAATTGCTCATAAAATTCTACACATTTTCTATGTACCATAATCTATGTCTAATTCTAACCGTTCTGAAGATATTTAACATTTTATCTAAAAACTGTCGCTTGCAGCCATTAATTTATTTATTCATATTTTATTTATTTTTAACTTTAGAGAAAAGATTTTCGACATAGATGTAGTTAGTACTTCAGCTTATTCTAAGCCATTATTAAATGTATTTTTCTAGTTACAGGGTGATTATGGTATAAGAAAAATATTGGAAATTTCAAAATGACATAAGTCAAATTTCTTAAACAGAATGCCCTATATTTTTATATCCTAAATTGTTCATCTAATAAGTACTTTCGTTTTTGTCATGTATAAGGTAACGATAAAAATACTTTTAATAGTGGCTTAGAATAAGTTAAAGTATCGACTACATTTGTAGCGAAAATCTTTTCTCCAAAGTTAAAAATAAACAAAATATGAATAAATAAAATAATGGTTGCAATCGATAGTTTTTAAACAGACAAAATAGCGACATCTTACTTCTATCGCTTTTTGACCTGAGATTGCAGTAGTTTTTTGATAAAATGTTAAAAATCTTTAGAACGGTTAGATTTAGACATAGATTATGGTACATGAGAAATGTGTAGAATCTTATGGTCTTGAACCTTTTTTTATATCTGCAGTAGTTATCGAGATATAGCCCGAGAACGCACTGTTGGGACACCCTGCATATCGTTATTTCTAATATTTCGATATATCGTTGTCATCCTTAGCTTTGACTGTATTTAAAAGGATGTAACTTTGGTCTGCTGTAACTTTGTGGAACACCCTCCGAATCCTGGCACGTAGGTAGAATATGTGTAATATAACCAATTGGACAATTAAGGTAACCAATCTTACGTTATGTTATAAGGGTTGGTCTCATATAATTGACCAATTTCCTGTTCTTGCCAGTTTTGTTGAATGTTAAAGATTTCCTGTTTTTGCTAGTTTTGTTGAATGTTAAAGATTTGGAAGCCTCAAAAATATTTAAGAGGTTAATAATAGTTCATTTTTATTTGGTGTAATAACATAAGTGTATATTCACCAACCTACATTTGTTTTTAGGATTTTAGTGTGAAAAATGTCATTTCAATAATTGTCCCAATTTATAAAAATCGCTAAAATAGCCCTCCTTTTTTAGTTAGTCCTATTTGTCCTTTTCTTTATTGTTCAGTACTGCAAGTAGAATATGTGCTTAAGATGATATAAACCTCTAAAGTCGCATTCCTGCAGTTTTTTTTGCTCTAATAAAATTCTATATATTGTCCTTTGTAAATTTGTTATTTCGGCAATGTCAAAGTTAAATCATCCTACCTAGTTTATCCAACACGTCGACAATCTCTTTTTGTGTTAGTGAAGCAGAGTACAGCTGCGTTAAAGTGCCAGAGCAGGTAAAATACTCATATTGTTATTAGTTGTAACACAGCATGACGATAAATAGCGATAATTAGATGTGTACACTTTTAGCTCGTCATTTCGGTAATGCATTAAAAGGAATATAAGAAATGAAGCAAGAAAAAATCCTTCTCTCTGATATCTGGTATTACATTACACGAACATAACTTAAAAAGTTCGATGAAGTTTTTAGACAAAAAGGTGGTCTAGCTTCAAATCTGCCGAAAATGTCATTTCAGTAACGGTCATTTCGGTAACAAACTTGCATTACGGCTGTTTACTCAGGAACGAAATCGTTTTTTTTTTTTTAATTTCATAGGCTCATTTTTTATTAAAATCTTACAAAATATTTGCGAAAAGTTTTCAAATTCTAAAAAAAATGCCGAAAAATAATAAATAGGTTGTGTTCAACGAAAACTACTAATTTTTGTAATTTATCCCAACGAATAAGATATCACTGAAATTTTTAAATTCTGTTACACGGCTAAAAGCCCGTTTTACAAGAATTAGAAAAAAGGCTTTAAAAAAATTAAGTTAAAAAATTCGAAAATGTAAGCCTTTGCCTGAAATTTTGCAGTAGTCAACAACAAAAAAAAATTTAACTGAATATATTAATACATGCAGATTAATGAATTCGAAAATACCAAACAAGTAAAGGATACCTTACTTATTAGGTAAATATTTATCAGTTAACCATGACGTTGCCTCAGTTCCATAAGCTAATGTATTTCATAATTTTCTGTTTGATTTTTCTCATGTGAAATTACGTTAAATTAGTTTTCGAGAATCATTTGTTTATTTCTTTTGATAATATAATAAACGTTTTATTATTCTGAGTGTGTGCTTATTTCCCGTCCAATAGTAAACTGAAATTTGTATAAATTACCGAAATGACTTGTTGTGCATTACAGAAATGACTAAAATCAAATCAGTTTCTCAAGTTTTACAATCATGGTTTAACTTTGAGCCGAAGCTTAAATCCTTCACAACAGTTGTTGAAATAATCGTTGCTGGGCGATTGTAAATTGCACTGGCATTAAGGTGAGGTCCTAATCCTCTACGTAAACTGCACTGGGGGATGCTTGCGGTCAAATAATTCGATGTGTAAACTGCACTGGATTTAATTTGCCTAGCTTCCAAGAATAAGAATTTAAAAGGTATTGAGAAATGGGCGGATTTGTTTAAATTTGGCAAAACCAGGTTAAACAAACCCCTATAAAGGGCTGTAGTATTGTATTTACTATTAGTTGTATGTATGTACTATTAATTTGACGATGGCAACTTCTAGTGCGAGTTTGACGGAATGTTTAAGTGAACGTGGGAAAGTTCTCTTAATTTTCAATAATTTTAAATTTTACAAAGATACTGAGTCAAATTCGGGTGAACAAAAGTGGCGTTGTGTTTCGAGAAAGTGTAATACCAAGATTTACATCATTGGTTCAAGCGACGACAGGATCATTACTAAAGAAGACATTAATCATAACCATCCCCAAGAATTACAAAAATTGCAACATCAGTTGAGTGTCGCGGCAAAAAGAAAAGCGGTCGATGAGATATCCGACCGGCCAAGTAAAATTTGTCAAAATCTCCTAGCGAAAGTGTCAACCGCAGACCAGGGAAAACTGGAAACCAGCGATCTCCGGTGTGTCAAACGAAACATTTATATAACTCCAGGCGGAAGCTTTTTCCGTCAAGGTTGCCAAAATCTCATAAAGAGGTTCACGAAACTCTTCATAAGATGACCATTTGTACCAATCGTGGGGAAAATTTTTTGCTTCATAATGCTGACGATATTGTGGCGTTCTCTTGTGTGACAAATTTACAAGTTCTGTGCAGTGCTGAACAAATTTACATGGACGGTACTTTCCAATACTGCACTAAACATTTTAAGCAAACGTTTACTATACACGCGCATGTCAACAGTCATTACATACCCGCAGTGTTTTGTCTTTTGTTAAAAAAGTCTGTCTCTGAATATCAGAAAGCATTTAAGCTTTAAGCACAACGTATTGTGATTGATTTTGAAAAGTCAGTACATATGGCGGTTAATGTTGTGTGGCCATCAGTTCAGATTATTGGATGTAGATTTCATTTGCTTCAGTCGTGGTACCGCAAAATCCAAGAACTTGGTTTAAGTAACGCGTACAATGACAAAACCAGTGAAATAGGGAGATGGTTGGGCTACACATTTGGATTACCGTTCCTTGAACCAAATGGAGTGGGTGACTGTTTTTCAGAGGATCTAGTACCATTTCAACCAACTGATGAACGATTGATTAAGTACAGTGATTATTTAGTGGACAATTATATAGATGAAACATCGTGTTTTCCACCGTATATATGGGCCGCTGCGTCAAACAGCATTTGCTCGCACAACTAACGCCTGTGAATCTTTTCATAATCAATTTAACACATTTTTTTATTCTTCTCACCCTTCCCTTTATATCTTTATAGATGCTTTAACTAAATTTCAGTCTGAAAACTATGTTAGAATTAACAGTACCCATCAGCCTTATAAATATCAAAGTTCAGAAACAACGAAACGTCAAAACGCTATTAAACGTTTCTTAGAGTTGTTTTCTAGTGGACGAATTCATCGACTTGTAGTTGTAAAAAATGTTTCACACTACTACAGACCTTCACATTAATAAAACTCTTTTTTTTATATGTTGTATATGTATGCCGTTTCCTAATATCTATTTCTGTATGTGCTGATATACATAGAAATATATAAAATGATATAATTTCAGTTTCTTGTTTTTTTTTGTGTTGTATATACTGGGTGAATCGGGAGGAATGAACCAAACTGCAGGAGAATATTCTACCCGTCTATATAAGAGATAAAAAAACCCAAAAGTTGTTATTCGATTTTCATTTGTTTTCGTGTTGTAACGCTTTAACGAAAATACCTTACATAATATTTCTTGTACGGCATATTTGAAAGCAACTGAAGTTTGCTTTCAAATATTCAATTGTTCCTTAAATATTCTCATTTCGTTGTTCTGCTTTACCTAAATACACACTTGAAAAGCTGTACTACTTTGAAATGTTCAAATTTCGTAAAAAAATGCACTTGTGTACTAGCGAATCTTTTGATTTTAATACTTCAATTGAGAAAAAAATATTATGAAAGGTATTTTGTTAATAAATAAATAAACCACTCAAAAACAAATGAAAATTGGATTACAACTTTTGGGTTTTTTCCTCTTATATTGACGGGTAGAATATTCTCCTGTAATTTGGTTCATTCCTCCCGACTCACCCTGTATATGCCGTTACCTAATATCTATATCCATCTATTCTGTATGTGTATAGGCAGACAAATAGTCAGAGAAATATATAAAATAATATAATTTCTTATACTGCAGAGTGCCAGTGCAATTTACGCCTATATGGGATGCCTCCTTCAGTGCAATTTACATTGAGGATCAGCAGTCCTTTTTATTTACCCTGTTTTAAATCTTGATTATTAGTGCAGTTTACATATGTTCTCGTTGCTAAGGGTTTAAACCTCAGCTCAAAGTTGAACCCCATTTGTAAAACTGGACCTAAAGTTATATTGAAACGTAAATATGTATGATCTTTGCTAACACTGAAAATAGTGATGCGACGAGTCGCTGTTTTTAAGAATCGAGTCGACTCGAATACTTTTATAAAAGAATCGAGTCTTGACTCGAGTCAAGATAGTCGAGTCCAGATCAAAAGACTCGAGTACTTGGCTGAAAATCGCCGTTTGAAAGAATCGAGTCGACTCGAGTCAATTGACTCGAGTTCAGATAAAAGTACTCGAGTACTCGAATTGAACTCGAGACTCGCCGTTTTAAAGAATGTAATAAACTTGAACTTTTTTATAAAAAATGCGAGTTTTGACTCGAGTCCACATTAAAAGTTTCGAACATTTAACTAAACCCGGAAATATGAGTACTCATGACGTTACTTTTTTACTGCTAGTAGAATCGATAGAATAAAGGTGCCGTGTTTTTGTTTACATTTTTAACGTTATCAACACTCTTTAGATACTCAAAATATGTAAAATGTAACTTTTAGGAATTTGTTTGAATCAAGAAATTATTAAGAAAAAATTAAACAAGTGCCGATCGGAAACCCAAATGACTGATTCCGCTTGGAAGCACATCAAGATATTTCCTACGCCGACGTTTTGCTCTTCATTGCAGAAGAAATTCCTCAGTGCTGCTAATGGTGTTCTATTGCTTCCCGTCAATTTCAACGATTAGGAAAAAGCTACATCCAGCAATATCAGTCCTGAGGAGGTTCTTCTACAATGAAGGGCGAAATGACGGCAGTGGAAGAAATAATAATGACGTGCTTTCAACCGGTAGCCAATTCAATCATGGATCACGGCCGTAGAAGCATTCATGTTAAACTCGCAACATATTTTTTTTAATTAAGAAAGATTCCTAATTCCAACAATTTGTAGTTTGTCTTTATTTGGTTTCATACCTTTCATGATATTTGAGCTTGAAATTATTAGGGTTTGATTTATTTTTATTAATTTATTTTATAATGTACGGAGGAGATTGATAGGGCAGCTGTAGAAGATCAAAATAAAGCTTTTCTCTTAATTCGTTTTTGATCAAAACCCTAAAAAAGTTACAGTTAAGTTTCATAATTTCTTCTTTAATTGACACAAAAATGAAATATCCGTAACTTTTACGAGACTAGATTTTTTTTAAATGGTTGTAAATACCAAAATTTAAAACGTAAAATATTGCTACAAATAGTAACTTTTACTTATTAATTAATTTCACATTAAACTCTTATAACTTTCTAGTTACTGATTTTTACCGAAAGTTTGTTAAGAAAAATTCTTTAATTTGATCTTCTCTATAATGTTTAATTGTTCTAGCTATTAACGTTTTGTCTGTTAATTACAATTAGCTCCTGTTACGCATTAAAAACTCTTGTTAATGCAAAGGTCTACTAAAATAAATACACATTTTTTTACTTAAATATCGTAAAAAAATGAAAATATTTTGAATTAGGAATTAAGTATTTTTTTTAATCCAAGAAAATATGTAGAGTAAAGTTAGCATACATATATGGAATAGACCGGGCTAATATGAAATACCCAGTATTTTTGAAATAAGAAGCGCCATCTGTTAAACGACTCTGGCATTAACATGAGTTTCGGTGTTATAGGTCATTACTACAGAGGTTCTTAGCTGGTAAAACTGCATAACTTTACAGTACATGATTTTGTGAATTTATCGTTTTGGAAGATTTCGCGTGGTACGAGAAAAATGTATTTTGGCGTATTTTTTAAAATTACACCAAAGTTAGTTTGTTATAGTGTAGATTAGTACAACAGTTGATATTTTACCATATTAACTTAAAGTATTGCACATTTTCTCTTATTTCATGTCACCCCAACTGACTATTCCATATTATCCGCCATTTTAAATAATATCATGAAAATGCAGTTTTTTTTATTTGTTTCAGAATTTTCCCCAAAAATATGTATTTCTTAAATTTATTATATACAACCGCTGGAAAACAAAATAAAGTATTTTTAATGAAAATATCTGAGTATTTAGTATCTTAGTTCAGAATTTATGACGGCCCAAAGAATGGGTATTCCATATATGCCGACTTTACAGTTGAAAGCAAAAAAAGTAGACAAATTACAGTTTCCTATAATTATTCTTTCTGAAAATGGTAGTGATTAAAAACGACTTCATAAATAACTTTAAACAAATTTAAAATCTTTCAAAATTAACAAGTTTAAAACTGTGGTAAAATCTGTGAATTCCGCTTTACTCTATAGCATTTTGAGGAAGAATAATTACAGGAAACAGTAATTTGTCTACTTTTTTGTTTTCAACTGTATATTGAACGTTCTGTTTAAAATAACAAAGTTCATTCTATATTTTACTTGATTTCCGATCGTCACGTGTTTTCTTTATTAATGTATTCTGGCGGTTCAGATAAATTTAAAATTTTATAACTATGTAATATTATTTGATATGTCTCATAATAAAGTGTGCAGGCTCTGTGTAAAATAAAAAGAAAAACTTATTTACTATGTAATTGATTGTTTAGTTGAATTAAAATTATTTTCTTTAAAAGAAAACAAAACATAGAATATAGAGACACAAATTATTCATTAAATGAGTATGAGTCTTCAGTTTTTATTTAACAATATTTAACAGCCTTTTCAGTTACAAAAAACTGTACTCCCTTTGAAATTTTAGAACTTATTCATTTTTTATGTAATCTTTTTCGTAAAATATAAAAAAAAAACAATGACCGCGCCAAGCCGCCCCGATATCAAGCGTCTGACCGTCACAGTAAGTTATTGCGGCAGTCGACTGTTTTAGCAAAAGCATAGTACTTCTAAAACGAATGAAACTTGTCAAACGTTAACGCTTATTGCCTACACGCATAATCTCAATTCTAAACTCGGTACTCATTCACTCGTTACCAACTGACGAGGAGGCTCTATAAAGAGAATCCAGTCTGACATCGAGTCTACTCGACTCGTTATTTAATTCTAAAGCCGGTACTCGAATTACTTGAATCGAACTCGAGTTGACTCGAGTTTCGCTGACTCGGTGTCTCTGCAGTAGTTACTCGAGTAGAACGAATAACTTTGGGACTCGAGTCTACAAATTCTAAAGTCGATACTCGAGTACTTGTATCGTACTCGAGTCGACTCGAGTACCGCTGACTCGGGTTCACAGAATTAGTTACTCGAGTACAATGAGTACCTTTAAGAATCGAGTCTACTCGACTCGTCGCATCACTAACTAAAAATGAACTTATTTAACCTAATTACAATATTGTCAAACAGAATTTTAAATAATTTTCAAATTTTTTATCATTGCTTTCCTTGTCAAACTAGACAATTATATGATAACCACCCATAACTCAAAATTGTATGTTTAACTCCCAAGAGTAATTTACCTACTCAAGTAAAACGACTTAATTTTCGTGTAACATTATTAACGATGACTTTTATCGCGTTCAATCAAGAACCGTCCTAAAGACACTCTCCCGTGGGGGGGCGTCGAATATCTCCCAAGGCGTAAAATAATTAGAAACGAGGAAACACGTTTAGTTTCGTGAGCGCGCCGCGCCGTTTCCGTTCGTTTTTTAATCGACCGCCGCCGCCGCTGGAAGCGCAGCAAGTCGTGGACGATTCAACGTTTCAACGTCGCTACCTTGACGTTTATTCCACTTGTTCGACCGGCATTCGGCAAGTCGGCAGTCGCTCGAAGAACGTGATACGAAGTGGTCGCTTGCGGTGGTAATCTCGTAGCCTACTAAGTGAAACGAGTTTGGTTTTTTCAACGCCCGTTTTTTTTACACCCGAATCGGAATATGTGGCCCATTTCGTGCCGAATCTGATTCAGTTTGTGGCTTTGTTGTTCCGGCTTGGAGTTGAAAGAGGATAGGCTTTCTTCGTATTGAGAGCGGTGAGCACGTTTGCTACTTTTTCTTTTGTGCTCGCTAATGCCGCTCTAAATCTGATGTGGATAATAGCTGGCAGCTAACGGAAATCTGAATAATTATGAGACCCGACCACATAATGTATCTGGTTTTTACAGAAAAATTGTTCCGCGTGTAATTAACACAGGCAGCATTTCCCTTTGCTATAATTAATCACTAATTAATATAAACTGTATGTAAATAACAGAAATTATACCCTAGGAAAATTTCAAAAATAAAAGTTACTTGCACACATTTTTTCCTGAAACTATAACAATTAGTGACAAATAATAATAATAGTAAGATTCGTATATTTATAGACGAGTCAGTCCTGCAAAATAAATTTTTAAAATAACTTGACCCAATATGTGAAAACTTACCTAAAAGTGTACTTTCATTGTATAACTGTAACATACGGAAATGGTTATTTCCTGCTGTGGTGTTATTCAGACTGAAACAAAATATGAGGTAATTTAGGTATGACGAAAAATTCTTTATCAATACTGAATAGTTACTGTTTTCTAATTAATAAAAGCACTGCATGGTAACAGAATTTAACACTGTGAATCAGGCAATATTAACTTCAGATTGTAATTTATTTCTAACAGTGTTGTTAAGTATCTAGATACAGTATCTAGAGTATCTAGATACATATCTCAGATACTACTAAAAAATGTAAGTGTCTGCATCTAGATACAATTACAGTTTATCTATTCATTTGAGATACTAAGATACATTTTAAACTTCCATAAAAACAGTAGACCTTGCCGGAAATGCAACCTCCGATTTTACAGTCTCTTTCTTTTGAATTTCCCCTCTTGTTAATTATGTTTTCCAGTTTCTCAAATGACTGTTCTATTTAAAATGCGATTTGATAGTTCAGAAACTTGAAAATTATTTTAAAAATTGGGAAAGACAATTGACAAAAGTAGAAAATCAAAAGGAAAAGACTGTATTGTTGATTTTATCAACTTTTCTTGATTATGGGAATGCTCTCTTAGCTACAACAAGGTTGCAACTAAGGATCCTAGATTCATTTCACATTTAACTTGTCTGATACGGAAGTAGAGTCATATCTGTTGATAATTTTATATTTTACGTTGGCTTGACTTGGTTTCATACAAAACCAGGTAATTACTTATCAGTTTATTGATCAACTTAATTACAAAGATAAATTTTCTATTTAAAAAGACATACTGCTGAAAAGAATTGTGAAAATTATCACAGATTTTAGTGTGTACATTATTCACATATTTATACGAAAACTTCGTCAATTTTCACAAAAAAAGTCGATTTGGATCGTAAATAATACCGTACCTCCACTACTGCATAGGTTATTGAATTTTACACTTGCAAGTATCTTGATAAACTGCAGATACTTTTTTTTGTATCTGTATCTGTATCTAGATATTTTCCGGAAAAAGTATCTGTATCTGCATCTAGATACATATTTGTGAAAGTATCTGCATCTGTATCTAAATACTATTAGAAATGTATCTTTAACAACACTGATTTCTAGGTATTAATTATTTATGGGTGGATATCATATAATTGTACACCGGTGCTTAAAAGTTTTCGGAGTAATAGCCAGACCACTGGCAGTAGTAAATTTTGTGCTTTCCAATTATGAACCTTACAGCTTTTATAAGGTACTCCCAGAAATCTATCGGTTTTATGGTTTTGCCGTAAATACTTTAAGGTAATTAAGGGGCTGATAAGCGGCTTAAGCAGCCCGCACCACGGTTGAATATTCTGTTGGCTGGGCAAATTCATAGGGATGTACAAAAATTCTTTAATACTTTTTACCCGGAATTATTAATTGCATTTGCCGTAAATAATATAATTTGTGTACACCCCTGCAAACTACGCGTGCGGACGAGTTTATTCACAAGCAGCTTATATTTATTGTCTCATTACCTTAGTATTCCTATTACCTGCCATAAAACCTATACATTTCTGGGACTACTATACCTGCTGTCCAGATAATAAAACCGGCCGTCGCAAACACAGGGATTTAAAATAGACACGAACACGATCAATAATGATTCTCCATACAGTTATTTTAATTGTTTCCAATGGTCAACATTAATTTATTTCTCGCCATAGTAATTTTGGTATTACGCATGTTTTTTATATAAAATTGTATAGGTGTTTTTTTAATATATTTTGCAGTGCGTTTCTTTTGTGGTAACTCTAGAAGATAATATGTAAAAAAACCTAGAATATTTTTATATAAGCTTTTTCTCAGCTCTTAAAATAAAACATTGGAACATATAAAAATAACCCTATGCTTGCTCAGCTCATTTTTGTATATTTCATATTTACCAAAAATCTCTACTCTTTTCTCGTAATTAAAATTTTAGAATAAAAATTTCTATAAAGTAATAAAACTTTTGTGAAATAAAAAATTAAAGAACAAATCAGACATTGCGTATAATTATAATTTTTCCAATTAATTTACATCATCGATCCTTTAAACTAATTTAAAATTCATGTATTTCTTTAGATATATAAAGATCTGTTATGTAAGAAAATAAAATATTCTAATTTGGGTAAAATAAAATTGTGATTATATTTTTGATAAATGATAAATGAAACTAAATACGTGCGTTCCAACGAAATTCAACGCATGATAAACATCTACCGGCCGCGGCAGTTTAAGAGGATTAACGACCTTCTTATCGAGGTGCGGAGAAAGTACCCTCTTTTCTTAAGGTTCAAAATAAATTAGACCTGTTTTAATAAGGGTCATATTCGAACAGTTTTATTGCTTTTCGTTTCGAAACTTTTAAGCATCGGTGTACAGTTTGACAAAGAAAGTAATGATAAAAATTTTGAAAATTATTTCAAATTTTGTTTGGCAGTATTATAAATTTAGGCTAAATAAGTTAATTTTCAGTATGAGCAAAGGTCATATATGCTTACGTTTCAATATAATTAAAGGAATCTGATTTTCGTCATTTCTGTAATGCACAATAGTCATTTCGGTAATTTATACAAATTTCAGTTTACCATTGGACGGGAAATAAACACACATTTAGAATAATAAAAAGTTTATTATATCATCAAGAGAAGTAAACAAGTGATTCCCGAAAACGAATTTAACGTAACTTCACATGAGAAAATATTATTTTTTATTATTTTTTTTTGTTTTTAAAATTTAAAAACTTTTCCCGAAAACTTGGTAAGATTTTATTAAAAAATGAGCCTATGAAATGAAAAAAAAAACGATTTTGTTGCTGGGTAAACATCTGTAATGTAAGTTTATTACCGAAATGAATCTTACCGAAATGACATTTTCGACAGATTTGATGCTAGACCACATTTTTGTCTAAAAACTTCATCGAACTTTTTAAGTTATGTTCGTGTAACGTAATACCAGATATCAGAGAGAAGGATTTTTTCTTGCTTCATTTCTTCTATTCCTTTTAATGCATAACTGAAATGACGAGCTAAAAGTGTACACATCTAATTATCGCTATTTATCGTCATGCTGTGTTACAACTAATAACAATATGAGTATTTTACCTGCTCTGGCACTTTAACGCAGTTGTACTCTGCTTCACTAACACAAAAAGAGATTGTCGATGTGTTGGATAAACTAGGTAGGATGATTTAACTTTGACATTGCCGAAATAACAAATTTACAGAGGACAATATTTAGGATTTTATTAGAGCAAAAAAACTGCAGCAATGCGATTTTAGAAGTTAATATCATCTTAAGCACATATTCTACTTCAAGTACTGATCAATAAAGAAAAGACAAATAGGACTAGCTAAAAAAAAGGAGAGCTAATTTTAGCGACTTTTATAAAACAGGACAATTACCGAAATGATATTTTTCACACTAAAATCCTGAAAAAAAATATAGGTTGGAGAATATGCGCTTATATTATTACACCAAATAGAAATGAACTATTATTAACCTTTTAAATATTTTTGAGGCGAATTATGTTTTTTATAAACACGTTAATGTTTTTTAAAACATTTATTAAAGTTACAGATGGGCAGAGTAACGGTTACAAGTTCTGCAGATATGACTAAACTAAAGTTCTGACCCTAATATATATGCTATAGTTTGTATATTTAGTAAAGATAACGATAAATGAGTGGACAATAACAATGCGTCACTTGTTTATATTACTAATCAGGGGTCATAGAGCGTTTAACATAACTCCTCCCTTTTTAAATTGGAAAATAATAGTGAAGTATTATTTTCATCCCTCGCTTCCTCTGATTTATCGCTTTTTCTTACTTTTGATTGTTTTTTGGGTCTTTCTATATTTGAGTATGATGAACACGAAAACAAAGCATATTATTATTAAAACTAGGTTGCTCAAAAAGAAGGAAATCTTCAGGGGGTGCCATTCTCTGGTTCTAGAAGTTGGCTGCATACTGGATTGTCGTTGTAACTTCGAGATGTCATCCAGGTTCAAGTCCTCTAAGTGCAGGTGTTCTAGATTTGGGAGTTCTTGTATTTCCTCTGTTTTCATTTTAGGTAGAATGAAGGGTTCTCCTTGAATGATTTTTTCTTCATTGATGATTTTGAAGCTTCCGTCCATTACTTGACAATGGAAAGGGATTTTGACGAGGCTTGGTTTTTCTATTATGTTGTATCCAGTAGTTTTACATTTTTTCTGTAATTTTATTGGCAATTTGGCAGGTACAATTATTATGTAGTTCTTGTTGATTTGTTCATAAATGGTATTACTCGTAGATATGGGAGTCAATTGACATTTAGTAGTCTTGATATTCTGAATGATGGATGTCACACAGTCTTCCTCTTTTATAAAGGGTCTATTATTACAGATGTAGGTATTTTCAATCGTTGGACATTCTTCATCTTCATATTGATGGCCTTGGTTATTGAGTATCAGGTAAGGACTTTTTGGTACAAGGGTAAAATTATTTTGAGGAACAGGAAATATATGGTAATATTCAAATTGTATAGGACTGAAGACAGGAATATGCATAAGGAAGATTACTTTGTCATTATGAACAGTCACCTTTGAGTTAGCTAAATTGTAATAAGAATGAATGTTTTTGAATTTAAGAATTTTATTTTCTTCGTAAAGTTTAACTAATGTATCTATCATATTGTTCATGTCTTCAAATGATATGACAGAGTTATGTAAGGTATTTAATCTAGCAAAAACCACTGCGTTTTCCAAATTGTCTAGAAATCTTAATAAGTTTTGGCAATTTAGTAAGACTTGATCAAGAGTATTTTGAGCCCTTATAAATGCAGAAATGTCATTAATTATTTTTTGTACATTGTCTTGAAAGTAATTAAGTCTCTGTTCTATTAGTTCTTGATTTTTCTTAAGAGTGCTGATAGAATGATTATAGTTTTCTATTAATCTTTTGGTCAGGGACATTTGGTATTGCATTTGATTTTCTAATGCATTTTGGTTACGTGATAGAATTTCTAAAGCATTATTAAAGTTTTCTTCATCGTCTGAGTCTAATGTTCCAAATAAGAATTTAGACGTTTTTCCTACGATGTTCAATAGTCCTCTTTTATTTCTTACCTGTGGCATAAGATTGTTTAGTTTATATTCTGCCTCTGAGATAAGATAGTGGACATGTGTCAAGGTATTTTTTAGGACATTAGTATACGTTAGTGTTCTAAGTGATGGTGAATTATAAATAGTATCGTTAATAGTTTTGAAATAATCAATGTTGTTATTTAGTAACTCAATTAATGGTTTAATTTCTACATAATGGACAAAGGTATGCTTGGTTTCTATGATTCTACATGGACCAAGGTGGAACGGAAGGATGTGGGAATTTATGGTAGTGATTTCTATCGTATTTTGCCATTTGACAGATTTTGCAATTATTAACAAAGTTCGTGATGTCTTTAATCATATCGGGCCAGTAGTAGTTCCTACTTAAGGATGTTTTCATTTCATTTATTCCTTTGTGGCAAGTTTTACCGTTATGGTGGTATTCCAACTTTAATTTTTGTTCATCAAGATCGATTATATCTTGGAGGATTACGTTGGTTCTAATGAATTTGAAAGATGAATTTGTTAAAAGATTTTGTACTGTGTTGGTAAACAAGATTGCTATACTTGGATTTTTTGAGTATACTGCATACGTTTGTTTTGGTTGACAGTAGGTTTTTATAACATCTATTAATTTCGTTTCGAAATCATTTAGTGGAATTGAGATTATTAGGCGAGACTTGTTAAAAAACATTTTTCTTTCTGCTTTAGGCTGTAAAATGTCGTTTGATCCGTGAATAATGATCTGATTTTTAAATTGATTCAAAGATTTTTCAGATATTTGAATTTCTAATACAGGGTTTTCTAGAGATGAATGTATCGTTTCATTGTCTGATAGTTCCAATTGTGGAGGTTTCAGTTGAATATCAGAAACTATGTTAACTTTAGGAGTTTTGGAAGAAACGTCACCTAGAATAGAGTGGAGAGAAGGACTATCTGGTACGGTTATTAATTCGGGGTTATTGAGATAGAGGTTGATAGTCTCAATCGCGTCACCAGGGTTTCCAATTGTAGAGAGAGTTTCGTCAATATCTTCTATAGCGTTTGTTTCAAGGCGTGACAATGAATTTACAGGAATTTTAGTTTTTAAAATTTCGTGGGTGTTAACACTAATTGTAAAAGAGTTTTCTTTAGGCAATCTGTAGTAGAAAGGAATGATTGTATTACTGTTACTTAAATTCTTCTCTGCAAGATTAATTGATATTCCTAGGTTTCTGAGGTCTTCTAATCCTAATATGCCATCGTAGAAATCATGAAAATCAAAAAGAATAAAAGTAATTACTTTGTCAGTTGCTAATTCTTTAAATGCTGGAATGTGAGCTTTAAATTTAATTTTCTTTTCTCCTATGGGTGTTTTAATTATTGATGTTTCTTGAGAGATTTTATTTGGGAAGTATTTTTCTGCAATAGAAGGTCTGATAATAGATTTATAACATCCGGTATCAATAAGTAATTTAATAGGTGGATTCTGAATTTTAATATACGGTAGTGAATTATCACAAGTCGTGTTGTTGATTTCGTAAATTACGTCGCGTCTTCTGTTGAGTGAGTCATCCGAAAATTTTTGAAAGTTGTTTATTTGGGATTCGTCATTAATCTCTTCGTCAGTCTCATTATTTACATTGTTAAGTTCATAGTTTTGCTCATTGCAAATATTGTTATCGTAATGATCAGGGATGTTTAAAGAAGGATCAGGGTACGTTTCTGTATGCTCGTGATTACAGTAATTATTTTCCATGAGATTTAATTCCTCTGAAATAAAATTTCTTGATGTTGGTATAGTGTTTTTAAAATAATTATTATAATTATTATGTTGTCTAATTGTTGGGATTCTGGATGTGGTTGACATTGGTTCCGGTTTGTTTGTTGGGATTTGTCCTGTTGGTTTAAAGACATTTTTCGGAGTACCAAAAACTTGAGAGTTAGTAAATTGTTTTTGTTGAACTACTCTTGGTCTCACGTCAATAGGTTGACTAGGGAATTGGTTAGAAGTCCAGGGTCTTGGATTTTGGTTATAGAAATTTCGTGGCCATTGTGTAAGAGGTGTTTGATGAATTTGCATGTTAGATCTTTGAGGATATTGATTAAATGATGTAGGTACGTGTGAATATTGTGGAAATGAGTTGAACGTCTTAGGTAACATTTGAGGTTGCGTTTTGATTTGGTTAGAAGAGCTTTTATTATTATGTAATATATTAGGAAGATTTTGAGTATACATAAAGTTCTCTTCTTCTATTACATAGGCCATTGCATTTTCTAGTGATATAGGGTTTCTTAGTCTTACAATGCTTTGGAAGTTACCCGATAAACCACGAAGGAAGGTTTTTAATGCTAGATTGTCATATTGTTTAGAATATACTAATTTTGTGGCTTGTGGTATTTCCGTTGTACTAATTGAGTTTAATTTTGCAGACAATCTACTACGTAATATTTGTATTCGTTTGCCGAATTCTAATGGTGGTTCATTTTTTGAAGGTGTTAATGTGATTAAGTCTTGTTCGAGACAATCTAAATTTCTCTGATCACCGAAACTAGTTCTTAAAGCATTTTTTATTAAAGGCCAAGTATTTAATTCGTTCCTAGTGCCAATTAAGATTTGTGCGTGATCTTTTAATTTACCAATTACTACTCTAATTAAATATGAAGTTATTTGAGGGTCGTTGTTACTAATTTCATTGAACAAATAGTCGCAGGACGCTATGAAAATTTCTAATGAATTTTGGTCACCATTGTATGATGGAATTGTGTCTACATATAATTTTAATAATTGATAATTTACTTCTGGCATTTTTGCTTGGATTACAGTTGGTTTAGATAGATTAATACTATTATTAAATGTTTCGATTAAAGAATCTAAATCTAAGTTATTTACTGAATTGCTGTTCATATAAGACAAGAAATCAGGTAAATAATGGAAAAAATTAGACGGGATACTCAAAATTTGGTCTCACCAAATCCGGGAATTGCCAGTCGTCTATTTTGTGAAAGGTTGATATCTGCGTTGCCCAGAGCTGTGGATCTCCTCTATGGATTGGAAGACGAATGGTATCTTCAGAGCCTTACACGATGTATTTCTCTTGAAGTTTCTTCGTCCAGGGTTCTTTTGGGTAGTACTGAAGGAACTGGAGTCCCAAATCGCGATTTTAATTTGCACGATGCACCTTTTTTCGCGACCGCACTATCCTACTGACTGCGCCAATTATGTTTTTTATAAACACGTTAATGTTTTTTAAAACATTTATTAAAGTTACAGATGGGCAGAGTAACGGTTACAAGTTCTGCAGATATGACTAAACTAAAGTTCTGACCCTAATATATATGCTATAGTTTGTATATTTAGTAAAGATAACGATAAATGAGTGGACAATAACAATGCGTCACTTGTTTATATTACTAATCAGGGGTCATAGAGCGTTTAACATAACTGGCGTCCAAATCTTTAACATTCAACAAAACTCGTAATGACAAGAAATTGGTCAATTATATGAGACAAACCCTTATAAATAAGTACTTAACCAAACAAAAAATAAGTACTATGGCATAATTAATAATGTCTATTTGTTAGTAAGCTCTCACGTAGTACAAAATAATAATAATGATGAAATAGTGTGGCAGATAAGTATCATACATAAAGTGACCAGGTTTTCATTTGAATAAGCCGGAACAACCCAATCCATTCCAACCAACAAAATAACTTTGTGTTTAAATCAGGGATTCCGAACCTTTTTTTCTTTAAGTGTCGACCCCTTAAACGAAAAGAATGTTTCTATCGACCTCCCTTATTTCAATCTTAATTATTACTACAACCATGTTAAAATGAACAGTAAAATTAATTACATAATAATAAAAAATAATATACAGGGTTACAACTAATTAAGGGACCACTATGGGGGTCTCGTAAACTATAAGAGATACGAAAACGGTTATTTTGGAGCCTATCAAAATATTACAAAAATCTTTTCTACCTTAATTCGTTTCTGAAATATCTTCAAGAAACTGAAAATTCTAATTTTCGAAAATCTCGAATATCTTCCTTGTTTATTAAAATAGAATCATGAATTTCGATATTTTTATATTAAATTCGATAAACAATTTAATAGAGTCCGAAGAAATAGGTTAGGATTGACAGTTTCGCGGGTACGACTGTCTTTTCTCTAATGGACGCTACCTTGGGTATTAATACCACGTGACACAAAAGCATAATCTGAATACGACCATATGACACACTTATGCTTTTGTTTTAAAATAAAATATCAAGATACTACTAAAGATTTAAAAAAAAAAGATATCTAGTAGGCGGATGCGTGTAAACATTCAGAACTAAATTTATTATTAAGTTAAGAAATCTTATTCAATTATAGTACTTAAAACGAAAGCATATATGTTCGTATGATCGTATTCAAAAATTATTTCTGCATCACCTGCTATGAATATCTAAGGTAGCGTCCATAACAAAAGAAATAATCGATAGTCGTATCTACGAAACTGTCAAACCTAATCTAAATCTTCGAACTGCATTAGATTGTCCATCGAATTTAATATAAAAACACCAAATTCTATGATTCTATCTTAAGTAATAAAGAAGATATTCGAGATTTTCGAAAATGAGAATTTCCAATTTTTGGAAGATGCTTCAAAAACGAATGAAAATAGAAAATATTTTTTAAAATTTTTTTTAGAACTCAGGATAGCGCAACTTTTTTGTTATTTAACCGTCTTCGTATCTCTTATAGTTTACGAGATCCCCCTTTAATTAGTTGTAACCCTGCACATATTCTACTTACTTATAATGAATTTTATTGTCCAGTTCGGGTTGGTTAAAATATTATCTGGCTTGTCATATTGAACGTACTTTATTAAATTGTTTAAAGTGCCATCTAATATCCTAAAGTGAAAACTAATTTGTTTGTCCGATGAAAATTGTAAGTACAAAGTTTTTTTAATCTCGAACCGGACAGAAATATGAAGGGAAAACACTCAACGTTTCGCTATAGATTTATAGCTTCGTCAGGAGTGAAAAAAAGTAAATAAACAAGTTGTCAAGAGAAACAAGTCGTCAAGAGAAACGAAAAGGTAACATGATTTTAAACTAAACTACGAGTTATCCGGAATAAAGGGAAAATTAACTAGAACTAAATTAAAAACTATTTTTTTTTTATTAACAGATCTTATATCCTGCCCAGAAAACTACAAAATATGTCTTTTAAATTTTCAAAGTCCGTACGTTTATTAATAGAATTAGGAGACATTTTAATTTTACACATTTCTATGAAACGTCTTTTTAAAAATATTAGATTCATTGTACAAAATGTCAGTGTTATCAAAATCAAAATTATGATTATTTACTAATGAATGCTCTACAAGCATTGAATGATTTTGATTATTTTTTTGAATATGATTAAACCAACATAAATGTTGGTTTAAACGTTTTTTTTTAATTTTGGCTCGTTTCACCTAAAAATTATAAAATTTGCAACTATTATTTCATTAACAGATCGAGCTATTTTACTTTCTGATATAGTTTTCATTTATGATAACTTAAATTTAATAAAGAAAACTCTTATTCAAAATTCTTATCCAATAAATCTTATTGAATCAGTAATTAAAAATCGTATTAAATACTTACAAAATTCAAATGTCTCTAATAACATTAGACAAACTTCGAACCATAAATACATATCATTGCCTTATATTGAACCATTACACAATATATTTAAACACATTTTCAAAAAACATAATTTAATTTTAGCCAGTAAATCTGTGAATAATTTAAATTTAATTTTTTCGAATTTATAAACCAAAATACCGAAATTAAAACAACCTAACGTGGTTTATGAAATCAAATGTTCAAATTGTAATTCTGTTTATATAGGTGAAACGAGCCAAAATTTAAAAAAACGTTTAGACCAACATAAATATCATATTTAAAAAAAATAATCAAGATCATTCAATGCTTGTAGAGCATTCATTAGTAAATAATCATAATTTTGATTTTGATAACACTGACATTTTGTACAATGAATCTAATATTTTTAAAAGACGTTTCATAGAAATGTGTAAAATTAAAGTGTCTCCAAATTCTATTAATAAACGTACGGACTTTGAAAATTTAAATGACATATTTTATAGTTTTCTGGACTCTTTATACAGAATATAGATCTGTCAATTAATTAAAAAAAAAAAATAGTTTTAATTTAGTTGCAGTTACTTTTCCCTTTAATTCGGACAACTCGTATTTTAGTTTAAAACCATGTCTTCTTTTCGTTTCTCTTGACGACTTGTTTCTCTTGACAACTTGTTCATTTACTTTTCTTCACTCCTGACGAAGCTATAAATCTATAGCGAAACGTTGAGTGTTTTCCCTTCAAAAAAACTTCGTACTTATAATTTTTTATTACATTTTGTTAAATCTGCGCCCGTTAGAGTATGTAAGAGTCATTCTATCTGTTGTCTAAGAGTGAAAATTATTTTAGTTAAATTTCCTATAAATGCATTTCATCTTCATGCCAACGTTCTCCGCAATATTTCTGCCTTCCAGCTTTGCAAAGATTGGAATTTCAGTATGTAAAAAAAAATTCAAGTGTTATTTAAGAATTTGTAAGATATTGATGTTTAAGTGCAAAAAATTGTTGTGTTGTGAAGCCTTATAGTTTGGTTATAATAATTGGTATAATCAGGGCTACTCTGTAATAATGATATGGTCTTCGATAATTCAAGAGAACTTGATGCGATTTCGTAACAACTCAAGTCGATTGCCGACCGCCAATTGAAGAGAGATGCATAGTTGTTACGAAGCTGTGTACAGAATACCGATTTTGCAAGGCCACTTGATTCATAGCAATTACTGAGACGTATCAATGCTATAGAACAGACCCTAATATACCCAATTAGCTCATCTACAGCTTCAGTCCATCAGTTTTTTGTACGTACAGGGTGTTGAGTTTTACAAAAGATATTTGTCTTCAAGCTGTCAAGCGATAGCGAGGCGTTGAGTGTTCCTTCCGATTTTACAGTCTGTTTAAAGTTTTGAAAACTATTTTTTATTCAGAACGTCTGTTAACTAATGCTAGTTCGTGTTGGTCTGACACGGCATAAAAGATTGTAATCCGATTTTCGTCGAACACCATGTACCCAGATAAAGTACTTGAGCAATAAGCAAAATCCAGACTGAAACGTCTCTTTAAATGAAAAAAAAACTACATATGCTTATAATAAAGAATCAATACCAGGAAAGCCTTTGTATTGTATCTTTAATTACTACTAATTAGTAATAACAGTACGTAAATTAGTATTAACAAAAACGTACTAAGTGTAGCGATAATGAAAACGAAATCAAATATTACTCATAATTTGCTCTCGGCGAGACTTAACATCATCATCATCACAAGGATAAGGTTGAAATAATTTAACTTCATAATCAAATGTAAAGAACAATATTACTGTTACTATTAATAATTAATCAATGTGCTCGTAGTTGGTGTGATCTTTTCAAAATCAACCGTTATTCGTATTGAGCAGAATGACCAACCTTTTTTCATTCAAATTGCACCGTGATAACGATTTCTTTAACTCTACTTAACCACAAGTTAAGTTATTTTGTGTGTAATTTGACGATGATCAATTTCGTACGAACTCTTCTATCAGTTGACTTTCTAGAGATGTCTGCAGGAACTTAAACAATTTTTATCGTTTATGCTAATGAGTTTACTGTTAACGACAATCAAACGGTAATAATAGAATTATTTAAACAAGCGATTAGGTTACATACTCGAAATACTAGTACGCAGACCCGTTCATCGCAGTAAACAGTAAATTCAGAATGTGAGTTTTTTTTTGCATTTGATGGATAAGATGCGCATTAAGTTTAAATTTTAAAGGCGAATTCTTTTCATGAAAAGTTAATTTCATTTAATTTAATCAGATAATTTTACTTTTTCAAAGTTTCACCTTCACCTTCACACTTCTTGGTTTTCGTTGTAATATGTCGTAATATGTATATACAGTCAGACGTAGTGTACTTTATATTAAACCATCAACTTGTCTAATTTCGTTGTGTTTATCTGATAATTGCGAATTATAATTGACCTCGTAAAGTTGTTATTTGTTTATCGGTAAATGGTATTATGTAAACAAGACGTAAACGATTTTTTTCGATAATTTAGCTTGGTATATTCATGTTCTGCAGGGTCATTCACGGTGAGTGGCGTATTAGAAGATTGTGGAAACTACGGATTATACAGTGTGTCCAGAGATTTTCTGCAATGGTAGAGTGACGTGTAGTTTTGGTGTATACTTAATTGTTTCAATTGTTTTAAGCATTTCCTTTGTTAAAATATTGAAACCGTTATTAAATTGGCCTTATAAATTACACGAAAATTTTTATTGGTTTTTAATATGGAAAAAAAATATTCAATGTAATCCCCATCCACCTCTACGCACTTTTATACCCTGTACCTAAATTCTATATACACGTTTGTTAACGTTTCAATTTCTATTTCACCAATTTAATTTAATTTAATATTTGGTGTTATTTATCGACCACCCGCAACTAACGTACAAGATTGTTTAAATGCTTTGGAAGATGTATTGAGTCACCTAATTATTTCTACCGAAAATATCGTGTGCGTTGGTGATTTTAATATTAGTATTCTACATGAGAATAATAATTCGAGTCTCATGCTTCAAAACATATTTGATTCTATCGGTTTACGACATTATTCAAGAACCAACCAAAATAGGAAACCTGCAATCCAGTTTAATTGATCTTTTGATAATTACTGATAATATAGTGACAATTGACAGCAGTACAGTGGATTTATCAGAATTCTCTGATCATTTTTTAATTTACGGTAAACTTTAATTCAACTTAGGTGTTATACTCCCAGTCACACGCTCCTTCAGGAATTTTCGTAATCTTGATCATGATCATTTTCAGTTTGATTTAAAATCATTACCCTGGAATGAGCTATACCAGTTAAATGACATAAATGAAATTCTATGTTATTTTAACTCAAATATTACTTTGCTTTTTGAAGTACATGCTCCCTACAAAACTGGTCCATTTACAAAACCTGTTGCACCGTGGCTCACAGATAATGTTCGTTTATTACTAACTCTCAGAGATAAAGCTTTAAAAAAAGCCAAACAATTAAGGACTGTTAGTTCTTTGAATTACTATAAAATGCTGAGAAATTATACAACTTCTCCGATACGTAGAGAAAAAAGGGCTATCTGCAGCATAGTCTGCATAACAAATCGCCTCGGGATTTTTGGAAGGACATTCACAACTTGTGTGTCCTAAAAATAAAACCAACGACAAAATACCGAATCATCTAAGTAGTATAAATGAGCTCAACGTATACTTCTCGGATAACGGTGGTCCGACTACTGCCAATAATGCATTAGAACAATTTTACAATTGTAACACTTGTACTACTTTCTCCCAATCATTTGATTTTGAGCCTGTTTCTGAAGAAGATATTAATAACTACCTTTTGTCTATTGATTCGAAAGCCTGTGGATCTGATAAATTTAGCATACAAATGCTTCGTATGTGCTGTCCTTTCGTCATTCCGTATATTAGTTATATAACTAACTTTTGCTTATTAAATCATGTTTTTCCAGACTGCTGGAAAGAAGCATTGGTGGTGCCGCTTCCAAAAATTTCTCAACCTAGGGAGCTTAAAGATCTTAGACCTATAAACTATCTAAAATTGATGAAAAAGCTGTCTATTCACAAATACAAAGGCACTTAAATAAATTGAATCTACTGCTATAATTTCAGTCTGGCTTTCGTCCTAATTATAGTTGCTCAACAGCCTTAGCTTCAATTCTTGATGACGTTTTCACAGCCATCGATAATAATAAAATTACCGTTCTTGTTCTTTTAGATTTCTCGAAAGCTTTCAATAACATTAATCATAAATTGTTATTAGCAGTATTTTATTATGTATGACCTAGCAATGATGCTATTGCTTTCTTTAAAGTTTATCTTGCTGACAGAACGCAAAGGGTTATTCTTAAAAATAATATGTCTGATGTCCTCCCTCTCTCTTCAGGTGTTGCACAAGGTAGTATACTTGGACCGTTATTGTTCTGTATTTACACTAGTTTTATCTTTCAAGTGCCACATGTATGCAGGCGATACCCAACATTACCATAGTTTTAGTGCTGTCAACGTGGCTACTGGAGTCGCTCAAGTTAATTCGGATCTTCTGAGAGTATACGATGCTGCCTTGGACCATTCTTTGACATTAAAACCTTCCAAATCAAGCGTTCTTTTATTTGGTAGAAGTAAGGTCAGAAATTTGGTGTTAACGAATGTAAACATTCATATAAATAATGTTTCACTGCAAGTTCTAGATTGCACAAAAAACTTGGGTCTTTATACAGGGTGTTCATGGGAAGCCGCTACAATAGCTAACTTTCTTATTTGTACTTTTACGATGTAACTTTATGGTTTCCTTGAAGAAACAAATGACTGTCAGATTTTCGAGATTTTCAATTGTTCTCAACTTTTTTTAAATGGAACATTATATTTTTTATCAGCGTATCGTGTTAAAAATTAAGTATTTCTCTAAAATATTCCCCTCCTAAGTCTATTATTTTATAAATTATTTGACAAATAATGGTATTAGACATTTTAACATGTCGCGCTTTCAATATTTGACAAAAAGGTTTTTAGTTTGAACTAAATTTAAACAAATTTTGAATCATGACAGTTCACAAAGGTCTGACAGTTTGAACACACTTCCTTTATTCTCTTGTTTCGAAGCACACCATATTGTATTCGTGAATAAAAAGACTATCGTAACGATACACTTCTTCCCGCGAATATCAAAACTGAATTATTTATGAAATATTCTGCTTTGAGAGATATTATTTCACAGACATACTTAATTTGACATCCTGAATGCGATTCCATGATAAAAAAAAAACATAATGTTCCATTTAAAAAAGTTGAAAACAATTGAGAATCTCGAAAACCTGATAGTCATTTGTTTTTCCAAAGTTATCATAAATTCGAGCAGGGAAGGTCCTGAAACTTTTCTAATTTAAAGTACTTCGTGAAACTTCAAATAAAAAAGTTGGCTATTGCAGACATTTCCCGTGAGCACCAAGATTTTGTTTCTAAATCATTTATAAAAGTAGTAGGCTTTGGAAGGTGATATTTTAGAAACATAATTAATTTGACATCCTGAAAAAACTTCGTTTAATGTTTTGCGATATGTTTGTCCTCGCATATTTTAATTATTGCGATGTGATATATGGTCCTTGCCTAGATTATATTGTTCGCTACAGAAACCAGCGGATACAAATTATGTCTCCGATTCGTGTATGGACACAAAGGCAGTGACCATATTTGACATAGTTTCGAAAGGGCCTGATTGCTAAACATGGTCAAACGGCGAAAACTTCATTCGCTTGTATTTTTTTATTAAAATAATTTTTAATAAAACTCCATCTTATCTGCACGAGAAAATTCGTTATAGAACTGACGTGCTTAATGTTATTAATGTTAGGTACAAGGGTCTTCTCACACCGTCGGCACACCATACTGCTATGTTTCAACGATCATTCTCTTATAACATTATTAAGTTCTATAACAATATACCACAAAGCTTAAAAAATGTTTCAGTCGCTGTATTCAGACGTTAGCTTCGCCTCTTGCTGTTACGACCTTAGATTTTTTTCTTCTTTTTTTATTAATATCTGTATACCTCATATTACAATTTCAACTACTCAAACAGTAAGTCAAAGACATATTATCCAGCATTCACGAAAATAGAAACTCTAGTTCTCCTTCTATTAGTCTTCTCTTTCTTCCTCTTTAGTTTTAGTTTCTAGTTTTTAGTTTAGTGTACTAAAGGGTTCGGAGGAAGAGCAGCTACTTCTTTTGAAGCAGCTAATCCGAATCCTTATGTCAAGATAATGGGCCAATAAACATTATTATTAATTACTGTTGGTATTTTTTCTTTTAAAATTTCTAAATTTGTACCATGACCAATGTATTGGTCTAAAATGTCCGATCCAAATTGATTCAAATTTTCTTCCAAAAAAAATAAGGGCTAATAATTTTGTCATTTCCCATAACTTTAATTATCAACAAGAGTTTAAGGAATAGATTTCATTAATCATTTTGACAAATTTTTGAGAGTGAGTAAGCCTGTTTTCTGTACTTAAAGCATAAACGAAGCAGTTCGTGAACTTTTCTATCATTTTTGTAGGATTTAATGCAAGTAAAAGTTTTTATAAAGAATACCTTTTTTTCCTAAAACTAAAATAAAAAAAGTTTTTCCCCTATTGCAGAAAATCCGTGGACACAGTGTAGAAGGCCGAAATTTTGCACATGTGAAATAACGCAGGTGAACCGTTTAATTAGTACAAAAACAAACATGGAGAGTCCATGGTAAATGTCTTACCTTAAAAGAAACACCTTATACATTTGTTACTGTTTTTTTTTGGATTTAATTTTTAGATTATCTATAAAAAATGAATTTCTCAAAAATCAGAAAAGCATAAGATTTTTCTTTTCGTGGTTTTCTTGTTGCATAAGAAATAAATAATTATTTCAATGAAAAAATAAATTGCTTCTGCTTTATAAACGATTCAGATTATAACCGCAAGTTACAAACGATTCCTATTATAAGCGATTCAGATTATAACCGCTAATTATTAAAAAAACTGTTCATATTTTAAATCATTCGCATTTAACAGTTTCTAACAATGGAAAATTATATTATTTTAAGTCTTTCCGCTACCTTCTAAACCAGAAATGCAATTTTTATTTTGTTAGAACAAGATAAAAATGTAAACAAAGAGCTTTAACCAATAATATCTAATACTATAAACGAGAATAATTTTAAATATGAAAAAAGTATTAGCAGAAAAATGTTACGAAACGGACACAAATACAAATACTGTTCTTGTACGATTTTATGATACCATAATTTGTTTTACTGTTTTATACTATCCTAAAACTCAATATACTGTTACGAATTTGGGGGTTCACAAATTATAGTCGTTAAAATTCAGAACACTTTAATTACAAGCTGTCGCTTTACACAATTAACAACACAATAGTAACGTACTTTGTATTTATTCGAGGTACGAACCTTTCGCTTGCTAACTTAATAACTAAGTTCCTGACGGACCGTTACGACTTTTATAGTAGATCCCTGTTTTGCTCGAGCTTACTAGAATGAACGCGAAGCTTCGGTAACGTTCTGTAACGCAAGTTGACGTGACTCTACTAAAAATAGATCTACTTACGCGTCACGGCTGTAACAATACTTTTTTTTGGTAACATTTTATATGATAATGCAAAACAGGCTTTAGCAAAGAAATGTTACGAAACGGTTACAAATATATCTGTTTCTGTGCGATTTATGGCACCATAATTTGTTTTTACTGTTTTACACTCTCCTACAAGTTGATGTACCTTTCCTGGTATCATTTTATATTATAATGCAAAGCCTATTTTACATTATCAGGTGTAAGTGTTTTATTGCGTATGTAATTGTAATAAAATTTAGTTAAAGTTATGCAATCACTTATTTATTACTTCAATATTGTTACAGTTACCATCTTTGGTACACTACTGTCGAAAAGTTTTAAGACGAAAAGCAGTAAATCTGTTGGACTTTGAGCCTTATTGAAATAGCCCGTCTGAATTTAGAACCTTCAGCATTCGAGCCTCCCCGTTTCTCTCTCCCTTTCTTGACCAGGGGATGAGCAGAGTCATAAAATTCATTAACGAGAGCAGGTAATCTGTTAAGCATTGAATAAGGAAATTCCAGGTAATGAGAACTGCGTAATTTGCAATGTATTATGACAGTAATTATTAATAACATTAATTCAGGTATATAGTTATATTTTGTGAAGTCATGTTTAATTTGTTAATTGTTTTTAGTTTAATGTTAATATAAATAATACCTACCCGGATTTTGTTATATTCTTTTTTTTATGATTCAATTTAAGATTTTTTGTTTTAAACTGTCATAAGTTCGGAATGTATTTAAATTTAAATTTAAGTTAGAACGTGTTATTGTTGTTGATTAATAAATAAACGAAGTGATCAGAAAAGGAAAATACTTTTTGTTTCATGTGTAGCAATTAAAAATTTCCAACGCTAATTTAGATCAAACTATTATACAGAGTCAAACAAAACGAGATAAATAAACCAAAATTATTTTATTATCCTATTTTTTCTGTATAAATCGAATGAGTATCAAAGTATTTTTAATGACACATTAATATTTAATTGGACTTAAAGCCGTTTTCATAATCAGACTTTAAGGAAGCGTTAAGTCAATTTAAGAATGGAGAAACAAATATATTTTTTGTAGGTTAAAATCGGACCTTACTGTTATATTAATTAATTCATGAAAACGTATGATAAAGAATATTCTTAAAAGTGATGCAAATTTCTGTTCATGAAACCGGAAATTTAAATACAAATTGAGGAATTTAAGCATCTAATAAGAAAATTAAAATGAATACTAAGTAGAATATTGTCCCTAATATTAAATCCTGTTTAAGTATCTTACGCAGGAATGATTTTATACCTCCTATTATATTTGTAAAATGTTGGTATTCTGGAAAATTTCCGGTAATACCATGTATTCTCCCAATTTAGGGTGTAGGTGCACAGAGAAAAATCATTAGTAAAAATTAACACAAATTGTAGTTAGAATGAAGACGGAAACAAATTGTAGCAAATATTCGCACAATTGTCGGACTATTTACTACAATTGTGCTAATATTTACTACAATTGTGTTAATATTTACTACAATTTGTTTCTGTCTTTATTCTGACTACAATTTGTGTTACTTTTTACTATTGATTTTTCTCTGTGTATAAGAAGCTGCGAACTAATTATCTTTCAGTATTGAACAATTTCTTGTGTCGGAAAGTTTTGTTTAATTTCGTTGTGAAATGGAGCGCAGAACACATACTACCGAAAGAGGTAATCATTCTATTGTATGTATATTGTCATAGGACCAACGATACCTGTTATTATTACTGGAAACCGTAACCAATATTTATTTATTAGGCTTGCCGCCGGCCGTACCATGAAAGCAGGTCAGCCGGCTAAATGTTGTTAAGGTTCATAATTGCAAAGCACGGATATTCGTACGGCCAGGGGTATTTCATTTCGTCTTAAAACTTTTCAACACCACCGTACGAGTCACAGAACGTTATCGAAATTGCTCGTTGCTTCCCGTTGATTCCAGTACGTTCGAGATTACAGGGATTTACTATAAAAGTTAGTCAGTTATAAATAGATTAGGAAAGTGGACGGTCCTAAAGCTGGCGCGAAATTTGAAACGGAGTCTATTGGACTGTAAAAATGCATGGGTTACGCCAAACAAACTGAAAATACTCGTTTCACAGACAGCTGTTGGATAAACTTTTGCTTATCACTAAAACTTAGGATGAGTAGCTTCAATAAAATTATTTCAGTTGTGCTTGTTGTACGTAATTAGTTAATTTATTTGTTATTAGAAAAAGGTATAAAATGCTTGTCTGAGCTTAGTTCAGCTGCAGGTCAACTAACCATTAATAAATATAACCTAACAAAATAAAATTAAAAAAATGTCTGTGGGAAAGCATGCAATGAGTTTGTCAAGAATTTTCCAATACAGTGTACAAGACACTTATAAAATTGTAATATCTTGTTTAATCTCGTTGTCTTAACATTCTTAAATGTTAGGTTATGTTCATGTCAACTCCGCCGTTACAGCGACAGTAATTTACGACACACGTCTGATTTATTAGACAAAGGGGTCTATTCTGTAACATTGATATGAACTTGATATTGTTATGTATCAAGTGACCTTGCAAAATTGGTATTCTGTAAATAGTTTCCTAACACCTTACAATCCGTTTCAAGTGTGATCTCCAATTAATATGCATCTCTGTTCATTTGCGGTCGGCAATCGACGTGAAATGTTATGAAATCGTAACAAATTCTGTTCAATTGTTAAAAACCATATCAATGTTACAGAATAGCCCTGAATAATAGTAAACGACTCAGCTCCGCCTTCTGTGACGTTTACTTTCCTAGTCTATTAGCAAGCGAAGCGTTTATACCTCGATTAGTAGAAGTACATTCTGTAGAAGTGTCATTTGATAGACAAGTTTTCCAGCTCATTACTATTGCGTTTTTAATTGTGTAAAGTAACAGTTTGTAATTAAAGTGTTCTGAAATTTAACGACTACGATTTGTGAACCTCCAAATTTGTAACAATATTATGATTTCAAGCTTACAAAAATAGCTTCAGCATAAATATCAAAGACTTGATGAGATAATTTTAGCTTGTTTTCCTTACGAACATTTCATGCGTTTTTATTTACTTTGATAAATAATAGCAAATCATTTTTATCATAATTGGTAAGTTGTATAGCACTTTTATGGTTTAAATGTTTTATTATTATTGACTTTTGCCGCGTAATTGTATAATAAATTTTGCTTCTTTCCTTGAAGCTGTTTGTGTTTTAATTAATGATGTAAGTTCGATAACACGCTCTATGCTTATTTTCCACCAAAAAGCGAAACTGGCAACGAATTTGTTCTTATAATAATCTACTAAGTTTGGTATATGAATTCTATTTGAATGTTGCTTTGTAAAATATTTTTAAGCGGCCCTGAAATTTGAATATGTTCGAGTACTTGTCACCTTTTCGTTTTTATTATTTATTACATCAAATAAGTTTACGTAGTAGAACCAGGGTTGGAAAAAAACTGTTTTTTTTAAAAAAACAAAACTTCTGCTTTTTTGTTTTAAACAGTTTTCTTTGTTTAAAACATGTTTAAAATTGACCCTAAATTAAACATGTTTGAAACAAAAAAAAAACAGCTGTTTAAAACAACTTTTACATGTTTAAATTGTCCTTACAACTTACATAAAAAGATATATATTATTATTATTACTTGATATTTGTGTAAAAAGAAGAATTTATTAAAATTCGATCTCTAATTAAAAGAAAGATGAAAAGTTTGTAATGTTAGATTATGTACCCTTTTAAAAATAATGTATGTACTTTAATAATAATTTAAATAATTTACGGCAGAGCTTGATTTATTTAGGATCAACGGTCGCGGTGTTTTAAATGATTTTCAAAGAAAGTATGAAGTATTTGGTATCAACATACTGAGAAAAACATTTCCAATAAAAACTAAACTCAAATACAATCCAAAGAAATATTGTTTTCAAATTACTTAATCGCATTAGAACTAAAATACATGACTAGTGGCTTTCAATACTGGAAAACAAAAATTTCAAATATTTAAAAACATGTAAAAACATTTAAAATAACAAAGTTGATATTATTTCCGGCGAAACGAGAAGTCCAGTAGGTGTATGTCTGAAAATTCAAAATAAATTTCTGATTAATTAATCGTTTTCAAATTTCAAACAAACCTTAAAATTCTAGAAGGGCGAATATTCAGCCTTGGGACACACGGTAGATATTCAATGAAGACAAATGAAACGATAACGTTATAAATAGTTTAAACAGCGACATCCTACGATCTCTTTTTGACGAAACATTGCCTTAACATTGACAAATTCAAGCCTGTTTGCTACATAATAACTCATCCCGTAGCCCATAGTATGCACAGGGAAGCGGAGGACCCAGTATATTTCAAAACTTAATGAAATAATAAAAGGTTAAATATTGAAAAGGTATTTTAAAATTTTACAATATAAGTATTATTCTAGTGATCAGTAATAATTAATGAATTGATTTTAATCAATCTAATGCAATTTAAATTTAGTTTAAATCAGAGCTACAGTGTAGTCATCACGTCATCAGCTCAGCCACGCATTGTCTACAATTATTGAAACAATTGATATGAGAACAAACTAAAGTTTAAAGTTAATCTGTCTAGAGTACTATTTTAGCTTAAAAATATAAAAAATGAATTTAAAACATTATCAAAAAAACAAGTTTAAAACATTTTGTTTAAAACAGATGGTATGTTTTTAATTCGGTATTTTAAACATGTTTTAAATACTATGTTTTAAACAGTTTGTTTTAAACTTTCCAACCCTGAGCCTATCAAAATATTAAAAAAAAATCTTTTCAACCTTCACTCGTTTCTGAAATGTCTTCAAAAAAACTGAAATTTCTAATTTTCAAAAATCTCGAATATCTTCCTTATTCATCAAAATAGAATCACGAAATTTGATATTTTTATGTCAAATTCGATGTACAATCCAATAGAGTCCGAAGAAATAGGTTAGGATTGCCAGTTTCGCAAATACGACTGTCAACCGTCTTTTTTCTTACAGACGCTATCTTGGGTATTCATACCACGTGATACAAAAACAAAATCTGTATACTACCATACGACACACTCTTTTGCTTTTGTTTTAAAACAAAATATCATGATACCACAAAAGATTCTGAAAAAAGATATATCTATTAGGCTGATGCGTGTAAACATTCAGAATTAAAATTATTATTAAATTAATAAATCTTATTCAATTACGGTACTTATTTACGTATTTACATAAAAAAATTACTTTTTAACAAAAATTCTTAGTATTCTAGTGTTTTGTTTTAAAACAAAAGCATAATTATTCATATGGTCGTATTAAACAATTTTTGTTTTTCAAAGTGGGATGCGATCTCAAAAAGTTTGAGAACCTATGTATAGATGATGCTCTAATCAAACGAGTTACGTTGGCGGAATATTTGAATCGTCCCAGTATACAACCTGTCCCAATATACAACAGCCTCCCCTACCCTAGGTTATGTGGAAACCAGTTTTTTCTTTGTGTGAACTGTAAAATGACCGTCGTCTGCTAATTTTCCATTTTAAGAGGTTTAATTTCACTAACTGAATTTAATTACACCGCAACGTGCGTCATGGTCGGAAATACGTGCAATCGACTTTAATTTCCTTAATAACATTGTTTTTGATGAATCTGCTAACGTTTTTTTTTTTAACAAAACCGGTTAGACAGGAAAAAGTACTAATATCACAAGAATAAAGAAAATATTTTATTATCATTTTGACGTCTGAACTAAAATGACTTATGCAGGATGTTATCGAATCAGATGACAATAATTATACCATGTACAGACGACACCAAAATATTACAATTTAACCTAATTTTTCTATATACAAAGGGTTTTCATTACTCAGGTATAACATCTCAAAGAGATAATTTGAGAAGCATATTTTCTGAAATATCACCGGAACGGATTTAGGTAGAGAGTTGAAATTTGATATGCAGGGCATGTGTAATACAGGAATGGATATGTCATGTCATTCGGAAAATTGAGCATTCTTCAGCAGTGGCGTAGATCCAGAGATGTAGGTTATCATTTTAGTTAATAACTTTCTTGTGACTTAAAATAAATTGTAACAAACACTGAAAAATTTTTCAGTATTAGCGTACAGTACGACGAAGTAATTTTCTTACTGATACATGCAGCGTGAATGAAAAGTAAAGAAATCACTATTGCACTGTTCAAAAAATAAAATAAAAAAATTAGAACACATAATCTAGCTGTAGGGATTATGACCGGAATTATATTTTTATTAACCATCTTTGTATGAATATCCATCATGTCGCTGTTTTTGAAATTAATTTTATCAGATAATTTTGTATTTTTTCCGAGAGTGTGTAATAATCTGATTTCGGGTTGGGTAATATAATTTTAAGCACTTGTCAATATCAATTTCTTGCCTCTTGGTTTTTTTATGATTGTTGTTTATTTGTAATTTAATCTAAATCAACCGAGTAAGTACAGTTGTTGCTATGTTTCTTTCCTATTAAAATAAGAATAATAATTGACAATTTATACCCACAAATACATTATAAGAGTAGTTGTAGTACGATGAGTTACAGAGTTAGGGAATTTGAGGCGAAGTTCAATGATTTCAATGAAAACATTGCCCTATCACTTAACTTAAAATATACGCATTGTCTATAATTATTGAAACAATTGCTATGAGAACAAAGTAAAGTTTAAAGTTAATCTGTCAGTGAAATACAGACCCTAAACAATTAACTTTTGGTTAGACAGTATTACGTTGCAAAAATAAAACACATATATCAAAAGTGTTCTTTTTTGGCTTAAAACTAAAAAAAATAATTTAAAACATTAACAAGAAAACATGTTTAAAACTTAAAAACAAAGCACTTATATCAAAAGAGTCCTTTTTTAGCTTAAAATTACAAAAACTGAATTTAAAACATTATATCAAAAAAACATGTTTAAAACAGTTTGTTTAAATCAGATGGTATGTTTTTAATTCGGTGTTTTAAACATGTTTTAAACACTATGTTTTAAACAGTTTGTTTTAAACTTTCCAACCCTGAGTAGAACTAATTTGTTGAATAATCCATTTGCCTTAAATGTACTTTACTAACTGATATTTTCACAATAAAAAAGGAAATGAACGCGATTAGAACCAAAAGCGATAACATGTTGCAATCGGTTTTCCAGGTTATTCAACATTACGACGTTTTGTTGTAGTTGTACGTACTATGTACACTCGTGCTACTTTTATTGCATTGTTTCTATCGCATTTACGCAATTCCATATGCTCTCAAAACACAACCGTAGAAAATTGGTTTAATACAGAATTTTGATAAATCGATTTTTTTCTTAAAAATATGTAATTAATGATGAAAGGCAAATATTATTTAATTGGTTTAATGAAAGTCCGTTAAAAAACCTGAAGGTTAAACGATTTTCATTGCCAAGACTAAACATCATATTTAATTATTTTGTTTGTCTTGAAAAGTAAGACGTTAATTTGAGCGGGTTTTCTAAAACGATAGATGTAATTACGTATGTTAATTAAAGTTTAATTTTCTTAATGATAATTCACTTTTCACCTTCAGTTTTGTCAAAAAAATATGCTCTTATATAATTTGATATCTTTTTGAGAACATATGTTATTTAATCCTAATCTTTGATATGTATTTCGGCCATTACAGTAATGGATACACATCGTCAAGTTAATCTACAAATGATTATTCATCAACATCATGCTCTTAAGCGAGTTACATCATTGCATTGCACATGAATTTAACTGAAGCAAATAAGATTATCATCTTCTGTCTTCACGTACGGCACTAAGTCATTAACAGGCGTAGGCGCATTTTAGGCGGAAGGTTTCGTTAAATATACGAGGAAGTACTAATATGCTGAAGCGATCATAGTCCGAAAAAGTTCGAAACTTTAACGCGTCTGCCCTGTAAAAACAAAACAATAAACCAGTCGAAGCCCGAGAAGTCTATGCGGCACGCAGCAACCACTACAGTTCTGGTCGACTGGTTATAAAAACTTGTTTACATAATCGATTCATTCCGAAATGAACTCGCATTCTCTTTGCAATGACGGCACTATAATTGATATGAATTAAATGTATTATGCCAGTCTTTTTCAAAGCTACATTAAAGAATTATGTTTTCATAATTATTAATTTGAAAGAAACTATAAAATCAATTATGTTACACACGTAATTTACATGAAACGGTTGCTTATGATGCAATGAGCCCGAGGTTGAGAGTGCCTCGGACATAAAAGCCGTTCAGCGGCGACGTTGAAATCTACGCCGCTGCTTTGTTTATCTTTGTACTGGTCTTTACCAGATATCCTAGGAATGTCCGACCCTTAGTCGTTAATAAAGAGCAAAAAAAATAGCGGACCCAGTACAGACCCTTGGGATATTCCGTAGTTTATATCATACTTTTAGACATTGCGTTTTGTATTTTGACATTTTTGTATTTTTCGGGCGTTATCCTCGTCAACTTGGTGGTATATGTACAATGGTGCTCACCAAAAACGAAACGACTCGGCAATTTGCTGACTCTTTCGGCAATATACAGACACGAAGGCCTGAAACCACTGTGAGAAGTAACTAACTGGTCGACTACGGTAAGGCCCGGTACACTTCTGCTATAAAGTTTTCGGAGTACGAGACATGCCACTGGCAGTAAGAAATTTTATGCTTTGCAATTATGAACCTTATTGCTTTTACAACCGTACCTGCTACTCCGATAATAAAACCGGTCATCGCAAACACAGCGATTTAACACAGATGCGAACTTATTCAACCAACTTGAATAATCTGCTAGAAAGACTTTCATTGTAGTTGGATGGATAAGAAATTTAACAAAATTTAGTTTCTAAATATTATAACATGTGTAGTAAATAATGTGTGCATTATGAAATTAAAATTTCTGAAACTTTGGCAATTGAAATTAAATAAGTCAATAAAATAAAATCTGTTATTTTTCGTTAATTAAATTTAACTTTCTAGTTTCATTAAATACACATATGTTTTGCAACTAATTAATAGCTTTGTTGAGCAGAACTTCTTAGCATTTATATTATTATAATAAGAAACAAATTTAAATAATCTAGCTCATTCTATATATTTTTTCAAATACTCAAAAATCAAACACATATTTTCACAAAATAAATGTTATACGATTTAATCATTTTCTCTTAACTTTTAGATTAATGAAAACTTGCCAAACTTTGTGGATGAACTTTTCAACTTATTTTACTGATGTCAGATTTGAGAAGAAACTAAAAAGAAGAATATTATTTTTTTCCTCTGTGGCGTAGAATGAAATATGTATATTATTTTTAACGCAAGTATTGGATTTTTTAACTATTACACATATCATTCTATATTCTAGGAGTTTAATACTATATTTGTTAAGTTTCCTAAATTTGTATGATTCTGAATAATTTTATTGAGTTAATTATTCGATCAATAAGTATCATCAGTAAACTTATTATTTAAATGAAATTAAGTTGAAAATATCAATATATTAACATTTATAAAATAAAGATGAGTGAAAAAATGTAAAATCTAACGGAAATGCTTAAATAGCACAATAGAAACCGCTTAAATAGCGACATCCTGCGATCGCTTCTGCTGACGAAGCCCCAAATAGGACTGAAACAGCTGTACAGAGAAACGGGACAAAATAACTAGAATCAAAATTGTAAGGTCTTCTATTTACTTAAAAATAAATAAAATCGAACATATGTCCTAATTGTTATTATTTTCTTAAAATTATGTGAGCTTTCCGTATGGCAAAGCTTGTCGGTGAGCTAATAAATCACCCTGTATTTCATATTTACTAAAAATCTATTTATGTATTTCTCGTAATGAAAATTTTAGAATCCACAGAAAAACATACACAAACAACAAACGAATAAAATTTTTGTGAAGTCAAACAAACCAGAAGTGTATAAAGGCAGAAATTTGGTATAATTATAATTTTTCAGATTAATTAACATCGTCGATCCTTTATAGCAATTTAACATTTATATGTCTTTATAATATGATCTGAAATCCTGTTATTTAACAATATAAAATATTCTAATTAAAAAAAAAACATTTTTTGTTCAATTTTTAAGTTAAAGCAAAAGAGAACAAACAAATTCGCCACCGCGTCCGCGTTCGCAACCGCGCGTCGCCTCAATAAATACTCGGAACCAAATACTGGCAACGAAATTCAACAAACCATAAACATCTGCACCGGCCGGGGTTTAATAGGACCTAAGTAAACAACCCTCCTATGGGGGTGCGGAGAAAGTGTCTCTGTTCCTTAAGGTTCGAAATATATTAGGCCCGTTTCAATAAGGTTCAAATTCCAACGATTTTATTGCTTTTCATTTCGAAACTTTTAATTAAGCATTAGTGTACCTGCCGTCCGGATACGATCGTGTTTATTTTCGCCGAAAACTAAGAAATATTATGCACAGATTATTTAAGAATACCCGTTACTATTACAATGTTATAACTGAACTTTGTAACGCTGCGCTTTCCGTAGGTATTTTGTTTAGTGCTTTACTAGATCATTATTTTGCAACTTGTATCTTTTGAGTTTAATAAGCTGAAAGCGTATTTCGTGCGGAAACGAATTTGGTGGATTTGCTTACATGTTTTTAATGGCAGTAAAATTAGCGCTCACATCCGATTTTCTTTGAATATTAATTCGTCATTTTTAAGAATAAAAAAGAACAAAATTACCGCTTAAAAAAGTATAAGCATTTTGAAAATTAGTATATAAAATTGCATAAAAATTAGAAAAAATTATGTGTAGAGAAACGAATGCATACACGCGCATGCAATAAGTGACTTTTCTAATATTACGTCGGATATCTCTGAAATGAGCAAACAAGTTCTTGTTTGTCGGAAAAACGAAATGCTTTTATACACATAGCAAAAGAACTTTGAATAATTAGGATTACATTTTGATATGATCCATATCATATCGTATATCATATTGAAAATGATTCAATATTTGCTGATGAAAAAACATGTCACACATGTAATGATTATAGTAGATTCTTGTGTAATGAATTTGTACAACAAATTCTTTTTAATTTTCTAACATGTTGAAAATTGTACACTCGTTCAACTTTTACTGCCGTGTAGATTTGTCAACAGTGAAAAATTAACAAAGTTGTCAACTTGTTAATTTTTTTCACTCTAGTAAAGCGACTAGTATCGAAACTGTAAACAATTGTGTAATTTTCATGTTTTAGAAAAGATTGATTGAATTTATTATAAGGAATGAAATGAAATGAAAAATATACACATTCTTTTTTGTTAAATTGCCCTTGGTAAATTGTTTCGTTTTTCTCGGTAACACGTTTTTCTTAATTTCTAAGGTCACAAATTATTGCACATTTTGCAATAAGAAATGTATTTAATCCAGTGTTAAAAATTAAAAAAAAAATATATCAACTAAATAAATAGTAAATCAGATAATTGGCAGTCAATACATATCTACACTCTAAAAGCATGCAGCAAATTATTAGTTGCCTGTAGTAATATATGGTTACATGGCAATTATCTGTTTTAGAGTGTAAAGAAAGAATTATTTTTTTTCCTACAAATTAGAACAGAATGCATATTTAAGGCGATTTAATTAATCCGTTCGGAGCGTTCTATCTGTCTCACTCATCCGTGCACTAGGTTTCCATATGCTCTCTCTCACTGCTATATCTGTTGCGTTCCCAGCAAATTTATTTTCCAACCCAAAATGAATTCGACGAATACGTTTTACGATTGCAAAGAAGCTTAAGCCTCCCATGAGTAACCAATATTTCTTTAAAATAAAATATTTATTATAAATATTTCACTGTGACTGAAAAATAAGATTTACACCTTTCTGTTTGAAGAATCGAACAAATTGTTTAATAAGATGCTGTTATCTTTAAGAAAAATATTACTTTTACTAAACACGGATTTCCTCCAGAAATCGTAAACCGTTGTCTCACTGTTCATAAGTGTGCAGTTTGCTTGCAGGGGTATGGTTTTTGTTGAGCATCATAGTACATACTGCATAATGCTTAGTGCTGCCCCTTCTGTTGATTTACCCGCTCGAAAGCCATACTGGGAATCACTTATTATATTACATAGTTCAAGAAATTACATTAATCTGTTAACCATAATTTTTTCAAAGATTTTAGATATCACACTCAAGACAGCAATTGGTCGATAGTTGTTGATACTCTTGTGGATCGTTCTTTTCGAAAACAGGAGTTACCAGTGCAGTTTAATCATTAATGTACATTTTGCATTTAGTCCACAAGTGTTCTTATTTTTACTTCCATATTTGTCGAAAGACTGCTTCTTTTCAGTACCACTAATTGGACAAGCTGTGAAGACATCAATATATCGGAAAAGTTGGTGACTTCATCAAAAATTCAAAAGGCCTTCTTGTACAAAGTAAGACCAAAAATAAACGCCATAATCGTGCTTATTTTTTGTTTCTTTCTTTCTGAAATTGTGATGGTTTCGTATTTTGACGACGAAATTTAATCTTTTTTTTTATTTCTATTAAATATGCACTTATCTGACCGCGATTTGTTATACGCTTTCTTGGTTTTCTCTTCTCTTTAAAACCATCGAATGACATTGAATACCCACAGCCATTATAATCACAGAAAATGACCACGAGTTTGTGTGTACCCGGTACGTCTTATAAATAATTTAATATTTTGAAAGTTACGTACGTCGTCTTGAATATTAATAGAATGTTTAAATTCCGCCAATGCATCGCGGCCGGGCTGACATTGCTGCAGGATGTATTTAAATTCGAGGTAAGAACAGGAAAGTGCTGCTTTGTATTCGAGAAATTCTGACACGATATTTCACTAATTTTATTTATCTAAAAAGAGATTTCAAATAGCACTTATTTTATACTTATCTGTCTGCTTGGTGTAATTCAATAACGTCGTAAAGTTCTAAATTTGTTCGCAGTTGCAATTAACTTTTAACTGCACCTATTCTAATAAATCACACAGAATTATTTTTGGAACAGAGGTTTGCTCTGGAATCATACTTTTATTAATCTTTATTTTAATACCTTTTAATATCTCTCTCGCAATTATTTCCTGAAAACAAAATTATTTCAACTTTTTTATTTATTTTTTGTTAGTTTTGTTGCGCTGAAAAGAATGTTTTACCAGAAATACATTGTTTAATTTATCTGCGTTAAGCTCAAGTAGCATTAAATTTTTTACTTTAATGCAGTGTAATTTCATAACGTTTCAGAGATCTAAATTTGTTTTCAAATGCACTTGGCTTTTAGCCTACATTAGGTACCTACATCAAATTATTTTTGGAAACCAAGTTTGCTCTAAATTCACATTTTTATTGTGTTTAATTTTTTTTATAGCATTTCCGTTTTTTTTATTATTTGTTTACACAAGCAAATTTATTAGGGGTCATGAAAATGGTAAATTTGCCTTTGTTGTTGGAAGTTTGCATTTTTTCACGATTCATTGAACCTGTGGACTTGGTTACTTGCCATTTTGCATGGATGGCCAATATAAATCAGAAAATGTAGATATAAGAAGTCTCTCTGCGTTAACAGAAAATTTTTAAAATTCTAAATGAATTTAGCCATCTTTAGGGTATCATGTTTATTTTATTTTTAGAAGAATAGAAGTCAATAGAAAGTCAATAAAATGACAAAATGCAAAATGAAACGAATCGCCGAATACTAAAATAAATTTGATCCAATTCTTTTACTAACTACCTTGATTATTGCTTCCTTTGTACAAGTTGCATTTTTATGTTGTTTTACTTCGATCTTCGTACTTCGTTTTTTATTGCAGTTTTTACTTTCAAATTATATTTGAAACCATCAAAGCTAATCAGATTATACTTATCAAACGCCAGGCATCACAATGTGTTTATAACCATCACAGCACTTTAAGTATGAGTTTCAGATTATTTAAAATGTTCTACAAATTCTTCAAATATCTCATTTCATCCACCCTTGCTCTGCACCCAAATGGTCTTAATTTGTGTTCTTCAACCGTTTTTACTATATACATATTTTGTCGTTTCAAGTCCTGCCTAATCTTCTAATTCTGTTCTTTTGTCCAATTGTAAAAATTATGTATGAATGTTCGACACATCGTTCTACAGGAGGATTGCAAAATTAGTGCGAAATTTTTAATCATAGTACGCAGACAGCTCAAACAACACGAAAAAATACAAAAGAGAATTCGTATAACAAAAAGAAAATTCCTTTATCCACCTCTTATTCGGCGCTAATGAGATAACAAAAAAAACTTGCTTCTCGGATCGTAGACAGTAAACTTCGCGGGAATGTTGTTTTACTTCGATCTTCGAATACGTAAGATATACTCACCGAACATCATTTATGTGGACGAACATTCAAACAAACGTTCACTATTAGACATTTAGAAATGATTATAACTGTTCGACGTGGCGTTCATTAGCGGCATACAAACGAGCTCGGTGAAAAAGTGATTCTTGTGTTCATGTGCATGTCAGGATTAGTGCAAATACTGCCCACTGCATTGTGAATACACTCCTCTGAAATGCTGTTCTCTCGCCGTTCGTGAATTGCGGCATTTTAATAAGTAATAGAACTATGTAGATATTGATATATAGCTTTATTTCACTCAACAGAATATAGCCCACTTACAGAAATTATTAACACAATAAATTGTGTACGTCATATAAATGTACATTATTTTTATACTTATGTTAACCAATATTATTGAGGACAGCGGCATCATGTCAGCCGGTCTCGTATAGCATTCCTGTAAGCTTGATAATTTAAATGGAAAATATCTACCTCGTGATATACTGTGTTGTATAAGTTTCACATACTGTAAATTGGAGATCTTTTTAAACTATTTGTTTTTGGAATTTTTAAATAAAAGTCGTACGGGAACGTGTTAGAGTTGAAGAAACTCTGAAATCTAGTTCTCTTAAAAAATCAGCGCCATCAATCATGTTGTTTAACAGTTTATAAAGATGTTGCTGCTGCAAATACTGACGTCTCTTTTTAAGAGGTTCACAGTTGTATGTCACTAAAAGTTCTTTATAAGATACATAATTAGGATACATTTTTTTATGTAATAGATATTTTAATCTTAAGTACCGTAATTGAACCCGTTCGGTCATAAGTTCATATTTAACATAGAACGGTTCCCAGACAACAAAAGCACATTCCAATTTTTGTCGTATTAAAGACGAGAACAGAGTGTCGAATGGGTTAGTTGATTTGAAATCTTTTGTTTGCCTGAACACAAATCCTAGTGTTCTTAATGATTCCTTCACTATAGTTTATACATGTTCATTAAAGCATAGTTTAGTGTCAAATTTAACTCCCAAATCTCTAATAACTGTAGCTCTTTCCAGTGAAGTTTCACTCATTATGTAATTAAGTGGTTCAGGACTTGAGATTCTATGATACGTCACTGCTTTACATTTATTGAAATTGAAGTACAATTTAGATTTTAAAGACCAATTTACTAAATTTTGTAGGTCAGCTTGTAATAGTTCACAATCTTGTACTGATCTTATCTGATGGTAAATTTTTAAGTCATCCGCGCATAATAGTACTCTACTAGTTTGGATAGCATCTACTATACCGTTGATGAAAAGTAAGAATAGGAGGGGTCCCAAATTACTTCCTTGCGGAATACCAGAAAATGGAACAAGTTCTTGAGAAGTGAAACCCATGCCTGATACGAACAGTTTTTGTCCAGAAAGGTAAGATTTAAGAAATTTAAGCAGAGATTCATGGAATCCGATACCTGTTAATTTACTTAAAAGAATACCGTGATCTAATTTAGCGAACGCCTTGGAGAAATCAGTGTATAATACATCAACTTGTACTTTCTCCTCCAAAGCGTTGGGGACATATTGAGTGAAATTGCACAGATTACTTACAGTGAATCTTCTTGGCATGAAACCATGTTGATAGGGAGAGATAATATTTTTAACCCCTTCGAAAATGCGGTTATACAAAATTGTTTCAAAAATTTTTGCTGGGGTAGAGAATATCGCAATAGGGCGATAGTTACAAATTTGAGTTTTGTCACCTGATTTAAAAGCAGGATAAATTGTAGTTTCTTTCCACCTGTCTGGAAAGTCATTTTGAGTGATACTCAGATTAAAAAGCACACACAGTGGTTTTACAAAGTGCTCTTTACAGCCCTTTATTATGTATCTTGGAATGCCATCACGACCAATGACAAAATTATTAAGATGTTGTATAGCATCATCCACTTCTTCTTCATGTATGGCGTCGATAGTAATTAGTAGTAGTAGTAGATAGTAATCATATTAGCTTAGCTCAACTGTATACGACTTATTGCGACGTTAACAATAACGCTTTTATTGGCCTCTCGACTTCGGCAAAGGTCACTGCTCGATCGCACTTCTCTTTTTTGTTGCGATGAAATTTCCTCTTCTGGACCTACCTCAAAAACATAGACGTACGATTATTTCTTGCCCGATTTTCAGCCGCGATTTTCTCGAAGTGTGTAAAACGTTCCTTAAGGACATGTAAGTTCAATCGTTCATATTTATGGTGATGTATACAGGTTTTAATTTCTGCAGTTATTTCAAAAACACCCGGTATATGATGTGACTTTGGTTTTTTTGAAGATCCTTTTAAGGAATAACAATAATTTATTTGTTTGTAAAACACTTTTGCTATCCAAAGCATTCTGCTGTTTTGTCTGATTCGTCTGTTCGTAATAACATTTACCTCTTCCTACCCTAAGGCAACTAAATAAAGTATTTTATTTTATTTTTATAAAAATATGCAAAATATAAATGTCAAAATGATATGTATTGCCACTTTATTTTTTTGAATGATTGATAATAAGTGGATTTGTCTTTTGGAACTTCCCCTAATATTCTAAAAAAAAAGATTTATACCAGCATCCATTCAAAACAAAATAACAAAATAAAGGTTATACAAAGCACGAGCATAACCTCAAATATGACAACTGTCAATTTATTATTTATTTCTCAGTGTATCCAACCACAGCATAAAATAGCACCAATCTTAGGCTGCTGTAATTACGAATTCCGTTGATCACCCGGTACTACTTACTATGCGAAAAATAAAAAGTTGGATGACGGTGATGTCATTTTTAACTCATCCCAATTTTTGAGGTGCATTTTTTTACCGATAATCATCGATTCATAATTTGAAAATACTGAAAATTCTAATTACTTGGAGTGAAGTTGCATTTATTTGTTTTAAAAAATCCAGGCGCTTTGTGAAAGCGTTCAAAATGTTTTTGACTGTTAGTATCTATTAATAGGCGTCGACGGCGTCGTACGAATCAAAAAATGTTCTTTTACGGCATCGTGCACAATCTTCGAATCGTCATTCAAAAAGTCGAGGCGGCTGCATACACTCGTTAGCTATGTCAGCAGTTCTCAAAGTGCGTCCGTTTCGCGTCCTCGTTCAAACAGGCGTGCGCGAGAGCTTAGCCACCTACACTCCTTAGTAATGCCAGCAGTTCTCAAACGGTTTGGAGAAAATCTGTCAATGCATTTTTCTCAAAGACTATTAACTTGTTGTTAAGGAGATATGAGATTAATCGATGCCATTTAAGGCCGACGTGCACTTATCCTACTCGGCCGGCAGTGCCCCGGTCCACGCCGGCCGGCATTTTATTATTTACCTATTTTTATATGTAACAACGCACACTAATCAGAATCGCATCACTCCGCACGGAATCGGCCCGTACGGAATAAATCGACTAAAATATTAGCCGGCTGCCGAGATTGACTTACGCTTCCTATCATTATTTTTTAACTTTTCTTCTTCCTCTTCATATAATAGCGCCACAATCACAATTTTAGGATCTAAATGAGCATGATTAGTGTGCGGTCTTACATATAAAAATAGGTAAATAATAAAATGCCGGCCGGCGTGGACCGATGCGTTGCCGGCCGTGTAGGATAAGTGCGCGTCGGCCTTAATAGTGATGTACAGGTTTTCTTTACGTTTTGTACCCCATCTAGAGTTTTTATTTTAGGAGTTAGAGGAAGACTTTAAATGCAAAAGTCATATTATTTTGGTAAAAAATATAAAATTGGAAACTTGATATTTCTTTACTTTAATCTGATTGTATAATAAGGGTGTTCTTTTACTGTGTAGAAATATTTAAACCTGCAATAAATATATCACCATGAATGGCAACGATTGATGTTCTTAACATAAATGTAATAATTGAAGTTGATTCTTGTCCGATAAAAATTGTAAGTACAAAGTTTTCAGGAGTCACTCCTGACGAAGCTATAAATCTATAGGGAAACGTTGAGTGTGTTCTCATCATATTTATGTCCGGTTCAAGATTAAAAAACTTTGTACTTATCACAGGGCGGATAGAAAAAAGTGTGACACTTTACTATTGCAACGAAGCGGTGCGATGTTATAAATAGATTGTGTTCACGCCTCAACATATTTGTCGGCTCAACGCGTCTAGCTGATAGTGAACAATCGGTAAGCCAAAGAAATAATGCATTTGTTAGGACGGCATGATTCACAATAATGTCGCGGTTGACTGCGGTGCTCGGACACAATGCGCACGAGAGAGTGTGCTGCAGAGACGTGTAGTGTTTCTATTTAATTCAAATCAACTAAATTGTTGCTTCTAAATTCAAGAAAGAGCTGTTATTAGCTTCTGGAATTATATTCGCGTTGTTACCGTGGCGATATTAAACTGATTGATTAAAAATCACGTATAAGCGGGCGGAATATTTAACGCTTCGATTTAGACCCCCACGTCGAGTCGGATTGCCGCTGTCTAAAACTGGTTTCAAGCAGTTCACTTTCTTAGATCCTCCGTTTGGTATTTATAAATGTAATAGTTTTCGAGAAAAATGCAGTGGCAGATTTCACTAAACCGTTTGAGAACTGCTGGCATAGCTAAAAGTGGAACGCGACCGCCTCTTCAATTACGACCCGCAGCCGAAGTAGCTCAGGGTCAGTGCCTTACTGGATCTTGCGCAAGAACGACGTATATCAGCGCCGCTCCGATCAGCTGGTCAGTCAAAACGTTCACAATTTAAATTAACTTCACTGCAAGTAATTACAAGTTTAAGTATTTTTAAATTAGAATCTAGTGCAATTCAAGAAGCTGCGGTTCGTAATCGCCGAACAAATTAAAAGCGATGTACAAACAAATTGTAATTTCTCATTCCATATTATTTTTAAAAGACTTATAAAAATTTGACATTTATTTTTTCCATGGACCGTAAGTAGTAATACTTTCATAGCCAGCAGCGAGATTATAGCAAAAGTTTATTTACGTAAAAGGGTGAAGGAAGAACATTTTTAACGCGCTTGCCTAGTTGGTGATAAAACAAAAAAATATAATATTACTTCGCTCAGTGAATTAAAATTTTAAATAAAATAATAAACGATATCAGAGATTATTATTATTATGAAACGTTGCGCTGAAGATCGAGTGCGGTATCGGTGGGTGTGTTCATACCGAGAGGAAGGCGAAGTCGACCTTCGTATCTTTCTCGCACATTTCAGTGGTTCCAAACAAGTGGTCCATCCGAAGTTTTTTGGCTATGATACGGTAGCCACCAAAAAATACCCGCAGAAGTTAGCATTTCGTGTACTTACACTGAGGTTTTTGTATTTGCATACAGTAAAAGAACAGCCTGTATATCCGATTTTCCATTATTTCGTGTTTACTGAATTCTATTCTAAATTTATTTGTCTGTTAAGTTTTTTCATTTTGTTTTTAAGTGTTCAAGTCCATACGTGATGTTGCAACACATCACGCTGTTCACATTAGATTTTCATAAAAAGTCGATTTAAATTTTAAAACCGTTCAAAACAGACCTAATTCAACCCATGAATTGCCCATTGAATGACCATTAATGTGTTTGAAATATTATAACGTTAGAAAGTTTTATGCAGTACGTGTCATACTATTATCGTTATGTAAGTGTCAGTGAAACGACAAACATTTTTTCTTGAATGACTAATACATAAATTTCAAACAAAACATTTAAGCTAATTAATATGTGACGCACTGAAATGGTTTAGTTTAATCCCGTTATTAATTCTGAATAGAAAAATCAGATTTTCGTCATTTAACTAATGCGTTTTAATTAAAGCGTCACGTGTGTATTGATTATAAATTGAGATAAATTAAGTCCTTGCTTAGATGACTAAAAAATTAAAAAATCAAACACTTTCAGATTTCTTACTCTCGGCAATAAATGAGGAAATCGAATAGATTCTCCCAGTTTTATTTTTAGGATTTAAATTGCAATTTAATCTGCAGGAATTCACATATAATCACTGCTCTGTTTTTCTTGTGGACAGGCAATAAATAATCCCAGTCTGATTCTCGGATTTGAAGTTTTTATTTTCGTGCTAATCCCATAAATAGCGTTTATTTATTACTTATTGTTCGTGTTGTAAATGGGGATTACGTGTAGAAAACCGTCGGAACTTCAAAACCGCATGTTTACTTTCTTGGTTGCAACGTTTTTTTCTTGCAGATTGCAGTGGAAAAATCCATTCACCTTCGGTTTTTCGCAAGTAGGTTCTTTGTATTTTGATAAGAGAAAATTTTACTGTTTTTTGACATAACGCATTATCTTTCCCTTCCGTATTTGTTTATCTGTTTTCTTTTTAGAAAAGAAAGCTTGATAAACGTGAAATATCAAAGTATTATCAGAAACTAAATATTTTCAATATTTACATACATTATGTTCATCGAAAATAAACGATTTTTAAAGTTTTTAGAATTGCGTTTAATTAGAACTACATGAACTTAAAAATAAATAATGGAAAGATAAAAAAAAATTTTTTTTCTTTCATGCGTTGTTTGACACGAATAAGTTTGTTATAATTTGAAAGCAATGTATTTTTAATTGTGTGTGAGCAGTCAATGCTTTGCATTTTCTGGATTGTTTTTTATTTCTCCTTGAGTTTGTAGGTTTGTATTAATATTCGTCTTTTCTCGTGTGGTGTTTATTTCATGTTGCTTTGGAATTCATTTTTTCTTTAAATTCGAATAAGTAAATATATTATTCATTCAAATTTAGACAATTAAAAAAATTCAATTAGCACTGTTTTTATACAAAGTGATCAATTAAAAATTCAGGATGGCTGTCTCTGACAAACACTGGTCGCACGAAACAAATCAAACTCATTTCAAAATAAGAGTATTTATGTAAAATTTAACCCCACCAAAAGTCAAATCTAAATGTCACACCGTTTCTACGTAATCCCGTTTGGTGCAATACTTTTTTACGCAGCCTGTATACTATACATTGACGCATTGGTTCAAATCACTTTGTACAAAAAAGGAATGACTATAAGATTCTATTTGCAACTGAATCTAAGAAAAAATCATCAAAAAACGATGAAGGGGGTTGAATATGTCGAGTTTAAATGACTTGTACACTAATGCTTAAAAGTTTCGAAATGAAAAGCAATAAAATCGTTGGAATTTGAACCTTATTGAAACGGGCCTAATGTATTTCGAACCTTAAGGAACAGAGACACTATCTCCGCACCCCGATAGGAGGGTTGTTTACTTAGGTCCTATTAAACCCCGGCCGGTGCAGATGTTTATGGTTTGTTGAATTTCGTTGCCAGTATTTGGTTCCGAGTATTTATTGAGGCGGCGCGCGGTTGCGAACGCGGACGCGGTGGCGAATTTGTTTGTTCTCTTTTGCTTTAACTTAAAAATTGAACAAAAAATGTTTTTTTTTTTAATTAGAATGTTTTATATTGTTAAATAACAGGATTTCAGATCATATTATAAAGACACATAAATGTTAAATTGCTATAAAGGATCGACGATGTTAATTAATCTGAAAAATTATAATTATACCAAATTTCTGCCTTTATACACTTCTGGTTTGTTTGACTTCACAAAAATTTTATTCGTTCGTAGTTTGTGTATGTTTTTCTGTGGAATCTAAAATTTTCATTATGAGAAATACATAAATAGATTTTTAGTAAATTTGAAATACAGGGTGATTTATTAGCTCACCGACAAGCTTTGCTATACGGAAAGCTCACATAATTTTAAGAAAATAATAACAATTAGAACATATGTTCGATTTTATTTATTTTTAAGTGAATAGAAGACCTCAAAATTTTGATTCTAGTTATTTTGTCCCGTTCCTCTGTACAGCTGTTTCAGTCCTATTTCAGTCCTATGTCGTGTTTTCGGACGAGAAAGTCTTTTGCTCGAATGAATTATGAAAGCCATACGTTTACAGAAGTAAGATCACACGCTTCGATCTAAATCATATCGTCAAAAATAAGTCTAGCGGGAGAATATCTTCGGCTTATTGGGGCTGGATCTCCTCTCATGGGACCGGAGATTTAATTCGAATTCCAGCGAAACTAACTGCTGTGACATATATTCTTCTTCTAGAAGAATATATCTTCTTCTTCTAGAAGAATATATCTTGCCTTTAGCTTACGCCAACGGCGGCACTATAACATTTGTGCAAGACAATAGTAGCGTTCATACAGCCAGGGTAGTCAAGGACTGGTTTATTGAACATCCAGAAATAGAAGTTCTAGATTGGCCGGCAAAGTCACCCGATCTTAACCCTATAGAAAATGTGTGGGCAACAGTTATTCGGAATTGGGAAATTGAGCATATAAATCGAAATCACCAATTATTAAATAATGAAATCTTGAATATCTGGGACCAATTAGGTAATGGACCACTGGGCTCAAATGTAATAAATTCCATGCAGAGAAGACTGGAGGAAGTAATTACAAATGGCGGTTACTACACACATTACTAATTTATAATTAAAATATATATTACACCATTATTGATCAATTTTTTTATGTAAATATATGTATAAGTGAATTATTGTTTTGTTAATTTTTACTTTAGTTTTGTTTTTACTTGTAATAAGTTTTTCGTTGTTCTCAATAATAGAGTCTTGAATACTTTTTCCAGTGTATGTTATTCTTTTTTATACGGTATCATATAATATTGTAAGAATTTACAGTGAAATAAATTTAAAATAACTTAATTTCATTTAAATAATAAGTTTACTGATGATACTTATTGATCGAATAATTAACTCATTAAAATTATTCAGAATCATACAAATTTAGGAAACTTAACAAATATAGTATTAAACTCCTAGAATATAGAATGATATGTGTAATACTTAAAAATTGCAATACTTGCGTTAAAAATAATATACATATTTCATTCTACGCCACAGAGGAGAAAATAATATTCTTCTTTTTAGTTTCTTCTCAAATCTGACATCAGTAAAATAAGTTGAAAAGTTCATCCACAAAGTTTGGCATGTTTTCATTAATCTAGAAGTTAAGAGAAAATGATTAAATCGTATAACGTTTATTTTGTGAAAATATGTGAATGATTTTTGAGTATTTGAGAAACTATATAGAATGAGCTAGATTATTTAAATTTGTTTCTTATTATAATAATATAAATGCTAAGAAGTTCTGCTCAACAAAGCTATTAATTAGTTGCAAAACATATGTGTATTTAATGAAACTAGAAAGTTAAATTTAATTAACGAAAAATAACAGATTTTATTTTATTGTCTTATTTAATTTCAATTGCCAAAGTTTCAGAAATTTTAATTTCATAATGCACACATTATTTACTACACATGTTATAATATTTAGAAAATAAATTTTGTTAAATTTCTTATCCATCCAACTACAATGAAAGTCTGTCTAGCAGATTATTCAAGTTGGTTGAATAAGTTCGCATCTGTGTTAAATCGCTGTGTTTGCGATGACCGGTTTTATTATCGGGGTACCGGGTACGGTTGTAAAAGCTATAAGGTTCATAATTGCAAAGCATAAAACTTCTTACTGCCAGTGGCATGTCTCGTACTCCGAAAACTTTATAGCAGAAGTGTACACAGTATACATTGACCATTCATGCAAACCAGTTTTCAAATGCGTTGTGTATGCACATATAACATCAACCAAATGTATCTTGTGTATGCAGGGCTAATGCATCTTTATATTTAATCCAAATTAAAACTCATGGAGATCGTAATACTTTATTAGTTAAGTTTTTTGTGCGTTCACAAATATTACTTTTACGTACAATACAGGATTATAAGGCAATAAGATGGCGCATTCAGTTGGGGCACACAAATGTAATAAATAATTATGTTATCTCATGCTGAAGGATTAAGCACCGTTCTCTCTCGCACACTGATGTTTTGCTTCCCTGCATTCAGCTATCGCTGTTGCACATTGACCATACGCTTTCCTGCACATACCAACGTACAGCCGAATACTCTGATTGGGTCAGCTGTTATATTGTCCAACGTGCTTATACATAATTATTCAGTTTATTCCAGTTTTCACCAACCATTATTTTTTTCTTAAACGAATTTACAACATCCTTTCATTATCCACAAATAACTAATAAACGAATACGAAATAGTTATTGTTCTTTAGATGAAAGGGATGTCACATATAATTTGTTGCCGAAAACGCACTGCTTCCAGAAAGTAGTAAAGCAGCAATATCTGAAACATCTGTAACAAAAGAATGTGTGTATGAAAATTATATAAACGGGTTAATTTTAAGAACAAATCCAATCATTTTACCTTCAGGTCATTTTGAACCACTGAAGAAGTTCATATTTGAGAATCTTGAGCATCCCTTCTGCACCTGGCTAGTTTGTAATATAAGTATTAAGAGAACATGCAGCAGCGTAGAAATTGCTTGCAATGCCATGATAAACTTTACATACAATTCGAGTTGGTGAAGTTTGGCTAGGAACATTCCATTGGACCATATGAATCATCTACAAAATAAAATTAAGGTTAAACACGAATATTTTACTCACACACAACTCCAATTTGCAAATGTCAAACGGGGAACGGAATCCCAAGTGATAGCTGGTACACATTTGGAAAAGGCGCTAATATTCGAGTTTAAAATTAAGTATAATATTACTTACCTAATACAAGCTGGCAGCAGACCTTGGCAAAATACCTTAAAGTAATTAAAAATCATAACGAGGGAGAAATATTTGGTCGATTTGATCAGCTGTCACAAACTGAATCGCTTTTTTCATTCAAAATTCACGTTCACGTTCCTTGTAATTTCTGTGTTTCATGTCTTAAAGTAATCCCATAAAACTGGAATAATAGCACTTTTAAATGATGTGTTTCTTCGTAAGATGCAAATATAGCCTCTTGCACAAGGTATAATTTCACAATTATTCATTAATCTAATGCGGCTGATGTTTTCTGAGCATTGAAGCGGTAACACGTCATCGAAGTGGTCAGCGTATTTCTTTTCTAATTCCTAAGGTCCATTTTATTAAAGAGCATAAGTCTCTTTTTACTTATTTTTGAAATAAACAACTAGCACATATAATCACACCACTTCTTAGCTTTGACAGCAAATGACACTTCGACGCCATTTTTAATCGCATCGCTTGCATCGTAAAATTTTTACGATTAAAAATTTAACAATCGATGTTGAATCGATTCATATACGTTGAATGCTAAACTGTATGTAATCATAAATCGATTGTGAATCGATTGTATCCGTTGAATGCTCCTTATGTATAATGTGTCAAGACAGTTGTCATTTTTATAAACGCACACAACTTTTCTAATCAAGAATTAACAGATACTCTCATGGTGTATCGTGGAGCTTGTGAAAATGCTGAATGGAAGCACGAGGACTGCGGTTCGTTTCTTAATCGTATTTTACCCAACAGGCATACATTTCAATCAACTGTCCAAATTCTCCAGGATCATAACTCATTTCAACTTTCAAGCCCAAGACTGTGGCAGACCTCGTACTCAATGTTGAAAAAAAAACATTTTGGATGCTGTAACTGTTGCTAGTACAATTACCCGATAACACGCACTCCAGCAAGGAGTATCGCATTTGACAGTTTGGCAAATTTTAAAAGGGCCGGTTGCTCAGTCACAGTGTAACGTTAATCTTCAGTTAACTTTCATCTGTTACCATGTAAAAAGAAAATTGAAGATTAAAGTTAAATTGTGACTGAACAACCGGGCCAAAGTGCAACAGTTCGTTGGCCTAATGTGTTAACCTGCCAAGTCCACTTTTGGTCGACTTTTATTTTTTGATGCAATTAAACGGTGTACAAGTTTCTACACCGAATGATAGACGGAGAAGTGACATGTGATTTCAAATTTCTGAAATAATCGATGACATGTAATACTGCTGTACAACCAAGCGCCAAATCTCGAACGGAATACCTGACAAGTCCCGAATAATCGGCCATTTAGTACAGAAGTCATGTGAATACCAAATGGCATTGTTTTAATTTAGTTTACTTATGCCCGGTTTCTGAAACGATAACTATATAAACATATAAAATAGCGACATCTTACTATCGCTTTTTGACCTAACATTGCATTTGCGAATAAATTGGGCAAGTCGTTTTTGGTCTGCAGTGGGAATGTCGAGCTACGTTTCTGCTGAAGAAGCCCCAAGCAGGGCTGAAACAGCTGTCCAGAGGCTGCTCGAGGTTCTCACTGCAATCAAAAACGATTTGCACAAAAATTTTTCTGATAACTATATAGAAAAATTTTTGAAAAATTTTGTGCAAATCGTTTTTGATTGCAGTGAGAACCTCGAGCAGCCTCTGGATAGCTGTTTCAGCCCTGCTTGGGGCTTCTTCAGCAGAAACGTAGCTCGACATTCCCACTGCAGACCAAAAACGATTTGCCCAATTTATTCGCAAATGCGATGTAAGAATGATGAACATATAAAATAGCGACATCTTACTATCGCTTTTTGACCTAACATTGCAGTAGGATAGACAAATTGTTAGGTCAAAAAGCGATAGTAAGATGTCGCTATTTTATATGTTGATAACTATATACTTTAGATAAACATAAATTTTTCTTGACATATAATTTTATAAGGGGTCTATTCTGTATCAAGACCGTTAAATTTAAAGGGGCGTTAAATTTTGTTGCTACGGTAACAAACAATCATGGAACTGTATTGTTACGTTTCTAGGGCTTAAATTAATTAATTTAATTGAATAGAACACTCGATAACAACTTAAACGTAATTTAATAATGCTTACAATCTAATTTATTTGTAACAATTTATTTACACACTAAATCTAACTTCGACGATCGCTATTTAGAATTCGACTGGCTCCTGAGTCAACCCTGGCTGAATTTATATCCTTTGCTGCCTTCTCGTTCCTTCCAACGCTGGAAAATTCGAGTTTGTTCGATGGTGGCGTGACGGCCAATGACGCATAATAACGAACCGACTTCTTGACGCCTTCAGTGTGACGTAGTGCTGAGTGGCTGGCCACAGTATTTTAAATTTTAAAGGACCTCTAAATTTTAACAGCCCGTTAAAAAGTTACAGAATACGCCCCTAAAAAGTATAAATTGTTTACGTTGCTGCGTATACCCTTTACCTACAGATAAAATTTTGAGAAATGGTTTTTAGAAGTTATGGTGAGTTTATCTTGAGTTTATATCTACATAAAGATTATGTATATTAAGTATCGTTTCAGAAACCGGACATTAGATAAATCGTTATTAATACGAGCAGTAATGAGGGAAAAGAATTCAGGCCACTTAGTGTTGTACAGTTTTTACGTCGAATGTATTATTTATTCCTGCCACCTTTCCGCGACTTCGATGTTCGAATTGTTATTGAGTGGAGGGGAAAGAATGCAATGCGAGAGTTTTCACTTCGCAGAAATTATTGTGGGCGAGGCCGAGTACTAAATTTTCGCGTCGCTTGCGAGATAAGTGGCCCGAATTCTTTTCCTTGATAATAATGAATATTTTATGTAAGCACGGTGCTTTAACTTAAAAGATGCATTTTACAAGGCGAATTTGAACATGTCATAACTGAGAGTGAAAAAAAGTACGTTCAGAATGAATTGTTGCAAATTCTGAAAAACGTTGATAGTCTCATTTAACGTTAAGTCTTAAATTTAGAATGTTATTTGACTAAAAGTAACTAGGATTTAGAAGACGGTACCAAAGTGTCGAATATTCAAGAATGTGAAAATTTGGTTTCTTTTAAGCATTTTTTGAAGATCAGTTCCGCTGATCTATTTTTACTACTACTTTGATTATTACTATTGATAAAAAAGTATTGTTATTACAAAATGTTTGATGTTTAGTTAAGATTTGAGTATTAAGTACCTACATCAGTTTTATTTATATTTGTATGCCAAAATTCATTCAAATGACTAACTGTTAAGTACCAAACTAGTTGTAGACTCTAACAAGTAAAACAGACAAATTCATTAATTTGTGTTTAATACCAAATATAAAAAACGGGATTTTAGAAATTACAAATTCAGAAATATTTAAAGAAATATTAAGTTTTTTCATGCCAGCGTAAAATTCCTTAAAACGGACTAAGCAGGTTAACAAGTTAAGGCGACGAGTTATGTGCGATTACAGTTTTCCTTTGCTGTGTTTAAGGATAATGGAAACCTATAATATTAATCAATAATTTGTCTTCGACAAGTTATAAACGCAATTTCTGTTCAAATTTAGTAAATGTGACATTACAACAATTGACTATTTTATGTGACTTTTTTCGTTTCTATGACAACAGAATTTTCCGGTCTTAACCAGAGGCGGGTATAGATTTTAATATGTAATACGTTAATTTTGAATCAGTTTAGAAAGCTTTGAATAAAAAAAGTCAAATAGAAAAAATATTTCATTAACTGCACTCACTCACACATTTCTGATACACCCAATATATTGGGTTTAAATGACTTGTACATACTTGTATATACAGATACACTCATCCTTTCACAACGATACAATGACACAATGACGTATTGGCCCATCTCAGTCCGTACCAAACAAGGAATGATTACAGAATTCTTCTTGCTACAAAATCATCAAAAGACGATGACAGGGTTGAACATATCGAGTTTAGATGACTTGTAGGTACTCTGTATACACATACTATACATTGACGCATTGATCCAGATCATTTTGTACAAAAAAGGAATGACTATAAAACTCTATCGCACTTGTGCTCATACTCGGAAAAGTACACTTTCTGGCCTAGTAATACTAATAACTATTGTCTAAGTCGCTCTCAGAAGTATTAAAAGTAAAATGTATGGATGCAGTTCCTTCCTGCAAATAAAGTTTAAATGTTAAGTCGATTTTACATTGACTTGAATATTCTTAACTACTAGTTTTCATTAGCTAACATAGCTAGTGAAAGGAGATATGATAGTGCTCTCTATGGGACTTTAAAAGTACATATTATTATCAAAACTAGAATATCTGATAAATTTTATTTAGCCTAATACTGTTCTCCAGGTTAACACTTTAAAAGAAAGTTACTTTAAGAAAGGCATTTTAGTTACTCTTTGGTTTGTATCGTATGAAGTTAAGTATCAAAAAAAGAGGAAACTTAAAAGTTAAGTGTTTTTCACTAGTTAATTGTTGTTTGAAGGCAACATTTTCATTTTTAAAATAACAATGTCAATAATAAAAACTATATTTTTTTTTTAATATTTATCTTCAGGCTTTGATTTTGACAGATTTTATTGTTGCCAACATTATACCAACTTCACAAATTTCTATGTTTTTCTCGGCTTTTGGTGGCTGTCAATTCAATAAATTAAGATTCAGAATGGTTTTCTTCGTTTTGTTATTGTTCATAATCGCCATTTCACTATTCCAGTTTTAAAGATAACTTTGTGTAATAATATTAGGTTGTTCGGAAAAAAAATGTCGTTTTTCCTTCTAAATAAAAACACTTGTATTATACGAAATATATTAATTTTTATTAAACTGCGCAATTGCCATTTTCATTAGTGATCCTTTGCCATCACTCTGCCAGCATTTGTATTCCTCGATGATACCAGCCAACTTCTCTAGAGTTAAGGAATTCTTTATATGCCGTATCGATTTCGCAATATTCTTTAAGATTTCTGTGTTTAAGGAAATATTTCATCGAACAAAACGTATGGTAATCCGAAGGAGCAATGTCCGGACTTTATGCAGAAAGAGGAAGAAAAGTCCATCCAAGCTCCATCAGTTTTTATTGAAACCTAATTGTATTATGCGGTTTTGCATTATCCTGGTGGTGGATCACGTGATTTGTATTTACTAATGTAGGATACCCTAAACGTAAAATATCGTGTACTTTGGTAAGTTGAGCACAACAGACTGCAACATTAACTGTACGGACATTTGAAACAAGGTCAAAATGGACCACGCCAAAGATATTCCACCAAACACTGAACATTATTTTTCGTTCAAAACGATCTTTGTCCACGACTGAAAAAGATACTTGTCGAGGATTAAGCCACTGTTTATATCAGTAGGGATTCTTACAAGAATCCATATTTCTTCATAAATCATGTTTTGTTACAGAAAACGATTGTGGCGGGGAGTTTGGAGTAATTTTGTACAAATGGTTAAAGTGTTTAGGTTGAGATTCGTTTAAGTTAATGGGAAATTTTTGTAGAATGTTTAATAATCGTACTACGACCTCTTAAGTGGCACCAAATGGTTGAATTGAATGCACCCAACTGTCAATCGATGTGTTGTAGTAATCGTATTTTCTTTAATAAATTTCAAGAAAAAATTGGTTAATCTTCAAAGGGCAACCCGAGGTAGGACTCCTTGGAAGAGTAAAATCGCCATTTCTAAACTTGGTAAATTCATGTTGGCCATGTCTTACATTAAGAGACCCTTTGTCTTCTTCTTCACAGATATTCTAAGCCACTTGTGTAGCCGTACTTTCCTTCTGAAACTCGTATAACAATAAGTTCAAGAATTCTTCGTTTTTGGCTATTCTTTGTAAGAACAAACAATTAAGTACGGGTTAACATTTGCGTAGTATATTGTTTAGAGAAGTATACTCTTCAATTTGCAAATAAAGAATTATATCTGGCTACATTCGAAATAAGAATTATTTGATAACGAAAAAAACGACATATTTTTCCGAACAACCTAATACATTTTCATGATCTTCATCTGTATTTTTTTCTTAATGGCAACTTATAGATAGTGCAGAATAAAAATTGACTTTATCTATTAATTTTGTATTTGGTTTCAGATCATCGACGGATTTCTCATCCCATCTGAGAATTTCGCCGAAGAAAAACAGGAGTTAATTTGCAATGCTTCGGACGTCATAGATTCAAGCAAGGAAAGAACGGAAAATTTGGCTCGTTCTAATTATATAAAATGTAACGTCGAACCGGATGCCGGTATTATTATCGAAGGGAAAAGTCACCACCGCTTCCTGCGTTTAGAAACGCTGGGATGGTCTCGTCGAGTTCGACTTGCTGAAGTGTTTTTAACGCGTTTGATTCGTGCGGTTGTGTTCATCGTGTTCTTCTAAAAATTAGAGTTTAACAATAATGGAGGAAGATCACCAAATGATTGACGTTGTTGATACCGCCTTGCTGAAGAACAGCGGACCGAAACGCGTGCCGTCTATTGAGGCCTTAAATAGTGAAATGCCCGGTCGTGGTTATCAGAAAGATAGGGGGAGGAGGGTTATTAAAACATTGTTGAATCGGTTGAAAATTAGAAGGACTGCAAGTGCCGATATTACCGAACCTGATCCCACTTATAAAGTCGCTTATTTGGGAAATGTTGTCACCGGATGGGCCAAAGGTGAGTAATTATTATCTCTGCTAGTTTTAAAATAAAAATTATATCATGCGTACGGTATACAGGGTTAAAAATAATTAAAGGGCCACCATGGGGATCTCGTAAACCATAAAGGATAGAAAGACGATTAAATTACAAAAAAGTTGCGCTATTTCGGAGCCTATCCAGGGTTGGAAAAAAAACTCTTTTTTTTAAAAAAAAACAAAACTTCTGTTTTTTTTTGTTTTAAACAGTTTTTTTTTGTTTAAAACATGTTTAAAATTGACCCTAAATTAAACAGGTTTTAAACAAAAAAAAACAGCTGTTTAAAACAACTTTTAAATGTTTAAATTGCCCTTACAGCTTACATAAAAAGATATATATTATTATTATTATTTGATATTTGTGTAAAAAGAAGAATTTATTAAAATTCGATCTCTAATTAAAAGAAAGATGAAAAGTTTTGTAATGTTAGATTATGTACCCTTTTAAAAATAATGTATGTACGTTAACAATAATTTAAATAATTTAAGGCAGAGCTTGATTTATTTAGGATCTACGGTCGTGGTGTTTTAAATGATTTTCAAAGAAAGTATGAAGTATTTGGTATCAACATACTGAGAAAAACATTCCCAATAAAAACTAAAATCAAATACAATCCAAAGAAGTATTTTTTTCAAATTACTTGATCGCATTAGAACTAAAATACATGACTCGTGGCTTTCTATACTGGAAAACAAAAGTTTCAAATATGTAAAAACATGTAGGACGTTCAATTTAAAATAACAAAGTTGATAATACTTCCGGCGAAACCAAAAGTCCAGTAGGTATAAGTCTGAAAATTCAAATTAAATTTTTGTTTAATTCATCGTTTTCAAATTTTAAACAAACCTTAAAATTCTAGAAGGGCGAATATACGGCCTTTGGACACACGGTAGAAATTCAATGAAGACAAATGAAACGATAACATTATAAATAGTTTAAACAGCGACATCCTACGATTACTTTTTGACGAAACATTGCATTAACATTAACAAATTCAAGCCTGTTTGTTACATAATAACTCATCCCGTAGCCCATAGTATGAACAGGGAAGCGGAGGACCCAGTATGTTTCAAAACTTAATGTAATAATAAAAGGTTAAATATTGAAAAGGTATTTTAAAATTTTACAATATAAGTATTATTCTAGTGATCAGTAATAATTAATGAATTGATTTTAATCAATCTAATGCAATTTAAATTTAGTTTAAATCAGAGCTACAGTGTAGTCATCACGTCATCAGCTCAGCCACGCATTGTCTACAATTATTGAAACAATTGATATGAGAGCAAACTAAAGTTTAAAGTTAATCTGTCAGTGAAATACAGACCCTAAACAATTAATTTCTGGTTACATAGTATTACGTTGCAAAAATAAAACACTTATATCAAAAGAGTTCCATTTTAGCTTAAAATTATAAAAAATGAATTTAAAACATTATCAAAAAAAAAACATGTTTAAAACATTTTGTTTAAAACAGATGGTATGTTTTTAATTCGGTGTTTTAAACATGTTTTAAACACTATGTTTTAAACAGTTTGTTTTAAACTTTCCAACCCTGAGCCTATCAAAATATTAAAAAAAAAATCTTTTCAACCTTCACTCGTTTCTGAAATGTCTTCAAAAAAATTCTAATTTTCAAAAATCTCGAATATCTTCCTTATTCATCAAAATAGAATCACGAAATTTGATATTTTTATGTCAAATTCGATGAGCAATCCAATAGAGTCCGAAGAAATAGGTTAGGATTGCCAGTTTCGCAAATACGACTGTCAACCGCCTTTTTTCTTAGAGACGCTATCTTGGGTTTCATACCACGTGATACAAAAACAAAATCTGTATACGACCATACGACACACACTTTTGCTTTTATTTTAAAACAAAATATCATGATACCACAAAAGATTCTGAAAAAAGATATATCTAGTAGGCGGATGCGTGTAAACATTCAGAATTAAAATTATTATTAAATTAATAAATCTTATTCTATTACGGTACTTATCTACGTATTAACATAAAAAAATTACTTTTTAACAAGAATTCTTAGTACCCTAATGTTTTGTTTTAAAACAAAAGCATAATTGTTCATATGGTCGTATTAAACAATTTTTGTTTTTCAAAGTGGGATGCGATCTCAAAAAGTTTGGGAACCTATGTATAGATGATGCTCTAATCAAACGAGTTACCGTTGGCGGAATATTTGAATCGGCCCAGTATACAACCTGTCCCAATATACAACAGCCTCCCCTACCCTAGGTTATGTGGAAACCAGTTTTTTCTTTGTGTGAACTGTAAAATGACCGTCGTCTGCTAATTTGCCATTTTAAGAGGTTTAATTTCACTAACTGAATTTAATTACACCGCAACGTGCGTCATGGTCGCAAATACGTGCAATCGACTTTAATTTCCTTAATAACATTGTTTTTGATGAATCTGCTAACGTTTTTTTTTTAACAAAACCGGTTAGACAGGAAAAAGTACTAATATCACAAGAATAAAGAAAATATTTTATTATAATTTTGACGTCTGAACTAAAATGATTTATACAGGTTGTTATCGAATATGATGACAATAATTATACCATGTACGGACGACACCAAAATATTACAATTTAACCTAATTTTTCTATATACAAAAGTTTTTCATTATTCAGGTATAATATCTCAAAGAGACAATTTGGGAAGCATATTTTCACTGAAACGGGTTTAGGTACAGGGTTGAAATTTGATATGCAGGACATGTGTAATACAGGAATGGATATGTCATGTCATGCGGAAAATTGAGTATTCTTCAGCAGTGGCGTAGATCCAGAGAAGCAGGTTATCATTTTAGTAAATAACTTTCTTGTAACTTAAAAGAAATTGTAATAAACATTGAAAAGTTTGATTACATGCTGCTTTTCATTTTTAGACAGTTACATACAGTCGGGGACAAAATTGTGGGTACGGAAGAAAGTTTTATCGTATTTGAAAAGGACATATAAACATAATTAAAATATAAACAAAAATAATCAACTGAACAGTCTATTGACAACTAAATATTCTAGCAAAAAAAGTGAAAAGATAAACGAAAAAACAAGTACTTTATTATAATAACTTAATAATTTCTGAAAGAAGAAGTGGACAAAATATGGGTACAATTTCTTTTTTAAATTTGTATTACATAAATTTCACCAGAATTAATATTTTGTATGACCTCCCTTGGCTGCAATGACTGCTGTAAGTCGCCGTGGTATGCTGTCAATTAAATTTGTTATTATTTCTGCTGGAATTTCTTCCCCAGCAGCGATCAGTTTGTTAAAGTAAGATGTGGCATTTGTTACTCCTTCTCGTGAAATTTTGTCGTCTAAATAAGCCCACAAGTGTTCAATTGGGTTTAGATCCGGACTTTGAGGCGGCCACTGAAGGACTTCAATGTCATTTTCTTGGAAATAATTCTTAGCAACTCGCGAAGTATGCTTGGGATCGTTATCCTGTTGAGAAATAAAGTCGTCAAGGTCCATCTTTTCCAGCGAAGGATACAAATTTTCTTCCAAAATTTGTACGTATGATATTCCTGTCATCGTACCTTCTTCTATTCTAGCTAAATTTCCTACGCCGCTTTTACTAAAACAACCCCATACAAGAACATTGCCGCCTCCATGTTTAACTGTAGCTTATACCATTTTAGAACTTAAGGTTTCTCCTGCTCGCCTCCATACTCTACCTCTTCGTTTTGACCAAAAAGTTCAAATTTACTTTCATCCGACCACACCACTTTTTCCCAATAGGCTGGGGGTTTATTTACATGTTGTTTTGCAAATGCTAATCTTTTTCCTTATTTCGTTCACTAATGAATGGTTTCTTTCTTTTTAAAAAAACTTTGAAGGCCAACCTCCTTATTCTCTCTTTTAATTGTTTTAGTAGAAACGTTTATATTGACACTCTCCCTCACTTGGCGAGCACTTGCACTAGGATTTTTTTTCATTTCCCGCACAATTTGGGCATCGTCTCTTGGTGTGGATTTTCTTTTTCGCCCTCGACCCGCGATATTTTCAGTTCTATTAATGGCTTCAAATTTTTTACAAATACGAACAACAGCATTTTTTGAAACTTTATACTTTTTTGCTAATTGTCCGTAACTTATACCCACTTTTCGGTCTTCGACAATAGGTTTTCGAATTTCCAAAGCGATTTCTTTTCTGGGAGCCATGAGAAATTTATAGTTTAAAAACGAACTTTCTTAGGACATTTCACTATTAATTACTAACTCAATAAAAATGCCGCTTTTCAGATTAATCCACTAATATTGTGTGCACGCTAAAATAGTTCTGATAAAACTAAAGCTGCATTTTTGTACCCATAATTTTGTTACTTTTTAACTAACCTGTAGACAATTAAGTTTAAAAATGGACACGATTTCAAAGCAAGTTACTGTAGTCTACTATAGGCCAAAAAGTAACATCATGGCTATTATTACACAAAGATGGCAGCGCCAAAAGCAAGGTACTGTAAGTTTGAAAAAAAATTTTAAAAATGGAAATACCTCTGAAACGGCTAATTTTTCTTGTATCATATGTTGAATAAAATAAGTTTAGAATTTCATGAGGAATTAAAAACGCAAAAAAAAATGTAATGTAATCCATTTAAAATAAGAAAGTCGACAGTAACTTCCGGTACAAGCGGAAGTGTCCGAAAGTTGAAAAAAGCATACTTTAATAGACCATTACCGCTAACTTATAACTGCAAAATATGAAATAGAAATTCAAAGGGTAAGTCCGTAAACTTTTAACAAACCGGTTCCTTGAATCACCCTGTATATTCCAGTTCGTCTTATGAATTTAAGAGCGAGTTACGCTCCCGGTTTCATTCGCTGCGCGATATAGAGTAAACGGTTCATCGCACGTAAAAATGTATAAGAACTTTTTTGTGGGGAATTGTCTAATCTTATAATAACCCGAATTGTCGTCAGACTAATAGGAAGCGAGATAATAGTGAAAAACCATTTCTCTTGATTTTTAACCTTAAATAACGCGTGAAGCCTGCTTGCTATAGATGGGGACTTTTGATATGTTATTTATAATGGCTACATAAAACTGAAATTCAGGTAGGTTGAATTTTTTCGGAAGCTACCGCATTTTTTAAACTTATTTTACTGGACGTAGCAGATACATTCCAATTTCATTTCCGTCCCCAAACATTAGTTTAACATATATTGATAGATCTTTATAGTGTAACAGGTAAACTGTTCAGCAAAATTCAGAACAGTGACATCAGTTTTCGCCTTGGAACCACAGAGATTACAATTCAATTTAGATGAGAAACTGCGACTTAATACAGTGTATATTACTATACCTTTATCCTCAAAATGAAAGCTTCTGGGATGTTTGTTGTTTATGTTATTTAATGTGACCTCCGCCTATCTACATTTCTTCATAATCGTTTTGATTATTCCTCATTGGCATTTTTAGTGTTAGCCGTTTTTCTTATCTACTTCTAGGTATTATATCCTTCTAATATCTTGGAAGAGATTCATTTAATGGTAATGGAACGTATTCATTATGATCCATCTGGAAACCATGTTTTTTCTTTGCTTCATCAACGCAATAATGACGAAACAAATTATTACAATAATAAAACGTTCCGTGTGATGAATTAAATAATTTAACGACCTGGCAGTGGATTTGTGATTATGATTTCAATTGATCGGGCTGCAAATAAAGCAGCGAAGCGAGCAGTTATTAACTAATAAAGTTATTTAGCCGATCGAAGTTGGAATTTAACATCGAATTCCTGAGTGCGTAATAACCAGGTTCAGTTCTATGTAAGTACGAGAACGAAACGAGTTGCGTTTTTTGCAGAATTTTTCATCTGCGCCTTGCTTTCGTGTCGTTGTGTGTGTACAAGGAAACAGAGTTCGCTTTTAAATTGCTCGATAAATCATTAATATGGCAATGAAAACGGCAGGTATCGCTATATCTCTCTCACATGTTTGCAAACCTGCAGTGGATAATTTCGTAGCTTGCAGAGGTTAAACGGGATTAGATAACACCTGTTGTTTAGCTGAAAGTGCACGTATAGAACAAGTTCGATTTCCGTACAATTAGAATTTCATTACTTGCATCAAGAATTTGTATTCAAAGTTTGTTTTTTTTTTTTTTTTGAAATGGTTGCAATCCCCTTCTCTTTACGTTACGTAAATTCGTCGGCTTACGCAGAAAACTCGATTGTTTTAATTGCTTCGACAATGTAAAAGTAACAGACGCAATAAGTAAATGTTATGTTTAACGAGTCATGCTGTTACATAAATAAATCCAATTAAGTTTCATTTTTATTTTCGTCGGAATTATTTTTGCCTCGTTAAGGAAATATTTTAATGCTGCATGTGTGTTACATAAAATAGGAAATATTTGAGGCGTACGCGGCGGGATGTTAAAAGTAAATTGCTGTTACTTTGTGTACTTCTGAAATTAAAAAGCTAATTTGCTCATCTTTCAAATAAATCGCGTCAAGCAAAACATCAAACTTGTAAACCAGTGTGTGGCCGGGCTTACTATTTATAATTTTTTTAATACATGTATGTTATTATGTAAAAAATAAAATAATAATAAAATAATTCATATCAGTGAGTGTTTTTCTACGAAACGCAGATATCTTACTTTTTATGTTAGTCTGCGTAGGTTTTATGTGACGCATTATATTTCATCGCAACGTAATATTTGGCTAGAGAGAGAATAGTCAGAACATGCCAATGACCCTGACTTGTTCACAACTGACACCTTCAAATTCCTCATAAATATTTTATTGTTATTACGAGAGAACAAACTTTGAAATCATATACCGGCTGTTTCAAATTAGGTGTGCACTGAAGGGATCTCCTAAACCGTAAGAGATACAAATTCGGTTAAATGGAAGAAAAGTTGCACGAATCAATGCCTAATTCGTATCCATTGAGAAAATGATTTTTTTCTTATTTCTTCTTGCGATATTAATGAAAATGTGAGAAAATTGATTTTCTTTTTCTCTCTCTAAATTATTATACATAATTTTGAAATTCTGATTTAACTTTCTACAGGCACTTTTTGATTCTGCTTCGGATAGAGGTAGCAAAATTTAAGTCAAACGTTTCGTCTTTCCACGACCATCATCAGTTTCGATTTTTTAAATACAACTTATGTCTTTTTATTGTTCTATTCGATAGCATTTTTTCTCCTGATTGTAACGGTATATCACATTTAATAGTTGATATTAATCTGAAGCTTAAATGATACAGATTTTTATGTGAAAATTTTATTTAATACATAATTTCAAATTTTTAGTTCATTTTCTCGGCTATAGTGTAAATTATAATAAACTATTTAAAGTTTTTCGGTATCGTTATTTTAATAATGCACTGCACTTACGAAAATGAATTTTTACCGAAAAATATCTAGTGGTTCTAATATAACTTGCTAGATCAGTATCTCAGCTTTAGTATAGGAATGAAAAAGCCTAGTTTTTAATTTTGACTCGCACTGTTCGATTAAAAGAAAAAGTGAATACTAATTATACTAAAAATATTTAGATATTACTGAATAGTGCCTTCTACAAATACATTGGCAGCTAAAACGAATATTTTTGTAATAAATTTGAAAGATACTTTCTACAACAATGTATTTTTTTTAAATTTCTTTAGCACTCAGTGGCTCTCAACACTTGACTATCTTTATTTTTTTTTAAATATGGTTAAGTTCACTCGTTTTAACTAGTTGAAGTTTGGCACGTTATATCGGAACCACTATCCATAATTTAAACAGGATAAAGTAGGCTTTATATTTTGGACATTGAAACAGTGACTAGCATTAAGATAAATAATAAGGGGGAACTAAGAAGGCGAATATTAGATTCTTACACAATTGTTTGGCGAATTCATGTTTGACACGCTAGACAACACATAGGATTAAGAACGAATCTGTGTCTTGAAAGCAGTGGAGGACATTCCGAGGAGTTACTTTAATTTATTTATTTCACAGAGTCTTGTTCTTCGTCTATAATTTTTATTCAACGTATTTATTCTGTTCTTGTAATTTAATATGTTTATACTGATGTTTATTTGGTTTGTGTTAACGACCTCATATCATTTAGTCAATATTTATTGACTTTTCCTCTTCCGACAACTGAAAGTTGTTGCGAATACTTAACAAATAAAAAAAAAGGTTAGGAATAAATTTACTTATTAAGAAAAACATGACGAAACGATATCAGTTTTTTTTGTCATATTCCAACTTTACTTGAAAGAAAGGTATTAAGTATTATACTCACTGAAATCAAAAGAAAAAATTCTTTCGGCTAGAATAATAAAAAGATAAGAAAAGGAACAAAAAATTTGAAATTATGTATTAAATAAAATTTTCATATAAAATCTGAATTATTTAAGCTTCAAATTAATATCAACTATTAAGTGTGATATATCATTGTAATCAGGAGAAAAAAATGTAATCGAATAGAATAATAAAAAGACATAAGATTTATTTAATTATTTATTACTCTTATTCGAAGCAGAATCAAAAGGTGCCAGTGGAAAGTTAAATCAGAATTTTAAAATTATGTATAATAAAAGAGATTCAGAGGGAGAAAGAAAATCGATTTTGTCACATTTTTATTAATAACTCAAGAAGAAATGAGAAAAAAATCATTCTCTCAATGGATACGAATTAGGCATTGATTCATGCAACTTTCCTCCCATTTAACTGAATTTGTATCTCTTACGGTTTAGGAGATCCCTTCAGTGCACACCCAATTTGAAACAGACGGTATTCTTTAACAAACTATTTCAAACTTTCGGGAATATTTGATATACGATTCAATTTAAAATGAGATGTAAAATATTACAGATTTTGTAAACAAAACTAAGTAGTAAAATCGGATAATAATAAAACAACAAAACGTAGGTACAGTGTATTCTGTCTTAAGCGGACACCTCTATTTTCTTTGTAACCATTGAAGTCCAAATTTTCAGTACATATTCATCATATCTATCTAGGTCTCATGTCGACATTTTTTCAAAAAAAATTTCTTTGGAAAAATAAAATCTATATCTCGAAAACTATACAGGGTGTCTCAAAACATCTGTCTTTAAATGAAACTGTAAGTTCTTCGTTACATAAGAGATTAATTCTCAAAATCTGCCCAAAAATGAAAAACTGACCCATCACAAGCGAGCGCAGTCCCTTTGTTTTGAAATCTCTGCTTGGTTTACGACTTGTTTCAGCAATTTATTCCGATAAAAGCAATAAACTGCAACAAAACTTTTTATTTACGTTTAGAAGAACTCGGTCAAGGTCTTATTGTATATGAATATGAATTCGACGTGCGGACATCGGCATGTTTATTTGTATTTTCAACATGCGATAAGTAAGAACGTTTGTTTACGCACCTCTTTGTAATAGACAATAACAATTATGTTAAAAACTAGTACCTAATCTTCGTTAGATTTTTGCTAAAGTAATTAAACATCTTCGTACGCTAGTTTTGAAACTACGTTGAAAATGTGATGTGTGAAATTATTTTTTAATTATCGCACTAATAGCTGCAGAATAAGTATTGCGAGAGCAGAAACTATTCCTATTGTAAAAACGGAAAGCAAAAATTGGAGTATGATACAATGAAAAATTTAAATAAATTAGATTGCCTGTACACACAATAATCTATGGGTTCAAAATAAGTGATTAAATAACTTCGCTAGCTCTCAATCGAACTATTTTATTAATTGTTTACATTCCAATACAAAACACATGTTTTTATAAGGATAATATTGAGTCTGAATTTCTGCGTCGGCTTAAACCATAAAGTCATAAAAGCTCTCGCCTAGTACAGACGTTTATTTCGTCGTTTATTCGAAGATTTTATAAAGAAACAAATTTATTTTTGCTGTACAAATACAATAAACTTTAGTAATCAACTTTGTAAGTTGATTATTGGCAATTTACTAATTAATAAGATGTAAGAATTTCCTCTTTTTCGATCACCTGTAGATTGAATTTTTAAATTTAACTGTTAAAGTACGGATTAGCACGAAACTAATCATAAATTAATGCAACACGCACAGAATATTTGAAACTATTAAGAACTTACCTAGTTACAAAATTTATCTGCTTTTAAAATTAACAAAAAAACACGATACTTGACCTGCCTTAAGTACAATATCTGTGCATTAGGTCATGGTGTGCGTTTTTATGACTTTTTATGGCCTCGAACGTCGGAGAATAATTGAAATCAAGCTCCATCGGAATATTTAAGCTGCATTCAGCGACCCTCAAGCAATATCTATGAAAAAGTAAAATAATTTTTATCTGCGTTATTATTGCCATCTGACCAATAGTTGTATAACAAATGTTGCTTCTTTTCTTGACCACTATTTCTGGTTTCAATTAAAGACATAGTTTTAGAGACACGCTGTATAAGTGCAAATACATAACTGAGACGTGAATAGCTGAGAAGTATCGAATCAACCACTAAACACATACATACTATGGTAACCTGTTCCTCTCACTTTGTAAAAATTTTACACAAAATTTTATTTGTTTTGTTAATTTTATCAATTTCTTGGTTTTTGATTTGTACATATCTGTTAATGTGTAAGTAGGATACAATTACTATAGTAATAGTAATATAAAGTTGATTATAGTTAAAAAAAAATATAAAAACTTTGGTAATTATGAATAATTCCATGAAACAACATTTTCAAAATCATATTAGAAAATAATTTTGTTTTTGTGCTTAATCTGTTTAACTATCGCATTCATGCAACAGCATACCCTCTCCATCAATCAATACCGTAAATATAAAATATGTACAATTTGGGAAAGAATTTCAGCGAAATAAATTTCATTCTCACATCAGAAATAGTGACTCGTGTACGTTAATAATAATTGGCAGTGGAAAGCAAATATTTAATTTGCTTAATGAACGCGTTTACCTAAAAAAGAACGCGAAGGTTAAATAATTTTCATTACTAAGAGTAGACGTCATATTTAATTATGTATTTTTTTATTAATACGATAAATAGGACGTCAGTTCGCTTACAGAACGCAATCTTACTTTTGCATTTAGTTGCATCCGAACAATAGTACAATTTGACATGCTTTTTGGGAACACCTCTTACAAAATTCGGAATGTTTATTTTGTACTTATTTGTGTAAGTGTGCTTATTTTACAACTAAATCCGCAAATATTTATCAAAGATTGCTCAAACAAGTTTCTCTTCGGTTTCATGTATAGACCATGAAGAGACCGACTCAGTTAAGAAATACATGCTTCTTGAATGTTTTTCTATTTGTTTATCTTTTTTTTCTTTTTCATTTTTGTCAACAATGAATTAAGTACTTGGTATTTCCCTCCCCAAAAAAAGAAACGGTAGACTAAAGTCCATAGCGTTTAAACATTTATAAAATAAATTATTTAATTTTCACTTCATCGTTAATATTTTGAGTTCATTAGAAATTGTAACGTTATAATTGAAGAAGAAAGTTGCAGGCAGTTGTTCTTGGTATTGATTATGCCATACATTAATAAGTAAAATCGTAGCAACCGACAGATAATTAAGTCCTATAGTTAGCGTGCATATAAATTATTCGTAAGTAGAGAGTATTGATTGCTTACGGCCTCTCGTTTTATTGCTTTCTACAAATAACTCGCGAGTCCCGTTTCTGACTTCCGAGTTCCATTTAACTCCCCGGAGCTGTTTACTATTCCAGATTTAAAAGAGTTCCTGAAATAAGACTCGCTAGCATTAACATAAGTTTTTAACTGACTCATCGATTTTCAATGAAAGTAAAAAAAAGTAATAGTAAAAAAAAAACAAATCAGGAAATGTAATGATTTTCTAAAAGCAATGATTCTATTGCAATTGGTTACGGAATTAATATCTAAAAATAATAATAAAATTACCTGATTAATAGTTTGTTTATATGTATAAGTTATGCTGTCGATAAATAACTTGTTTTTTTCAAAAAATTCATGGCATCAAAAAAAGCAAACAATTACGGGTGTTCTTTTAGTGTGTAGAAATATTTAAACATGTGGCTGTGGCAACGATTGAACTCAAATGTCTATAACAAAAGTTAATAGTTTTCGAGAAAAATGCTGTTGCAGATTTTCACCAAATCGTTTGAGAACTGCTGGCATAGCTGATGAATGAATGGAGTTAGCGAGAGTTAGGCCACCACTAACTCTCGCGGCCACCTGTTGAATGACGACCCGAAGATAGGGCAGTATTTAACTTGACCTTGTGCACAGACGATGTAAATACAGAGTGTTCTTGTACTGTGTACAAATAAAAAAAAACCTCAGTATAAGGACATGAAAAGCTACATTCTGTGCCTATTTTCCGGTGGTTACCGTACTACAGCCAAAAAAATTCGGAAGTACCACTTGTTTGCAACTGTTGATATGTGCGAGAGAGAAATACTTGCAAGGTCGTAACGCCTTCCTATAGTCGGCATCGACACCGCGCTGAGTTCCGCATTCAAACCCATTTCGTAGCGTTTCGTAATAATAATCAATAAATCACTGATATCGTTTAGCAATTATTTTATTTAAAATTTTAAATCACTGAGGGAATTAATGTTACATTTATTAAATACTACCCTACCTTAAGCGCGTCAATCGAAGAGGCGGTCGGCGTTGTAAAAACACACTTAAGAAACGGAAACGCAATTCATTTATTACTTGTGAAAAATAAAACGATGGATGACGATGTGATTATTTAACTCATTCGCAATTTTAAGGTGCATTTTCGTCCAGTAATTATAAAACCGTTGGCCTATAATTTGAAAATACTTAAAAATGTAATTATCTACTTGGAGTGAGGTTACATTGTTTTAATAAATCCAGGCGGGTTTAAAATGTTGATTGACCGGAAAATTTCGCAATCGAATTAAGTGAATCTGTAATTTGTAAGATCGACTCTTTTTTAATACTTCGTGAAGATGAATTTGAACTCACGTAAACCAAAAGTTTTCAAAATTCGGTTCCTTCCGCATGCAGAAATTTACCAAATGGCTGTGAGACTTCCGGCAGGTCTGTCCACCTGTTTGCAAAAACCATTACGATCTGTTGATACGCACCATACGAATCGAACATATGTTCGTTCATGACAGGGTTCATGTACAAGGTTAAACCACGTTAAACACTGACCGACTGACCTATTTTCGGGTCGTCGTTCAAACAGGCCTGCGCGAGAGCTTAGCTACCTGCACTCCTTAGTTATGCCAGCAGTTCTCAAACGGTTTGGAGAAAATCTGACAGTGCATTTTTCTCAAAGATTATTAACTTTCTGCTAAGGACACATGAGTTCAATCGTTGCCATTTCTGGTGATGTATTACAGATTTAAATATTTGCACATAGTAAAAGAACAGTCTGTACAGTGATATTATTTTATTATGTAGCACCTCCTTACGTCGCTTTTTAAAGCAATCGTATCGAAGCATGATAACCATAGGTAACTAATACCGCTAATTCAAACAATTTGAAAGCGAAATTTTCGGTGCAAATTTGAACAGCCTGTATATCCGGTCAATCAAAACATTTTAAACGCGTTCACAGGCGCCTGGATTTATTAAAACAAATAAATGTAACTTCACTCCAAGTACATGGCCTCCTCTGACGAGGAAAAAAGAGTGAATGCTTAATAGTTTCTCAAATACTTTACAGAGTGTAGATAGTAAGTTTATAGATTAGTATGAGGAAACGTCTTGTTTATCTTTCCAGGTTTGATAGCATCATGATTTGAGCAACTTTTCAATGATTGCTAGTGAAGTCCTGTATCAACTGTTTTAGTTCTTTTCTTTTATTTCTTTGTTTAGTTTTCTTTTTTTGTCTGCTGTCCTTGTTTGTTGTCATCATTGTTTTCACAGTTCACTTTTTTTAGCAATTTTTTGTTTGACTAGGGACAACACTTCGTGCGTTGCTTGAGGTGCAGGCCGGAGTTGCGAGTTTTCAGTAGCAATTTCTATGTCCGGTTAAGTTTTTAACATAGTGATTGATTTAGGTTGTCCGGTTTTTTTTGTGAATAATATCCAGTCTGTTGTTGTGGGGAGATGGTACTTCTCTTGCTTAAAATTTGCTAATGAATGTTAATTATTACTGGAGAGTGGTCTGATAAGAAATCAAACCAACATTTGGCTAATTCATAATTAGGTTGCTTAGCCATTAAGCTAATTTCTGATGAGCTAATGACAATTGTAAGTTGAGCATTGGACTCATTTACTCCGTAAGCTTCAGACTTTTCAATTTCTTTCAAGCTGTATGCTATGTTGTTGACAGGTTGATGCTTTTTACCGTCGGAGATGGAAGGGAATGTTATGCTTAATATGCAGTCGGGGACAAAATTGTTGGTACGGAAGAGAATTATATCGTATTTGAAAAGGATATATACACAGAATTAAAATTTAAACAAAAATCAATCAACTGAATCAACTAGGTATAATATTCTATCAAAAAAAGTGAAAAGATAAACGAGAAAACAAGTACTTTATTATAATAACTTAATAATTTCTAGAAAAATTTTGTGCAAATCGTTTTTGATTGCAGTGAGAACCTCGAGCAGCTTCTGGACAGCTGTTTCAGCCCTGCTTGGGGCTTCTTCAGCAGAAACGTAGCTCCAAAAACGATTTGCACAAAATTTTTCTAAAATCTTTCATTATGCTTTGACAGCAAGCATGGCCGCCTTGCATGGGGGACTCATTAGGAGCAAATCCCGCTTCAGTTTGTCTATCCTACTGCAATGTTAGGTCAATAAGCGATAGTAAGATGTCGCTATTTTATATGTTAATAATTTCTGAAATAAGAGGTGGACAAAATTATGGATACAATTTCTTTTTTAAATTTGTATTACATAAATTTCACCAGAATTAATATTTAGTATGACCTCCCTTGGCTGCAATGACTGCTGTAAGTCGCCGTGGTATGCTGTCAATTAAATTTGTTATTACTTCTGCTGGAATTTCTTCCCAAGCAGCGATCAGTTTGTTAAAGTAAGATGTGGCATCTGTTACTCCTTCTCGTGAAATTTTGCCGTCTAAATAAGCCCACAAGTGTTCAATTGGGTTTAGATCTGGACTTTGAGGCGGCCACTGAAGGACTTCAATGTCATTTTCTTGGAAATAATTCTTAGCAACTCGCGAAGTATGCTTGGGATCATTATCCTGTTGGAAAATAAAGTCGTCAAGGTCCATCTTTTCGAGCGAAGGATACAAATTCTCTTCCAAAATTTGTACGTGTGATATTTCTGTCATCGTACTTTCTATTCTAGCTAAATTGCCTACACCGCTTTTACTAAAACAACCCCATACAAGGACATTGCCGCCTCCATGTTTAACTGTTTAATTTCACTAACTGAATTTAATTACACCGCAACGTGCGTCATGGTCACAAATACGTGCAATCGACTTTAATTTCCTTAATAACATTGTTTTTGATGAATCTGCTAACGTTTTTTTTTTAACAAAACCGGTTAGACAGGAAAAAGTACTAATATCACAAGAATAAAGAAAATATTTTATTATCATTTTGACGTCTGAACTAAAATTATTTATACAGGATGTTATCGAATCAGATGACAATAATTATACCATGTACAAACGACACCAAAATATTACAATTTAACCTAATTTTTCTATATACAAAGGTTTTTCATTACTCAGGTATAACATCTCAAAGAGATAATTTGAGAAGCATATTTTCTTAAATATCACAGGAACGGATTTAGGTAGAGGGTTGAAATTTGATATGCAGGACATGTGTATTACAGGGATGGATATGTCATGTCATGCGGAAAATTGAGCATTCTTCAGTAGTGGCGTAGATCCAGAGATGTAGGTTATCATTTTAGTAAATAACTTTCTTGTGACTTAAAATAAATTGTAATAAACACTGAAAAGTTTTTCAGTATTAACGTATAGTACGACGAAGTAATTTTCTTACTGATACATACAGCGTGAATGAAAAGTAAAGAAATCGCTATTGCACTGTTGTCCAATAAATAAAATAAAAAATTTAGAACACATAATCTAGCTGTAGGGATTAAGACCGGAATTATATTTTTGTCAAACATCTTTGTATGAATATCCATCATGTCGCTGTTTTTGAAATTAATTTTATCAGATAATTTTGTATTTTTTCCGAGAGTGTGTAATAATCTGATTTCGGGTTGGATAATATAATTTTAAGCACTTGTCAATATCAATTTCTTGCCTCTAGGTTTTTTTATGATTGTTGTTTATTTGTAATTTAATCTAAATCAACCGAGTAAGTACAGTTGTTCCTATGTTTCTTTCCGTCTAAAATAAGAATAATAATTGACAATTTATACCCACAAATACATTATAAGAGTAGTTGTAGTACGATGAGTTACAGAGTTAGGGATTTGAGGCGAAGTTCAATGATTTCAATGAAAACATTGCCCTAACACTTAACTTAAAATATAAACTTTTTACTGCAAGAGATTATATCACTTAATCCTTGGAATTTTTGAAATCTTTCTTTGTCTTCATTTATACTTATTACTATTTCAACTTTTTTTTTAATATGCTGTAACTTTCCCTTTGTTTAATAGCAAAAGTGTTTGTCACACAAATTACTTTGTGTTCTCTATAATTACCTTCTCCGTGTTTAATTCGGGCATGCTGCTTTTCATTTTTAGACAGTTACATACAGTCGGGGACAAAATTGTGGGGACAAAAAAAAAGATATACACACAGAATTAAAATATAAACAAAAATAATCAACTGAACAGTTTATTGACAACTAAATATAACATTCTATCAAAAAAAGTGAAAAGATAAACGAAAAACAAGTACTTTATTATAATAACTTAATAATTTCTGAAATAAGAGGTGGATAAGATTATGGGTACAATTTCTTTTTTAAATTTGTATTACATAAATTTCACCAGAATTAATATTTAGTATGACCTCCCTTGGCTGCAATGACTGCTGTAAGTCGCCGTGGTATGCTGTCAATTAAATTTGTTATTACTTCTACTGGAATTTCTACCCAAGCAGCGACCAGTTTGTTAAAGTGCATTTGTTACTCCTTCTCGTGAAATTTTTCCGTCTAAATAAGCCCGTAAGGGTTTAGATCCGGACTTTGAGGCGGCCACTGAAGGACTTCAATGTCATTTTCTTGGAAATAATTCTTAGCAACTCGCGAAGTATGCTTGGGATCGTTATCCTGTTGAAAAATAAAGTCGTCAAGGTCCATCTTTTCCAGCGAAGGATACAAATTCTCTTCCAAAATTTGTACGTGCGATATTCCTGTCATCGTACCTTCTATTCTAGCTAAATTGCCTACACCGCTTTTACTAAAACAACCCCATACAAGAACATTGTCGCATCCATGTTTAACTGTAGCTTCTACCATTTTAGAACTTAAGGCTTCTCCTGCTCGTCTCCATACTCTACATCTTCGTTTTGACCCAAAAAGTTCAAATTTACTTTCATCCGACCACACCACTTTTTCCCGATAGACTTACTTACATGTTGTTTTGCAAATGCTAATCGTTTTTTCTTATTTCGTTCACTAATGAATGGTTTCTTTCTTTTTAAAAAACTTTGAAGGCCAGCCTTCTTAATCCTTCTTTTAATTGTTTTAGTAGAAACGTTTATATTGACACTTCCCTCACTTGGCGAGCCCTTGCACTAGGGTTTTTTCTCATTTCCCGCACAATTCGGGTATCGTCTCTTGGTGTGGATTTTCTTTTTCGCCCTCGACCAGCGATATTTTCAATACTATTAGTGGCTTCAAATTTTTTACAAATACGAACAACAGCGTTTTTTGATACTTTATACTTTTTTGCTAATTGTCCGTAACTTATACCCACTTCGGTCTTCGACAATACGTTTTCGAATTTCCAAAGCGATTTCTTTTCTGGGAGCCATGAGAAATTTATAGTTTAAAAACGAAGTTTGTTAGAACATTTCACTATTAATTATTAACTCAATAAAAATGCCGTTTTTCAGATTAATCCACTAATATTGTGTGCACGCTAGAATAGTTCTGAAAAAACTAAAGCTGCATCGTTGTACTCATAATGTTGTCCAACTAAAAACATCTATAAAATAAACAAAACAAACCCCACCATTAAGGGATCATTCATTTATGAAATAATTCCCAATAAATGTTGTTTGCACAGACTCTGTTGTCGATTTATGAATGCTGCAGGTATAAAGGGATAAACGTTTGCGGGAAGTGACCAGCAATATAAATGTCGTACCCACAATTTCGTCCCCGACTGTACGTGCTTTCACTTTCTTGAAATTATCTGTTAAACCAGATTTTATGACTTCACAATCGATGATGATATAAACCGCATAATCTAAGAGTAAAACTCATTAAATTAATTACCATACTTTTTCAAATATATTGACAGTTAATGTTGTTTACCAAACGATTCTCTTAATGGGAAAAGCACATAAACGGCTGGCCATAATTATTATTCAATTAACAAACAAAAACTTCCCAGTAGTCGATTACAAACTTCAAACAATCACATAAAACACACGCACGGGCAATTAAAAATTACGTTTCAGATAAATCTAAAAGCCGCGATTAAATGACAAATAAAAAATCTCATCACATAGCCGACGTAGAAAGCTACGAATTTAAATAATGGTCTCTCCGCCGGTTTAAATGCCGCGCTCGTTCGTTTTCAAGAAATCTCTTCACGAGGTCGGTCGCTCGCCCGGTTATTTTAGAATCGAAATTTTTTGGAAAGTCTGCGACAAAGCGTTTGCGTCAGATTTCGACGTCAGTGACAATAAAAAGATTACGTAAAAGATAACGAGAAGTTATGTACATCGTTTACTAAGCAAATATTTGCGAAGTAAACAAGTTTCTGTGATGTCCAAGTGTGCAGGAAGAAATCATCCAAAGTTTAAAGGCGACAGGACACTGCACGCGAAGCGAAGCTAAACCGAGCGAAACTGAGTTTCTTGAAAACGAGCTTATGCAGACGCGTTTTATAGCTTCGTTAGCCAAACTTCGCTTCGCTTAGCTTTAATTGCCGCGTCTACGTAAGATCATATTGGAGCTAATTTTGAAAAAAAGAAACTTAGTTTCGATCAGCTTTGCTTAGCTTCGCTTCGCGTGCAGTGGCCCGTCGCCTTAAACGTTTTCATTTTTAAAAGGATTACAGTGGAAAGCGTAAATATTTATTTTAGAGTAACGTAAACATAAACTTTTAAGGAAGTAGCTAGGTTTGATGATTTATGATGAAAAATGTAGGTCTTGCTGCTTTACTATAGTAGACTTAAATAATACTGAACTGATCCTCAAATAAAATCCAGTTCAGTTAACCGTTCGTTAATGATTTTGTTTTTTTCATTAGTTATTGAGAGTGAAAAGTAATAAAGTTGCAGTTTGTGAAATAAGTTTTACTAATGAGAAGGACGTAGGTGTAAATTAAAGAAGAAATTAAAAAACTGCTCTAAATTTCTTGTTATTGAGTTTTGGTCAAAAACGAATTAAGAAAAAAACTGTATTTTGATCACGTATAGCTCAGACACCCAGTATATGTATTTATTATTTTGTTAAGTGCTGTAAAGGAAATAATGTTAAGCATTACTGACCGTTTATTATAAAACTTACTCCAGATTTTTGGTTTATTGTACTCAGACGATGATGTTTTCATTCTTTGTATCACCATTAATAACAGTTTTTTTTGTGACTTTACGAGCAAATGTACACCGGTGCTTAAAAGATTTCGGAGTACTAGCCAGATCACTGGCAGTAGTAAATTTTGTGCTTTGCAATTATGAACCTTACAGCTTTTACAAGCGTACCTGCTGTCCGGATAATAAAACCGGCCATCAGAAACACAGGGATTTAAAATAGTCATGAACGTATTCAACCAACTTGATTAATTACTTATAGTGGTAGAAACGCATTCATTATTTAGTTAGTAAATTTAACAAAATTTGTTTCTTAAATATTATAACGTGTAGGTAAAATAAATAAGGAAAACAATGTGAAATTAAAATTTCTGAATCGTTGATAAATATAGTGAAATGAAATGTAACTATGCGTGCATATCATTATTATCAATAAAGACCTTTTTATTGTTATTATTATTAAATAAGTAAATGAAATAGAATCTATTATTTTCGTAAATAAATAGATTTTATAGTTTAATGCGATATACATATTATTTGCTTAATAATTAATAGCTTTGTTGACTAGAACTTCATTATACGGAAAGCGCATTTTATATTATTAGAATACGAAAAAAATTAAATAGTATTAATTGATTTTGTATAATATTTTTTCTGAATTAAATTAAATGATCAAGAATAAATGTCCCATCATTGGCATATTTTGACAAATTAAAGGTTATTAGTTTGAATAATTTACTTTTAACTTCTGAATTAATGCAAACTTTCGAAAACTGTTTTTATTTCAATTCCAAGAAGGCTAAAATAATAAAGAGCATGCATGTTATGAATTTTCAGAATTCGTAAATTATTTCGAATGCCCTAATCATAATCGCATGCTTTAGGTAAACAATAGTTTCTCTGATATCCTTATCCTCAATAATCATTCTCCATACAGTTATTTTAATTGTTTCCAATGATCAACATTAATTTATTTCTTGCCATAGTAATTTTGGTATTACGCATATTTTTTATATAAAATTGTATAGGTCTTTTTAATATATTTTGCAGTCCGGTTTTTTTGTGGTAACTCTAGAAGATAATATGTAAAAAAACCTAGAATTTTTGTATATAAGCTTTTTCTCAGCTCCTAAAATAAAACATTGTAACATATAAAAATAACCCTATACATCTCGCTCGGCTCATTTTTGTATATTTCATATTTACCAAAAATTTCTTTACTCTTTTCTCGTAATTAAAATTTTAGAATAAAAATTTCTATAAAGTAATAAAACTTTTGTGAAATAAAAAATTAAAGAACAAATCAGACCTTGCGTAAAATTATAATTTTTCCAATTAATTTACATCATCAATCCTTTAAACTAATTTAAAATTCATGTATTTCTTTAGATATATAAAGATTTGTTATGTAAGAAAATAAAATATTCTAATTTAGGTAAAATAAAATTGTGGTTACATTTTTGATAAATGATAAATGAAACTAAATACTTGCCTTCCAACGAAATTCAACGCATCATAAACATCTACCGGCCGCGGCAGTTTAAGAGGATTAACGACCTTCTTATCGGGGTGCGGAGAAAGTACCCTCCTTTCTTAAGGTTCAAAATAAATTAGACCTGTTTCAATAAGGGTCATATTCAAACAGTTTTATTGCTTTTCGAAACTTTTAAGCACCGGTGTACGTGCACACCACGGTTGCATGCGAACGCAGTCGTATGTACGCACGTGTGGTTGCACCTTTAATTTATACATCTAATGATAAATTTCCATTATTCATAATAAATTCTTCTGAATGTTCTTTTTGTTGAAATTGTAAGGGTTTATTTTTTAAACCGTTATGTTCAAAGTGTTCTGTCATTTATGTAGACTAACAAACGTAAAGTCGCTTTTCACTCTAAAGGATCATATGCATTTGTTGACATTTTTATGAGCTTCTTTGAAGATTTTAAAATTTTCTAATTCTTCAGTTCTTTACTTCCCAAAATAGAAAGAGATGCGTAAATTTGTTTCTGATAAGTTCTATTTTAAGTATGTTGATTTCTGATGTGACGTAAAACTGATTAAGGTAATAATACCGATAATAATCTTAAACGTGAGTTTGTTTAGGAAATTTATAAGGTTTCGTTTTGCACACTCGTGACAAAGCCATCGTTTCTTATTTTAAAAGTTTCTGTTGCCTTAAGCCCGTGTGACACCTTGTAAAGTTTGTTAAAATTTCTTGTGCAAGATCTACTAAATATTTAGCAATTGCCAAACATAATGATGAAACTTGTTGCAAGATTCGAGAAAATTTTAGAAACAGTCCTAAATATTTTGAACATAATTTCAAGAAATAACAACAAATCTGTTTATGCACACGCATATTTAATATAAAAATGTGGCAAACACACTAAAGATTTAATATTTCATATCTCTTTTACAATAATGCGGTAGATATAGACATTTATTAACGCCCGTGTATCTTGCAATTTCTTGGGAAAATGACAGAGAAGTATGGATTCAACCAATGAATATTCACTGTGGTAGCCTGTCTCTCCCACTTTGGCCTAAGACCCAAGCATGTACTATGGTGCTCACCAAAAACGATACGACTCGGCAATGTGCTGACCCTTACGGCAATATACAGACACGAAGGCCTGAAACCGCTGTGAGAAGTAACTAACTGGTCGACTACGGTCAGGCCTGGTACCTGCCGTCCGGAAACGATCGTGTTTATTTTCGCCAAAAAATAGGAAATATTATGCACAGATTAGTTAAGAATACTCATTACTGTCAGAATGTTATAACTGAACTTTGTAACGCTGCGCTTTCCGTATGTATTTTGTTTTGTGCTTTACTAGATCATTATTTTGCAACTTGTGTATTTTGAGTTTAATAAACTGCAAGCGTATTTTATGCGGAAACGAAATTGGTGGATTTGCTTACACGTTTTTAGTGGCGGTAAAATTAGCGGTCATATCCGATTTTCTTTTAATCATGAATTCGTCATTTTTAAGAATAAAAAAGAACAAAATTAGCGCTTAAAAAAGCATATACATTTTGAAAATTAGCATATAAAATTTCATATAAAATTAGAAAAAAATATGTTTAGAGAAATGAATGCATACACGTGTATGCAATAAGTGACTTTTCTAATATTATATCGGATATCTCTGAAATGAGCAAACAAGTTCTTTGTTTGTCTGAAAAACGAAATGCTTTATACTTATAGCAAAAGAACTTTGAATAATTAAGATTACATTTTGATATGATTATATCAAATCGTATATCATATTGAAAATGATTCAATGATATGCCGATGAAAAAACATTTCACACATGTAAATATTGTAGTAGATTCTTGTCTAGTGAATTTGTACAACAAATTCTTTTTAATTTTCTAACATTTTGAAAATTGTACACTCGTTCAACTTTTCCTGCAGCGTAAATTGATAGCTTAGTCAACAGTGAAAAATTAATAAAGTTGTCAACTTGTTAATTTTTTTCACTCTAGTGAAGCGACTAATGACGAAACGGTAAACAATTGTGTGATTTAATTGAAATTATTATAACGAATGTCTAAATAAAAAAAGTCGATAGGAAATAACATACATTTTTTTTTTGTTAAATTGCCCTTGATAAATTGTTTCGCTTTTCTCGGTAACACGTTTTTCTTGATCGCTAACGTCACAAGTTATTGCACATTTTGCAGTAAGAAATTTAATTAATCCAGTGTTAAAAATTACAAAATTTATATCAATTAAATAAATAGTAAATCAGATAATTGACAGTCAATACATATCTACACTCTAAACGCATGCAATTATTAGTTGCCTGTAATAATATTTGGTTACGTGGCAATTATCTGTTTTTAGAGTGTAAGGAAAGAATTAATTTTCTATCCGACAAATTAGAACAGAATGAATATTTAAGACGATTTAATTAATCCGTTCGGAGCGTTTGGTTCTCTATCTGTCTCACTCATATGTGCACTAGGTTTCCATATGCTCTCTCTCATTGCTATACCTGTTGCGTTCCCGGCAAATTGATTTTCTAACCAGAAATGAATTCGACGAATTCGTTTTACGATTGCAAAGAAGCTTAAGCCTCCCATGAGTACCCAATATTTCTTTAAAATAAAATATTTGTTATATATATTTCAAATTCACTGAAAAGTAAGATTTACACCTTTCTGTTTGAAGAATCAAACAAATTGTTTAATAAGACGCTGTTATCTTTAAGAAAAATATTATTTTTACTAAACATGGATTTCGTCCAGAAATCGCAAACCGTTGTCGAAATCTCATTAAGTATTCCCGTCGTATTTATAAGAATTACGCTTACGCAGGTAGTCTAATAATATTGTTGCCATCCCAAGCTTTAACCGAAGCAATAAAATTACAGCGGACCAGATTCGAGTAACAATTTTAAAGTTCGAGTTGGCTTCGCCCAGTGTTCATAAGGGTGCAGATTGCTTGCTTGGGTATCGTTTTTGTTGAGCATCGTAGTACATACTGTATAATGCTTAGTGCTGCCCCTTCTGTTGATTTACCCGCTCGAAAGCCTTACTGGGAATCACTTATTATATTACAAAGTTTTTGTTGAGCATCATAGTACAAAATTGCATAAAATCTCGTACAAAGAGAGAGAGACGAACTACCACAGTGACGTGACACATTTCGTTAATTGAATAATACTTCCTGTCACTTTGTGCAAGAAATTGTATCAAATCTTGCAAGGTATTACATGGGTCTTAGTTTTGAATACAAAAATAATTTTAATTAATACGTGTTAATGTTCATTAGTTGAATCCGTACTTCTCTGACATTTTGCGCGAGAAATTGTAACAAATCTTTCAAGGTATCTCACGGGCCTTAGTCAAAAACGCAGAGAAAACCGTAGGTAAATATTTCCCCAACATATGTGTTGATTTTTTAATGTGTTAATATTACGTAAAATATTAATTGCAGACGTTTTGTTAGTTTTTGAGGGCTTAAATTATGAAAAAGTTTTTTGACAAATACCTTGAAATAGAATATAACACTCTTCGTACGAATAGTTCATATTTCGTATTAATAATGTAATAGGTAATTAAAATTTTTGTATTATTTTACCAACATTTGTGGTTTAGATTTGAGCAGATTAAACACCGTTATTTTCGTAACTTACCAAAATATCAAACCGCTTATAGTTTCTCTATTTCATTTACAATTACTCCTTGACTTGGGGGTAAATGTAAAATGAAAATAAAGTATCTACTATTTCTCGTGATGATAAATGATATTAGTCGCGTTCCTTCTACAAAGGAACTGAGCTTAGACCACTTGAAGTAAGCGGCTCAGCTCACATCAAAAGTAAATCAAAATTTGTATAAATGGAAGGAACAACTAAGAGGGGAAAACTGAGGACGTTCTTACGTCAAGAGATGTCAAAATTTCAAAGACACTTTTATACGTTAAAACTAATTTACGGATGTGTGAAACGAGTTTCTTTTAAGTAAATGAAATATCTTCTAGCGACTTATTCAAGAAAAACCTTTTACCACCAAATATTTTGTTGAGCAACAAATGATTAATTTCCCCCATCACTGAGAGACGAACACTTATCACCGATGAAGGTTCCTTTGAAGTAAAAGGAATACATAATTTGAGTGACGGAGGTAAGGTAAAATTATCTGAGGATCAGTGCAAAAGAAACGCAACTATTGTAAGATTTGTTGAAATGAGAAAGAAATATACTATAGTAGTCTAATTTTAGAATGTGTTTTAAATAAGGACAGTATTGATTAGTGTAAATGGTAGGAGACCTACAGCCGGAGACAAAATTGTGGGTACGGAAGAGAGTTCTATCGTATTTGAAAAGGATATATACACAGATTTAAAATATAAACAAAAATAATCAACTGAACTGTTTATTGACAACTAAATATAATATTCTAGCAAAAAAAGTGAAAAGATAAACGAAAAAACAAGTACTTTATTATAATAACTTAATAATTTCTGAAATAAGAGGTGGACAAAATTATGGGTCAAACTTCTTTTTTAAATTTGTATTACATAAATTTCACCAGAATTAATATTTAGTATGACCTCCCTTGGCTGCAATGACTGCTGTAAGTTGCCGTGGTATGCTGTCAATTACATTTGTTATTATTTCTGCTGAAATTTCCTCCACAGCAGCGATCAGTTTGTTAAAGTAAGATGTGGGTGGCATTTATTACTCCTTCTCGTGAAATTTTGCCGTCTAAATAAGCCCACAAGTATTCAATTGGATTTAGATCCGGACTTTGAGGCGGCCACTGAAGGATTTCATTGTCATTCTCTTGGAAATAATTCTTAGCAACTCGCGAAGTATGCTTGGGATCTTTATCCTGTTGGAAAATAAAGTCGTCAAAGTCCATCTTTTCCAGCGAAGGATACAAATTTTCTTCCAAAATTTATACGTGTGATATTCCTGTCATCGTACCTTTTATTCTAGCTAAATTGCCTACACCGCTTTTACTAAAACAACCCCATACAAGGACATTGCCGCCTCCATGTTTAACTGTAGCTTCTACCATTTTAGAACTTAAGGCTTCTCCTGCTCGCCTCCATACTCTACCTCTTCGTTTTGACCCAAAAAGTTCAAATTTACTTTCATCCGACCACACCACTTTGTCCCAATAGGCTGGGGGTTTATTTACATGTTGTTTTGCAAATGCTAATCTTTTTCCTTATTTCGTTCACTAATGAATGGTTTCTTTCTTTTTAAAAAACTTTGAAGGCCAACCTCCTTATTCCCTCTTTTAATTGTTTTAGTAGAAACGTTTATATTGACACTTTCCCTCACTTGGAGAGCACTTGCACTAGGATTTTTTCTCACTTCCCGCACAATTCGGGCATCATCTCTTGGTGTGGATTTTCTTTCTCGCCCTCGACCCGCGATATTTTCAGTACTATTAGTGGCTTCAAATTTTTTACAAATACGAACAACAGCGTTTTTTGATACTTTATACTTTTTTACTAATTGTCCTTAACTTATACCCACTTTTCGGTCTTCGACAATACGTTTTCGAATTTCCAAAGCGATTTCTTTTCTGGGAGCCATGAGAAATTTTTAGTTTAAAAACGAACTTTCCTAGGACATTTCACTATTAACTATTAACTCAATAAAAATGCCGCTTTTCAGGTTAATCCACTAATATTGTGTGCACGCTAGAATAGTTTTGACAAAACTAAAGCTGCATCGTTGTACCCATAATTTTGTCCAACTAAAAACATTTATAAAATAAACAAAACAAACCCCACGATTAAGGGATTATTCATTTATGAAATAATTCCCAATAAATGTTATTTGCACAGTTTTAAGACGCTGTTGTCGATTTATGTATGCTGCAGGTATAAAGGGATAAACGTTTGCGGGAAGTAACCAGCAATATAAATGTCGTACCCACAATTTCGTTCCCGACTGTAACTGGGTACCTATTGAGAACTCTCATTACCCTCAGACTGGCGAGCGCTACAGATTCAACTTAAGATATTTTAAAATTAGCTGCACAATAGAATATTTGAAAGGTATAATAATAATTAATTACTTTACGATATTAATATAAACTTTGTTGCCGCTTTTGCTTATTCACATGTCATTAAGTTTCTCCATAAGTATGGTTCAATCGATCAAGAAATTTAAAATTCCAGACTCTCATTTTGAATTAAGTCGTTCTCCAAGGAAATGATATACAACTTGTTCATTGCCTCTTATTTTATGAAGTTTCTAATTAACTGGAACTGCGGTGGTGAACTTTCTCTTCATTGAAACGGAAAAAATTGCGATGCATGTGCCAGTTCCGCGGATTAAAATTCCGAACGCACGGATCGCTTTTTGCGAACTTTAGAAAGGCGTCCGCCATCACGCAAAACTGTACCTGGTGATGTAATCGGCAAATATTTTCATAATTTTTTTTTTCAGTAATAAATATTTGAATAGGATGGAGAGGTACAGAGGCAGAGGGCTTTATAAGGCCAGTGTTTATAACGGTCACGTTGTGAACCAGCCTTAATGTGAAATTTATTCAAATTTTATTGGCGAACTAACAAGAATTTGTTAACACAATCGGTCAAGGAAAATTAAGTCGAGCCTTGTGATGGTTTTGCTTTATGTAAAATGTTTTTGAGAAACTGTTATAGCTATAATATTTTTTTATTTCCTTTTTAATTAGAGAAGACACGGGTGTTTATTTGCAAGGTAACGGTTGAGAGAAATTAATTTTTTTAACAAGATAAAACTATTGAAAATGGAAAATAAGAGGCACTTATATTTATTCAGAGGTACAGTCATCGTTTTTAGTAATGCCTATTATATTAGGTAGACAGACAAGCAAACGAGCAAGCAGGTAGTTTAATACAAGATAAAGTACGAAGTAAAATTCACATGTTTGTTTACCATTTAGTTACTTTATTCCTTCTGCATACTTTTGAACTTTAATGGTGTGAATTCAGTTTTGTCTGTAACCACATAACCAATAAAAATTAACGAATCACTTTCTTTCCTTAACAGGAATACTACTTTCGATTTTATTGATTTAGTTCTTCTGTAAGTTTCATTTCTATTATATCGATACATATTTACCATATTGAGTATCGTAGGGTTACAACTAATTAAAGGGGCACTCTGGGGATCTCGTAAACTATAAGAGATACAAAGATAGTTAATTTATAGAAAAGTTGCGCTATCTTGAGGTCTAATAAAATATGCAAAAAAGTCGTCTCTATTTTCATTCCTTTTTGAAATATCTTCAAAAAACTGATAAATGTCATTTTCGAAAATATCGAATATCTTCTTTATTTCTTATGATAGAATCATAAAATTCGCTGTTCTTACATTAAATTCGATGTACACTCATGGACTTTAAAGACGCCCAGGTCTTTACAACCTCTGTCCACTACTTTACCGGTCGACTATATTAATCCGTCCGATCTAAAATTTTTTACGACGGGTACTCTTGCAGCCTTTCCAATAATTATCTACACGTGTTTGTACGTGTTTATGCTTCAATATAATACTGCTTTACACGCCGTGTCCGCAGATCGGGTTTACTATAGGAAAAACGTTTTATTTTTCATTTTTCTGCTTGCCCTAAGACGTAATAAATATTACGAAAATAATAAATTCCCATTAATAACTGAAAAAGTTAGGATATTTATCTTTTTACTTTAAGAAAATGTTAATCATGTCAGCTAGGAATTGGCGGTATTATGAATTTGATACCTTACCAGTTACCAGTTAAGTTAAAAAATGAAAACCTGTTTTTAAAAGAGTTTATTTTAAATTATTTTATTCTACGTAACTATTACCCCTTTTACATTTACAGTAATTGAAGAGTAACTTCTAACTGGTCTAAGTGCCAATTTTGTGTTAAATTGTTTTTTTTTTGTTAAAACTGCTCCAAATTTAGTTTTTAGTTTTTGGAATTGACTCTATTTAAAGGGTTTTCCAATAAGGTCGGGTCGATCTTGGCAGGCTGCGGCGGCAATGTTGTTTTAGCGACGTCTGTCAAATCTGTTGTTTATTATTCTGTCACTGATGCCAAATCACCATGGCAAGTTACACGACTGAGCAACACGTCCAAATGATAAAACTTTATTATCAAAACGAGTGTTCGTTTGCGCAAACGTTGCGCGCGTTGCGCCCATTTTACGGCAGACGGGGTGGCCCTTCAAAGTCGACCCTCCAACGCTTGGTGGCCAAATTCGAGAAGACCGGCTCGGTAAATAATCAGCGAACACCCGTACGTCAAAAGAACGCCAGATCGGCCGAGAATATCGCCGCTGTCCGTGAAAGTGTGCAGGAGAACCCGAGGCAGTCAATTCCTCGCCGTGCACAAGAACTTGGCCTTTCGCAGACTTCAGCTTGGAGAATTCTGCGTCGGGACTTGGGCCTGCACCCGTACAAGATCCAACTGACCCAGGAGCTCAAAGTCAATGACCATACACAACGCCGTTTGTTCGCTGAATGGGCTTCGGAGCGTTTGGAAGAGGACCCCAGTTTTGGCCAGAAAATCATCTTTAGCGACGAGGCGCACTTTTGGATGAACGGCTATGTTAATAAGCAAAATTGCCGTATATGGGACGACACCAACCCACACGAGGTTCAGCAGGTGGCAATGCATCCACAAAAGGTTACCGTTTGGTGCGGATTTTGGGCCGGCGGTGTCATTGGTCCGTACTTCTTTGAAAACGACGTTGGTGAGGCCATTACTGTCAACGGCGAGCGCTACAGATCGATGATAACCGATTTCTTTTGGCCCGAATTGAACGATATGGACGTGGACGACATGTGGTTCCAGCAGGATGGCGCTACGTGCCACACAGCGAGCGCCACGATGGACATTTTGCATGAACGATTTGAGGGTATGGTTATTTCTCGCGGAGGTGACGTGAATTGGCCACCAAGATCGTGCGATTTGACCCCACTAGACTTTTTCTTGTGGGGTTTTCTGAAGTCGCAGGTCTACGCCAATAGCCCGCAATCGACCGATGCCCTCAAACTCAACATAACTCAGGCCATTGCTCAAATTCAGCGGGATCTATGCGCCAGAGTCATTGAAAATTGGGTCTCACGGATCCGTGCCACCCTGCGAAGCCGCGGCGGACATTTGAACGATATCATCTTCCGTTCATAATGGCACATATGGGCCTTTCAAATAAAAAAAGTATTTCGTTAATTTCTCACACACAGCTTGTTTTATTCTATTTCAACATCGACCCGACCCTATTGGAAAACCCTTTACAATTACACCATTAAAAAGTTAGGTACACTCTTTAATTAAATTGATATTACTTTACTGAAACAGTTTATGTGTATTTACTAACGGAATTTTTGAGTATTGCCATATTTTGTGACAGTGTAAATGATTTTATTTTATTGTTGTTAATGGAGATTAATATTTTCTATGGCGGTTTTGGAATTTTTAGTACAACCAGTTTTTGTTTAATAAATACAAACATACAAATACATACATTATTGGAAAGGCTGCAAGAGTACCCGGCGTAAATAATTTTAGGTCGGTCGGATTAATATAGCCGACCGGTAAAATAGTGGACAGGGGTTGTAAAGACCTGTGCGTCTTTAAAGTCCATGAGTATACAACCTAATGCAATTCGAAGAAATAGGTTAGGTTTGACAGTTTCGTAGATACGACTGTCATCTATTTCTTTTCTTATGGACGCTCCCATAGCACGTGATGCAGAAATAATTTTTGAATACGACCATATGAACATTTATGTTTTTTTGTTCTGAAACAAAATATTAGGTTATTATTAATTTTTGTTAAAAAGTAATTTTTTTATGTAAAAGTGTAAATAAGTTCCGTAATTGAGTAAGATTTATTATTTTAATAATAATTTTAGTTCTGAATATTTACACGCATCCGCCAACTAGACATTTTTTTTCAAAATCTTTTGTAGTATCTTGATATTTTGTTTTAGAACAAAAGCATAAATGTGTCATATGGTCGCATTCAGATTTTGTTTTTGTATCACGTGTTATGAATACCCAATGTAGCGTCCATAAGAAAAAGGACAGTTGACAGTTGTATCTGCGATCCTAACCTATTTCTTCGGACTCTGTTAGTTTGCTCATCGAATTTAACATAAAAATATTGAATTTGCCATTTTCATTAGTGATCCTTTGCAATCATTCTGCCGGCATTTGTATTCCTCGTTGATAACAGCCAAGTTCTCTAGAGTCAAGAAATTCTTGATATGCCGTATCGACTTCGCAACATTCATTAAAATTTCTGTCTTTAAGAAAATGTTTCATCGAACAAAATATATGGTAATCCGAAGGAGCAATGTCCGGACTTTATGCAGAAAGAGGAAGAAAAGTCCATCCAAGCTCCATCAGGTTTTATTAAGACCTAATTGTATTATGCAGTTTTGCATTATCCTGGTGGTGGATCACGTGATTTGTATTTACTAATGCAGGGTATCCTAAACCTACAATTTCGTGTACTTTGATAAGTTGAGCACAACAGACTGCAGCATTAACTGTATGGACATTTGAAACAAGTTCAAAATAGATCACGCTGAAGATATTCCACCAAACACTGAACTTTAATTATCTTCCAAAACGATCTTTGTTAACGACTGAAAAAGACACTTGTCGAAAATTAAGCCACTGTTTACACCAGTAGGGATTCTTAAAAGAATATATTGCAAAAAGAAATTGGTTAATCTTTAAAGGACAACCCGAGGTACGACTCCTTCGAAGAGTAAAATTGCCATTTCTAAATTTTATAAATTCATGTTGGGGATGTTTTAACATTAAGAGACTCTTTGTCTTTATCTTCTCGCAGATATTCTAAGCCACTTGTGCGGCTCTTTCCTTCTTAAACTCGTATAACAATAGGTTCAAGAATTCTTCGTTTTTTGGTTACTCTTCGTAAGAACACACAATTAAGTACGGGTTAACATTTGCGTAGTACATTGTTTAGATAAGTACACTCTTCAATTTGCAAATAAAATATTATATCTCACTACCTCCGAAATATGAATTAGTTGATAACGAAATTTTTTTCCGAACAAACTAATATTTTTCCCGCCTTCGTTCTTCTCTCTTCTTTTCATGTAAAATCATGCTCATCAAGTCTATAACACAACACCCTACAGACAGTGTAGAGGTAAAAACCCTATGTTATAATCAAACGGAGGATCTAAGAAAGTGAACTGCTTGAAACCAGTTTGAGACAGCTGCAGTCCGACTCGACGCGGGGGTCTAAATCGAAGCGTTAAATGTTCCGCCCGCTTATACGTAATTTTTAATCAATCAGTCTAATATCGCCACGTTAACAACGCGAATATAATTCCAGAAGGTAATAACAGCTCTTTCTTGAATTTAGAAACAACAATTTGATTGATTTGAATTAAATAAAAACACGACACGTCTCTGCAGCATACTCTCTCGTGCGCATCGTGTCCGAGCATCGCAGTCAACCGCAACATTATTGTGAATCATGCCGTCCTTACGAATGCATTATTACTTTGGCTTACCGATTGTTCACTATCAGCTAGACGCGCTGCAAATATGTTGAGGCGTGTACACAATCTATTTATAACATCGCACCACTTCATTGCAATAGTAAAGTTTTACACTTTTTTCTATCCGCCATGTGGTTGTAATGTAAAACTTTTACAAGGGAATAAGTCGGCGTTTAATGTTTTTTTTTTTTACTATTGTCTAGTAATTTTAATAAATTTATCTAAAAACCGACTGGACGATGGTGACAACTGATTTAGAGTAAAAAAGATCTAGATGACGGCAAATGAAGTGATTGAATTAAGAAATAAATATATATTTTTTTTTTAACTAAACTTGAAATTGAAAGCTGTCTCGGCTCTCAGGAGAGTAGCCATGAGCAAATTATTTTTTTATCAGATAAGCTAAGAACTTTTGGCCTAACCGGCTTACCGGTTGAAGATTACTGTAATTTACGGTCGACACTATAAATCCCCTAATTATTATTTTTTTTATTGTGATAAACAGCGTAACTAACCGAAGCAAATTAAACCAAAATAAGGATCAACGGCAATAAATCAGTCACTTTCGCACTGAAGGTATGCATATTAAAAGTAAGAAATCGAAAAAAAAAACTAATTATGTAATGAGCCTTTCTGGATTTTGTGTGGTTGGTGCATTCGAATAATGAGGAAAAATATGAACATATCTGGGTGGTAATATGACTTTTTATAAATTCATCCAACATCTGTTTATTATGAAATCATAATAATGCCGATTTTGAATTTATTATGACGTGTATGTACTAGTGGAATTATGAATCCAAAATGAAACTGTTATTCAAAATCGGCATTATTATGACTTCATAATAAATAGGTGATCTAAGTCACTCAAGAAAAATTAAACATTAAATATTCGTTTCGTAACTTATTTGCCTTCTACAGGGTGTTCTTTTACAGTGTGCAAATAAAAAAAAAACCTCAGTATAAGTACACGAAAGGCTACTTTCTGCAGGTATTTTTTGGTGGCTACCGTATCATAGCCAAAAAATTTCGGATGGAGCACTTGTTTGGAACTGCTGAAATGTGCAAGAAAGATAGAAAGGTCAACTTCGCCTTCCTCTCGGTATGAACATGCCCACCGATACCGCACTCGTTCTTCAACGCAGCGTCTCGTAATAGTAATCACTGATATCGTTTGTTAATTATTTTATTTAAAATTTTAATTCACTGAGCGAAGTAATATGTTTTACGATATCAACTATCGACGAATAAATCCGAAAATTTATGCACCAATTAGGCAAGCGCGTTAAAAATGTTCTTCCTTCACCCTTTTACGTAAAAAAAATTACTGTAATCTCGCTGCTAGCTATGAAAGTATTACTACTCATTGTACATGGAAAGAAAGTAAATGTCAAATTTTTCTAAGTCTATTAAAAATTATATGGAATGAGAAATTACAATTTGTTTGTACCTCGCTTTTAATTTGTTCGGCAATGACGAACCGCAAATTCTTATATTGCACTAGATTTTAATTTAAAGATATTTAAACCTGTAATTACTTGCAGAGAAGTTAATTTAAATTGTAAACGTTTTGACTGACCAGCTGATCGGAGCGGCTGATTTACGTCGCTCGTGTTCAAGATCAAGTGAAGTATTGACCCTGGCCTACTTCGACTGCGGGTCGTAATTGAAGAGGCCCCCGCGTTCCACTTTTATCTATGCCAGCAGTTCTCAAACGGTTTAGTGAAAATCTGCCACTGCATTTTTCTCGAAAACTATAAAATTTTTATTAAGTACATATGAGTTCAATGCCACTTATGATGATATATTACAGGTTTAAATATTTGCACATAGTAAAGGAACACCCTGTATATTTTCACTTGTACAATAAATAGCTATTACCAATTTTGTGAAAGAATAAGAAATTTGTTAACAAGGGTTGTTTTTGCAAGAAAGGTAATACAACATAATTTATACTGGGTGTCTCATAACCTATGGAGGAGATTAAAAGGGTAGCTAGGGGAGATCAAATTAAAGATTTTTTCTTAATAAATTTTTGGTAAAAATTCGATGTAGGAATCAGAAAATCAAACTACACATTTAAATGGGAACGAGGCAACCTGCTAGATGCAATACCAGTTTTACCAACCTTGGCTGATAACGGTTATCTCTGCCGAAGACGTTCTGGACAAAAGCTGTTTTTGCAGGAATATTTTAATATGTCTGGATGGAATGAGATTGACGCCACCTCGTGGATATTTTTCCCAACTTTGTCAAGTTGTTAAGAAGTACTGTTTTTGTAAAAACGCTTCATAAGGGTTTGTGCAATTTCCACAGTGCCTCAGTGCAAGATTAAATTCAATTTTCATTAAAAAAAAAACATCCAAAATATTTTTATGAATAATATAAATTATCGTAAAGTTATTGTCATAACTATTATCAATTATTTTCCCAATAAAAGCAGAAAGATAGAACTGTAATAATTTAAATGTATAAAATTCGATTTGTTTTCATTTTATATAAATATTTCAAAAGCAAAAGCAGCAGCATAATAATTTCAAAACTGCCATATAATCTAATGCAAATTCTAAAAAATTACCATAAAATGTAAATTCAAATAAAAAGGATTCTGCGTTGAAACAAGTTTTTTGTTCTCCGCAGCCGGTTTCAGTTAGCTAATGTGACCGGTGATGTAAAAGTAACGAAAAAATATGTAATCATAGATCTCGTATTCGTTAGTTTCGTTACTAAAGTTAATAGAAAAACGCCTGAAGTTTGATCTTACACAAACGTATAGGATGCCGTAAAGAGAAATATTTCGCATAGACTGTTTTTCTAATTTTTTACGTAACAGGTAATATGCACATCTCTTAATTTTTAGAATTAAAAAAGAAGCATTCTGTTTAAATGCGTAAAAGGAATTATCTCAAAGAAATACATTACACAAAAAAGAAATAATTATGATACCTATTTTTGAAAGTGCTGAAATTTTGAACAGTCATTGTCTACTTCATTATTCATTCATTTTCAATCTTCCTGTTTGCATAATTTTTAAATTGTATTTTCTATTAAAGAAAATACAATTTCAGGGCGTCGGAGTAGTCGGAGTCTTGTGTAATGAAGGTCTTGTTGAATAGTTTATAAAGAAAGAGTAAAAAATGTACATGTAATATTAAATGAATTTGAATTAGCTCGTGTAAAGGAAAAAAAAAGACGTTCAATTGATTATCAAAATCATAACACTCCTAAAATACGAATAAAATCGAATGAAATAAAAACAAAAGACGATCGTCAAACAAGACAGGACGAAAATAAAAATTGTGTGAAACTCATTAAGTCAAATTGATATAAACTGACTTTCACCAGAATCAAAAATTTAATTCAATTTAATAATTACAAAATAAAATATATAAAATAAATTCGCTAAAAATGGCGATCAATCGGCGGAATTAAAATGTAAAATAAATTAATCTTAAATCGTGTTAAAAAGAAACAAAAGACGTTTAATTGATAGTTAAAAAAATCAAAAGTCATGTCAAATAAAATCAAAATAAATTTCAAAATGAAAGACAAAACGTATGAAATCGATTAAAAGAAGAAGCAAAGGTCCATCACTTGATTATATTAAAAGTTAAGTAAAATAGAGTCAAATGAGGATTGTATAAAAATAAAGGGCGATGATAAAGTTAGGACCAAAATAGAAATTATATAAAACTAGCATTAAGTCATATTTTTTATCGAATCTGCGTAATCAATGAATAATTCAAAAACAAAATCAAATCAAATCAAATAAAAGAGAAAATAAAATGGCAATCAATCGACGGGATTAATGTATAAAATAAATTCCCACTCAATAAAGGATAGTAATACCGTGCCTTCAATTGAATTCCTCATTAAAGTGGGCTATGATTTCACTGATAGCTGTTCAATTATTTAATTAAACAAATGTCAAATTGACACTTTGTATTTTCAATTAATTCAAAATGTTAGAATTACAGCAGAAAATATTTATTGTTGAAAGTTATTTTCAAACCGGTAGAATAGAAAATGGACAGTTAGTTTATTCAATTAATCAGTGTGTACAGAAGTTTCGACAGCAGTTTCCTAATTTTGCTATTACTTATGAACAGCTAGTTAAACATATCCATGCTTGTGTTCGTAAATTTCGTGAAACAGGATCACTTGGTCGCAAAACAGGGAGCGGAGCAGCTAAGAAAAGGACTGCAGCCTGCATTGAAGATGTTCGGGATCGAATGGAACACTCTCTCAAGAAATCTATTGCGAAACTTTCACAAGAAGTTCAGCTGTCAGTGGGAACATGTCACACTATTCTTAAAAAAGACTTAAAGCTTTGTCCACATAAGATTCAAGCAGTCCACGAACTCAGGCCAGTAGATTTTCACAGAAGAACAGAATATTGTCAGTGGTTTCTTGATAACTTAAACAACGACGACATTCTTGACAAGTCTTTCTTTTCCGATGAGGCATGGTTTCATCTCTCAGGGTATTTAAATAAACAGAATATGAGAATATGGTCAGCAGAAAATCCCCATGAATTTGTGGAAACTCCATTACATCCATTAAAAATTGGAGTTTGGCTAGCAGTGTCAAGAAGGCGTATCATCGGACCAATATTTTTTAACGACTCAGTAACTGCTGAAAGATACCGAAATGAGTTATTAGAACCTTTCATTAATCAACTACGTGATGATGAACTTACAGAAGGTTTTTTTCAGCAAGACAATGCTACTGCCCACACAGCTCATCAAACAACGACTTTCCTGCAGCAGTTTTTCGATAATCGGATTGTGAATTTTCCTGCAAGGTCTCCGGATCTCACAATTATGGATTTCATTTATCCGCACATGAAAAACACAGTTTTTAGAACTACGCGTCACACAATCGAAGAACTTCGTGCGGGCATTACAGATGTGTGTGCTAACATAACCCCCGAACACGCAGAGTACGCTTATGTATTCAAGCTGAAGGAGAGCACTTTGAGCATCTACTTTAAACTTTAATGTTGTGTTTTTATTTGATGTTATGATCAGTACTGACAGTTAATGACAACTGTTTTCTCTAGAATTGTGTCGCCAACTTCATAAAAAAAATCACAGCTTACTTTAATGAGGAATTCAATTGAAGGCACGGTATTATAAACGAAAATCAAAACAAATCACCGAAAAAATAAAGGTAAATAGTGGATCATAACCCAGCTCAAAAGGGGGTCGCGAAATCTAAAAGTTTAGGAAACACTGACTTAAGCGTCCCGTATCTATGCTTGGTAATTATGGCATTTTGATTAATCAAAAAAGACATTCTTAAGTTCAAGTTACTTTCACCTGTAAATTAAGTATTACATACTCATTTCTTGTTAGTTGAATAACAAAGAAACCGGTGTAAACGTATATAATTATCCTTTAATAGGTACGCGTCAGAACTCGGTACAGAAAGATATTTTGCAAAAAAAAATTCTTTTCGGCCTTGTGAAAATTCATGATTTCCGCCGATTGTTTCACCGCACAACAATGCAGATAGATAGTCGTCGGAAACAATAGTGTTATGTTGAAAATCAGATGAGCATGAAACATTAAGATTTAATGAGTTAGTCCGATGATGTGGCTAAGGAAAAGGAGCACAAAAACACGACAAACACAGGTGCCATACGTGTAGATTTTTCAATGTCAAGGTCGAAGTCGGTTTCAAGTTGTTACTTCTCAGGTGCTCAAATTCAAGGCCGATGAGCGCTGAAATTGATAGCCATGTAGTATTGTTTTTTCCTAGTCGAATTTAATTGCGAAAGATGCTTTTTATGAGCCGAAACGTATCTTGTTGGTTGGTAAACAAAGTGGTCGGAGATAAAGTGCGCAAACAGGTTTCGTTTGAGATAGTAGAAGAATTATTATTCTTCAGAATCCAATCAAATATTGTTGTCGTATCGCCGTGTGCGTCGCTCGCCGACATTTTTACATAATCGACTCGGGAGAAAAAAAAATACAAGCCCCGAGGTGTTTTAGAAATCCAAGAAGTCGACAATCACAAAAGAACAAGAAATAATTGCGCCAAGTCGGCGAAGCAGGTGAATCGAGCTCTTGCCCGCTGCTGCTCAACAAAAACTTTATTATAAGTGAAAGCACTTATTTGTACTAATGATCGGCGTTCGTGAATTCCACCTCGGCGGTGATGTAACCAGCAACAATTTCTTAAGGTTTTTGTTGGCGTTAAAAGAGAGCGCAGACGTCCAATTAACACACGCAGCTTCGCCTTGCGTAACTCAACTCGTTGTTAATTTTGTCTTAGACGCGATAATAACAATGCCTCACTGTTAAGGTTACCGCTTGAATTTAAAACTGCTCATTATTGTTGTTTGTGATTGCATTTGCCCACCCATTGTTTGCGCAATAATCGAACTAAAAGGATTTGCGCGACCAGTCAGCGCAGGTGTAGGTCGGTTCTTGGACTTTTTATGAATAAATTATATAGTTTTTTTTTTATTTATAACTGTCCCGATTTATAATAAAAACAACAAATCTACATCCATGGTCAAGTAAATCCCAAAGTTTTTATGAATAATACGAGCGGTGGTTATGCAATCTTTGTCGAAATTCCTAATTATTAATTCTTTACTTTATAAGTATAACCGCCATATTCATCAATCATTCACGACTGATATTCTGCAAGTTATTTGAATTAATTTCTACCTGGATATACTGGGTGATTCAAAATAAGTGTCCGACCCGTTAACCACAGGTGGTAGAGTAAAGTCGGCATATATGGAATACCTATTCTTTGGGCCGTCATAAATTCTGAACAAAGATGCTCAATATTCAGATATTTTAATTAAAAATACTTTGTGTTATTTTCTAGCGGTTGCTTACGTGGGCAACGGTATCATTGTTTTTCGAAGTACAGTAATGTTCGCTTATAACGAACCACAAGGGACCGACTAAAACGGTTCGCTATAACCGATGTTCGTTATACGCGATGCATAAAAAATCAGTGTTTGATAATTTTTATTTTATTTTAAACAACGAAATATTGCAGATTTAAATAACAACAAACGAAAATATATAATAGAACTTTTAATAACAATAAAAACGATAAAAGAAAAACTATGAAGATGCATACATTTATGTACGTATGTACATATTAATGAAAAAATCATAAATTGTTGCTTGTCTTTTTTGGGTAAGGTTGATCTCATTGATATACAATTCCACTTCGGCTAATTTATTGAGAACACTCTGCGGAGTAATCCGTGATTGAAGAAAGCAACGAACTGCCTCAATATTTCGAACAGCATCAGATGTAGACGGAACTGATGGTGTCAATTCGTTAATCTCGGTTTCTTCGTCTTTATCTTCTTCTTCAAGCTCCTTATCAATTTGGTTACGTTCTAACGACAAAGAAGATGCAATTGCATCATCATCCAAAAATTCTACATTTACAACGTTGTCATCGATGTGAACGTATTCATTAAAATCATGTTCATCAAGAATAACTTCAGCCTGAACTTCATTGTCATTATTTTTGTCTTGATTTTTTACCAACCATTCGATTAACGGTACGTCATCATCGGAATCAAAATCATCCGCACGCGTTAGGAATCCACCATGCCGAAAACAGTTGACAATTGTTTGTTTCGTGACCCTCTGCCATGCCATATGAAGGAAATTGATTGCATCTAACAGATTTACAGTAAAATTTTCTTCACCTTTATCGATAGAATTGATCTTTTTGGAGAGAAGAAGCCGGCGGTATTGACTTTTTAAACTGTGAATGATACCCTGATCCATAGGCTGTCATTTGGAACTTGTATTCGGCGGCATGAATACCAATTTAATGTTGGCCAAATCTTTTACATCGGGATGAGCAGGACAATTGTCCACCAGTAATAAGACTTTTCGTTTCTTACGATGCAATTCATCATCCCATTCCCGTAATTCTTCAGTAAAAATTTCGGAAGTCATCCAGGCTTTTCCGTTGCATTTGTAATTTACTGGCAGCTGCCGCACATGTTTAAAACATCTTGGATTTTTGGGCTTCCCAATAACTAATAATTTTCTTTTTTCTGTCCCCAGTAAATTTGCTACCACCAAAACGCTAATTCTGTCTTTGGATAACTTTCCACCTGCACAAGTTTCCCCTTTGAATCTTAATGTGTTGCCAGGTAAAAGCTTATAAAATAAGCCTGTTTCATCACCATTAAAGATGTTCTCGTCGCTATAGTTTTCTCTAATTATTGGCCACTTATTTTGAAGCCAGTGAACAACATCCATGTTGACTGAGGCTGCTTCTCCAACAATTTTTCCTTTACTGATATTATGCCTTTTTTTAAATCGTTCGATCCAGCTTCTACTAAATTAACTTTCAGCATTTTGCGACAATTTATTACCAAAATCTTCAGCTTTTGATTGCAATACAGCCCCGCTAATTATCACATTTTTTGCCCGTTGCTGCGAAAACCATTTCAACAGACTCTGATCCACTCCGATATTAGTGGGTTTTTTAATTTTTTTCACATTTGAATTTAATTTTTCAAAATTCTCTAAGATTTCTTGCTTTTTCTTCCAAATTGTCCCAATGGTTGACTTACTTAGTCCCATTTCAGTACAAATTTCACTTTGTTTTGCGCCCCGTTGCAACCGTTTCACTATTTCATATTTGTTTTCTAAAGTAAATGATTTACGTTTTTTTTTTGAAACTGTATCACTCATGTTCGTTGTTACTTATTTTGAGAACTGGATAATGAACTGATCGGACGTAAAACTGATCGGCCACTATGAGTAACGTGACAATTGCGTTTTAAATAGTCTACTCGGGGAAGTCCCTAGCTTTCTGTGTTTTCTGGACTTAAGTTCGTTATAGACAGAGGCGGAAAATAGTTAGTACTACCTCCCACTTACCTCCCACTACTTCACCATATGGAAGTGGCGGAGAGCCGGCAAACCATCGGCAAACGCTGTGACGTCGTGTGACATCGATGGTGGGAGGTGTTTTGTGACGTTTCACTATTTTTCGCCTCTGTCTAGTTCGTTATAACCGACAACTTTTGAAAAATTACATGAAAAATATGGTTCGTTTTATCCGAAAGTTCGTTATAAGCGGGTTCGTTATCTGCGAAATAAATAACACAGAGTCTTACCGAATTGCAGTTCGTGCTTTTCTGTCTGGTTCGTTATATCCGGAAGTTCGCTATAAGCGGGTTCGTAGTAAGCGAACATTACTGTATTCGCCTTTGACGTCAATACACTTTTGCATACGCTCGAACCAATTTCTAAAGCACGTTTTCCACTCTAAAGATGGTACCTCAGAAACCAGTGTCCGGAATGTTTCAACCGCTGCTTCAGCCGACGAAAATCGCTCACCACGCATTTTATTTTTGATATTTGTGAACAAAAAGAAATCATTAGGTGATAAATCAGGTGAATATGGACAATGAGTCATTAATTCAATATTTTTGTTGGACAAAAAATCAACTGTTTGACGGGCTGAGTGAGAGCTGGCGTTGTCATGATGGAGAGTAATTCGTCGATTTCGATTGTTTCTTCTTATTTGATCGATGACTTCCGGCAAACAAATCGTAGCATGTCAATCAGCATTCACGGTTTTTCGATCCTATAAAGCCACGGTTGCTACATGTCCAGTTAAACCAAAGAAACAAGCAATCATTTGCTTCGCAGCACTGCGTGAACGGACAACTTTTGTTGGTTTTGGTTCATTTTGAAATACTCAAACGGTAGATTGTTGTTTACTTTCTGGCTCGTACGAATAGATCCACGTTTCGTCACCAGTAACGATGATATAAATAAAATTTGAACGACCTCCGTTGAATTTCTTGAGCATCTCTACGCGCCATTTGACACGACCCTGCTTTTGCGCTTCTGTTACATTGTGTGGGATCCAACGACTGCAAAGCTTTCGTACGTTCAAATGATCATGCAAAATCTGGTGTATTGCTTTCATGTCAATGCGTAAGGATGCTTGAATCTCACGGTATGTCACATGTCAATCTTGCTCAAGCATTTCACGCACAGCATTTACATTAGTGGCAACAGCAGATGTTGATGGACGACCTTCTCGAAATTCGTCACTGACAGAGGTACGTCCACGCTGGAATTCGGCAAACCAATTATAAACACTGCTCTTTGATGGTACTTCATCTCCAAAAGCCAAATGAAGCCGATCGAGGCATTGTTTCGGCGTTAGACCACATTTGAAATCGTAAAAAATCACGGCACGAAAATTTTCACGCGAGATTTCCATGTTTACACAAAATGACTTTTTCTCAAATGCTGTACAAACAAAACTAGTTCACTTGGATAGGAACTGTCAATAGAATTACAGGCGAAAAACGTCAAATTTTTCAAATATGACAGTTGATAAACGCTAACAATTCTAGACCTACTAGATTCCAGAAAATTTTCCAGCAGCCCACGTATGCTTGTATAAGAAATGAATCATAACTTGCATTTTGGACTCAAGGGATGTTCATTTTTGGAATGTCTCTGATAAATTATATCTTGCAAATTCGTTCTTGATTGTAAACACGCTCCTAATGAATCGAACATTTATGCTCAATTCACACTGAATACATATATTTTAATCAGGTGCTTAATCACCAAGGAGCGGATGACCTGAGGTTTTACTTAAGATTATTCAAACCGTAATTATTATATTAAAATTATTTTTATGGAATCTTGTAAATAAATTTATTTTATATTATGTATACATTCATTCAACGATTTATAAGGTCTCGGGCAATGCAAATCGCCTGCATTCGTCATCAAAAACCTCAATTCCGCCGCTCACTGCTAATCACCATAAAGTACAAGTAACACAGTTTCAAATGCAATTTTGCTTCTAGGTCAAAATATTGTATGTTTTAGGCTAGATTAAATAAAGAGAAAATCCCCGAAATATTTTACTTTATCAAATTTGGGTTCTGCAACGTTCTACCTTATAACAATTTCATGTAATTATATATACAGGCGTAAATTCTTTTCGTGAGTCTATGAAGAAGATAAAATGATGTAAGATAAACATTATACCATAAACTGACCAGTAGTTTTCAAATCGAGGACAAATCCATCCATTCTGATTTAAGAAACTATGGTTCCCTCAACTCTCCCGTATACACCACATGAGTCACATTGAAGTGTGCAGAAATTTTCGAATATTTCCTAGATATCTACAGGGTGTTCTTTTACTGTGTGCAAATAAAAAAAAAACTTCAGTATAAGTACATGAAATGCTACCTTCGGTGCGTATTTTCCGGTGGTTACCGTACCATAGCCAAAAAATTTCAGATGTACCACTTGTTTGGAACTGTAGATATGTGCGAGAGAGAAATAATAGAAGGTCGCGACGCCTTCCTATATTCGGGACCTACACCGCGCTGAGTTTCGCATTCAAACACATTTCGTAGCATTTCGTAATAATAATCACTAATATCGTTTAGTAATTATTTTAATTAAAATTTTAATTCACTGAGGCCTGCCTTATGCGCGTTAATCGAAGAGGCGGCCGGCGTTGTAAAAACACACTTAAGAAATGGAAACGCAATTTATTTATTACTTGTGAAAAATAACAAAACGATGGATGACGATGATGTGTTTATTTAACTCGTCTCCAATTTTAAGGCGCATTTTTCGCCTAGTAATTATAATCGCGGCCTAAGTAATTACTTACTTGGAGTAAGGTTACATTGTTCTAATAAATCCAAGCGAGTTTAAAATGTTGATTGACCGGAAGGTTTCGTAATCGAATTAATTGAGTCTGTAATTTGTAAGATCGATTCTTTTTTAATACTTCGTGAAGATGAAGATGAATTCACGTAAACCGAAAGTTTTCAACATTCGCTTCCTTCTGCATGCAGAAATTTGCCAAATGGCTGTGAGACTTCCGGCAGGTCTTTTTACCTGTTTGCGAAAGCCATTACGATCTGTTAATACGCATCATACGAATAAAAGATATGTTCGTTCACGACAGGGATCATGCACAAGGTTAACCCACGTTAAACACTGACCGACCGACCCATTTTCGCGTCATCGTTCAAACATGCAGCCGTGCGCGAGAACTTAGCTACCCTACTACACTTCTCAGTTATGCCAGCAGTTCTCAACCAGTTTGGCGAAAATCTGCCAATGCATTTTTCTCGAAAATTATTAACTTTCTGTTAAGGACATATGAGTTCAATCGTTGCCTTTTATGGTGATGCATTACAGATTTAAATATTTGCACTCAGAAAAATGAACAGCCTGTACAGTGATATTATTTTATTAAGTAACACCTCCCTATGTTGCTTTTTAAAATAATCATATCAAAACATGGTAACTAATACCGTTAATTCAAACAATTTGAAAGTAAAATTTTCGATGCAAATTTGAGATTAATTGAGTGTACTGTACAAGAGTAGCCCAAGTCGAAGGCAGTTAGTAGTGCAAACTCCTTGAATTTTTATGCATTTTTATTGTGCTGTAATAATCCATGTTGAGTCATGTAGAACGACAATAGATGTGTAAGTTTAGCGCAAATATTTTGATAATAATTATCATTAGTGCAACAGTTGAATACAAGATACTTTAGTATGCTGTTTCTTAAAAGTGCTTTTTAGCGGTAGGCCACTCTTACACTATGTGCTTCAATTTTCTGAGAGTTTTGATATTTGGAATTTTTATAGATTTTCTCCTCTTTCCTTTCGGGTTCATTTTAAGAGAAAATAATTACGTAATAAATTAATTTAGAGACAATTTCCGATAACTTATGTCAACATACTTTTTCTGTCAAATGAATACCTAATCTATAAACCTAATCTACGGTCATCTCAGGTATAGAGGGGTGTTTCCCCTTGTCCTTGTCGTTCCTTATACCCTATACCCTTGTTTACGTATATCTTAGTAGATCAAATTATAGCTTTAAATATAATCCAAAAAAATTCTGCCCAATAGTCGGCGCAGCAAATAAGAAGAAAAGAAAGAAGAAAAAGAAACACTATACACTGCTGTCGTGCTCAACATTGCAAACAACAGCAACTGAACACTAAACTCAGCAATAACGTCTTAACACAGCGTTTCTCAAACGTTTAGGTTTCGTGACCCCCTTTTGAGCTGTGTTATGATTCACGCCCCCCTTTCCCTTTCTTTTAATATATATTTTATTCGTTTTTTCTATTTTTTAACTACTACTTACCGTTATTTTTTCGCTGATTTGTTTTAATTTTCGTTTATTGAGTGTGAATTTATTTTATACATTAATCCCGTCGATTGATTGCCATTTTATATTCTCTTTTATTTGATTTGACTTTATTTTGTTCTTAAAGCATAAAATTTACAGATTATTCTTTGGATCGTGACAACATTTGTCAATTTTTAAATCAATTTGAATTATTGCTAGTTTTATATAGTTTTCATTTTGGTCCTAACTTTATCATCACCCTTTATTTTTATACAATCCTCAATTGATTCTATTTTATTTAATTTTTAATATAATCAAGTGTGGAACTTTGTTTTTTCTTTTAATCGATTTCTTTCGTTTTGTTTTTTACTTTTAAATGAACAACTAATCATCTTGGTTTTTAATTTTCTCTTCTGTTTGATTTAATATGACATGACATTTTGACTTTTTGATAATTCAACGTCTTCTGTTTCTTTTTTTACACGATTTATGATTATTTTATTTCACATTTTAATTCCGCCGATTGATCGTCATTTTTGGCGAATTTATTTTATATATTTTATTTTTTAATTATTAAATTGAATTAAATTTTTTATTCTGGTGAAAGTCAGTTTATATCAGTTTGACTTAATGAGTTTTACACAATTTTTATTTTCGTCCTGTATTGTTTAACGATCGTCTTTTGTTTTTATTTCACTCGATTTTATTCGTATTTTAGGAGTGTTTTGATTTTGATAATCAATTGAACGTCTTTTTTTCTCCTTTATACAAACTAATTCGAATTCAGTTAATATTATACCGGGTGTCCCGCGCCATGTGCTCACACTTCTAGAATCTTTATTTATTAATCGATTAACCTGAATTTTGGAGACAACAAACTAAACAAAAAATGGAACTTTCCGACATACTGATAGTCGTCATAGGACTTCCGGTTTCGCCGGAAGTGATATCAACTTTCTTATTTTAAATAGAACACCCTATATATTTTTACATATTTAAAATCTACGGAGCATTACGAGTCCGAATACGTATCAATTGATAATTTTGGTTTCCATGACAACGAAAAAAAAAAAACTTTTATTTTTCAATCTAGAAAGCTATGAATCGCATTTTTTCGAACTAATGCGATCAAGTGTGTCGAAAAAATCACTCCTTTGATGGTATTTTGATTTTTAACATTTTTACAATATTTGAAATTTTCATTAGCTCTTAACTCACTTTTTTCGATAGAACCTTATATGTTTCTTAGCTTAGTTCAACTGAACATTTTTTTCTGAGTACGCTGATACCAAATACGTCATATTTTTTTTGAAAATAATTTAGAATAGAGCATGTCTTATTGAAATTTTACACTCCCTTTATTTCGAATGTTTTTCAAAGAAAATATGACGTATTTGGTATCAGCGTCCTCAGAAAAAAATGCTCTGTTGAACTAAGTAAAAAACATATGAGGTTCTATCGAAAAAAATGAGTTAAGAGCTGGTGAAAATTTCAAATACTGTAAAAATGTTAAAAATCAAAATACCATCAAAGCAGTGATTCTTTCACTGATCGCATTAGATCGAAAAAATGCGATTCATAGGTTTCTAGATTGAAAAATAAAAAAGATTTTTTTTCGTTGACACGGAAACCAAAATTATCAATTGATACGTATTCGGACTCGTAATGCTCCGTAGATTTTAAATATGTAAAAATATATAGGGTGTTTCATTTAAAATAAGAAAGTTGATATAACTTCCGGCGAAACTATTCAGCAAGACCTTCATTACACAAGATTTAACAACTCCGACGCTCTGAAAGACCCCTAGCCGACCCCTGATAAAGGTTTGTCTGCCCCTTTCATCTCTTCACCGACCTCCAAGGGGTCGATACCGATCTCGTTAGAAACCGGTGGTATAAAATGTGAATAATTATAAAAATAGCAAATGTTCCCTTTAAAAAATTAAAATTTCAGTTTATGTCTCAATTGTGCGATGTTTATTTGTTTTTCTGTAAATATCAGCAGAATCAGTCTATATGTATAAGTTTTATAATAAAGACTTCTTTCTAAAGTCAAAAATAAAGATGTTAGAGGGGGTGAGAAAGGCTGCATAAGCAAATTACTTGTAAAAAATAAGATGATAAATTAGTTGCAATTTGCGTTCAATTGTTTATACCTATTTATTGTGCTGCGCCCCCCTTTGAAGACTTATACGCCCTCCCGGGGGGGGGGGGCGCCCCACAGTTTGGGAAGCGCTGTCTTCACAATACAATATTACTATAAATACATTGCTTTAGAGATAAAGTGACTTGTAATGTGACCTGATATGAATGAATTTTGTAATACTCAATTCACATACGAAGTAATTTTCTCTAAAAAAATAAAAAATGCGTAGTTACGAAGATACACTGTGTCCACGGATTTTCTGCAATAGAGGAAAATCTTTTTTATTTTACGTTTTAGGAAAAAAAGCTATTCTTTGTAAAAACTTTTGCTTGCATTAAACCCTATAAAAATGATAGAAAAGTTCACGAACTGCCTCGTTTATGGCTTTAAATACAGAAAACATACTTACTTGTTCTTAAAAATTTGTTCAAGTTCAAGTTACATTCAGAATTATCGCATTACCCGGATATGTCAAAATGATTAATGAAACTTATTCCCTAAGCTCTTGTTGATAATTAAACCAATTCAGTTATTTGCAAAAGTTAGAAAATTTTGCTTTTTCGTCACTGGCAGATGTGAGTTTGGAAAACATTTATTTTCAACAGGATGGACGTCCTGCACATTCCACAAATTTAATTAAATGCTTGATGACCATTTGCCTGGAAAATGGATCGGACATTTTAGACCAATACATTGGTCACGGTACAAATTCAGAAATTTTAAATGAAAACATCTCAACGGTAATTAGTGAAATAGAAATTGAAACTTTAACAAACGTGTATACGGAATTTAGGTACGGATAGAAAGGTGCGTAGAGGTGGACGGGGATTAGATTGACATTTTTTTCCCATATTAAAAACCAATAAAAAGTTTCGTATAATTTATAAGGCCAATTTAATAGCGGTTTCAATTTTTTAACAAAGGAAATGCTTAAAGCAGTTGAAACAATTAAGAATATACCAAAATTACAAGTCACTCTACCATTGCAGAAAATCTGTGGACACACTGTAAATTCAAAAAATAAAAGATTTCAAAAAAAGCATAAACTTCTGTCACAGCCGGAATTTATCTAAAGTATTGAACTGTGACAGCTAAACCAATCCCTTCGAAAACGAAATGGTTTCTCGACCTTAAATACTGAAAATAAGCGAAATGTTTAAAAATAATTTAAACTAAAATCTACAGACTTCCTCTGATCGAAGTGTTCTTTTGTTTCAGGTGAAGGATGTGTAGAAAAACCGTTAGCCACCCTATGGCGAAACTACACTCAATCTTCCCGTCCTGATGTCCGCATGCAATTGACAGTCAGCGGGGGTTGTCTGAAAGCAACCACCAAAGACCACGGCCTCACAGAATATTGGGCCAATCGCTTAACATTCTGCGCCGCTCCTCCACATTTCCCCCGACTTTTCTGCTGGGTCTACCGTCACGAAGGCCGACGTCTTCGCCATGAACTCAGATGTCACGCCGTCCTTTGCTCGTCGTCAACGATAGCCAGACAAATCGAAACGAAACTTAAAAATTCCCTGGCCCTGGCGCTCGCCGAATTCAAAAGAGACAAAGTTTCTCGCCAAAATGCCCGACTATCACTCATCAATTCCCTATACGAAAACCCGACAATACCTCGGCGAAAAATACTCCTCAGCACGGGTTCACAGAATTATAGACCACCATTGGAACGGTCGAAATCCGCACCAAAATTAACAATTATCGAGGAAAACCTGGAAGAAACCGAAGAGATATTCGAAGGTAGGCCGAGAAACTTGATACACGATAGAAAAATTTTAAGGCACTGCGACAGTGCCAGTATTTTACTGAGCAAAGACAGACTTAGGACGCAACTGGACGAAGAAGACTGTGATATTGAAAGTGAAGCGAAACGCAAGAGTTGCGTTAAATTCTACGATGACATACCTGAAAACTTAACGCTGGACGAACGAAGCGACCTTATCTTGCAGGAGTTAGTCGAGGATAGTTTGCGTAACGATTTGATAGAATCTTGTAATTTAAATGGTTGGCTGCGAGGGTTATCATCAACACCCGACTTAATACCGCTCGATAGTGATGACGGATCTTTATCGAGCGGTTGCGAAAGCGCTAGTACCGTGACGTCAGACTTGGATCAACCTCTGTTTTCTGCAATTTTGGAAACGGAAGAGGAACAGGAAAATGATATCCAAGAAAATAATACCATAGATAAGAAGAAGACTGAACTTGACTTTAAAGTGGGAGGACCTGTACTTTCACATGTTAAAAGTCTGGATCGACTGTCAAATCCCGATGTAAGAAGTTACACTAGTATTAAACCCAACATAAATATAAACGAAGAAGTGTCTTTGATACCTGTTGGTGAAAGCCCGACTGATTTTAGCTCACTCAAAGTCTTCAAGAGGAAAATACAGCAAGAGCAAGACAAGGAAGTTAAATATGAAGACCAGGAAGTCGTCGATAATTTTGACGAAGAGGAAAACGGTAGTGCTTGCAGCGACGAAAGCGGGTATGATGAAGTCATCGATTGCACAAGCTCGGTATCCAGTATAGTACTAGTTTAATAAAAATCCGTGGATACAATTTCGTTAGAAACCTTAAAATATTTCTACGTAGAATATGGTAATAGACTTTTGATATTAGAGATGTTTCATTTCCGTTTTGGTTTTTATTGGAACTCACCACCATCGTTCGTTTAACTTGTAATGTAATAGCCTCACGTTCATCGTTAAAACAGAATTATTGAATGTAATCGATAAAAGGGAAAAACGTGTAAATTTTAAGTTTTTTTTTTTTGCCAATGTAGTTACCTCAGTCTGAAAATTAAATGAAATGTCCCTTCCGCCTCAAATTTCGTAATAATAAAATATATATGTTTATATATTTTTGTGATTATTACTTAATTTAGTGTTAAAAAGAAATGTTACCATCGCATAAGGTGTACATTTTTTAATTAGTATTGTAATGGACACTCACTTTTAAGTACCTCACTATATCTGAATAAAATAAAATCTATTTATAAACTTCTTTTTTTTATTTGATTCCTAAAATTCCTTTTTTAATTCTGGGCGCGTTCTTCAAACTACATCAGCAAATTATTATTAAAATAGAGCCTATTTTCTAAACAAATGAATTAAGAAAATCTGAAATCTCAACCTTATGCACATTTTATTGCATTACCTAGCGGACAACACGACCATCCTCAATCTGTAAATACAGGGTGTTCATGGGAAGCCGCTACAATAGCTAACTGTCTTGTTTCTATTTTTACGACGTAACTTAAATTAGAAAAGTTTTAGGACTTCTCCTCCTCGTTTTTATGGTACTTTCGGAAAAACAAATGACAATCAGGTTTTCGAGATTTTCAATTGTTTTCAACTTTTTTAAATGGAACATTACATTTTTTATCATGAAATCGCATTCACGATATCAAATTAAGCATGTCTGTGAAATAATATCTCTCAAAACAGAGTATTTCATAAATAATTCAGTCTTGATATTCGCGGGAAGACGTGTATCGTTACGATAGTCTGTTTATTCACGAATACAATATGGTGCGCGTTGAAACAAGAGAATAATGTGTTCAAACTGTCAGACCTTTGTGAACTGTCATGATTCAAAATTTGTTTAAAGTTAGTGCAAACTAAAAACCCTTGGGTCCAAATGTTGAAAGCGCGAAATGTTAAAATGTCTAATACCATTATTTACCAAATAATTTATAAAATAGTAGACTTAGGAGGGGAATATTTTACGGAAATACTTAATTTGGCAACACGATACGCTAATAAAAAATATAATGTTTCATTTAAAAAAGTTGAAAACAACTGAAAATCTCGAAAATCTGAAAAGTCATTTGTTTCTCCGAGGCTATCATAAAATCGAACAGGGAAGGTCCTGAAACCTTACCGATTTAAGCTACTTCGTAAAATTTCAAATAAAAAAGTTAGCTACTGTAGCCATTTCCCGTGAACTCAAGATTTTGTTACTAATTCATTTCTAAAATAGTAGGCTTTGGGAGATGATATTTTAGAGATATAATTAATTTGACATCCTGAACGCGATGCGACGATAAAAGACCTAACATTCCATTTAAAAAAGTTAAAAACAAGTGAAAATTTTGAAAACCTGACTGTCATTTGTTTTTTTTTTGAAAGTACCATAAAACCGAAGAGTAAAGGTCCTAAAACTTTCCTAATTTAAGTTACTTCATAAAAATACAAATAAGAAAGTTAGCTATTGTAGCGGCTTCCCATGAACATCCTGTATACGAATAAATTAGAGCATAATTTTCAAGCAAGCAGGGAATTTTTTTCCGCTTATTACTCGGTGGTTTTTTAATTTTTTTTTCTTAGCTTAACCGAAAAATAAAGCATTGCCCAAAAATCGAAGCTTCTCGATGGTTGAGTGCAAAAAGAATCGAAAGTGTATAAATATTATAAACCACAGTTAATAATAATATGTATTCAACCAAAAGCACAGAAAAAATGTATAACATTATTGTTTATTGTTGGAAAATTTAACAGCAACCGGTTTCGGCAAAAGCCTGAAACTGAAGCTAAAGCCAAACTCAGTTTGGGCCAGGACGTTTGCTGCGGACGTGGTACAATCAACCTGATGATGGCTTTAGCCGAAACTGGTTCTTGTTAAATTTTCCAACAATAAACTTTGTGGTTTGTAAGTATTATACAGTGTGTCCCCGGATTGAGTTCGCGATACCTATAATGGATTAATTTTTTTTTAAATTCAGATTTCGTATTTTACAATTCAGGTCTGCTTGGTGCGAAATGAAAGTGTGCCAAATTTGACCTCGAAAGTCTTCAAGGTGGCGAATTAACACAAGAAGAAATAAAATATGCGTAGGTAAAGTGGTATTCCTTTTGAATTTAGGAAAAGAATTTACTAAAATAAAATGATCGTTGTTTGAAATTATGGAAATATGTCAAATTTCAACGTTTTATTCATTCATTTCTTTTTTTTTCTATTTCATAATTACATCATCTTTTATCTGTTTATTTTTTTAATCGTATGCATATTTTAAATGGTACAATTTAATTTTTCTCACTTTTTTAATTTTACGAATAGGTTCATTTTCCGCATTTTTTAAAATTTATTAAACCATGGGTGTTATTATTATAAACGTCTTCTATCATTGATCTAAGTTAGAGCAATTGTCTTTTGTTTGTGAGGATTTGTTGTTGTCTTTGTAACGTGCGCAAAGAATATTGCGTTTTCCTTTTTTCTTTTTTTTTAAACAGTCGATTTTTTTCTTCAACTTTCCTTCGTCGAGTCCAGTGCTTTCTTTTTATTTTGATTAATTTTTTTGTTTTGAGTTTAAGCGTTCGTCTTTTGTTTGCCATAAATCAATATTTTCAGTTTCTAAAATTTGTTTTTATTTATTCCTTCCGTTAGTCATTTTTCCATTCCTTCAACAATATCGGCCGATCGAGTTTTGTTTTGTTGTTTAATTTATGTTCAGTTACTCTACAATTTGCCTTTTTTTTATCCAAATCAGGGTTAGTTTTTTTTTCTTTTTAAGTAATTTTTTGGCTTTAAGAGATCGTCTTTCGTTTCTGAATTTTGTTTTTTCTTTCTTTTAAAATTTTGGAAGAAAAGAATCCAGACTTTTTCATCAAAGTAATCGTCTTTTATTTCTGAAATTTATTAATTTTTTGTTTTTTGCTTGCGCAAAGAATATTCTGCGTTTGTTTTTTTTTCATTTTTTAGCAAGATCGTTCGATCATCTTTTGTTTTTGCTATTTTATTTTACTTTACGTTTTTTTTTTTTTTTAATTTGCCTTTGTCTCTTTCAGGGTTAGGTTTTTTTCTTTATTTTGACTGATCTTTTGTTGTTGAAGTTTTTTGCGATCGCGTTTGTTTCTAAAACTTGTGGTTTTTTTCTCTAAATTTTCGCAAGAAATTGATTTTCTTGTTTTGAAAATTAAAGCGATCGTCTTTTGTTTCTGAATTTTTTTTGACATTCTGCATTAAGAATTGACAGGTAGGTTTCTTGACACTTCTAATAGAGGGCACTACGTACGTTTTGTATGTTTAAACTAGTATTTTTGTCGAATATTAATCTAACTCATTCTTCATAACTTTTTCATTTTAAACGTTATTTTCTCCAAAATTTTCTTATATAATAGATAAATATTTTTATGTGATAGTTTATAAAATAAAAAAAATAAAAACTATTAAGGCCCGGTTTCTCCATCGCAGTTTAACTTTAAACTCCGTTTTATTCCTATGGAAACAATTATCCTTGCAATTATTACCATGGGAATAAAGCAAAGTTTAAAGTTAAACTGTGATGGTGAAACCGGGCCTCAATAAAAGAAATCAGCAGATTATCATTCAAGAAAATCAAGTAGACGCAAGTTACGAGACAAATGTTTAAACAAAGATGATAGATGGCATTTTTTGCTCGCAAAAGAATGGCCATTTTAAGAATAAGTTCACAACGAAGCTGTGATGATAGATGTCTTTTTCTTACGCTATAGTTATGTCGACACAAAACTACTCTTTCTCTCACATAGAATTCATAAAACAATTCTGATATTTGAGGAATTTCGATAATTTTCCTGATGATTAAAATTTGTAATAAAATTAAAATGCCTTTTACATATAGGTCCAAAATAATTAAAAACAAGATTAATGTTCAGGATTTATTAAAATTTTGTATTTGGAATTTAACAAGGATTTTTTTTTAATTAGATACATACGCAGATCGCTCAATAAGCAAACCTATTTTTTAGGAACTTAAAATTAATATTTGAGTTAACTTTACATGCTTGTCGTTTCCGGTTTCTAAAGACTAGATACTGCTTCATTACATTATTCACCTACTGAATAATCCATGTACATATAATGTATCAAATTTAATTGAACAATATTTAGAGGGCAGTTCCGATGTGGGGTGGAAGGTTTTCATAGTAACATTAATTCTCGTGTAACAGTTTCATGCAATAATGGTCATCTTGAAAGAGAAGTTATTGTTCGTCAGTAGAATGTTAAAAAATTACGTCTTTTCTTCTGCTGCTGTTGCTTGTGTTGCACCGGAAGCAACTGAAGTGGTATCGTCCGGCTTATCGGCACAAGATAACGACGGAAATTTCTGATGTAGTACTTGCCTGTACTTTGGATGACTGTAAAAAAGAGGATCAAAATAATTCCTATGTTTTTTTTGTAAAGAGTCTATAGTTCACCTGATTCCATAAACAATCGGATTGTAAACCGCATTAGCTTTTGCGAATAGAGAACACCAGATAGTAGCTAGCGGGCTGATGTTAGCTGTTTCGAAGATTCCTGTGAAATTAGTTACCAAATACGGTGTCCAAGCAATGAACCATAAAGAAATGGTCATCAAAGCCACTTTGGCTAGTTTGCATTCGGCGCTTGTCTGTTGATTTTCTTGTGATCGGAGCGAAGCAACGTTCATCTTCTTTGCTTGTTCTCGCATCGATTTCTCGTGCGCTGCTACTGCCTGTATCATTTCAATACTTAATAAATAAATTTATTTGAAACACCTCTCAGTGTATCTTTCAATAATCTTATAAGGCACAGGGAACAAATCTCTCTAGCAGAGTAAAGTCGGCATGTGGTAAATGATATTTTTCTCAATAAAATGCAATTAATGGGACCTGATGTTGTGTTTGACCGTTGTCACCGTATTGGGAAAACATGAATACCAGTAAAAAAGGAAGAGCGATAATCGTTAAATTTGTTTCTTATTTGAACAAACAAACCGTATCGCAAAAGCGAAGTCTCCTTAAGGGATCCGGACTATTCATTTCTGATGATTTAACCAAAGCAAGATTTGAAGTTTTGAATGCGGCAAAAAATAAATTTGGCCAACGTTATGTTTGGGTATACGATGGAGTAATTTGCTGCGAATTTGAAAACAACATTCGTCGACTACGCACACTGGAGGATTTAGAAAAAAATACTTAAGAAGTTATGGTCAGTAGAGGCACGTCAAACCGAGTTAAAGTAACTCCTAATTGAATTAATAACGCAGGAAAATACTTCTTCTTTCATTTTTTTTATACTTACTTTCTTTCACAGAAGACGGTTGTTTATTTAATAATATTTGCAATTTTAAAATATTTGTTTTGGGAACTTTAAAAATTACATTTAATTCAGCTATTGTGTATTGAATTAACTCTGAAAATTCACATTTTATTCTATTGTGGCGAGCCACTCAGTACTACGTCACACTGAAGGCGTCAAGAAGTCGGTTCGCTTTATGCGTCATCGGCCGTCACGCCACCATCGAACGAACTCGAATTTTCCAGCGTTAGAAAATTCGAGAGGGCAGCAAAGGATATAAAATCGCCCGGGGTTTACTCAGGAGTCAGTCCAATTCTAACAGCGATCGTCGAAGTTAGATTTTAGTTTGAAAATAAATTGTTATAAATAAATTAGTTTGTAAGCGTTATTAAATTACGGTTAAGTTTTTACCGAGTGTTTTATTCGTTTAAATAAATAAATTTAAACCCTAGAAACGTAACACTATTTATATTGAACTAATTATACAAAATATATCTGATACTTTCAAAGAAAAATTCTTATAACTTAATATGCAAGCGTATTAAATTTATGCATATATTTAAACTATTTTTGATCTCTGTACATTTGTAATATTTTGTTTTCTTTATGTTGTAGTAATAGTCGAACAGGTACATGAATAGCAATATAACATTTGCACACCTTAATACACGGTCCCTCCTCTCAACTTTCAATGAATTCAGTGATGTGGTAATAATAAATAATTTTGATATTATTGCAGTAACAGAGACTTGGTTAAATGAGAAGATTAAGACAGAATATGTAAGTATTGATGGTTATAATTTTTTGCGACTTGATAGACCGTCACGTGGTGGTGGTGTATACCTTTACATTAAGTGTAAATTTACATATACTTTATTAAATGTTTCAAAAGATTTTGAACAACTGTGGATTTCGTTAAAAATTGGTGAGGAAAAATGGTGCATAGGTTGCATTTACAAACCGCCAGATTTTAATGTTTTGACATTTCTTAACCACTTCGAAACAGCATTATCGTTCTTAGTTCCAAATTACGATAACATCCTTTGTCTGAGTGACTTTAATATTGATTTATTTAAAGTTCATAATAAATTTTTTCACCTCATCATCAGTGTTGGCCTTAAACAAATTATGAATGTGTCCACACGTACTACTTTGTCTTCCTCGAGTTTAATAGATTTAGTTTTAACCAATAAAGAGGAGGCCATTAGTAATTCTGGAACATTAAACTTGCCAAGTATATCTGATCATGAAATGATTTTTTGCTGTTTGGGAGTTAGGGCTTGTAAATCTAATGTATTTATAAAAACTTTTCGTAAATTGAAAAATATAGAATATGAATCGTTCTGTAGCAGTCTTCTGTCAATTCCCTGGCGCAATCTACATGATCTGCAATGTATTAATGATAAAATTAATTTTCTTAATGAAAATTTACATTTGCTTTTTAATATGTATGCCCCTTTAGTGACTGTACGTTTAACCAAAACTTTCAGCCCTTGGCTAACAGATAATATAAAAAGTATGACGAAATGTAGAGACAAGGCATTTTCAAAATTTAAACAAACACGAATTTTGCACGATTGGGAAAATTATAAAAATTTAAGAAATTTTACCACTGCCGCTCTGAGACGTGAGAAAAGAGCGCATATTCAAAGCAATATTTCAGCTAAAGGCGTAAATTCTTTGTGGAAAGATTTAAAAGTTTTAAATATTTTTAACAAACAGTCACTTAATGCGTCTGAACTATTTAAAAACTTAGATTTGATTAATACATTTTTTATTGATAGTATCCCTAAATCTGGAATAAACTGTAATACAAATAATACAATGACAAATTTTTATAACTTATTAATTAATCCTACTGTTACGTCAGTTTTTACTTTCTCAGAAGTGACAGAATCGGTAATAAGTAAATTTATTTTGTCTCTTAAATCGAATGCAATTGGTTCCGATGGTATAAATGCAGAAATGTTAAAAATTTGTGTTCCTCAATTGTCATATGTTTGCACGCATATTATTAATTACTGTATTAAAAATTCTGTATTTCCTGATGCGTGGAAACATGCCTTTGTGACACCATTGCCGAAAATTAAAAATCCGTTGTCATTTAGTGATATACGCCCAGTTAGCATTTTGCCAACTAAAGTTTTAGAAAAAGTTCTTGAATTTCAGCTCCGAGACCACATGACCACTAATAATATATTACCGGAAACCCAATCCGGATTTAGAAAGGGATATAGCTGCGAAACTGCTTTACTGAAAATAACAGATGACATTGTTCGTGCAAATGATGCAGGTCTGGTTACAGTTGTTGTTGCATTGGACTATTCCAAAGCGTTTGATACTATTGATCACAAAATATTTTTGTCAATATTACACTACGTTGGCCTTGGTAATTCAGCTTGCAAACTTTTAGCCAGTTTCATAGAAAATCGAAAACAATCAGTAAAATTTCTATCTAATTTATTATCTGCAGTAAATGTTGAATGCGGTGTTCCACAGGGTTCTATATTAGGCCCTATATTGTTTTCTATTTACACATCTTACTTTCCTAATTTTATTAAATATTGTTCGACACATTTTTATGCTGACGATTCACAAATTTATTTTTCTTTTGAACCTTCTGACGTAATCGATGCATGTAATAAGATAAATTTTGATTTGCAAAATCTTTTCATAAAATCACAACAACATTCACTTTTTCTTAATCCAAACAAAAGCGCGATGATTATTTTTGGGAGTAAAAATAATCGTCACAAAGTTTAATCTAAGCTCAACATCAAAATTAATTCCCAGTTATGAAAACCACAGGAAACTATTAAAAATTTAGGTGTAACAGTAGACTCTTCTTTATAACAATCGCCATTTATTTACTAAACAAACTAAAAGTTTACTCTGTAACTCTTTAGTTTTAAGTAAAGAAGCATAAGAAGAAGTATATTTTGAGATATTTTCATGAATTTTTTTTTAAGTTATGACGTCATCAAGATTTTTTTTTAATGACAACCTATACTTTTTATTTTTTATTTCGGTGGGATTCTTTAACCTGCTTTCAACAGTATAAAATTTTGGATCGATTACATAACAAAAAATTCAAGAAAAACGGCCATAAATGTTGAATTGTAAAGTTGAAGAAATTAACAGAATATCTAGTTAGCTAGGTGTAAAACAAACAAAATTTGTTTGATTGACAAGAACTTGTAGATACCTATCACAATAAAGTGAGTATTTTTATTCCCTGTGGATAGTAGGAGTTACACTAATTATTAAAAACCTTTTACCAAAATGGTGTTGCTGACTGAAAAACAAAGAATTGAAGTTCTAATGATGATTGGGTATGGCGATCGAATTAGAACTCATCAAGAGGTGTGTCGACTTTTTATAGACAAATATCCACAGCAAATAAGTCAATCCACAGTCAGCAGAATAGAAAATAAATTTCGAAATTACGGTATTGTGAAAGACCTTCCAAAAACTGGCCACCCTAAGACAAAATTAATTGACGATGTGCAGCTTGACATTTTACTAGAAATAGAAAATAATCCGCATTCGACTAGTCGAGACATTGCTTTAGAGCCATACCTCGGTACTGAAACTGAAACTGAAACTTTTAAAAATGCAAAAGTTTCATCCGTATAAAGTAAAATTAGTCCATGAGTTAGCAGAAACTGACTATGATCATAGACAAGAATTTTGTGAAGAAATGTTGGAAATTTGCAATCGTGATCCAATGTTCTCGCAGCGTATAATTTTTTCTGATGAGGCAAGTTTTACTATACATGGAACTGTTAATAGACATAATTGTCGATATTGGTCTAGGGAAAATCCCCACTGGATGCAAGAAGCTCATACTCAACATCCCCAGAAGCTCAACGTATGGACAGGAATTGTCGGTGACAGAATTTTAGGTCCATTCTTTATCGAAGGTAATTTAACTGGTGAGAAATATCTACACTTCTTACAATTAGAATTAGTACCTGCATTGGCGATATTATTTCCTAATGAAAATGACTGTGACGTACCAAACAATAACATTTGGATGCAACACGACGGTGCTCCGCCACACTACGCAGTTGATGTGCGACGTTATTTGGACGAGATGTTCCCAGGTAGATGGATAGGAAGAAGAGGTCCAATGGAATGGCCAGCTAGATCCCCTGATCTAACGCCATTAGACTTTTTTCTATGGGGGTACTTAAAAAGCAAGGTGTATAAAAATAGACCTAACAACTTAGACGATCTTAAAGAAAGAATTCGACAGGAGTGTAGGTTAATAACACCTCAAACTATTCAAAATGTAATAAATGAATTTTATGAGCGTCTTGGGTATTGTCAGTTGGTGCATGGTCGTCAGTTTGAACATTTATTGTGATTTCAATGACTGTCAAAATCAAATTTTGTTTATTTACACCTTAATTTTGTTTCGTTTTAAACCTAGCTAACTATAGATGTTCTGTTTATTTCTTCAACTTTACAATTAAACTTTTATGGCTGTTTTTCTTGAATTTTTTGTTATGTAATCGATCCAAAATTTTATACTGTTGAAAGCAGGTTAAAGAATCCCACCGAAATCAAAAATAAAAAATATAGGTTGTCATTTTAAAAAAATATTGATGACGTCATAACTTAAAAAAAATTCATGAAAATATCTCAAAATATACTTCTTCTTATGCGCTGTAATTTGAATCGCTATACCCCTTTTAGATTTTTGCTTTATTACAAATATTAACGGAGTTATGGATTTTATCCGCTACTTAGTTTCCACGCTGTATATACATATATATATTTTTCTCTTTTAGTGTAAATAAAATTTTCTTTATTTTCTTATATTATATGAACATAATAGTATAAATATGTTGAATTGATACTTTCTCATTATTTAAAGAAATGTATTTATCTGTTTTTTTTTCTTTTAATTTCGCTGCCATATTTTTAATTTATTTAGTTTTAAACTATTTCTAACAGGGTTAGATGGGAGAGCAGTCTCCTATTTTGGCGAGGAGACTGAAATTCGCCCTGTCTTTAACTTAATGTTATTACATAATGTAATATGCAGTATTAATAGAGACATTATTATTATTATTATATATGGAATAGACCGGCCAATATGGAATACCCGGTATTTTTTAAATAAGAAGCGCCATCTATTAAACCACTTTGGCATTAACATGAGTTTCGGTATTGTAGGTCACTATTACAGAGGTTCTCAGCCAGTAAGATTGCATAACTTTACAGTACATGATTTTGTGAATTTATAGTTTTGGAAATTTTCGCGCGGTACCAGATAAATGTATTTTGGCGTATTTTTAAAAATAAAACTGTTTTTTTACACCAGAGTTAGTTTTTCATGGTGTAGATTAGTACAACAGCACTATATTAATTCAAAGTGTTGTGTATTGTTCCTTATTTCACATTACACCAACTAACTATTCCATATTACCCGCCATTTTAAATCATATCATGAAAATGCAGTTCTTTAGCTTGTTACAGAACTTTCCCAAAAAGTATGTATTTCTTAAATTTATTATATGCAACCGCTGGAAAATAACATAAAGTATTTTTAATTCAAATATCTGAGTATTTAGTATCTTAGTTCAAAATTTATGACGGCCCAAAGAATGGGTATACCATACATGCCGACTTTACTCTACTAATGCTTACCTGCACAATGAAGAAGTAAGAATAGATAATAGTAAAGAGCGGCAAGAAATAAACAAAGACAGAATATACGAGGATGTAGCTCCTGCTGAACCAGTCTTTGGTAAGATAGTCAGTGCCGCACGCTGTCATATTTCCCTCCGGTACGTATCTGCAAGAAAATTCAACTGCAGTTCGCTTCTTGTATTATAAAACAGAAATTACCTGTTCCAACCGAAAAACGGAAATATCGTCCATACAATCGATAAAAACCAAACAATAAAGATCCTTATCATCGCCCCTTTATTTGTCAAAGGTTTCGCGCTTAGACCTTTAACAATCACGTTGTATCTGTCCAAAGCAATCATAGTCATCGTCCAAATAGAAACGCAACCAAAGAGTGATCCGCACATGCCATAAATCTCACACATAAGAGGACCTAAACAGATTTGGCCGTTTTTATGTAACTAAGTTTTTCATTGAATGTATTTTTTTTTTACCTAAAACCCAAGTTTCTCCATAACAATTAATGACCATAGCAGGACTCATGGCAAGCATCATAAAGAAATCTGAGAAGGCAAGGTTTACAACTAAAAGGTTCGATGGAGTCCTCAGCGACTTCGTGCTGCTGAAAATGTAGATGACCATTCCGTTTCCAGTTATGGAGACAAAACCCAAGACTCCGATAACGAATCCGAGAATGGCGTGCCATAGTGGATTCATCGGCGGAAACTGATACCAGTGGGCGTCGACCATGTGCAACATATCCGGAAGTACACTGTCCACGACGGTTTTGTTTCCGTAGCCGCCTCCTCTTTGAGCAGCGGCTACCATGGCGGCGAACTTTGGATCTTCCAAAACCAACATTATGAATCTCTAAAACAAAAATTAACGATTACTTCTAAAACGTAATAATTATGTGTTCTTACATTCTTTTAGAAAACAAATAACGCAAATGATTAATTAACAGGAGTAATTTTTAACAAGTACGCAAAATAGGATCTGGACGGATGTTTTCTCGAAAGAAGGCGTTATCACCAAATTTTTGGGTTTTCATGTTCACATTACCGAGTTCTCTTTAAAATTACCCTTCTCAATGTTATGTCATATGGTACATTTCTGATTCAAATTCTATTGGTTAGACAGCTGGAAGGGAGGGGAATGATGTATGACAGTTGGGTATAGGATAGGAAAGTGTCCCCCTTGGATTATAAACCGACTTGTTTTTGCGTTTTCTCAAACAAACATTCTCTTGGGAGATATTCGCTCTGTTTTGTTTTCGTTGGGCCACCCTGTCAAATGAAATTACTGCACTTGAATGTATGCTCTTTGACCTCACATTTTAATGTCTTTAAAAATGTCATATTGGTACATGATTGTGATATTCTAGCTCCATTAGAAAATCTTCCATTTTTGATATCAGTTTCGTTCAAATTGAAAAAAACTACAGTTTTACGGATATAGCAAGACAGGGTGGAAGTGTTGCCTTCTGGGTATGTTAGACGAGGGGGTCTATTCTGTAACATTGATATGAACTTGTTATTGCTATGTTTCAAGTAACCTTGCAAAAGTGGTATTCTGAAAATAGTTTCGAAACAACTTGCAATCCGTTTCAAGTGTGATCTCGAGTTAATATGCATCTCTCTTCAATTTGCGGTCGGCAATCCACTTGAATTGTTATGAAATCGTAACAAGTTCTCTTCAATTATTGAAGACCACATTAATTGATATGCATATCAATGTTACAGAATAGCCCTGAATGTATACAATTTAACACTGTTGTTATAACTATTATTGATCGATGTATTGCACAACTCTGGTTTAAGCTTTCAATCTCTAGTATTCCGATAATTGTCGATGTTATACCAACCACCTAACTCCAAATATGCAATTTATTCCGCAATTTATTTGAAATTAGCATATTTAAATAGTCTCCTACACACAGCAGTTGAATTTTTGTGTTTAGATGATTTTAATCTATTCACTGTATGTACTGCTGCAAGCAATAAATTATGGTCGTCGCTGTCAAATAAAACGTGTTTCAATTCCGTAAACCAGAAGTTTTCATATAAATTTGTTTTATTTTGCCAAAAAAAGGTTCAAATTTAAATAAAATTTTTAAGAAATCATTCCTGGTGCTTAAGATTAAGACATCAATCTCTTTACTTTAATAAGTACGAGTCAAGTACAAATCTTGACGATCAAAATTTATTGCTCGCGACCGTACCAGCTGTATCCAAAATTTTAACTTGCCTCGAAATCTATGGCTTAAGGCAGATAATCAGTAAATCTAAGGCCAATTAATCAGTAAACCTACTAGAATCACTGAACTTCCTAGTACCTTACTGGATTGTTTAATTTTACCTGAAGAAACGTTTGTTGAAAGTTTTTGTATGCACCCTACCCCGTACCTCGAGGCTTTATTTTAGGACCTAGGGAAAAACCTTAAATGCAAAAGTTTATGTCCGTTACCTTTATTATTATTACTATTATTTTTTAAATGAAACAAGAGCTAAGAAATTTTGGCATTTTCTTCCCTATTCGAATTTCGAATACTTGAGAATACTCAACAAGCGCGTCTCTGTTAAACAGGGCAATCGAACGATTCAGATCTGCGTTACACCGGGGATGTTACGATGCATAATCGGCATCTGGGAGACTGGACGGGCTATTTTGCTCGATGCTTTACTTACAAAGCTATAAATTATAGCGAAACGTTGAGTGTGTTCCCATCATATTTCTGTCCGGTTCAAGATTAAAAAAAATGTACTTACAATTTTCATCGAACAAGAATCAACTTCAATTTAACTTTTGTATTAAAGTTTTTTTTTAGTTCTTGGAAGCCTCTACGTAGGGTGCAAAATAAAAAAAAACACCCTGTACATGGAATTTCCGATCATTCTGCTATTATATGTAATATTTGTTACATACTCATAACACCTGAAGGCCTACTCTGAAAGTGAAAAGATCATAAACGAATATTAGATAATAATAAATACTATCGCCCCCAACGTCAATTTAACGTTACTGAAACTTTTCCTGGGTGGCTGTAATTATGAACTGACAACTGCACACCCTCAGGGCTTGATCTTATACTGTGCAAAAACTTATAGCAAATGCCAACTGTACTGCTGCCTCACAAGCTATAATGCACAAAGCGACCAATGCTGACACAATAGCGTGTCATCGCAATTTTAAAGCTTGTAGCAAGTTAGCTCAGATTGCAGTGGGGCTTTCAAGCATCCTCTGTGTAGCACTATTTCGGTCCTAATTGGAGCCTCATCAGCAGAAGAGCAGCTCGAGAACCTTCACCCCAATCTGAACGACTCCCGCCCCCTGCGGCGGTATTTCTCGAGCTACTCTTCTGCTGATGAAGATGATGATGATGATGATGAAGATGATGATGAATTAGAGCCGAAATAGCGCTATACAGAGGATGCTTTAGAATCCCACTGCAATCTGAACTGACTTGCTACGAGCTTTATGAACCGACAGTTACGGATGACAGGCAATAATTAATAAAGTTCAATCATTATTTCAGTTTGAAAAATTTTGCCCCATGTTAGCCATATAACTAAGGTAAAACTGGAATACGAATTTATCTTTAAAAAAGAATAATTTGTTTGTTTTTCGTAGATGAGAGTTCATAATTACAGCTACCCAGCAAAAGTTGTAGTACTGATAAATTTGCGTCAAGGAAAGTGTGTTGACGGTGACCGTAGGTAGTAAACAGTTTATGAGTTACGATAATCATCATTGGTGCGGTACTGTACTATAAATGGTACGACAGTTTATATGACCTTTCTTGCTTAGTATAATTTTCTCTACTACTTGTATCCTTTTGACACACTTTTAGTGAAACACCCGGTCTAACCCGGTATAAAGAATTTACAATTAGTAGGCAGTTAAATTTTTTACACTTTTCTGGCGAAAATGTAAAAATCGTAAACTGATGAAACGTTAAATTGATCATACATATATTTCTCTTAAAATATAAGATTTAACTGACTTACAATGAAAATTTAATTTTTATGGCATTAACACCAGCACCACCTCGGCCGCCAGTTTGGCGGATATTTTTACCACGACTCATTCATTTCCACAAAGACTTGACTTTATACGGTCCACTAATCCTGAGAAATAATTTAATATTCATAATCCTACTTATAAGACAGAAACATTTGTAAGGTTTCTTTTAACGCACACATAGAATAAAAAAGGTCACCGGAAATCTCTGCCTCTACCGCACGTGGTTGCATTAATTTTTAATAATTTAATAATTCCCCGAGTATATTACTCCTATTTATTACAAATTTTAAGGTTGGCGCAAATTTAAATTGTCATTTATGTATTTTAATTAATTAACTATTTTTAGTTAAAGAAAAGTACTCGCACTTTTACCTTTCGATACAAGTAAAAGTAACATTTTTGATATAAGATGAGACAAAAGTGTGAAAAGAGAACAGAGCAGTGTTGCCAATAGTCGAAGAAAGTTTTCACTAAAACGAATATCGGAAATAACCAAAAAATGATGAAACTCAAAATAAGTACTCCGTTTAAGTTTGTCAAATGATAAGACATATTAAAAAATATAAAAACAGTAACTCGGGTTCTGAATTTATTCTTATCAACTAAATGGAAACTTTTTATAGCAAAATTGACAATTGACAGAAACTACAGAAACGTTGATTGAAATATTTACTAACAAATAGCTGAATTAACGATAGAAATATATAGTACCTATCAACACAAAATTGCTTAACAAGAAAAAACTAATATCTTAAGCTGTTTGGCTTCATTTGGAATTCGGGAATAGTCCTCAGCTACACGTAAAATGTTTTACTTTCAAATAACACAGACACGTCCGCTGTTTCGACCTCTTAGGTCATTTTCAAGTGTAAAAAAAACCTTTAACAAAATTTATGAATTTTTAACAAAAAGAAGAGCGAATAAAAAAAAGAAAATTTACAAATTAAAAATTATACACAAAGCGTGCACGACATGCCATGTCTAAACAAGTGACGGCAAGTTCTTGTTGGTATTGTAAAGATACACCCAAAGATGGCGCTAGTCAATAACAAATAATCAACAAATAATAATAATAAAAAGAAAGAGAAGATGGGCTCGGCCAAGTCGTATGTGTTTTATTTGAAAATGAAACACTTTCTGTGTGGCTTAAGACTTTTCTCATTCCAGATTTTCAGCCTATCCACAACTTTATGGAGTTTCAGTGATGAGTTTATGCAGAATCGTTTAATTTAAAATCCCGGATTCACAATGAACGTAAAGAATTTTAAATGTAAATTTTGGCTATTGTTACATCCGTCACGCGCAAACAGATCTGTTTTTAGCATCAGCACGCCACCTTGCGTCACAGAACATGACCGGAAACTACTCGATCATTCTAGTTTGTTCGGGCTATACTATATAAGCCGTACGATCCGTCAGAAGTAGGGAGTTATGAAGTTAGCGAGCGAAGGATTCGTACCCCGAATAAATAGAAAATACATTTTGTAAAAGTATTATTTTATAAACAAGCTCATTACAATTGTGTTGTTAATTGTTGTAAGCAGCAGCTTATAATTAAAGTGTTCTGAAATTTAATTTAATTAATTTGTGAACCCCAAATTCGTAACACTATGTTTGTCCATAAGTCAATGAGTTGTCTTGTAGTGCCTTCTGTGCTTATGTATATCTTAAGTTTACGTCCAAACAACAAAGTAAAATATAAAAAAAAAAAACATATTTAACTAAAAAAACGTGCCACAAAATCGAACGGAAAAGGCCGTAAAACTCTCCTAATTTAAGCTACCTCGTGAAATCTCAAATAAAAAAGTTAGGTCTTGTAGACATTTTCCTTGAACATCACGATTTATTTACCAAATGAAACAAAATAGTAGGCTTTGGAAGATAATATGTTAGAAACATAATTAATTTGACTTTCTGAACGCGATGCAAAGATAAAAAACATACGATTCATTAAAAAATAAAATAAAAACAACTCAAAATCTCAAAAATCTGATAGTCATTTGTTTTTCCGATATTGCCATAAAACTGGGCAGGAAATGTCCTGAAACTTTTCTAATATAAGTTACTTCGTAAAAATTCAAATAAGAAAGCTAACTATTTTTGCTGCTTCTCATGAACACCCTGTATACATGTTTATATGAACTTTTTTCTTTGGTTTGTCCTGTATAATACATCCCTGAAGTAGCGGTCTGTATTTTTGTTCCGCCCTGTACAATAAGAATCATCGGATACTAATCTTGGTTATTATTACAACAAAATATAAAAACCAATAATCAAATACAAAGCGTAGCAATTAAAATATTGAAATTAAATTTGAACAAAGACATACGTATTCGGTATTAAAATGATCAGACTAAATAGTGTTGAAAAATGTCATTAGCAAACAAAAGAATATACAGTATGATTAACGGAACCCGTTTGTTAAAAGTTTACGGACTTCCTCTTTCAATTTCTATTTCCTATTTTGCAGTTATAAGTTGGCGATAATGAGCTATTAAAATATAATATTTCCGACTTTTGAGCACTTCCGCTTGTACCGGAAGTTGCTGCCAACTTTCTTATTTTAAATGGAATACCCCATTTTTTATTGCATTTTTGAATTTCTCGTAAAATTCTAAAATGATTTTATTCAACATATGATAAAAGAAAAATTAGCCCTTTCAGAGATAACTTAAGAGATAAATACTTATATTCTAACTGATTTCAACCGTCGAAAAGTTTAGTTTTTTAATTGGAACACCCAGTATATTTTTAAACCAGCTGACTCAGGATTAATTGTGCTTTCATCCTGTATTGCATTCCCTATACCTATCTCATATATCTCACTCGCTATCGATGATTTTTCTTTTAGAACCTAAATTTTTTCCATTTTTTACATTATTTTAAAATAGTGAGCTATGAAAACTAAAGCAATTGCAGCTTTTGAAATCATCTGTCTAGTAAGAATTAAAAAAAAAACCAATTTAATCGCTACGGAGAACCAAGATAAATAAAATTCAAACACAGGCATATTAAATGTATTTAAAAAAAATCGACAACTAAAGAAGTTAATTTAATTTGTTGCGTCAAGGTAAATAAGTTATTACTTAGACACAACAAAAAGTTGCTCCAAGTGTCCTTCATTATTTATTACTAATACGTTTCCTTCATTATTTATTACTAATAAATAATGCAGGACGCTTAGAGCAAATATTATAACTAACAATTTATGTGTTAGTTCTAATGTTGATTTGTTGATGATTGATTTATTAGTTTTCAAAAAACTATTAGACATTTGATTATATTTTGAAAAATTTTGTTTTATAAGTGTGAATTTCTTTTTGTAAATACGTTAAAGGTCATTCCAAGAATTCACATACAAACCAGGGTTGGAAATAAACTGTTTTTTGTAAAAAGAACAAAACTTCTGTTTTTTTTTTGGTTTAAACAGTTTTTTTTTGTTTAAAACATGTTTAAAATTGACCCTGAATTAAACAAGATTTAAACAAAAAAAAACAGCTGTTTAAAACAACTTTTAAATGTTTAAATTGCCCTTACAGCTTACATAAAAAGATATATATTATTATTATTTGATATTTGTGTAAAAAGAAGAATTTATTAAAATTCGATCTCTAATTAAAAGAAAGATGAAAAGTTTGTAATGTTAGATACGTACCCTTTTAAAAATAATGTATGTATTTTGATAATAATTTAAATCACTTAAGGCAGAGCTTGATTTATTTAGGATCTACGGTCGCGGTGTTTTAAATGATTTTCAAAGAAAGTATGAAGTATTTGGTATCAACGTACTGAGAAAAACATTTCCAATAAAAACTAAAATCAATTACAATCCAAAGAAATATTTTTTTTCAAATTACTTGATCGCATTAGAACTAAAATACATGACTCGTGGCTTTCAATACTGGAAAACAAAAATTTCAAATATGATATTACTACCGGCGAAATCAAAAGTCCAGTAGGTGTATGTCTGAAATATCAAATTAAATTTTGTTTAATTTATCGTTTTCAAATTTTAAACAAACCTTAAAATGCTAGAAGGGCGAATATACGGCCTTTGGACACACGATAGAAATTCAATGAAGACAAATGAAACGATAACGTTATAAATGGTTTAAACAGCGACATCTTACGATCACTTTTTGACCTAACATTGCATTATCATTGACAAATTCAAGCCAGTTTGCTACATAATAACTCATCCCGTAGCCCATAGTATGAACAGGGTAGCGAAGGACCCAGTATGTTTCAGAAATTAATGAAATAATAAAAGGTTAAATATTGAAAAGGTATTTTAAAATTTTACAATATAAGTATTATTCTAGTAATCAGTAATAATTAATGAATTGGTTATAATCAATCTAATGCAATTCAAATTTAGTTGAAATCAGAGCTACAGTGTAGTCATCATGTCATCAGCTCAGCCACGCATTGTCTACAATTATTAAAACAATTGATATGAGAACAAACTAAAGTTTAAAGTTAATCTGTCAGTGAAATACAGACCCTAAACAATTAACATCTGGTTACACAGTGTTACGTTGCAAAAATAAAACACATTTATCAAAAGTTAGCTTCAAACTAAAAAAATGAATTTAAAACATTAACAAAAAAACATGTTTAAAACTTAAAAATAAAGCACTTATATCAAAAGAGTTCTTTTTTAGCTTAAAATTACAAACAATTAATTTAAAACACTATCAAAAAAACATATTTAAAACATTTTGTTTAAAACGGATGGTATGTTTTTAATTCGGTGTTTTAAACAGTTTGTTTTAAACTTTCCAACCCTGATACATACGGCATATGTAATAAAATAATAATTGCCGCGGGTAGACAAGTACTTAAATATTATTTTTCGGTTTTTAAAGAGAAATTGAATTTAGAATCGCAAATCAATTAAAAAAAAACTTTGTTAAATTTTCAGAGTATATACAGGAATAATATCGAAATGTGAAAAAAATGATGAGTCAAAGACAAAATCATGAATAGAAAAAGAAATGTAAGAGATGAATATAGGGAATGCTAATACACTTCGAAAGAATATTTAATTCTGAATCTCATGGTATAAAAATATACTAGGTGTTCTATTAAAAAGAAAACTTGACTTTTCGACGGTTGAAATCAGTTAGAATAGAAGTTACTTTTTAACCATCCTGCAGACAATTCAGTTTAAAACCGGACATGATCTCAAAGCATGTTACTGTAGTCTACTAATGGCAAAAAATTAACATCATGGCTTTTATTGCACAAAGATGGCAGTGGCATAAGCAAGGTACTGCAAGTTTGAAAAAAAAAATTAAAAAAATGGAAATATCTCTAAAACGGCTAATTTTTCTTGTATTATGCGTTAAATAAAATAATTTTAGAATTTTTCGAGTAATTCAAAAATGCAATAAAAAATGGGATATTCCATTTAAAATATGAAAGTTGACAGCAACTTCCGGTGCAAGCGGAAGTGTCCGATAGTTGGAAATATTATACTTTAATAGACCATTATCGCTAACTTATAACTGCAAAATATGAAATAAGAATTCAAAGGGTAAGTCCGTAAACTTTTAACAAACGGTTTACCATTTTTGACTGTTTTTTTTTGTCCGCCTAAAGCTGGATTCATCGCTAGTCGATTTTTCATCGCCGCGTTACAGGATAGTTATTTGATTGGTTCGTTTAATTAAGCAAATTATGTACGTATGAATTTCCCAGTATTCTGCATTCGCTCCACGTTTAAATTGGACCAATAGAATCACACAGAATTTTAACGCCGACGCAAAACGCCTAACAATGAATCTAGCTTAAAAACTGGCTGCGGTCAGTTCAAAAGTGCTTAGCCGGCTAAATTACATCACTAGATATCACTTTCAAATTCCTATTTCATAACGTGAAATTATTGAACACAGCACGTTAAGTATAACATGAAATAGGGGTGATCCGGGGCCTCTGGGGTTGATAAACGTTTATTTATAATTTTAAATCTTAAACGTTTGAGTACTCAATAGGTGGCGCAGCCGCGGAAATAGTGTAGGCGCATGCGCAAACGGAAAACCAAATACACGAAGGTCGGAAGCCGATGACGCTGCGTCCATTTTGAACTTTGTTCCATCGTGATTCTGTGTGTGAGGCAGAAACTTCCTCAGTTATAGTTATTAAGTGTAAAATATAGGAAAGTAAGTACATTCACTTTATAATTACATGCGCACTGTTATTTTTATTATAATTTTACGTCGCTCACGTTCCATTTATACCGAGAAATTAATATTTCAATCCGACTTTGACTACAATCATTGAACAAAGGACGCCGCCATTGCCATTGCCCTTGTGCTTCCGAATATTTCTTATGATGCATTAAAGAATTCTCCGTGATTACACTAAATTTATGCGTATTTTTTTTTAGCGATGACAGAGAACGCCACGTCTCCTGCAGCTTCCGCAAACCCGGGAGGACAGCAAAGAAGTAATCCGGCACCCGGAGGTGGTGGTGCTGGTGGTGGTGGTGGAATTGGAGGTAATCCAGGTGGTATTCGCGGAGGAGGAAGAGGCGGTGGAATGGGTGGTGGACCGCCGAGAGGACGTGGAGGTTTTATTCGAGGACGGTTTGTGTTTTTCTTTATATTTTTACTTTAGGCATTGTGTGACACCTTGCAAGGTTTGTAGAGTTTTCAATGTCACAGAAAAGTACGGATTCAACCAAAATCTTAACGGTGGTAACCTGTTTCTCTCACTTTATGCAGTCATGATCATTCTAATCAAGACTGCTGCAAACTAACTGCTCCCTTGTTGATGCTGGTAGTAAGACGGCTTGTCCAAGACAAGAACTTTTGCCGTCTGCCGTTCTAGCAAGTTTACTGAATTAGTAGTAATACATTAGAATATATTCTATTTTGTGGGCGCGGTAAACATTCCAAACATGGTGCTGTTTGCAGCACCGAATTCCTATTGCAGAGATGGTAGCCAGATGGTGTGCCGGTTCTGTAGTGTGACATGTATTAACTCCTTTCCGTGTCCAAGATCAAGCATATTACCCTATGGTGTACTATGCCCGTCAAAAAGATCTGGGACACATAACATGTCCTGTTGTAAATATGACGAGTTACTTATTGTTGCTCTGGTATATTCATCCGTATGTTTATTTCTGTGTTTTAGAACAAGTTTAAAGTTACATTGAAACTAATAAAATAACTCAAAAATGCCTTTAAAGACTTGTCCAAGATTATTTTGGCAGGCATAGTGCATACCTATACCAGATGGAAAGTTTCAAACCCGAACATGGCTAAGTTTCATTGTGAATTACGTTTCTGTAGATTACTGCTTGCCATTTAAAGATACAGAAATGGTAATGGTATTAAATGAAAGATAAAATTAAGGGCAACGTTATCATGTTAAAATTATTCCTATTGTGTTAATACTTTTGAAATAGAAATTAAATTTTTAAATTTCAAATGAAAAATGTAGTTGCCTTAGTATGTCAGATTTGAAGTTTGCAATTCAATAACCAGAATTTTGTACAATGTGCTTCTTGTTCAAAATAAAATTCCATTCATCTGTGTAGTAGCATACTGATGATGAAAAACTGTTTGCTCCTGCATTACTTCACAAATACTTTTCTACTATTCTTGTTAATTTCAAAACAGTGTGTTAATGGTAACTGAATTTGTGGAATTGATGTGGTTTTTTTTTTTAATATTCTTTACTGTTGTGTGTTACTTATTCGTGAAATTTGTTTAATTCTTAGGCCCGGTCTTTTCATCTCTGAGTAACTTTAACCGTTGTTTAATTCCTATAGAAATAATTATCTCTACAATTGTAACTATAGGAATAAATCAACGATTAAAGTTACTCAGGGATGAAAAGACCGGGCCTTAGTATAATTAAATTTAAAACTGATTTAGTATCGACTTGTGTCGGTATTGATTGCCCATGGCATCATTTCAAGTTTATTGATAGTATCATAAACAACAGTATTTTTGTATGCAATGACGTTCTAATAAAAAAAGAATTGTTGTAACTTAAACAACAAGAGTAGCTACCTATTATTTGAAAATATTATTTATTTTCCGAAAGTATTAATATTTGGGAATAATTTTAACATCATAATATTGTCCATAATTTTCTTTTCTTTAATACCATTGCCATTTTTGTATCTTCAAATGGCGGGCAGCAATTCACAAAAACATAGTTTTCAATACAAGTTTGCTTTGTTCGGGTTTGAAACTTTCCACCCGCTATGTATTTTTAGTTAGGAGCAAGTAAATTGCTGGAGTGTTAAAAATGACTGAAGAATTCAATATTGATACAGGACTATCAATTACTTAAATTGAAGAAAGATGAGACAAATCCACAATTTTAAAAATAAAGCTCACTTTTGAAACTTGCAAAAAAGTTTGTACAGGTGTCCCAAGCTTTTGGAAAAGCACGAAAGTGCCCTTTTAAATTCATTTTATCAAGAAAATGTAGGTGTTCATTCCACCCCTTCTGTGTAATTTAAATTTTTTTCCATATATACAGGTTGTTCATTTAATAAGTTAGAAACCTAAGTTATTATTTTTTAAATGCAACACTGTACATATTTTTTTTGCAGTTCTGATTAGCCCTTAAAGAGACATTAAAAATCATAACATATTTATTTATTTTTAGTATTTACAGAGTTATTTTTAATTTTCCGTAAAAAAGAGTCCTATTTGACTGGCTGCTAAATTGTAAATATTAATGATACAACAATCAACCTTAGACCAAACTATTTCTAAACTTCTCTACTCTTATAATATTAACGTTTTTAAAAGTCTAGCGACTGTCAACAACACTATGAATCAGCCTGCATATTTTAAAATTAGTCATTTTTTTCAAATGGGATACCCCATATATTATAACACATATTATGGATAGCCCTTTCTATGAGCTTTCCAACCATACTGTGTTCTGTGGTCTTAAGATTGATAACTTCCGAGTTATTATCACTTCTCTAAAGTCAACTAACAGAAATTTGTCTGCCGAATTGACAAAATTATCAATAAGGATAAATCGACGTGAATAGCAAATTATAATAAAATTATGACTTATTGTTTAGTTAAGGTATCAAGCACCACCTAAATAAGGCTGATAGTGGGGCCAAGCAAGCTAAGGGAACATAACAGGGCGCTTCCCCTTTCTCCACAATATTAGCTGTGTGTTTAACTCAACAACCAATGACACTCAAACGTTTTTTTTTTAACTTTTATGAGATCACACTCAATTCTTAATTGGTTCATTTTTCCATTAATGCCTTTGGAATAGTCGGGATACTTGAGCGCGCCCCGTTTTGTATTTCTGTGCTCACACGTGACGTAAAGCAATAGGTTAACCATTGAATTGATTTTCACAACTGTTCTGCATTTTGTAATTACATATTTTGTGATGGTTTCCAAAGGACAATAAAGTACTTCAATTTTTCAAGGAATGTGGATTAAAGTTAGCGGTAAGTGAAAGGTCAAACTGATCAGACTAAATAATATATTCAATCTTCCCCATCACTGATTGGTCAGGTGGTTTGAGTTGATTTTGCGCATAGTGACCATTCACTTTTAACGTCATCTCATTGGAGTTATTTGACACTCAATAGAGGTAGTGGTGATTTCGTTTGGGGAGCACTGAGTGCTTGCTAAGAGTATCTTCAGCTAATTTCATTACACAAGGTTAAAACAAGATGAAGCCTCTAGGTTTGCTTGTTTTTTTTTTCCTAAAGGGGAGAGGGAAAATGTGTTTCGATTTGTGGGGTTTTTGTTGGAATTCTCACAAGAACCACACTAGTCAAAAAGTCTGATGGCCAAAAAACCGTCGCTGAAAGTATTAGGTTACAATAATAACAATGACACGTCAGGAAAAATGTATTAGGGGAAAAAATTAGCTGCAGATTTCTGTTTTTTTTTTTTGCTATCACCGCACCTGACTAGTGGCGTATTTCCTGAATCAACATATTCTCAAAGCCTCCTAGAGCCCGACCTGTGGCGTTTTTGCCGATTTTTTCCTGGGCACGTTACCACTTGGTATAACAAGATGGTAACTCTAACTTATTTTTCGTTTTCTGTGCTTAGCGTGGTTTTTGCTATCAATCCCTCAATTGAAATAGTTGAAACACTATCGTGTCCGATGAAAATTATTATAAAACAGAGGGTGTTAATAAAAAAATATGTACATCGTTTGGCGGGTGATAGTAATAGAGATCACAACAAAAGAAAATCTAATAAATCCGTGTCCAATATTCGATAAAGGTGTCCACGCTGTATTCACTCTTTTAGAATTACATATTATTTTTTACATAAAATTCCGGATCGATAAATTAAATAAAAAACTGAATTTTCTGAGGTTTCGTCCGGAAGTGACATAAACTTCGGTATTAGACCAAAATTATATGATTTATTGCTTTTGCAAAATTAAAAAAAAGCAATTTTCGTTTTCATGAAAACCACAATTACCAAGTGATATAAACTCGAATCTATAATGATTTGTAGATTCCAAATATGTGAAAATATACATAGCATTCCAGTCACAATTTCGCTATTAAAAAAATAACTGCGTGATGTAGTAATTAAGAAGAATTATTACTTAATTATAAGTAATAATTCCGTTAACTCTGAGTGAACTTTTCTATAGAAATTTATTGTATTTATGTTTAGATGTAATATTGTACTTATTTATTAATTTTAGTTCTCCTTTATTTTATCTTCTTTAATCTCGTTTTTTTTTACAGTGGATTTTTTAGTGGTGGTGGACCACCAGGGCGTGGTGGCCCAATGATGAGAGGACGCGGTGCACCAAGGGGAGGCCCACGTGGTGCACCCAGAGGTAGATTTCCAAGTGGCGACGGAGGTGCTCCACCTTCGGGACCTGGCGGAGATAACGGCGGACCTAGGCTAGGTCCAATGGGACAGAGACCGCCTCGAGGTGGCGGCATGGGCGGATTTAGAGGAAGAGGTGCACCCAGAGGTCGTGGAGGTCCAGGGGATCGAGGTGGCAGAATGGGCGACAGAGGGGGCCCAAGAGGTAGAGGCGGTAGAGATTTTATTCCCAGAGGACGCGGCGGACCACCTGGAATGGGAATGGCTAAACGTGGACAATCCGGACCACCACAAGGAGGACCAGGAGCAAAACGGCCGCGTTTTGAAAACGGAGGATCAGCTAATGGATTTGGGCAGGGGTAATGGTGGTGTTTATTTTTTTATTGTATCAAAAGTAATAAATTTTTAATTATATGAAAGTAGGTATGGTGGCGGCGGTTCCCAAGGTGGACAAGGTTACAATCAGTCGCAGTCATATGGACAATCACAGTCATATGGTGGACAGTCATACGGGCAGCAAGGACAAGGATATGGCCAAGGTTATGGTGGCAGTAGTGGACAATACGACAGTAATAGTTATTCAACATCATATCAAACAGGCAGTGGAGGTTACGGAGGTGGCGGCGGTGATTCATATGGTGGATCGTCCGGAGGATATGGAGGCAACCAATCAGGCGGGTCTGGGGATTCATATGGACAGAGTGGATACAGCAGTGGTGGTGGTGGCTACAGCAGTCAACAAGGAGGAGGAGGGGGTTATGAAAGAGGTGGCTACGCTTCTGCAGGTGGATACGGTGAGTGATATTCAATGAATGTGATCCTTTAATAACTTGTGCAAACTTTTTACCTTAATTATTTGCATTCTGTTAAATAATATATTCTCTTACTAGATAAAATTCATATTATCAGATATAGAAGTTTTAACCTCTTACTTTTACATTTTAATGTTTTAAAAAGTTACTTGTAAAAATTAAACAGAATGATTAGTAACTGAAGTCTCTGCGAGTTGCTTTGTTTTGATATTAGTAACGATAACATTTGTAAGGTATGTAAGTTACTAGGGATATGAACACTGAAAGGTGTAAATAATTTTAATTTCTTACATCCGACGTTTTTGGCTGTTTCGACCATCATCTGGGTGACTATATTTTTTTTTTACTAAAAAACTTACTCAACAGGAAAAAAATTCAACGAGAGAGTAACACGTGATTTCAAATATAAACTGTAACAAACTGAAACTATTCAAACATAAAATGTTATCTTAAAACATACATGGATTTGGGTGTACAGGGTGGGCCAAATTTAACAGTTTTAAAGGGAAACACCTATTTTTAGGAGCTAGACAAAACTGGCCTCAGTGTTTTATGAAAGTTTAAAGGTAAAAATCATATTCCGATGTTTAGGAGCTACGGGCGTGTTTTTCAAAATTCTTCGATTTCTAAATACTTTTGACTTTTTTTTAATGAAAATTTTCGATTTCTGTAAAAAGTTCTTAAGGACCAATATTTTAATCATGGATTAACTTTACACTTCGATTTCCGTGCCTACCATTAATAAGACAATGATTTCTATTTTTACAATAGCAATGGCATTGCATTTTTAGGTTTAGTTTGTTAAGGGCCATTTGCACCACTTTCAGTTAAAATTTAAGCTCCACTTAACTCCATAGAAACAATTGTTGCAACAAACGTTTCTATGGAATTAAGTGGAGCTTAAATTTTAACTGAAAGTGGTGCAAATGGCCCTTAAACAGTTCAAAATTATTTTCGGTTTGAAAGGAAATATCTCTGAAAGACCTGCTTACTCTGTGTTTTCGTTTACTTCTATAAAACATTTTAACAAAAAAAAAGAAAAACTAAATGATCAGAAAATATAAGCACCGCAATAAATTGTGCCCAATTTTGATAGTGACCGACTAATATCTTGCAGAACACTGAAATTGTTTAAAAATTGTTAGTTGTAGCCTACTTGAATATTGTAAAAATTATTAAAAAGTCCATATCTTGTAAGCTTTTAAATTAATATATAAAGTGTTTTATATTTCTGAAAAGATAATTTTATTCTCTTTTCAAAAATGTGAAAATGTACGGGGCGTTTATATAAAAAATTTGATATTCAGCTTATTTGTCAAATACTGTGCGTCTTAGAAAGATATAACAAATAGTAGGGTAAAGTCGGCATATATGGAATACCCATTCTTTAGGCCATCATTTATTCTGAACTAAGAGATAAAAATTCTCAGATATTTTTATTAAAAATACTTTGTTTTCCAGCGGTTGCATATAATAAATTTAAGAAATACATTTTTTGGGGAAAATTCTGTAACAAATAAAAAAAACTGCATTTTCATGATATGATTTAAAGATGGCGGGTAATATGGAATAGTCAGTTGGGATGATATGAAATGAAGAAAAATATGCAACACTTTGAATTAATAAGGTGAAATATCAACTGTTGTACTAATCTGCACTATAACAAGCTAACTTTGTTGTAAAAAAACACTTTTATTTTAAAAAAATACGCCAAAATACCTTTTTCTGGTACCACGCGAAAACTTCCAAAACGATAAATTCACAAAATCATGTACTGTAAAGTTATGCAATCTTACCGACTGAGAACCTCTGGAGTAGTGACCTACAATATCGAAACTCATGTTAATGCCAAAGTCGTTTCACAGATGGCGCTTCTTGTTTCAAAAATACCTTGTATTCCATATTAGCTGGTCTATTCCATATAAGCCGACTTTACTCTAAAGGTATTTTGAAATCACAGAATTTTGAAAAACACCCCGTGTAGGTTGTTCAAGATATCGAAATGCGGATTTTACCATGAAACTTGTTATAAAAATCAAAAGCAGACACCAAGGTCAGTTTTTGTCTAACTCGTCTAAAAATAGGTGTTTCCCTTTAAAAGTGTGAAATTTGGCCCGCCCTGTTCAAAAGAAATTAATTAAAATACAGGGATTAATTAAAAAATTAAAATAGAGATTGAATATCTTATGATGTGTATTTGACAGCTTCTTCAGAAAGTAAATAAAAATTTCATGCTAATAGGAAACTTTTATATCTTGTTTTCTTTTTTGAATGAGGGGTTACAATTTTTTATAATCTGATAGTGATAAATTGTAAATAATTAAGGTAATTGTTAATAGTAATGGCAAACTAATAAAAAATTAGTATAATTTTTAAATTTTTGAAAAACAAAAATAAAGGGGCAAAATATATGTTTGTTGAAATCATACCTGTCTATTGATTTGGTATCAGTCAGTAATATAAGTTACTATCACTGTACTTTAATTTGTACAATGGATAGACACAAAAGTGCGACAGCTTACGACAATAAAGAGAAAAAAAAACATGAATGCCCTAATTATTTTGTTCAATTTGGAGATTGACTTTACTGTTCATACTTATTCTTTTCAGTCTCATTAAAAATGGGAACAATTAAAATTTTTTCTTCTTCATTAGCTTGTTGTTAAACTATCTCTTACATAGATTCGTCTGGTGGTGCATCTGGTGGCCACGGCAAACAAGATTTTGGCAAACCTCGGCCCAGGCGTTTTTAAATAAAATTTCACCTAAACTATCCACCTTATTCGAGCATTTAATTATGCATTCTAAGTGGTGAATTAAGAAAAAAAAAAACTGTAAATGTTTCTTTTAATAACCCTATGTGATCATTACAGTTCCAATGCATAAAATGAAAAATAGCTTGTAAATGTAAGGAAGAGGAGGATTTTCATATTTGAGAAATTGGTGTTCCATAGTTCAACAGACTGTGAATTTTGCTGACAAACCTTAACGGCTAATATTTAGTTTTTTTTTTTCTGTTGAATAAATTTTTTTACTATTTCGGACTAAGAACATTGACATGTTGAAATTTAACTGAAATCTATTTTGTATGTTGTTGGTTTGTATTTAAATAATAAATATGTGGAAATGAATTAAATATGTTTAATTTAATAAGTATGAGAATAATTTTGTGTTTATGAAGAAAGTGATTGTATTGTAACTTATTTTTCTGTAGGTGTTAATACAATAATTAATCTTACCAAATTTGTTCACTGGCTATTTCAGGTTCAACAAACCAAGGTAGACGCTACTAAAAACAAAAATCTCACCGAGGCTTTATTAAATAATATTAAAACAGGTCAATTTAGTGTACAATTTTTGTTAGTTTTTGTATTGTTTAGATTTGTAACAGGTAACACTGTCCCATTTGTAGTATAAATGAAAAGTTAGTAATTTTAAATATTAACACAGTATTCCTAAATAGTTTTTATAATATTTTAATGAATACATTTTGTTTTGTGAGTCGATGTGTAGGTTAAGTATTTAAATTGTCTACCTGAATGTTTGTCAGCAAATTTGAGTGGACGATAAATTATAGTACTCTTTTCGTAAATAAACAAATAAAAGTAATACATGCTAAGGATTTATTACTCACTTTGTGAAACTTGATCTGAAGTATAACTTCACGATGTAAGTTTCTATCAACCAAACTCCCCTTACATATAACAAAAGGAATTTTGAATGAGAAATTTGTTAGGAGGGTTAATGGAAAATAGAGAGATCAGATATTCTTTTAATATAAATGAATACATAATTTAAATATTGTACTATTTCTATAATGAGATCTGATCTACATATTACTTATCTACATCTGATTTCTCTCAGTACATTTGTTCAAAATATAAATAGGAATATATGGTTAAAAATATGAATTTATATGTATAAAACCTGAGTGAACACCAAAGCTCCCTCTGAAAGGGCAGGAAGAGTTTCTGAAGCAAAACCAAAGTTTTTCATGCACTTCTTGTGGCTTTCATCTGACTGCAGGTATAAAACTTTGAACAGTAGGTATGTTTTTTTTTGCAAATGTTAAAAAAATTTCAATGAAAATTGTAAAGGCTGCGACAGACATTCTTGTACACCATTTTACCCATGCACTCCGTATAAATCGTAAAATTAACTGTGCACAGGCAAAAATGATGAACTGGATTAAAAGCCTGTCTCAAGCTTAAAACTTTGAAAAATACTATTTGTAAGAAAAAATAGTCAAAGTAAATTTTGTATTGTTTCTTCTATATTTTCATCACGTCACTTAATTATTTCTTTATACGCTACTGTTTATGAAAAATATAATATATTTGTTAAAGAAACATTAAAGAAAAACTTGATTGCTTACCATTTTTGAATAAAATTGTTCGAAAAAAAACAGGATACATAGGAGAATGTAACAACTGTTGTTTTAGTGAATATCTTAAAACGCAGTGATTTTTGAAGAAACTCTATTTTAAATTTTGGAAATGTATTTATTCAATTCATGTCACACAATAAACTTTATTGACAGTACAAACTTTGAAAATTTACAGATTTGGAGAAAACAAATTGAGTGTTGTGTAAAATAACACATTCTTTGCAGGTTAGAGGAAACCGAAGAGTTCTTTTTTTTTTGGATTTCAGTTTTCCAACCATGCAATGAGTTTATTTTTATAATTTATATTCTAACTATCCATATTCATCTGGTTATGCATATCTGACCAAAATATTTAAGCTTGTAAAAAATAATTTGTGTTTAAAATTAAATTACTGTTTCTGTAGCTGTGATAGTTAACTTCTTAGTATATACCGTTGTTCAGAATAGAAGAAACTTTTCATGAAACAAAATGCAAAAGAAATAAATCTATTTCTACAATTGAATATTAAAAGTTAATATTTCCATACGCCTATGGTATATACAAGTCATACGAATCACAATATTTTAAAATGATTTGACATTGTTAGGTTGTATTACAAAAGTCGCATGAAAACAGCTGTTTATAATCGTAATATTGAAGAGTTTCTTGATTTCTGTATTAATACCTTACAAATCTTTTCTTTAAATGTTTTAAATAAGGAACTGAACAAGAAGATTTTATTAATCTTTTCAGTATTTTTTTTTTAATAAAAACGACGTGTTGCTTTTATGTGTTTACTTGATGCAAGAATTGAAGTGTATTGACTGGGCCAATATGGGGAGTTTCTCTTAAAAAGTCGCAAATTAATCACATGTTATTTGCTTGAAAATGTGATTCAACCCCACCAGTGCAGCAATTATTAACTGTAGGACTGCAATTTCAAATGTTTCCAAAACAAGACACTGAAGATGACTCTTCACAAATGTGGCTGCATAATGCACACACACAGTACTATATTTCATGTTCCTACCCCAAATAAAGCTATTAAAAAGTAGCTGTCGGACAATATTAGGTAAAGTATAAATACATTTTACTTTCTTTATTATAGTTTTGTTTTGTGAAATTTTAATAAATTTAACACTTCTTTACTCAATGTTATTTAAATCACAGCATGCACAACAACAATAAAAATAGTGATGCTGAAATTAAATGAATGAATGAATATAAAAAGCATTAATATATGCTTTTATTTTTTTATAATTTGAAGCTGTTTCATCAAACACCCTTGATATTTTCTTGGTAATAACTAAACAGAAAATATAAATTCCAGGGACTGGAAAATTTTACTTTCATGCATTTTACAAAGTAATTAACTTTAGTTATATTTCATCCCTGGCTTAGGATTGTACATAAAACAAATATGAATTCAGTTAGATCTGTAATTAACATATCTTCATTAGTAAATTAACAAGTTGATTAATGTTTTCTTTTTTCTTTAGGTTGAAAAACGTCCGCCGTTGTCGTTCTTGTGGGAAGAAATGTAGGAAGTATGGAATAGCAAAAAACCGAACAGGGAGTTACACATTCGTTTATTTTGAGTGTGATGCTTTCCTTGAATGTAAACTTATGTATGTAGGGACATCATTACTTAGGAATGATTTCACTACATTCTGTGCTCCTGGTGTGTTTGTGACGTTGAAATGATGCTAAAAGGAAGAATTTAAATAAGGGTACACTTCCGTACGAACAAACCTTAACGTAAGAAAACTTAATTTTCACGTTTACATTATGCAATAAAACAAAATGATAAAACTGTTTTTCTAATATCCACGGCGAAAAATTTATAAATCCTTTCCCTATAATCTGCTGATGAGTGAAATTTTTCTTACGCTGAAATCCTTATATTTTTGTTATCGTGTGACACTAAACATTGCAGAAAATCTCGGAATGAGCATAAGCGAATTGCAGAATAACAAATAAATTTGTTACTATGAATAATACTATAAGTTGAATCTTTATTTTGAAACTTGAATAAGAATTTTTTTTTTTAACTTTATATTTCCTTCATTAAGAAAAGCAAGTTGTTATACATGCCAATTTATTGTGTTTCAAGCAAGGATGGTTCACAACTACAATTCACGACCAACCACGAGGAGAAATTAAAAAAAAGACATGGTACAGTGTGGTTCAAAATAAATTACATTTGGTTGTTTATAATTGAGTATATTGATATGAATTCCATAATTACAAAAATAGACTCGCTAGAAAATAAGATTGTGTTAAGTAAATGGTGCTACACAAAATCGTCGTCAACGGGGTCAGACCAAACTACCTGATCAATTAGCCATTGGGAACAGTAATCACATGGTGTAGTCTGACCAGTTGGACTGTTCACTCTCCACAGTTGAAATAATGCTCGCTGTTTCACCATTTATAGTTGACTATACATATAAAAAAAGTTAAATAGTGCGCTTTATTTTAAGCGACAAAACAAAATAGAAATAGCAAAAGATTAATTCACACCTAAAATAACGCAAAAATTAATCCTAGAACTTGTTCTTAATTTCATTGTACGGAAGTGTACTCTTTGGTCGATATTCACAGACGATCAAAGTATTAATGCGAAAAAATATGTTTCAGATCGTGCCAATAATTAAAAAAAAAATACAAAATTAATAGTACATACATGAGTTGATGGAAGGTCGTACATAAAGCTTAAAGGTTATAACTTAGGCACAATATAAAAAATTGTTCAATCACATAACAAAATCTAAAAATTGTAACCAATAGCACTTATTCATCTTCTTCTGTCATTTCTAGAACAGAAATAGCATATTCTTTTCTTTAACTCAGATTAATTGCAATGGGATACCTTCAGTTTAATGTGTGATTAATGCCTGGTTCCCGAAACGATAAATAACTTTTGGTAAACATAAATGTTTCTTGACAGATAACTTTATGAAAAGTATAATTTGTTTAGAAGTTATGGTGAGTTTATCTACATAAAATTATGTATCGTTTCAGAAAGCGGGTATAAATGTGGTAAAAGTTGATATATCTGGCACTCGACAACATTGGAGTCAAATTGTAATCGATAATATACAGGGTGTTCTTTTACTGTTATAAACCTGTAATATATCACCATAAATGGCAACGATTGAACTGATATGTTCTTAACAAAAATTTAATAATTTTCGAGATAAATGCAGTGACACATTTTCACTAAACCGTTTGAGAACTGCTGACGTAGCTAAAAGTGTAACGAGGCCGCCTTTTCAATTATGACCCGAAGCCGAAGTAAGCCAGGGTCAGTACTTCGCTTGATCTTGAGCACGAACGACGTAAATCAGCCGGTCAGTCAAAACGTTTACAATTTAAATTAATTTCACTGCAAGTAATTACAAGTTTAAGTATTTTTAAATTAAAATCTGCTGCAATTCGAGAAGCTGCGGTTCGTAATTGCCGAACAAATTAAAAGCGAGGTACAAACAAATTGTAATTTCTCATTCCATATTATTTTTAATAGACTTATAAAAATGTACATTTACTTTTTTTCCATGGACCGTAAGTAGTAATCTTTCATAGCTAGCAGCGAGATTACATTAAAAATTTAGTTATGTAAAAGGATGAAGGAAGAACATTTTTAATGCACTTGCCTAATTGGTGCATAATTTTTCGGATTTATTCGTCGATAGATGATATAGTAAAACATATTACTTCGCTCAGTGAATTAAAATTTTAAATAAAATAATTAATAAACGATATCAGTGATTATTATTACGAAATGCTGCGTTGAAAAACGGCTGCGGTATCGGTGGGCGAGTCATACCGAGAGGAAGGCGAAGTTAACGTTCCTATCTTTCTCGCACATTTCAGCAGTTCCAAACAAGTGGTACATCCGAAATTTCTTGGCTATGTTAAGGTAGCCACCAAAAAATATTGTACTTGTACCTATACTGAGGTTTTTTTATTTGCACACAGTAAAAGAACACCCTATATATTTAGGATGCGATTTAGAATACACTTGATAATAAATATCACTAATCATTTTTTAATTAATTCTGTCATTGCCATTTCAAAATTGCTAAGAATTTTATAATAGGAATTAATTTATTGCAAGTCAGTCAGCCAGCCAGCCTGTAGTCATGTCCTTAATATCTGTGAACTGCATGTGAAAATTGTTCAGTTTTCCTTAAAATTGAACAATTTATTAATACCACGAAGAACTCGTCAAATTATCACTAGCAAAAAAATTAGAGAACATTTTTGATCAGTGTGTCTATCGTTTCAAATCCTTGAAAAATATTAATCTGCAACAATATTAACTTAGAGTTTCAAATACATATTTACTTTTTTTTATGAATTTAAACTGTGAATATCGTAACCAGTGTTTTTGATTTAGTGCGTGTTGTGTAAGTTTGATGCATAAAGTTTTGGAATAGTGTTAGATTACAATAGTTAATGTTTTACCTTCCCTTTTGTTTTTACAAAATTTATTTGATTGCAGTGAAACTTTCATTATGCTTTGACAGCAAGCATGGCCGCCTTGCATGGGATGACATAATGTGTAGCAAAACTGGCGTCAATTTGTCAATCCTTATGCAAGGTTTGGTCAAAATCAAAAATATCGCTGTTTTAGCTATTCATTTACTATTCATTACCTTTTGTTTTTAGTTTGGAAATTCGAATGAAAAAGTTCCAAAATTTTGTGTTAACGTGTCTATTTGCGTAGTTACTATTGAATATTAGATCTGTGGAGTTTAATTTCAGTAATTTCAAACTTGCGGTATGCTGCTAAAGGAATGAGATAATACGGCGTTAATTTCTTTCCGGTTATTGAAAAAACGTTAATGGAATATTTTTGTTATTTAACAATAATTATATTCTGTTTTAAATCTTATATTTTTATTTATTAGAAATATATAGCGATCAAATGAAAATAGGATTTAGTAATTATAAGAGTTACATAACTTGAAAATTAGTGCAGAATTCAGTTTAATAATCGATGGTAACTTTGCAATTCATAAGTTCATAGCTCTGCGTGTATGCGTTTCTGTTGATATGTTGACTCATCAACGAGTGTATTACTAAAGTAAAATGGTGTTTTTTTTTTGTTAACACTTTATATTAAATGCCCGTCAGCGCGTAATTGTGAATTCCCTATTTTACAGAATCTTCCCTTACCGGACAAATAGTATACGGAGAGCTCTGAACTTAAATTTAACGTCGGGTTTGTTCATTTGTCTTGCTCGATGTTGTTCTAAAAGGTATCAAATGTAGTTTTCAGTCACATTCGTTTGCCTCGCGCCGAAAATGTTGCGGAGATAAACGATTGTGATTGAAAATTACGCGCGACTGCTTTAGAGTAACTGAGCGGGCTTGGGTAGGTTAGGAAAACATGACGAGAAGAACCAATAATACACGAAACCCTTTTTTTATTCGTTCAACTTTTATAAGTTCACATTCGTTTTTAATCGGTTAAGTGTTTCCGTACTTTTTCATCGACGCCTATGAAATGTTTTCGTATCCAGGCCTGATTTAACCCCCGATTTCTTCACCTCTTGATAAATTTATCTGCCAGGTAATATCCTCGGGAACTATTATCGATACAATAGTTTCCAAGGATAATACTTGGCAGATTAATTTATCAGGAAGTGAAGAAATCGGTCATTAGACCAATACAAACGAACAAATCCAATATACTGTCGCCGCCAAAAAAAACTGGACACTTTCTTCGACGTAAATTTAATAACGTCAAGAATTTTGCTGGATGGCTGTAATTATGAACTGACAATTACGAATGACAGACAATAATTAATAAAGTTCAGACATTATTCCAGTTTGAAAAATATTAGCTTATGTTTACCGTACAAATAAAGCAAAAATAGAAAATGATTTTATTTTTAAAAAGCTAATTTGTCATTCGTAAATGACAGTTTATAATTACAGCTACCCAGCAAAAGTTTCAGTATCGTAAGAAAAGTGTCCACGTTTTTTTGGCGGCGGCGACTATGTAAAAACCACTGAAATTTTTAATATGTTTGTTTTGCAGGTAATTCTGTTTTTCAGGAACTCTTCAGCACTGTACTATTTGAATATTATTAAAGAATTTTTATTTTTGATTTGAGTTTTTTTTTTTTGTTGATATACTCACCGCACATTTTGAATATAGAGTAAATATTAACAAAAGTAAGCGATTCTAATAAACTAAGAACTTCGAAGAAGGATAATTTTTGCGTTTGCTGTAAAAATTAGTACGTACTATCGCAGACAATATAAACGGAACGATTGAAAATTTGCTTGGCACTAATGCCTTTTGGGTAGGACCTAGCGAAACAGCTTTACTGCACATTTTATTGCATTATCTGCCGGGGTAAATACAAGGTCGGATTTCGCACAGTTTTACTGCTCGTTGCATTTATATTGTCTCCGATGGTACCTACAGAGTGGACTACTTTTGTTGGTTTCATGGGCCTTTTCACTTGGGAATAGAAAAAATCGTTTTCGCGACCAAACGTTACTTTTTGAAAAAACTTGGGATACACAGTGTCCTTGGATTAATTTCGCAATAAGTATAATGCACCAAAAATTTTTGAATTCAACTTCCATGTTTTGCAATTCAAATCTGCTTTGTGCGAACTGGACGTGGTACCAAATTTGATATTAAAGTTCTTCAAGGTGACGGAACGAACACCAGAAGAAATGAAGTCTATAGGGAAAGTGGCATTCCTTTTGAATTTAGGTGAAAATAATTTTCTAAGTATTTCTCATTTGAAATTACAGAGATGTACCAAATTCCAACATTCTAAAAAGAAAAATTGAATAATGGAAAATTACTATGTAATATTTCAGTGAAGTTGTAAACTGTTAACGCTATCTTTATTGACCAAAATACAAATAATACGTGCATATATACATATAATACTCCAACCCCTGTTTGAATCTTTTATTTTGTCTTGTGAATTTCGCCACCTCGAAGACCTTCCACGTCAAATTTGGCATAAATTCATTTCGCGCCAAGCAGACCTGAACTTCAAAATACGAAGACCAAATTCAACAATTTCTGGGCCATTATAGATATCGCGAAGTCAATCCTCGGACACCGTGTATATACTTTTAGTGATGTCCTACATTAATTACGAGATTAAGATTGAAACGAGGAGTGTGTTCACAATTTTAAAGAGATGTGGTCGTGAGGTAGGACGAGACAGTAGCTATGTTCCAACAGCTCGAAGAACCGTTCATTGTACGATCACGAGCATGCGCAGTAAGCAAATCGTTTTGTTTACTGCGCATGTAGTACTTTTGTTTAATGCGCATGCTCGTGATCGTACAGTGTACGGTTTCTCGAACAGTTGGAACAAAGCTAGTATAAAACGAAGACATTGCAGGGGCGCGTTCAAAAATTTTATCAGGTGTATGCTTCGGGCGTTTAAAATGAAAAGCAAAGTGGGCAAAATCACTTACATAAGAGAGAAAGAACTACTCAGAGTGCTCTGTTTATTTAATTTCCGAACGGGTTCCAGTAGGTGCAGGGATTTCTTTTAATATTTTGCACCCTACCTAGAGGCTTTATTTTAGGAGCTAGAGAAAAGCTTTAAATACAAAAGCAAGAAACAAAAACCTACTGCAAAGGAGAGAAAAAAAACAAGTTTTTTTAGTTTTGACATCTCATTGTGGTCCATTAAACATTTGTCGGTCTGACCTTGACGAATCTTGGGATTACTTAAGTTCCAGTTTTTTTACGTCGCAAGTATTTTCAGAACCTGCACGTAATGGTAATGATTAAGAGTGTACCAATCACTAAAACGACAACGACGAAATTCCACAGACAAGAGTTATAGCCAGTGCCTCAGAAATAATTCGAGAAGGCGTTCCTGACTCCCACTTGAGGCGATTAAGCGCCGTGCACCTAGATTATGGCGGGATGTGTAGCAACCGTTGATAGCGATACCCTCTACCCATGTTAGGTCAGTGAAAACTGCGAGATATTGGCTATGGCACACTAAATTCATTGGCAAAAAGGATTATACAGGATGTTCTTTTACTGTGTGCAAATAAAAAAACCTCAGTATAAGTACGTGAAATGCTACCTTCTGCGCGTATTTTCGGGTGGCTACCGAATCATAGCCAAAAAAATTCGGAGGTTCCACTTGTTTGAAACTGCTGAAATGTGCGAGAGAGAAACATTCAGCAAGGTCATTAACGCCTTTCCACAGCGCCGATCATAAAAAGAGTCCCGCATTTAAACTCATTCTCCAGCGTTTCGTAATAAAAATCACTGATATCGTTTATTACAATGCCCGGATCCTATGAGCGTTTCTGCGGACTTCCCCGTACAAGAGTAACATATCACTTTTTTCGTTATTTGTAAATGCCATTATGATCTTAATATGCGTTTTTACGAATCAAAAATCTTTCTTCGTTTGTCAAATTTTTCGTATCTGCAGAACGCTAATGTAATACTGACCCAGCTTAAACGCGTTACAGTGGCCGCCTTTGTAAAAACACAAAATATTGCCGTAATAAAAAGCATCAAAAGAAATGCGAAACTGCGACTTTATCGAAGGCATGCGAGAATACTTTAACATACTAATCGATTTGTACATTTTGGAATTTGCAATGCAAGCGCGTTAAAAATACTTTACTTGGCCGAATTTCATAATTGAATTAATTGAAATTGTAAATTTAATGTCAGTCATATTGGTAGTGAGCACATATCAGTTTTAACAGCTATTTTATTCTCCCTAGTGTGATTACGTAATGCAGCCGATTTTAAACTGTACAGACAGTAGATAAATTACTACCTTATTTTAAAGTTTCTTTATTAAACTAAAGAAATCCTAATCTATTTAATTCGAAATGGAAAGACAATTTATTACTTGTGAGGGTAAAATATCCGGAAATAAAACGATGAATGACGGTGATGTCATTATTTAACTCATCAGCATTTTTTGCCCAGTAATTAAATCGTCGGTTTATAATTTAAAAATACCTAAAATTGTAATTACTTGGAGCGAAGTGGCACTTGTTTTAATTAATCCAGGCGCTTTGTGAGCGCGTTTAAAATATTTCGACTGTTACGATCTATTAATAGGCCTCATACGAATCAAACAGATGTTCGTTTACGACATCGTAAAACACTGACCTATATTCGAGTGGTCATTCGCACAGGCAAGGCGGCGAACCATCCAGTCCTTAGCTAGCTATGCCAGCAGTTCTCAAACGTTTTGGTGAAAATCTTCCAATGTATTTTGCTCCAAAACTAGTAACTTAGTGTTAAGAGCATATAAGTTTAATCGTTGCCATTTATGGTGATGTATTACAGGTTTAAATATTTGCACACAGTAAAAGAACACCCTGTGTATTCGAATATAGCATTTTTTTACATTAAGAAAGCAGCAGAAGTTGACAACAGTGCTATAATTTTGGCTGCAGGTAGGCTGCGATGGGGTTCAATGCACGTATGAATAAAGCTGGAAAATGCCCGTACAATAAAATTTGTTTGCTTCGAAATACTCAATCGCTTCGAATCGATTAATGGAAGCGTTCATTACAACTGAAAATCGATTCGCATAAAACAATCGATTCGCGAGGAATCAAATCAATACGCTCGGAATCGAATCGACACAGAAATGAATCGGTTCGCACGAAACAGGAAATTTTTAAAGAAAATCTTGTAAATGATGAATACAAATATCCCAATAACTCCTTTATTGTTCATTTAAGTAAGAAATAGTAATTTGTATTTAGAATTTTCGTATTCTTTCAATTGCTAAGAAAAAATACAGGGTGTTCCATTGAAGAAAACTGTACATATGCAAATATTTTGCGAATGCGATTCGCAATTGTTTTTGTGATATCACCACTGCAATTCTGAGCAAAAACAGTTAGTTCATTTTTGCTAATTAGACGACTTCGTACCTCCAATAATAACGAAGTTAGCAATAGTGCGGCACTAATTTGATCACCTGTATACGAATCATCTTCATAAATTACATACCTATGGGAATTCTCATATGTACAGTTGGGGAAACAGACAGCGGGACAGTAAACTTTCGTTAGTTTAAACTTTACTTCTAAATTTCGGTAACTATGGTAATTTATCAACCTTCACATTAACATATAAAATAGCGACATCTTACTATTGCTTTTTGACCTAACATTGCAGTAGGATAGACAAATTGAAGCGGGATTTGCTCCTAATGAGTCCCCCATGCAAGGCGGCCATGCTTGCTGTCAAAGCATAATGAAAGATTTTAGAAAAATTTTGTGCAAATCGTTTTTGATTGCAGTGAGAACCTCGAGAAGCCCCAAGCAGGGCTGAAACAGCTGTCCAGAGGCTGCTCGAGGTTCTCACTGCAATCAAAAACGATTTGCACAAAATTTTTTTTAAATCTTTCATTATGCTTTGACAGCAAGCATGGGCCGCCTTGCATGGGGGACTCATTAGGAGCAAATCCCGCTTCAATTTGTCTATCCTACTGCAATGTTAGGTCAAAAAGCGATAGTAAGATGTCGCTATTTTATATGTTCATCATTCTTACATCGCATTTGCGAATAAATTGGGCAAGTCGTTTTTGGTCTGCAGTGGGAATGTCGCGCTACGTTTCTGCTGAAGAAGCCCCAAGCAGGGCTGAAACAGCTGTCCAGAGGCTGCTCGAGGTTCTCACTGCAATCAAAAACGATTTGCACAAAATTTTTCTAAAATCTTCACATTAAGTAAAACGATTAATCATTCCATTTATAAAATTTTTTGTTGCAAATCGTTTTTGCTACTGCAGTGTCAGGTCAAAAAGCGATCGTAAGATGTCGCTGTTTTATCTATTCCATTTATAATTAAAAATTATAACGAACAAATACCTCATACAAATAAATCATAATAGTGTAATAGTTAGTTTTTATTTTACTTACAATTATTGCCATGCGAAATAAAATGAAACAAAATAACAGTCATGCAGCCTATCGATTGAATTATTGAATGCAAATGTCCGGACATTGATTGAATTATGATTTCTAATATACATATTCCACATCCAAGATGTCACATAGTTCTTCCAAAGGCTTCACTAATTCCATTTGATTCACTGGTCGAAAATTTTCACTTACATTTCCCTTAGAAAGACGATACATTCTTAAGAACTCAATTTGACAAGTTATTTCTGACGTTTACTGACGGTAATAAATTAATTAGAAGGGTCAAGACCGTCACCAGGGAAACTTCACACTATCAAAATAATCGGAAATTTCGTTATAAGACTTGTCCCGATTTCTGTTTCCGCAACTGTATATCACGAACACTCGTTACAATATCACGAGTTCTTGATATTTCCAGGTAACAGCGAATGTTTTTGAAACGTTTCAATAATGTGACATACAATGTAACGTTTCAGAAATATTCGTTGATTGTACGTCACATTATTGAAACGTTTCAGAAACATTCGTTGTTAGCTGGGTTTGGACGTAATAGAGATCAACAGGGGCAGTACAGCGGCCTAGCTTCTTCTTGAATCGAGGAACAAAATCGTAAGATAACGTGATGTCAATATATACAGGGTGTCTCAAAACCTTTGTATTTAAAAGAAACTTTAAATTCCTTGTTACATAAGAGATTAATTCTCCAAATCTGCAATTTTTTGCTCAAAAATGAAAAACTGACCTATCACAAGCGACCGCAGTCCCTTTGTTTTGAAACTTCAGCTTGGTTTACGACGTGTTTCAGCAATTTATTCCGATAAAAGCAATAAACCGCAATAAAACTTTATTTACGTTTAGGAGAACTAGGTCAACGTCTTATTGTATACAAATATTAATCCGACTAGGAAAAAATCTATAAAGAATTTTATACTAGACAATACGCGACATATTGTAAAATTATTTTGAACTATACAGAGTGATCAGAAAAATGGTGGTTCGTGAAAACTTATTTTTTTTAAATGGAACACCCTGTATATTTTTAGATATTTGGATGCGCCATAGTGAGCTGATTACAACGGTATAAAGATATATTGATTTCATTGAATAGCTTTCGTAAAATAATTTTTTTTTCTTGAAGAATTTTGCAAAAATTTAGTCAATTGGAATATCAATTTCTGATTACTGAGGTAATACAGACGAACGAAAATCTAACACGATATTTTGAAGACTTTGGCCCTTATGAAAATGTGAACAAAATTATGATATCTTTTTGCATTATACCGAGCGATCGATGCTTACAAAACATTTGGTATCTCATTTTTTTTAATGGAATGGCTACTTTTTATTTCAAAAATAGATAGCACTTAAATGTATCTTTCTACTGATACCAGGTTATATACCTTTATTTTTAATAATTTCGTCACTAGAAATTTTCTTTTTATAAGTATTTCAAAGGTCGGCGTTTTAAACTATACATCCAGTATTGCTACTTTCCTACCTAAATTCAATCATACGAAGTCATTTTTCGATCATTTGATTCTGCTTTCAAAGATTTCTAATTTGAATACCCGCGCGATAGGATTTATTTTACCAAAAATAATTTAAAAGAAGACCATTGAAATACTTGTAAAAAGAAAATTTTTAGTGACGAAATTATTAAAAATAAAGACATATAACCTTATATCAGCAGAGAGCTACATTTAAGTGCTATCCATTTCTGAAATAAAAAGTAGGCCGTTCCATTAAAAAAAAAAATAAGATATCGAATGTTTCGTAAGTATCGATCGCTCGGTATAATACAAAAAGATATCTTAATTTTGTTCACATTTTCATAAAGGCCAAAGTCCCAAAAATATCGTGTTAGATTTTCGTTCGTCTGTGATATCTCATTAATCAGAAATTCAAATTCAAACTGAATTTTTGCAAAATTCTTCAAGAAAAAAAAATTATTTTATGAAAGTTATTCAATAAAATCAATACATCTTTATACCGCTGTAATCTGTTCATTGCGGCGCATCCAAATATCTAAAAATATACAGGCTATTCCATTAAAAAAAAAAATAGTTTCCACGAACCACGATTTTTCGGATCACTCTGTATACTTCAAAATAATTTTACAATATGCCGCGTATTGTATAGTATAAAATTCTTTATCGATTGTTTTCCTCATTTTTTTTCCTATAGGCCTCACAGAAGAAATACGCATCGTTGGGCCACCCTGTACAAATACAATAAACTTTAGTACTAAACATTGTAAGTTGATTATTGACAATTTACAAATTAATATAAAATGTAAGAATTTCCGCTTTTTTATTGCCTTTAGATTGATTTTTTTAAATTCAACATTTAATTAATCAACAATTAATGCAAGGCGCACAGAATATTTTAACTATTAAGAATTTACCTAGCTATAAAATTTATCTGCTTTTAAAATTAACAAAAAACACAATACTTGACCTGCCTTAAATACAATATCTGTGCATTAGGTCATGGTCTGCGTTTTTATGACTTTTTATGTCCCCGAACGTTTATTATTACTATCTGACCAACAGTTGCGTAATAAATTTTGCTTCTTTTCTTGATCACTATTTGTGGTTTCAATTAGCGATATAGATTTAGAGACACGCTGTATAGGGTGTTAATAGAAAACCTGTACACACTTTGGCAGGTGATAGCAGAGATCAAAACATGAAAAAACGTTCTAATAAACCCACATCCAATACTCAGTACAGGCTTCCCATGGTATTCTACAATTTTTATTTTTAAAATAAATTAAACAAATAGTTTTAGTGAATTTGACACCGACCACCGAGCGACTTCGTTTTGCCGACATCAACTTTCTTATTTTAAATGGAACTTTTTTTTAATATTAATTTCCAAAGCTTTAAATCATGTATTTTCGTTCTAATGCAATCAAATAATTTGATACAGCCACCCCTTTGATTGGTTTTTAATATTTTTATTGTTTTTTAAAAAATTAAGTTATGGTTAAAAAAAGTATACTGTTGGAAAGAGTAAATCATGAGCCTTCAAATGAAATGAGTAAAAGTGATTTCTTTTCGTTCCCAAATATCAAAAATAAAATGCGTGGTGAGCGATTTTCGTCTGCTGAAGCAACGGTTGAAACATTCCGGACACTGGTTCCTGAGGTACCATCTTTAGAGTGGAAAACATGCTTTAGAAATTGGTTCGAGCGTATGCAAAAGTGTATTAACGTCAAAGGCGAATACTTCGAAAAACAATGATAGCGTTTCCCAAATTTCATATGCGTTTTTTCATACCGTTTCCAGAAACTTTCCAGCAGCCCACGTACACTTCTGCTATAAAGTTTTCGGAGTACGAAGAAAGAAATAAGCAAGTAAGAAATTTTATGCTTTGCAATTATGAACCTTATAGCTTTTACAACCGTACCTGCTACCCCGATAATAAAACCGGTCATCGCAAACACAGCGATTTAACACAGATGCGAGCTTATTCAACCAACTTGAATAATCTGCTAGAAAGACTTTCATTGTAGTTGGATGGATAAGAAATTTAACAAAATTTATTTTCTAAATATTATAACATGTGTAGTAAATAATGTGTGCATTATGAAATTAAAATTTCTGAAACTTTGGCAATTGAAATTAAATAAGTCAATAAAATAAAATCTGTTATTTTTCGTTAATTAAATTTAACTTTCTAGTTTCATTAAATACACATATGTTTTGCAACTAATTAATAGCTTTGTTGAGCAGAACTTCTTAGCATTTATATTATTATAATAAGAAACAAATTTAAATAATCTAGCTCATTCTATATATTTTTTCAGATACTCAAAAATCATTCACATATTTTCACAAAATAAATGTTATACGATTTAATCATTTTCTCTTAACTTCTAGATTAATGAAAACTTGCCAAACTTTGTGGATGAACTTTTCAACTTATTTTACTGATGACAGATTTGAGAAGAAACTAAAAAGAAGAATATTTTTTTTTCCTCTGTGGCGTAGAATGAAATATGTATATTATTTTTAACGCAAGTATTGCATTTTTTAACTATTACACATATCATTCTATATTCATTTATACATTTATTTTACTTGTTTCCAATAATCAACACATAATTTTTGTTTTATGCATACTTGATATATAAAATTGTTTTAGATTTTTTTTTATATATTGTGCATCCTATACCATGAGTTTTTTTTTTACTCTGAACATGCAATGTAAATATCCCTATGGTCAATTTTAGAAAAAATAATAACACTTATTTTTAGTAAAAACATTTTAACTGTTTCAAATGTCCTTCACGTTTTAAATACTAACGCCAAACGATTATCAAATTCTTTCATAGTATTTTTTTAAATATTTCAGACATAATTCACGACATTCATAACTGACATTAACATCATATTTGTTTTATTGAAACTTGTTTGCATATTCTGCCATGCATTGACATGTTTTCTTTTATAACTGAACCTGGGAATATTTACCTTTTATGTTTAGAGTTAATAAAATAAGTCACGGTATGTATAAATGCTTCATTTTAGGATCCGCAGAAAAACATAACAGCATAAAAGTCATAGGTTTTTATACGTGATATCTCTTTATCACAAAGAACAAAAGGGTATCATAAAACAGAGGTTCGGTAAAATGAAACATAATTTTTCTTGATGTCGACAATATTTTACATGAATAGGTTTCTTGACATGTGAATAAGACGTGTATGATAAAATTGAATTGAAAATATCAATATATTAACATTTATAAAATAAAGATGACGTGAAAAAATGTAAAATATAACGGAAATGCTTAAATAGCATAATAGAAACCGCTTAAATAGCGACATCCTGCGATCGCTTCTGTTGACGAAGCCCCAAATAGGACTGAAACAGCTGTACAGAGGAACGGGACAAAATAACTAGAATCAAAATTGTGAGGTCTTCTATTTACTTAAAAATAAATAAAATCGAACATATGTCCTAATTGTTATTATTTTCTTAAAATTATGTGAGCTTTCCGTATGGCAAAGCTTGTCGGTAAGCTAATAAATCACCCTGTATTTCATATTTACTAAAAATCTATTTATGTATTTCTCGTAATGAAAATTTTAGAATCCACAGAAAAACATACACACACTACAAACGAATAAAATTTTTGTGAAGTCAAACAAACCAGAAGTGTTTGCATAAAGGCAGAAATTTGGTATAATTATAATTTTTCAGATTAATTAACATCGTCTTTCCTTTATAGCAATTTAACATTTATATGTCTTTATAATATGATCTGAAATCCTGTTATTTAACAATATAAAATATTCTAATTAAAAAAAAAACATTTTTTGTTCAATTTTTAAGTTAAAGCAAAAGAGAACAAACAAATTCGCCACCGCGTTCGCGTTCGCAACCGCGCGTCGCCTCAATAAATACTCGGAACCAAATACTGGCAACGAAATTCAACAAACCATAAACATCTGCACCGGCCGGGGTTTAATAGGACCTAAGTAAACAACCCTCCTATCGGGGTGCGGAGAAAGTGTCTCTGTTCCTTAAGGTTCGAAATATATTAGGCCCGTTTCAATAAGGTTCAAATTCGAACGATTTTATTGCTTTTCATTTCGAAACTTTTAAGCATTAGTGTACCCACCATTTTAAATCATATCATGAAAAATGCAGTTTTTTTTAATTTGCTACAGAATTTTCCCAAAAAATTATATATTTCTTAAATTTATTATATGCAACTCCATATATGCCAACTTTATTAGTTTTACTAAAGAAAAAGAAATCCACGGGGTAACTTGTAATTTTCCTCAAATTTGATTAAATCTTCCCCATCTATTTCATATCCACTGTAGTTTATGAGGTGCGAGGCCACTTTATGAAGGAGCATTTTAAAGTGTCAATATTCTTTAGTAAAAAAAAACGAACGTCTAAAATTCGACTTCCGTTGCGTTTGCAAAAGACAAAGTTGTCCTTGTTATTATCAACAAACGAATAACAAATTATTATTTGTACTCTACCGACGGACGAGGACGTCGGCTCTCATATTCAATTAAATAATCATTGATATTAATTCCATAAACTAGTCGACAGCACGTTCCATTTCTTAAACTTAGAGCTCAATTATTCTATGACAGTGACATCACATAAATTTGCGCGCGTTTTGTAACGGTGAGGGCGTAGGAGAAATAAGATTTATTATGCCTAGACAAAAGATTTATTATAATAGTACTAATGATATGGATTAAGCTCATCCGGGATGCAGATGTTGCATGTTTTGTTCTTAGGCTCGCATTACGCCGTGCTTATGCAATTTGTAATTATCCAGTTGAGAATTGTTTTATGCAGAATGACGAACGTCGTAATTTTATGCATTGTGATTTATCTAATACATTTTGTATGATACAATAATCATTTCAAGCACGGTAAAATACCGTGATCTTCGTCATCATCATCGCTCAAACGAAAAATTACCTTATTTTATTATCTATTAATTGGAAATTCCTGCGGTGATTGCCTCTTTCTTTTGCGATGTAATCAAAACTGTTATACATATTAACTTAAAGTAAAAGTAAAAAGCTGTCGTTCCGGTGAGTAAGTGGTTAAGGCTCGATTTCCTTACCTACGGATAAATTTATCTGCTAGGTATTATCCTTGGAAACCATTGTACCGATAATAGTTTCCGAGGATACTACTTGACAGAAAAATTTATTCGTAGGTGAAGAAATCGGGTCTAAGTCAGATTTCACTACTTTTCAAAGCGCGACTTTTAGATTATGAAAAGTTGAAATGAAAAATACGGTTTTTGTAAAAAAAATTTGTAAACAAATATCATAATTAACTCCCTTTCAAACCAGTGCCTTACTTGGATACACATACCGATTCCAGCACATAAAGTAGGCACACTCGAGCGCTCACGAGGCGTCTTACAGCGTAAACGTAAGTACAATGCGATAAATGTCGATTTAAATTCTGTGCCTACTTGGAGTGGTTTCATCTGTACAAAGTGTGCAAATATTTAAACCTGTAATATATCACCACAAACGGCAACGATTGAACTCATATGTTCTTAGCAAAAGTTTAATAGTTTTCGAGAAAAATACAGTGGCACATTTTCACTAAACCGTTTGAGAACTGCTGGCATAGCTAAAAGTGGAATGCGGCCGCCTCTTCAATTATGACTCGAAGCCGAAGTAGGCCAGGGCCAATACTTCACTTGAACTTGAGCACGAACGACGTAAATCAGCCGCTCCGATGAGCTGGTTTAATAAAAACGTTTACAATTTAAATGAACTTCACTGCAAGTAATTACAAATTTAAGTATTTTTAAATTAAAATCTACTGCAATTCAAGAAACTGCGGTTCGTAATTGCCGAACAGATTAAGAGCGAGGCACAAACAAATTGTAATTTCTCATTCCTTATTATTTTTAATAGACTTATAAAAGTTTAATATTTACTTTTTTCCATGTACAATAAGTAGTAATACTTTCATAGCTAGCAGCGAGATTACAGTAATTTTTTTTACGTAAAAGGGTGAAGGAAGAACATTTTTAACGCGCTTGCCTAATTGGTGCATAAATTTTCGGATTTATTCGTCTATAGTTGATATCGTAAAACATATTACTTCGCTCAGTGAATTAAAATTTTAAATAAAATAATTAACAAACGATATCAGTGATTACTATTACGAAACGCTGCGTTCAAGATCGACTGCGGTATCGGTGGGCATGTTCATACCGAGAGGAAGGCGAAGTTGATCTTTCTATCTTTCTCGCACATTTCAGCAGTTCCAAACAAGTGGTCCATCCCAAATTTTTTGGCTATGATACGGTAGCCACCAAAAAATACCTGCAGAAAGTAGCATTTCGTGTACTTATACTGAGGTTTTTTTTATTTGCACACTGTGAAAGAACACCCTGTATATTTAATCTTCCTTTCACTGAATATTCTCTGAAATTGAAAAACGAATAGGTATGTTTATGAAAACCAGAATTTATTTACTTTTCAATGCTTTGAACATGATCTAATTCAAATTTCACAATAAACACACAAAAATATTTTTTTTGTTGCGTTGTGTTATTATTTAGTTCCTCCCAGTAAAACCCTGTTAGATACAGAAAAGATTATTCAAGAAATTACTGATCGAGAGAGCCGTAAATGTAATATTATTATATTTAGCTGTAAAGAATCAAATTGCAACTCGAATAAAGAACAAGTTGATCTTGATATTCCAGTAGTACGTGATTTACTCGAAATCGTGCAAGTTGATATACCTGATTTAAAACCTATCAGATTAGGTAAATTTGATTCGTCGAACAAAAGTCGTTGTCGTCCAATTAGAGTCAATTTCGGCTCCAATGTCTCTGTTGCTAGTGCCTTGCGCAACTCCAAGCGTCTAAAAGCGAGTCCTAACTTCAAAAATATTTTTATATCAAGTGATAAGACTCCTATGCTAACTTGAACTGTATAAAAATGCTAAAACTGAGTTAATGGAGCGGTTGAATAATAGTGAATCGAATCTGAAATTGAAATATATAAACAGTATCCCACATGTCGTTTCTTTCAACTAGCAGCGCCCAGCAGTAAAATGAACCCCACACTTAGCATTTACTATCAAAATGCTCGTGGTCTCTGCACCAAAACACACTCTTTTTATACCAATGCTTGTGAAGTTTCGCATGACATTATTGTCATAACTGAAACTTGGCTCAATAATTCTATTTCAAGCGCTGAACTCTTTCCTTCTAATTACGTTGTCGTTCGATTTGATAGAAAGTTTGCTGCTACTGGACGCTCAGTTGGTGGCGGTGTTCTTATTGCCTTTACTGAAGGTATACAGTATAAACTTTTAAATACAGAAAATATAACAAGTAACACTCCCTTAATTGATTTTGTTGTGTGTGAATGTTCATTACTCTCAAGAAGTTTTTTTATTGCTGCGGTATATATTCCTCCAAATGTTTCTGCGTATGATTTTGAAATATTCTTGGAATGCTTAGAAGAGTATTTTAGTGAGAAGCCGGTTCTACTTGTGGGCGATTTCAATCTTCCACTATTCCACAGTAATCCTGCAGGTTGTTCCAAAACCAGTTCGTTTCTATTAACATGCAATATTCTTGATCTTAAACAATTTAATAAAACCACAAACACTAATGGTAGGTTGCTGGACTTAGTTTTGGCTAGTTCTACTTTTTCTCTATCTGTTGATTTGGATGAACATCCTTTTGTACCTGTTGATCCATATCACCCTCCTTTGACAATAACAACTGATTTTTTCGTAAATTCTGAATCGATGGCTTTTCCGACGGCGATAAATCGCAGATATAATTTTCGTAAGGCAAATTATTTTCAGCTTTATCATGATCTGTTCAATGCAAATTGGACATTTGTTAATACTTGTACGGAAGTCAATGCTGCCCTGGATATGTTTTATCCAAAGTTATATGACATTTTCAACAAATCCATACCGAGTTTCTCAGCTGCTGGTTCTAAAAAAACCTATTCAGCTTGGTTTAATTCTGATATTATTTCTATGTTGAAGCTCAAAGATTACTACACTATCTTCCTTGAAGAGTTTCGAAGACTAAGATCTATTTGCAAGACAAAAATTTCAGCAGCCTATAAATCTTATACGACGAATATTGAAAAGTCGATCAAATCTAATCCAAAATATTTGTTTAAATATCTGCACGACAAAAAGGGTACTACAAGAATACCCAGTAAACTTTGCGATAATGGATCTCATTTTAATACTCCTCAATCTATTGTCGATGCCTTTGCAGAATTATTTTCCAGGAAGTTTCTCGCTAAATCTTCCTCCCCAGTACAAGATATATACACAAACCGGTTTTGCTCAGTTTTGCACGCAGTTACTGAAAAAGAATTAATAAAAATAATGTCAAAATTTCCTCAAAATGTCACTGCTGCTCATGATATGGTTCCTAATTTTATAATTAGAGATTGTAGATATATTTTCTCAAAGCCCCTAGCTACTATTATTAATTTGTCTATCAAAGCATCTGATTTCCCTGAAAAGTGGAAATATGCTCGTATTACCCCTGTTTTTAAGAAAGGCGAATCCTGTGAGCTTAAAAATTATAGGCCTGTATCTATATTATCTAACTTTGCCAAGGTCTATGAAAATGTTATTTATACTTATATTTATTCTTGTGTTTGCCCGTATATGTCACCTAACCAGCACGGTTTCTTGCCAGGAAGGTCAACAGTCACAAATCTTGGTTCGATTACGCAATTTATCAGTGAAGAACTGGATGATCAAAAACAAGTGGACGTTGTGTACACTGATTTTTCCAGCGCTTTTGACCGAATTGATCATGGTATATTATTAGATAAATTAAGTTCTTTTGGATTCAGTGTTAACTTTTTGTGTCTTATTAAGTCGTATCTTACCAATAGAATTAATTATGTTTATTACAATGGTTTTCACTCTTATGATTTTGTATCAACGTCAGGCGGGCCTCAGGGGTCAAATTTAGGTCCTCTTCTTTTTTTAATTTTCATTGATGATCTTCTGTCTTCTTTCTCTTGCCATGTTCTTGCATATGCCGATGATTTAAAAATCTATTCATCTGTCTTCTGCTGTTTGGATGTATTTAAACTTCAGTCAGACATTGATATACTTGTTCGTTGGTGTGATGGTAATAAGTTGAAATTAAATGTTAATAAATGTCACACACTTACTTTTAGTAGAAAAACGCTTGGAATCGATTCAGTTTATGAAATAAATGGTCAGCCGTTAACCAAAACTAATACTTTTAAGGACCTTGGTGTCTTGTTTGATTCCCGATTAAGTTTTTCGCAACGTATTGAAACTGTTGCCCTATCTGCGTCCAAAACTTTAGGCTTCTTAATTAGATCTGTTAGACCTTTTAATCACACAGCACTGTTAAAAACCTTATTTTCTGCATTCGTTGCTAGTAAACTTGAATATGCTTCGATGATCTGGGCTTCTTACTATGCTAATGGTCGGCAACGGATTGAAAAAATTTTACGACGATTTCTAAATATGCTGCTTTTCAGACATAATATGCAGTCTTTTGAGCGGCGCAGAGGTGTTCATGCTTCGCGTTTTTTATGGAAACTGATTGACGGACGCATTGATTGCTCTCAATTGCTCGCAAAAGTCAACTTCTATGTTCCACGCATTTCAAACAGATCAGCTCCTACTTTTTCGGGTCCAACACCAAGGACGAATATGTTATACAAGGCTCCAATCACGTACATGTGTGCTGAGGAGATCTATGTTGATATATTTTTCAATTTGCCAAATTCAAATTAATTTAATTTTTTTCTGTTTTTCTTTTGTTTAATAGTTTTAATAGCAGCTTTACAAATTTGATTTTGTACTTATACTTGTATTTACTTACTTATAATGTTTAAGTTTGCTCTATAATGGGATTTTTATCTGTTGGGCAAATAAACTATTATTATTATTATTATTATTATTGCGGAATGGGTTTGAATGCGGGACTCCTTTTACGATCGGTGTGATGTCGTTGGTTATGTTCCGCAGATTACAGAGCAAGGCGTTATTGACGTTACTAAATATTTCTTTCTCGCTCATTTCAGCAGTTCTAAACAATCGATATCTCCGAAATTTTTTGGTTATGATACAGCAGCCACCCGAAAATAGCACTGAAAGTAGCATTTTATGTACATACTTATACTGAGGTATTCTTATTTGCACACAGTAAAAAAAACACTCTGTATTTTGTTTGCAATCATCTCAAACTACAAAATGTAGGTTTATTCCATTCCCTCACTATTTGTTATCGCTGTAGGTCGTGATTTGAAATTAGTAGGTTAACTAGAATATTAAGACTCGGTCTTTTCATTTCTTATCAACTTTAATCGTTGATTTATTCCCATACTTACAATTACAGAGACAATTGTTTTATAAGAATTAATCAATGGTAAAAGTTAATCAGAGATGAAAAGACCGCGGGCCTAAATCTAACAAATTTAATTTATTGTTTTTATAACACGTCGTCAAACTGTGACAATTGTGATAGGTTAGTCAGTGTTGTCAATTATGTAAATTTGGACGTAAGGAAAAAGAAATAATGCAAGATTGCCTAATTCGAGGTAACCTATATCAGTATGGCATTCATTGTTAAAATTTGGCGACGAATACCACATTCTCACTAGGACTAGACTTTCACGGAATACTGCGGTAAGAAATAAATAGTGAAGAAAAGGATAATATGTTTAAGTATATACAGGGTCTTCCAAGTTGAATGGCCTATTAAAAGTTCTCGGGGAAAGGAAAATACAAATATTCTGAAAATTAACGCACTGCCATAGGAGGAAGTGATCTTTCAGAATAAAATATTTTCACTTTTATATCATTTCCAGTTATATTGGGAGTCGCCATTAATTTTCTTATTTGAAATAGAATGCTACACTTTTTATTGCAAATTCTGATTCTACATGTTATTCCAAGCAAGAGTTCTTAAGGCTTCCCTATACTTAAATGTAACGGTTTATGAGACCTCTGTGAAGTTGGCACCTCATTTTTCAAAAAAAGTGATTTTTTATAGGAGTTCTGATAGCACCCCAAAGAGTTCTGGAGTTCTATGTCAAAATTAAAAAGAGTTCTAGCGGATTAAACATAAAAAAATGACTTTTAAAATTTGGGGTGCTAAGTTCACAAAACGGGATTTGAAAATTGGCTATAAAATGTTAATTGTTGGAAATAATTAATTTCACCATTAAGACTTTCTTTAGAACTATTGAGGTGCTATCCAGAACTCTAAACGAAATCTCGAAATTTTGAAATTGTCCCCCTTATTCTACAAAAGATCAGAACACGAAGAAACATTTTATTTTTGGGCGCAGAGACCTATAAATGCTAAATAATTATTAGTTTAAGTACCATACTACTCTTAAAAGAAAAGAAATTCAAATTAATTTTTTTTTCACTTTACACTTTGACAACACTTCAATTCGAGAAACGAAAAATCGTTAGAAATTTATTACTTTTGATTTTAGCGCTTTGGTCGTTAAGGATAATCGTGAGCACTCGTGGGGTGCTACCCAGAGCTCCATGCAGAACGGAAAAATTTTCGAGAAAAATTTCCATTTTGCACTTTGACAAAATTTCATATCGAGACACGAAAAATCGCTGGAACTTTTTTACTTTTGATTTTAGCGCTTAGGTGATGAAAGGTAATCGTGAGAACTCTTCGAGATTCTCAAAACACATCTGTCTTACATTGTCATCAATAATTCTAATCAAAATACGAAAAATCGCTAGAGCTGGTTGATTTTAGTGTTTCGGTCCTGAAAGTTTATCGTTAGAACTTGTGAAGTGTTATCGAAAACTCGAAAATTAATGGTGAAATTAATTATTTCCAACAATTAACATTTTATAGCCAATTTTCAAATTCCGTTTTGTGAACTTAGCACCCCAAATTTTAAAAGTCATTTTTTTATGTTTAATCCGCTAGAACTCTTTTTAATTTTGACATAGAACTCCAGAACTCTTTGGGGTGCTATCAGAACTCCTATAAAAAATCATTTTTTTGAAAAATGGGGTGCCAACTTCACAGAGGTGTTTATGAGATATCTTCGAATTTCTGAAAAAAAATATTTCGGTGACCTTTCATTTATGAGATTGTATTTACGACACTTTCAAATTTAAAGATACAAGCTGCTTGTCGTTTGAAAGAATAATGTTCACTCTTTCAAATCATATCCTAGTTATCCTTGAAAAATTCACAGGATGGTCAAAATATGGTGTCGAACCTTGTTCTGTTCAACTGCACAAAACTCAGTTTTCGTAAATGGAACATCCTGTATATTTTTGCATCATCAGATGCAGAATCAAATTCTACATCGATTAATAGTAGTAGCATTCCCTATACCTATTTTCTTTAGTTTTCTTGTTATTATTGTTTATTTTATTGTGTTAATGAATGGCATTTATACAGTTATTCGTATCTAGCTTTGAAGAAAAAGCAAATATCGAATTCCTGTTTTTTTAAAGAAATAAATAATTGTTAACCATAGCATTATTTCGCCATACATCTCGGTATAAAGCTATAGGTAAATACCTATCGTAATACTTACTGTTTTCATAGACAAGGGTCTTAAGAAAATAAGTAGACCTATTTTCAAAACAATTCTCTTTGTCAGGCTAACATTTTTGTTTAAAAAAAGCAAAAGTAAAACTTACAATTGGTAAAGTGGTAAAAATTATTAATCGGTTTTATTTATTATTCTCGAGTCCCTGTGATAAGGTCATAAATACTTTATAAAATTTGCAAATAACTGAGATAAGAATCAAATCAACTAATATTTAAATATTTACAATGGTAACCTATTTCTCTCACATTGTAGACATTTTGCACAAAAAATACTATCGTGTCGTAGTTCTTGAAGATTAAACATTACGGTTCCTTTTTATTTGTTTTGTTAATTTTATTAATTTTTTTGTTTTTTATTTGTACATATCTGTTGATACGGCTTGAGAGTCAATAAATATTTTTGTTTTGTCCACACTTACTGCGAAAAATTACCATCATTTTACCAAAATATGCCATTATAAGAAACCATAATTGATAACAAGAAAACTAGTGGAAATAGATATAAGGAATGCTACTACTAATCGATGTAGAATTTTATTCTGCATCTCATGACGCAAAAATATACAGGGTGTTCCATTTACAAAAAGTGAGCTTTGTGCAGTTGAACAGAGCAAGGCTCGAGACCATATTTTGACCACCCTGTGAATTTTTCAATGATAACTAGGATATCATTTGAAAGTTTGAACATTATTCTTTCAAACGACAGGCAGCTTGAATCTTGAAATTTGAAAGTGTTGAAAATACATTGTGTTAAATGAAAGGCCACCGAAATAATTTTTCTTTCAGAAATTCGAAGATATCTCAAAAACCGTTACATTTAAGTATAGGATATATGAAAATATTTTATTCTGAAAGATCACTTCCTCCTAGGGCATAGCGTAAATTTTCAGAATGGTTGTATTTTCCTTTCCAGAGAACTTTTAATAGGTCTCTCAACTTGGGAGACCCTGTATATTTTTTGTTCTTTACTATCATCTGCTAAAGTGTAAAGATTTTTTTATTAATACTGCCTTAATAACTTTTGCTTGGAATAACGAGTAGAATCAGAATTTGCAATAAAAAGTAAAGCATTCCGTTTGAAATAAGAAAGTTAAAGGCAACTACCGGTATAACCGAAAGTGATATAAAAGTGAAAATATTTTATTCTAAAAGATCACTTCCTCCTAGAGCAATGCGTTAATTTTCAGAATGTTTGCATTTTTCTTTCTCTGAGAACTTTTAATAGGCCACTCAACTTGAGAGACCCTGTATATTAGTGAAGGAAAGTATAATATGTTTAAGTATATTTTATTGAGTGACTTGCTGAATAGATGCCTTTAACAACGCCGATGTCGTTGTGTAATATTTTACAAAGGATAATCGAAAATTTTCATAACTATTAATCAACTCAGATTTTCTAATTTTATTTTAATGCACAGTCGCCATTTAAAATAACTGTGAAAATAGAATTTTTGGTAGGTACAGTCACAGCGCTGTGTAATGAACGTTTGGAGGGGTAAACGGCCAATTTCGGACGGACGGAGATACGGCGATTCTTGGCCGTTTACCCCTCCAGACTTTCAATACACAGCGCTGTGACTGTACCTACCAATAAATCTATTTTCACAGTTATTTCAAATACGTACGTTTCATGAATTTATCAGTTAAGTAATCTTTTATTCTTTATTGAGTCTTTAACACTTTCTTTCTTTATTTTGTTCAAGCTAAATTAATGTTATTGTACTCGAGAAATCCCATGAATTCCGACAGTTTTTTTTTTCTCTCTTTGTGTGTACGGGACGAGTTGAAAGTCGCAAGCTTTAACGCGTAGCTGCACTTCAATGAAACGGAAAATAAAAGGTTTATAAATACGCACTAAAGCGGCTATTTCAGAGTCGCACTTTAAAAACACGCTCGGCTTACAATTGCGCGTTATGCGCTTAAGAGCGCTTAATAAAACAATTCCCGGTGCGCTTGTACGGTCTGGAAACACGTTTATTTTTCATTGCTTTAACCTCCAACTCGTAGTTGCGATTTTTTCCCGCTAAGATAAATAAGCTACGGCACGAAGTCGGCGCAATTCGCTTAATATAAATATTATTAGAAGGGTTTCCAGTTATTTTGTTTTTTTTTCTTGGGTTTCTTGCGTCTAAATTAACGCAAATATGTGAGTGAACCATTTTTCAATTGAAAATTGTTTGAAAAACTGACTTTTTGATATAGTTGAAAACTGATAAGTTGCTTAATCTCTTAGTTAAGAATTAAATGATCGAGGAGAAGGTAAAGGATTGCACAGATATCGAGTAGAACTTGTCTGGGTGCACAATTATCTCTGCTGTAGAATTAAGCTTGATTCTCACTATCATGCAAGCGGCCTGCAGTGCACGGGCAAGGAGCGGGCTCTGCACGTGCTCGGCAAATATTGTAACCTATGAATTCAATGCTTTTCCCGGGTTGCATTCTCATTATGTGGGCACCGGCCCAAGAAAGCACGCTGCTTACACAGGGGTTTCTTTCTAGCAGTATTTACCGAATAAGTACCGCGCCGATTCTGCGTGTTGCAGAATTTGGATTAGTATTATATGAAACATGACAGAAATGATGAAACGTCAGCAAAAAGTTAATTGTTCATTTGAAATGAATGAAAAATTAATTGGTTGTATTAAGCTTTATTCTCACTATACTGCAAGTGACCTGCAATGCACGGGCTCGGTACGGGCCCGGCACGTGCTCGGTAAATAATGCAAGCTATTAATTTTTCATCCATTTCGGATGAACAATAAACTTTTTGCTGACGTTTTATCGTTTCTGTCATGCTTCATATAATACTAATCTAAACTCTGCAACACGCAGAATCGGCACGGTACGTATTCAGCAAATATTGTTACAAAGAAACCCCTCGTGCAAGCAGCGAGCTTTCCAGAGCCGGTGCCCGCATAATGAGAATGCAACTCGGGAAAAGCATTGAATTGACAGGTTAAAATATTTGCCGAGCACGTGCAGAGCCCGTTCCTTGCCCGTGCATTGCAGGCCGCTTGCATGATAGTGAGAATCAAGCTTTATTTGCCGAGCACGTGCAGGGCCCGTTCTGGGCCCGTGCATCGCAGGTCGCTTGCACGATAGTGAGAATAAGGCTTTCGAAGTTTTAATAAAGAAACAAATTTATTTTTGCTGTACAGGGTGGCCCAACGATGCGTATTTCTTCTGTGAGGCTTATGGGAAAAAAATTAGGAAACAAATCTATAAAGAATTTTATACTAGACAATACGCGACATATTGTAAAATTATTTTGAACTATACAGAGTGATCAGAAAGATGGTGGTTCGTAGGAACTTATTTTTTTTAAATGGAACACCCTGTATATTTTTAGATATTTGGATGCTCCACAGTGAGCTGATTACAACGGTATAAAGATATATTGATTTCATTGAATAACTTTCGTAAAATAATTTTTTTTCTTGAAGAATTTTGCAAAAATTCTGTCAGTTTGAATATGAATTTCTGATTAATGAGATAACACAGACGAACGAAAATCTAACACGATATTTTTAGGACTTTGGCCTTTATGAAAATGTGAACAAAATTAAGATATCTTTTTGCATTATACCGAGCGATCGATACTTACGGAACATTCGGTATGTCATTTTTTTTAAATAGAACGGCCTACTTTTTATTTCAGAAATAGATAGCACTTAAATGCAGCTTTCTGCTGATATAAAGTTATATACCTTTATTTTTAATAATATCGTCACTAGAAATTTTCTTTTCATAAGTATTTCAATGGTCGGCGTTTTAAACTATACTCCCAGTATTGCTACCTTCCTACCTAAATTCAATCATTCGAAGTCATTTTTCTATCATTTGATTCTACTTTCAAAGATCTCTAATTTGAATACCCCCGCGACAGGATTCATTTTACCAAAAATAATTTAAAAGCAGACCATTGAAATACCGAATGTTTCGTAAGTATCGATCGCTCGGTATAATGCAAAAAGATATCTTAATTTTGTTCACATTTTCATAAAGGCCAAAGTCCCAAAAATATCGTGCTAGATTTTTGTTCGTCTGTGTTATCTCATTAATCAGAAATTCATATTCAAACTGACTGAATTTTTGCAAAATTCTTCAAGAAAAAAAATTATTTTACGAAAGTTATTCAATGAAATCAATATATCTTTATACCGTTGTAATCAGATCACTGTGGAGCATCCAAATATCTAAAAATATACAGGGTGTTCCATTAAAAAAAAAAATTTCCCCCATATAATATCGATATATCGATAAATATCGATATTTTTTAGTTATCAATATCCGATATCGAAAACAGGATATCGCGCACCCCTACTCCTAATTCCTTTTAACTGATTGGTCACCTCAGATGGAGAATTTCAAGAAAAAACTTAAAGATTATATTCTGTATGAATCCGTTTTCTCAGTTGATGACTTCTTCGCACGATGATCTGCATTTTTTTTATTATTTCTCTTTGTTTCTTTATTGTGACATGTACTGCATCAGTATTAGAATAAATTTTGATTTGATTTGATTTAAATTACAAATTCCGTTGATCCCATGTTGGCACACTAATAAATTATTATTATTTTTATTATAACTGAGGTTACTGATATTCAGCGATCCCCTAAAAGACCCGTTGGGATCTCCTGATGTCTGACAATAATTTTTATTTTTTTGAGTATATCTTCCATCGGTCTCCAAATCGAGATTAGGACAAGTAAAAGAAAGCAATACATTCTGGTAGCTTTTAGGTTTAAAATCTCCAATGTTGTTTGGAAGGCATTAAAAACGCGTTTCGCATTGTATTCTTACTATACCGGCTGTCTCAAATTTAGTGTGCACTGAAGGGATTTCCTAAACCGTGAGAGATACAAATTCGGTTAAATGGAAGAAAAGTTGCACGAATCAATGCCTAATTCGTATCCATTGAGAGAATGATTTTTTTCTTATTTCTTCTTGAGATATGAATGAAAATGTGAAAAAATCGATTTTCTTTTTCTCTCTGTATCTCTCTTATTATACTTAATTTTGAAATTCTGATTTAATTATCTACGAGCACTTTTTGATTCTGCTTCGTATGGAGGTAGCAGAATTTAAGTCAAACGTTTCGTCTTTCCACGACCATCATCAGTTTCGATTTTTTAAATACAACTTATATCTTTTTATTGTTCTATTCGATAGCATTTCTTCTCCTGATTGTAACGGTATATCACACTTAATAGTTGATATTAATCTGAAGCTTAAATAATACAGATTTTTATTTGAAAATTTTATTTAATACATAATTTCAAATTTTTAGTTCATTTTCTCAGCTATAGTGTAAATTATAATAAACTATTTAAAGTTTTTCTGTATCGTTATTTTAATAATGCACTGCACTTACGAAAATGAATTTTTACCGAAAAATATCTAGTGGTTCTAATATAACTTGCTAGATCAGTATCTCAGCTTTAGTATAGGAATGAAAAAGCCTAGTTTTTAATTTTGACTCGCACTGTTGGATTAAAAGAAAAAGTGAATACTAATTATACTAAAAATATTTAGATATTACTGAATAGTGCCTTCTACAAATACATGGCAGCTAAAACGAATATTTTTGTAATAAATTTGAAAGATACTTTCTATAACAATGTATTTTTTTTAAATTTCTTTAGCACTCAGTGGCTCTCAACACTTGACTATCTTTATTTTTTTTTTAATATGGTTAAGTTCACTCGTTTTAACCAGTTGAAGTTTGGCACGTTATATTGGAACCACCATCCATAATTTAAACAGGATATAGTAGGCTTTATATTTTGGAACTTGAAACAGTGACTAGCATTAAGATAAATAATAAGGAGGAACTAAGAAGGCGAATATTAGATTCTTACAGAAATGTTTCGCGAATTCGTATTCGACTCGCTAGACAACACATAGGATTAAGAACGAATCTGTGACTTGAAAGCAGTGGAGGACATTTCGGGGATTTACTTTAATTTATTTATTTCACTTTATTTATTTCACAGAGTCATGTTCTTCGTCTATAATTTTTATTCAACTTATTTATTCTGTTCTTGTAATTTAATATGTTTATACTGATGTTTATTTGGTTTGTGTTAACCACCTCATATCATTTAGTCAATATTTATTGACTTTTCCTCTTCCGACAACTGAATGTTGTTGCTAATACTTAACAAATAAAAAAAGAGGTTAGGAGTAAATTTGCTTATTAAGAAAAACATGACGAAACGATATCAGTTTTTTTGTCATATTCCAACTTTACTTGAAAAAAAGGTATTAAGTATTATACTCACTGAAATCAAAAGAAAAAATGCTTTCGACTAGAATAATAAAAAGATAAGTAAAGGAACAAAAAATTTGAAATTATGTATTAAATAAAATTTTCATATAAAATCTCAATTATTTAAACTTCAAATTAATATCAACTATTAAGTGTGAAATATCATTATAATCAGGAGAAAAAATGCTATCGAATAGAACAATAAAAAGATATAAGTTGTATTTAAAAAATCGAAACTGATGATGGTCGTGGAAAGACGAAACGTTTGACTTAAATTCTGCTACCTCCATTCGAAGCAGAATCAAGAAGTGCCTGTAGAAAGTTAAATCAGAATTTCAAAATTAAGTATGATAAAAGAGATACAGAGAGAAAAGAAAATCGATTTTTTCACATTTTCATTAATATCTCAAGAAAAAATAAGAAAAAAATCATTCTCTCAATGGATACGAATTAGGCATTGATTCGTGCAACTTTTCTTCCAGTTAACCGAATTTGTATCTCTTACGGTTTAGGAGATCCCTTCAGTGCACACCCAATTTGAAACAGCCGGTATAGGAGAAATATATTTTGCGCGGTTCAAATTCTAGTGAAGCAGGCAACATAAAATATTAGACCGTAGCGTGCAAACAAATGCGAGGCCTGCGGAGACAATTAACGCCGCTACAGCAATGGTGTTACTCAGTATAACAAAAAACAGAGCAATATTGCCGCAATAAAAAATTACAGTTGTGTAATCAACTCTTCTTGTTTAAACGTGTAAAGATTTTCAAAGAAATTGGTTGACCAGTTGTACTTCCACCGGCGCACAGTGGAACGATCTAAAGGTGCGTTTAGATTTGAGCACGAACGAGCTGAGCATACGCGCACGACATTTGTTCGCGCTCACCAGCATTTATTTTCTGGCGCATGGGCTGATCCAGTTGTTCGCGCACACAATGGACAACAAAATAGTAGCGGTTGTATAATTGTGATTCATATTTTAATAAAAAAAAGAAATTCGAACGAGACATCGACTTTCGTGGCAAACGCCTAATTTTTATAAGAGACAAAACAAATTATTCTACTTATTATTTAGTGTCAGAGAGTTGTCATAAGTAATTCAAAAATTTTACTACAATGACTAAAATCGCCCCAAGAAACATTTTATCTTTTTTTGTGCTTCCGCACTGTCTAAATTTTCAATATTTAATTTGTTCACAAGCTCCTGGTAGGTCATTTTTTTAAAATAATATTTTGCGTGCTTCACATTCCATAAAATAGGCAGTTTTTCATAATCTTGCAAAGTAACGAAGCTATTTCATTGGTCCATTCCATGGCTAACTGAAAATTCAGACACCTTTTCTGCGAGGACTTTTTTCTCGTTCAAACTACGCATTCATGCGTGAAGCAATTAATTCCTTTGAGCACGTACCCGAGACCGACACCAAGCGGCTCGCTCTGCCAGCCATTCGCGCATGATGTGCGTGCGCGCATAGCCGTTTACACTTGAGCATTCGCGGTGGATCAGTGCGTGCGTGCTCGTCTAAATGCACCAAAGGGAATCATATTTACGGCTATTCGAGCTCGCGGCTGTTCGCTCACAGTAAAACACAACGTGAGCGTGCGCGCATAGCCGTTTACACTTGAGCGTTCGCGGAGGATCAGTGCGTGCGTGCTCAAGTCTAAACGCACCTTAATGTAATGCTTTGGACATGTTTTTACATTTTCGGATTCCGGGCTCAATTTTAATGTGACTTTATGTACCACACATAGGGCCTAATGTAAACCGTTTACGCGTTATTCAACTTTTTAAAACATATCACTGTTGGAGTACTTTAAACAAATGCTAATATCTTCCAAAAAAATGACGCTAGGGACTTGTGTTTTTTTGCAAAAGATTCGTCTTGAAATGCTTTTTCACTTACACCGTTAAGAAAAATGTCAAGTAACGAGGACTTACAAACAATTTAAAGTATATTTATTATTTTTTAAATGTATATTTATTGTATGTAACTAAAGTACATCGAACATATCAAGAGAAATTTTACAATTTTTTGACGATATAAACCTATGGTTTTTTGAAGTATTATTTTTCAAACAGATAACAGGTGAACATTAGTAATGTCTGTTACCTTGACCTTAAAAGTCACAATAACACAAATTAAACTATCTAACAGAAAAGTACAGTTCATTTAGTAGGTCATGATAAAAATAGACCCTGATAAAAGTCAAAATTAATATATTTGGTCTTTCAGTTTGTCGACTGTTTCAGTCTTTTGAATATTCAAGTTCAAGATTTGCTGTCCTCTGTGTTCTTTTAATTTTTCTTGTAATTATTCAGCATTTTCATTGTTTTCCGTTCTTATTGATCTGATAAGATTCATTGCTTATGTTCATAAGCTTGCGGTGTTTGTAAACGGAAATTTTAATTTCCATTACAATTCGTTTGTTTATTTTTAAATATTCGAACTGTGGTTACATTATTTTTACGTTGCTTGTTTTCTTGTATAGGAAGGTAGATTTTTGTTGTGTATTCCTTTAATATTTTTTGAATTTTTTCTTTTTGTTCTGTTATTTTTCTTGTTGGCTTACGCTTCTTTGATACCATTTTGTATTTTTTTGTGTATCATTATAATTGCATTAAATTTTATAAGAATATCTCAAATATAAAGAGGAGGATATGTTAGTGCTCAATTAAATAAATTAATACAAGGAAGCAAACACTAAGAGGAAGACAGGAAAATTCTGCGTTTACAAAGAATTCTTGCCGCGAAACCGAGAGAGGCCCGGGTTCATATCCCGTAAGTGAATTTTTCTGTCTTCCTGTTTCCTACCTCGAATTAATTTATTTTATTAGAATAAATTATAACCAAATAACCTAATCATGATGGGTGGGAAAATATGGAACGTACTTTCTCAAAATAATTCATCTATGCGTTGTTATATCGGGTTTTCAATTTGAAAGGGTGGTGATTCTTATTTTTTTTTTATTTTTGAGGATATAAATTCGGTTAAATCAGCTAATTTCATTGTTGATGCTGAATTTAATTTAATTTATAATCGAAAAACGTAATAATATATAAGATGTTCAATTAAAAAAAAAACTTAAGTTTAGTTTATATCTCGTTTATCCGACCATCAATTGTTTTTCTGTGAGCACACAGAAAAACTTTGAATCAGTCCCTTTAAGTTTTGTGTTAAGTATTTTTTCCTAAAATTAAAAATAAAAGAGTTAAAAGGGGTAGAAATTCATTCATTCAAAATAGTTCATCTTTGCGTTGCTATATTGGGTGTTCAATTTGGAAGGGTTACCATTGTAAAGTTTTTTATTTTTGATGATAAAAATTAGGTTAAATTAGGAAAGATTCTCTAATTTCCATGTTGATTCTGAATTTGTAAAAATTGCATTGCTAGTCAAAACGTTTGTACGATCTTATTTTTTATTTTTTTAGCAGTATAGTATTTTGCATTTCATTCGGTAGAGATTTCTTTTTCTTTTTACAACGATGCCAACATTTCTTAATTACTTACAACATAACTAATTCATAACAGAAAAATGTTTTTTAATTAGTAGGCCATGTTCATAATGAAACATTATCTCTATATCCACTGCAAAATCACAGATTCCTCATTCTGAGGAATAAATTCTGTGAGAGTCTTAGTAATGGCAAAAAGTACCAACCTTTTGATTTCGCTGGGACTAATCATTTTGTAGCAAGAAAGTGTGAGACCTATTGTAGGGCATGCTGTATATTACTATATATGCGCTAATATGCGAATTTAAAAATTATTTTAGTTTCATTTTCCTTTCATAATCCTTCTCTGATAACGCAGAACTTAACGTAACATAACACGAGAAGTCTTTTGTTATTTTGGTTATGAACCGATGAATGAATCGTAATTTAATTTTCACCGTCTGTTGTAAATGGTATTGGTATTATCTATACAAATTTTCATAAAAATCTGCACACCTATGTAGCTATAGTAGCCATGTCCAGTAGCTCCCATTAGATCGTTCCACTGTGCGGCGGACTTTATTGCGACATTGCGTCATATAGTAAGAACGCCGTAAATTATTTTCACCGTCCCATTACACAATGTGCCTGTTCGATATATTTCTACGGCGCTACTGAAACGATGGCGTGTACTTATTCAAATCCTATGCTTAATTATTACCGAGGGCAACTTACGTTAAGAATGCTTTTCTTAATTGTTTATCTATTTCAGGACGTAATTTTACAAATCAAAGTGACCCAAACGTAAGAAGAGAATTTTTAGTGTTGTGCATCACCATCCATCACAGTCGGTCGGCTACTTCTTATTTTCACGTGTTCACGTCGAACAAACAACGCGATCACCGCAGTTTGCGCACGACCGTCGTCGGTGGTGGTCGTATCGAAGCGGGCTTTGAAGTTCAACGCAAATTTACGATTGCTCCGATGCGAGCCTGATTTCGGACCTGTTTTATGCATTTCGCCCGCCAGATTTTTTTTCCGATCGCGTCCCTATTTCGGTCTGGTTGCCGGCAAATGTGATTGTTTCAGTTCGAAATTCCCCGGCTTCGATTTGGTGGTGTCCACACGATTTTTCGACTTCGGTGAGTCACTTAACCTCATGCTGCTTTTTTGTTTTTACCTGAAAAAAGAAAGTTGGCCTCGGTAATACACTTTAATTTAGACTTCTTGATTTTTGAACGTTATTTTATGTAATCATCCAAAAAAAAAACATGTTTTATGGCTTCTTTTTTATATTGTTTGGTTTCGCTCAATTTCTTACATTACAAATTTAAGTAGGTAGGTAATTACCCTAATTTGTAAAATGCTTTTACTTTTAGCAAATGTGTTGAGATAAGATTCAAATTCTCTGATATTGTAAGAGCGTACTCCTGTAATGATTGATGCGTTTCCATTTATTTGATTCGAATCTGTAAGAACGACTTGCATAGTATTCGCACGTTTTATGAACATTACCGTAAACATTATATGTACAATCCTTGCCAAGTCCGTATTGCTTATTATTTCTTTTCTCTGTAACATTAATTTTACACTTAATTTCTGAACGTTATTTTAATACATCCTTTATGATTGTATTACATTCGTTTCGAAAAACAAATCAAGAGAAATTTATAATCTTTTCATTTCAGTTTTCAATGATTAAATTCAGTGGCGGCTCCTCGGGGTGGGCAAGGTGGTCAGTGCCCACCCTGTTCTATTGAAGTTACGCACGTTTCGATTCTTCGTCGGGACAGCCCCAAAAAAACAATTTATATGGAACATGCACCCACTTTCCCTTTTGCAGTCATTGTCGGTTCGTCAATTCAATTGTTTTTTGGTGAAATGCGTTGGAATGCTAAGAAAAATCTCGGTAAATCCCGCGTTTAAATTTAATTAAAAAATTAGAAGATCGATCGCAAGGGGAGGGAGAGACGTTCTATTAATTGAGAGTTAATTGAGAAAATAAAAAACGCGGCGAATGTTGATTGTAACTCGAAAAACGTTCGTCAATTGTTTTTTCGGTAAAAGGCGTTGGAAAGCCGAGAAAAAGTTTTTTTTTTCTATATTTAAATGTATTAACAATTTGTTTTGCATACGGCAGAGGTAAGGTAAGCAAAAAGAAATAAAATTAAAATATACAGCCTGTAATCAAATAAGTTTCACATATTAAAACTGTAAGTTCTTTACCACTTAAGAAAGGGATTTCTGCAAATAAGAATTTTATTGGTGAAAAATTAAAGAAATTAAAACCCCCCCAGAGCCCGGAAACATTTTGTTTGAAAACCTCTGACTGGCCATGTATCAGTTTCTACAAGCGCATCATAAAACGTCGTAAAACAATAAAGCGTCATTGAACTGAAGGGCACTGGGTTAAAATCATCGCTTATGTAATTCCATAACGGAATAGAATTATAAATATCCATCGCGTTGCTTATTAAATTAATCAATTTTCTCAATTTTCACGTAATTGTTAATAGTTTTCTGCTCACAAAACTGTAAAAATAAATAAAAATTAGAAATTCCATTTTCTAAAATTATTTTACTAATTCATACGTATTCATCGTGTACTTTATTTGCTGGTCGTCAATAAACTGCATTGTTATTTCTTTATTGCGCAAAATGTTTAAGAATGCCTTTTCTTTCTGCATTTCGGAAAATCATTATTAAATGCAGTCATCGCTTTTAGTATTTTGTGGAACCAAAACAATAAAGCGTCATCTCACTCGAACTACGAAGAAACGTATTCGTTAGTGGAAATAATTAACAAAGTAACAATCAATCAGAGCGACTAATAATTTTTTTAAGTTACTTTAATACGCGAAATTAGCACTGTAAATCATGTGTACTATTGGTTTACAAAGACCAGGATGTCAATGTCTAATTATTGTCGATTATCTAATGAAACAGATTTAATTCTAATCAATGCAAGCAGATTTAAATTGTTCTCCTTTAATTATAATGCACACACGGGGCACGACCGAGAGGTTGTCAATTTGAACTGTCGTCTTTAATGGGTCGGTGATTCTATTTTATTGTGTTCCCATAAAGCTTTTAAAATGCGAGCAAGCAATTGACCTTGAATTTTGCTGGAATTTTGTTTTATAACATTGTTTTTGTGCACGGACGACCAAAAGTTCTCAAACAAAAGAGTCAATACTCCTCCACTAGGTAATTTTTTTATTTTTGAGCTAGACTTTTGATAGTTACAGCATTAATTCTTTACTTTATGCTTAATTATATTAAGTGGTAATTTTCGTATATTTTCGGGCAGCGCATTAAAAAATTTAATACCAAAATAACTTGTACTCATTTGAGTTCGCCTGATTCTGTTGTTAAGAGGACATATATCACTTTTTGTACGTGTATCATAATCATGTAAGTTAGAGTGATGATTGTACAAGTTCATGTTATTTTTAATATAAAGAAGGCATTCTAGAATATAAAGTGATGTCAAAGTTAATACATTTAGCGTAATAAAAGCATTTTTACAGTCGTCCGTGTATCCAATATCTGCCATAATTCGGATAGCACGTCTTTGTAGTCTAAAGATTACTGCTGCGCCACTAGAGTGACCCCAGCAGAGAATTGCATATGAAGCATGACTTTGAAACAGGGTTAAATAAGCTGTTCTTAGGTGCTTTTTTTCTATGTTGTTTCTAAGATTACGGATTACAAAAATGGAACGATTTAATTTGTTAGCCAAACTTTCGACATGCTTTGTCCACACAAGATGTTCATCTATCTCAACTCCTAGAAAATTTGTACTGATCAAGTAATTTTCCAATTTCTCAAATGATCGAAGTGAAAACATGAGGTGTACAGTTTTCCGATCATTTTGACACAATTTGTTTGCATTAAACCAGGTGCACGCTTGTAATTGCGCTTCATGATCCCTTTCAACAGCAAGTTCTTTTGTATCGCTCACTGATAGTAATGTTGCATCATCTGCGTAGAGTACAACATCACTTGATATCGAATTTGGAAAATCGTTAATATAGATTATAAACAAAAGTGGATCCAAAACTGATCCTTGGGGAACACCAATATTTGATAGTAATATTTTAGATTTTCCATTTCTAGTTTCGACATATTGTTGTCTATTCAGGACATATGATGTAAGTAATCTACAGCTCGTAGGGCTTATATTATATGAATATAACTTTCGGAGTAATATTTCATGCGAAACGCAATCGAAAGCTTTGGACAAATCAAGAAAAGTAGCTTTTTGAAATTGTTTATTATCAAAACATTGAATAGACGATTTAATTAAATGTGTGATTGCTTTTGTAGTAGACTGTCCCCATCTGAAACCAAATTGTTTGTCACTGAAGAGATTATTACTTTCAAAAAATGTTGATAATTGTATAGACATAACTTTTTCTAAGACTTTAGATAAGATCGGGAGGAGCGATATTGGTCGGTAATTATGCAAATTATTTGGTTCCCCTTTCTTAAAAACGGGTACAACTCTAGAAATTTTTAGGCAGCTAGGAAAAACTGCCTCCTTAATACACAAATTAATAAGTTTGGTTAATGGGACTACAATTATGTCATTAATAGCTTTGATGAGATTAACATTTAGACCGTAAGTATCTCTAGTAGCGGAAGCCTTCAACTTACATATTACTTCTCTAGCTGCTACACAGGATACATAGTCAATATTGAAATACTTTGGAGCAGTACAAGACATTTTAAGATGATTGTCAACAAAAACGACAGGATCAACATCACATTCAGGTATTTGACTAGATAGTATTAAAGGAATATTAATAAAAAAATCATTAAACACATCACAATCAATTTCACAGTTAACATCATGACTCGTCTTATTATTTTTGTTAAGTTCTGTGAATCCCATGCTTAAATGTAAACCAGAAATTAAAAGTACAATCACGAGGGGAGGGAGAGACATTCGGTTAATTGAGCAAATAAGAAACGCGTCGCTTTTGAATTTTGATTGTAACTCAAGAACGCGGTCGACGGTTATTTTTTCGTAAAAGTCATCGGAAAGCTGAGGAAAAAACTCTTTTTAAATCCCCTATTTAAATTTAGTTCAAAAAATACAAGCCCCGAAAAACAAATTTATTTGGAAAAATGAACCAACTTCCCTTTTTGCAGTTGTTGTCTACCCGCAGTAAATCATCACGAGCCGCCACTGATTAAATTTACGTCTGTAAATTGTAAAATATTCTTAACGATTTTTAAAATAGTTTAAGCAATCTGTAAAACCAATCGCATTTTATGTTGTTGGAAAAAATTGCAAATTCCTTAATATTTGTAAAGCAAGAGCGTACAGCTGTGATGATCGATGCATTCCATTTATTTGATTCGAATCTCCGTAGAAAGACATGCACAGCATACGCACGTTTTTTGAATGTTTCATCGTAAAAATTATGTAACGCTTGCCAAGTCTGTTTCTCTTGTACTTTTTTTTTCCGGAAATACGCAGGGTGTCCGTCGAGTATGGCGGTCTACATCTAAAGTATACAAAATAGAAAAAAAAAAATTCAAACGAGCTAGACTGTAAATCAGTCAGCTCTATTTTATAAAATAATTTTTGGCTGTACAGGCTGTTCAATAACTGAGGGACATACCAAAGTTATATTTTTTTAAATGGAACACCCAGAGTTTATGTTAATTTAAAGGTGCTCGAACTTCCCTAAACATTTTACAGCCAAATTCCATTTAGGTTTCTTAAAGTGCTTTTCAAGGTGAATTTGTCTGTGAAGTTTGAGAATTTTTCATTCGCTTAGTTTCAAGATATTTAACCCTCACCGCCCGTCTACCTTAAAATTACATACTGCCTGTCTGGGGTCACTTTTGACCCCAAACCTAAAATTGCGTTGGTTTGCTATAAAAAAACGTATTTTTCATGTTAATGTTTAAAGATATATATTGATTAGTCTGTATGTGATAGTTATTAATAAACTAAATGTATATAAACTATATATACAAGCTAAACTATATAAACAAAATGAATTTTAAAGCAAATTTATTTATGAGGTGAATACTTTGCTGTAGTAAATATATTAGTCTGAGCCACTGTCATCTAACGTTAAACTAGAACATGTAAAACATAATGTGCGCATTTCAAGGTGCTCCTTACAAACGAATTTACTGCACATATCACATAAAATATTTGTTTTTCTGTCTGCTTGCCGTGGACAAATGCTGCATCTTCCTCGTTTATTTTGTGGTAGGTCCGGGTGTTTGTATTGTTGAAGTCAGTTTCCAAACCCTGCATTTTCAATGGCCTTATGAATTTTCCTTGTCTTGGATTGGGGATATTGAATTCTATTTTCTATTTCTTGTTTTACTAATTCCTCGCCTAGTTCTAGTAAGAAGTGGCGTCTTCCAGTTTTATTTTTGTATGTATTGTCAAGCTCAGAAAATAATACGTAAGCATTAATTCCAGCAAAATCCACAAGATCAAAAAATACTGTAAGTGGCAATCTTCTTGTCGATCTTTTTGTTGAATAGGTTCTAGCCATTTGATCTATAGTATCAACACCGAATTTAGTGGAATTATAATTTAGTATTACTTCCGGTTTTCTGTGCTCTTCGTCGGATACGTCAAATCTATTATGTTGAGTAGACAACAAAACTACAGCCTTTCCTTTTTTAGGAACGTAAGAAACTGATAATGTATTGTTGGCATGAGCAAAAACAGTTGATTTCTCTTCACGAAATTTTGACGGCAGCATACAGGAAGGAAGCTCTTAACGGTTTTTACGGACAGTTCCGACAAGAGTTAATTTTTGTTTCAATAATTCCTGCCCAAGACTGTAGCTAGTAAAGAAGTTATCAGTAGTAATATTGTGACCAGAGCCGTTTAGGTGCGTTACCAAATCTAACACCACCCGCTTTCCTTGTTCCTGTTCCTTTGTGTTTCCTATTTTGCCAGAATATATTTGCAGGTTTGTAATGTATCGAGAGTCACAGTCTACAGCCATCCATATTTTTATGCCATATTTTCCCGGCTTTGAAGGAATATAAACCTTGAAACCACATCTTCCTCTTAAAGTACACAAGTGTTCGTCCACAGTAATATTTGGACCTGGTATATAAGCATTCTCGCATTGACTAACGAACATATTAGTTATTTCAACTATAGGTTCAATCTTGTTCTTAGTTGCTTCTTTTCTAACTTGTCGTGTACCTCTGTCATCAAATCGTAGACAGCTAAGTATGCTCGTGAAACGATGTCTGGACATTGTAGCTCTAAAAATTGGATAACCGTACTTTTTTGACCAAAATTCTTTTAGATCTTTCCCGTGACCCTTCTGAATACCATAAAGCAAGCTTAGACCCAAAAATGCCAAAAACTCACTACGTTGTAATTCCTTCCAATTTTTTAGGCTTGACTTCTTTTCCTTTTGTTCATTTGCCCTTTTCATTGGTGTGCAAGCATATTTTGTCTATGATTTCGTTCGTCATAAATGCACAAAAGTAGTCTGTGCGGGTAGACAAATTTAAATGTTTTGATATACCAGGAATTTGTTTTATAATATTCCTTGACTGTGTCTTTTTACGTCCTGGCTCCTTACTACTCCACTGTTTTATTCCATCCTTGCTAATCCAAACTTCTTCATTCCCGTCTTCATTATTAGTATCTGAGCTGCTTAGATTTGCTGCATTTGCTTCGACTACCTGCAGGTCAGTGAAATCTTCGTCTGCATCACTACCATCGCTCTCGTTATCTATGATCTCAAAATCAGAATTGTATACATCCATCAAAGCTTGTTCTTCACTGTAGCCGCTTGCAAAGTTTATATTATAATCCGCCATAATAAATTTTCATATCACTTATCACTCAGTAAAACTTTGAATGAGAACGCTTCCCATGGAGCTACATTTATAAGTATTGACTATTGGCATGTTTCATGTTATAACTTGCAGAAACATAAATTATTACATGTTTGTGCATAATATTACACAAAATTACGAAACATACTGAGACACACAACGAACAGTCACAACGAACAAATCACAACTTGCAGAAACAGGAATAACTATAAGTTTATACCGAATCTTATTTCCAATTATAAAAGAATAAATTTCAACAACCAACTAACAAACCCCAACTTGTAAAAACATGAAAAACTGCAAATTTATGCTAAACATCATTCCAAAGTTCATAAAAACGTAGCTAAGAATTTATTACGTATTACCCACCTGGGGTCAAAATTAACCCCAAACGCATATTTTGTGGCATAAATATGTTTTACTACAACAAAAACAAAAAAACAATTGTGACGGTGTTCTATGAAGTTAGATAGAAGCATATCTAGGGGTGTAAGACAATACACCCGGAATAAACATAAAAAGATAGATTCTAGTTTACGTGGGGTCAAAAAAGACCCCAGACGGGCGGCGAGGGTTAAAAGAGATCAGTAACGATGTTCAATTTGTACCAAACTATTAGCACGGTCTGGATCAGTAAATATTAAAATAAATTACTGGAAAAGCTTTTTCTAACTTCTATCTTTTCAAAAACGATTAGATTTATTAATTGAATGTATGAGATTAAAAAGGGCCTAAGTCCGAAATTTTTGAAAATCAGTTTATTACGCATACGTAAACTTTACGTACTTGTACTATTATTTAATGCAAGAGCGAATAAACAGGAAACATGAAAAAGTCCAAACATTTCAAGAATGGCAAGATCTAATTTCCAACAGATTTGAAGTAAAGAAACTGACATTTAAAGATTTCCTAAATTTTAAGGAGCATCATTTCATTTTGCAGAAAATAATTCAAAATGAAAATTAGAAGTACCAGGTTCAAATTTTGTTAAGTATCATAAAAATCAGATTGTTATTTCGCAAAATATGTCGAGTCAAGTTGAAGAATCGTACCATGTGTTGTGTGGAATGGTTTCATCTACTCCACAGAATAACTTAGACATATACTAGCAAATTGACTGTAAAACTAGCAAAAATTAAAAACGTTCAAAGTCTGTGCCATTTTTGAATAAAAATAATAGAAACTACAAAGTTTTTTTAATCTTGAACCGGACAGAAATATGATGGGAACACACTCAACGTTTCGCTATAGATTAAAAAGTAACATTTTTTCGCTCCAGACGAAGCTATAAATCTATAGCGAAACGTTGAGTGTGTTCCCATCATATTTCTGTCCGGTTCAAGGTTAAAAAAACTTTGTACTTACAATTTTCATCGGACAAGAACCAACTTGAATGAAAATAATAGGGATTATTATAATAACTTAAAATCCGTTTCACCAGAAGATAACATAAATCAAGGAGAAGCAAATAATTCAGATTTTGAAAAATGAGATTAAATAAGTTTGCTAATATTAATTACCGTTGTTAATTTACGGAATGTAGTTTTAATTTTCCCCTACTATTAATATTTTTATATTTAATTTATTAATTATTCATAAATATCATAAACAGATAAAACAGCGACATCTTACAATCGCTTTTTGACGTGACATTGCAGTAGGATAGACAAATTGAAGCGGGATTTGCTCCTAATGAGTCCCCCACGCAAGGCGGCCATGTCAAAGCATAATGAAAGTTTTTGTTTGCAGTGGGAATGTCGAGCTACGTCTCTGCTGACAAAGCACCAAACAGGGCTGAAACAGTTGTACAGAGGCTGCTCGAGGTTCTCACTGCAATCAAAAACGATTTGCAACAGAATTTTATAAATATCATAATTTATTAATAAAATTTAGTTGGATGTTCAATCAAAATAGTTTTCAAAATAAAAGTGGCCCAAGTCCATGTATGTTTGTCTATTATTTCTAGTAATGTTCCAAAAACGGAAATACCGTTTTTCTGTCGTTATATTATCCGAGTATATAGAAATTTAATATACTGAAAGTGGAAAGAAAAATTTTGCTTATTAAGAAAATAACATATTTTAAAAATCTTTATTCGCATTTTCTCATAATTATTCCAGCTGGACTTAGGTCCTTTTTAATCTCATATATTCAATTATCTGTCCAATTTTCACTATCATTGATTAAGGCTGTGCTGATAGTTTGGTATAAATTAAACTTAGCTACACATTCTTTTTTTAAATATCTTAAAGCTCAGCGTATGCAAAATTCTCAAACTTCAGGGTCAGATTCATCTTGAAGAGTATTAAAAAAAAACCGAATGGAATTTTGCTGTAAAATTATTAGGGAAGCCAATATTCCAGTACCTCTAAATTAATTTCCTATGTCGGGTTTCAAAATGCAGCACCCTGTACATTTAGCCGTAATAAATATATAATAAAACTGTCCACCGAAGCAAAAACTTCTCCTCAAATAAAAGAACTATTGCACTTGCTGAAAATTCTTCTAAAAGGCGAAGTAGTTTATACTGTAGAACAGGGGTTCCTAATGGGGTCGATAAAGACTCAAAAGGGGTCGATGAATCTCCGGGGGTCTTTTAAAAGGTTAGAGTTAGTTATGAATTCTTGTCTACTACAAGCCTACCTGAATATTTTATTAATAGAAAATTATGTAGTCAATTTGCAAGTAATATTAAATTTGAATCGATTGATTATCAAAATAAAAATAAAATACAGTCAAACGGACGGAAATAAAAATTGTGCAAGGCTAACAAGTCAAATCAATGTAAAAATGACGAAAGGAATCAAAAATTTAGTAAGCAAATGTTAAAGAAAAATGACAAATTATTAATAATGAACGCTTGAACTGTCCAAGTGATAAAGACCTGCCTTGTAATTGTAGAGTCGTAGGTACGCACCGCATTTAAGATATTTCTCGGGGGTGGTTGGTACTCACTTCAGGTACCCTTCAGTGTTGGGGCCAAAATTCGACACTGCTTGTCCTTCAACGGTGAGGAGGTTTGGAAGTAACAAAGTCATGGAACGCTTTACACATACAAAATACACTCCTGCTTCTGAGGTCCTGACAAGTCTACGACTTAGGTCGCTGTAGGGCAACTACCACAGATAAAAAAAGAATAAATGAAATAAAGAAAAATCAAATAACAGACAAAAAAGAAATAATAATGCCGATCAATCGACGTAATTCAAATGTAAGAGTTAAATAAAGTCGTGCTAAATGAATATAAAGAAAGATAAAACGAAAACAAGAGATGATAAATTGACAGTTAAAAATCAAAGAACAAATGAAATCGAATCAAAAAGGAAAACAAAGATCGATAATTTCATTAAAAATTGAATTAAATGAAGTCAAATAAGGAATATAAAAAATCAAATCCAATCATGAGAGAAAATTTTGAACAAAAGGAAAAAAAACAGAAGAGAATCAAGTTAAAATGCGAATATAAGTGAGGTTAATGACCGGTGTCACAAAGCTTCGTTTAAGTTCCGATTAATCTATAACGAATGATTAAATAGGAAAACAACTGCATTTAACGATGATTAAATTAACGATGACTACTAAACGGCTCGCTCTGTAATCGGTCGTCAAATAGTCTTAATGCTCCGTTAAGTGTTTCACAAAGCTCGATTAAGAGATAACGCTTCGTTTACTTCTGTCTAATCAAGCGTTAGATTAATCGATAGAATTCCAGCAATTAAAAAGTAACGAGTGAATTTTCCATAGTTATTATCAATCTTTTTTGATATAAAAATTCCTCACATATATCTAAAAAATAATTATAATTTTATTTAAAAATATAACGTACCTTAAATATGAAAAATAAAGACATTTCTGTAATTTTTACTCACTTGGTTTATTAATTAATTTTTACGACACTATTTCGGAAATTATTTACAACAACAAACAATTCAAAATTATTTCCAAATGTCTGCAACCTCACTTTCTTCTCTGACGATAAAGAAATGCCTCCTTAAGGTAGGATTCATTTTATAAGAGACAGAAATAATCCTTTTAATGATTTGGATGATAATGAATTTAACGTTTCGTTTTACCAAAGGAGTTATGGAACTCTTTGGTCCCACACTAGAACCTGCAACAAGCAAAAATAAATTTATTTTATGGTACAAATCAGTTGCTGATAAACGTACGTCATTATCCACTGAATTATTTCCTGATTACTTTCAGAAACCATCGATACGTAGAATAATTCATCGTATCACTCATCTTATTGCAAGACAAAGCAAACAGTTAATTAAATTGCTAATAGCAGAAGCTCCTCAAGTTAACATTAGGCTTTTCTCATGTCATTGGCACCACTGATTGTACCCCATGTTAAAATTATTTCACCTGGTGGTAATCCTGCTGAGCGGTACCACAACAGAAAATGTGTCTTTGCCATATATGTTCAAGTAATTCAACTGCACTAAAGTTTCCTTCCTCCCTTTCTTTTTTCCTTTTTCATTTTTAAAAATCATTAACCGCACTAATGCGAAGAATTTAAGATGCATTTATTTATTTTGAGCTTCTAACCTCACACTACCTGCCTGCAGGCCTGACGCCATGCCGGACAGATTACTTTAAAGCGGTGTTAAATGGCAATTTTTCAATGTTGCCAAACTTAAACTCCAATTAGTTAATCAGAGATTAACATAATAGTTTTTCGTTTTGTGAAACAGCATCAAATTTTTTTTCACTGATTAAACTTAATGGTTGATTAGTTAATCAACGCTTAAACAAAGCTTTGTGAAACCCGCCGTGGATCAAGAAAGGACAAAAGATGATCGGATCGATTTATAATTTTTAAACAAATGTTACAAGATGAATAGAATTGCAGATTGCAATTTAACTAAACTTAAATTTTACTTTTTAGAAAAATTTTTTGTGCAAATCGTTTTTGATTGCAGTGAGAACCTCGAGCAGCCTCTGGACAGCTGTTTCAGCCCTGCTTGGGGCTTCTTCAGCAGAAACGTAGCTCGACATTCCCACTGCAGACCAAAAACGACTTGCCCAATTTATTCGCAAATGCAAATGGGGGACTCATTAGGAGCAAATCCCGCTACAATTTGTCTATCCTACTGCAATGTTAGGTCAAAAAGCGATAGTAAGATGTCGCTATTTTATATTTTAAATTTTACTGTTTAAGGCCCAGTTTCACAATCACAGTTTAACTTTAAACTTTGCTTTGTTCCCATGGTAACAATTGCAAAGATAATTGTTTCCTTAGGAATAAAACGGAGCTTAAAGTTAAACTGTGATGGAGAAACTGGGCCTTAGAAATATTAATTAAATTCGATAGTGGGTTGATGGATATTTTTATTTTCTTGTGAGGCGTCGAAGCTTAGAAAAGTTTAGAAACTCCCGGTGTAAAAGAATATTTAAATTTTAGTTTCAAAGAATAAACTTTATCTTTAAATTGCAGATAGCAGTAATATTAAATTCTCACCACAGTATAACTGTTGTCAATGTTTTCTATTAGGACTTAATTTAGTTTAAAGGTACAGTTGTTCTTTGACAGCTTTTGTCGGTTCGTTGTATAAAACGTTATATGTATGAAGAATAAATACTATTACCAGTTACATTATCAGATACATCGAGCGATTTTTACTTCTTTAGTATAGAGTTTTTCGAAATGGTAGTAAACCTTAAAAGAGATTTCAGTAATATTTGTTAGCTTGCGTTTGTTCCAGCATATTGAACAATCTCAACGTCAGAAAACAACTTGATTTTCTTTAAATACTGCAAAAATTGAATTTTTCAATTTTTTTGGGGTGAAAATTAATAAAAAAGGTAACTTTTTATATAAGTTTATGTATTGATAGAAGATGCCTTTTGCGAGAAATTTTTAATTTTTTTTTTAGTTTTTTTAAATTTGCAAGAAAAAAGCATATCGCGTTTTACGTTGTCGTGAAAAACTGCAAATGCCTTAATACTGTAGGAGTGTACAGCTGCGATGATCGTTGCATTCCATTTATTTGATTTGAATCTCTGTAGAAAGACATGCACAGCATACGCGCGCTTTATGAATGTTTCATCGTAAAAATTATATAACCCTTGCCTAGTCTGTTCCTGTTGTCTTTCTTTTTCCATTTGTTCTTTACGGTTTAAAGCGAGGCGCAAACCAGAGTGGAAACGCGCGCGGCGGCGGATTTGTATGTTCTTCTTGCGGCCGTACCGCCACCGCGCCGTTTCTACTATGGTTTGTACAACTCTTTAATCATCAGCATCCGTATTGTTTCTGATTTTGAATCACTTGAATATTAACTTTTGTATATACACTGTGTCCACGGATTTTCTGCAATAGAGGAAAAACTTTTTTATTTTACGTTTTAGGAAAAAAGTTATTCTTTATAAAAACTTTTGCTTGCATTAAAACCTACAAAAATGACAGAAAAGTTCACAAACTGCCTCGTTTATGGCTTTAAATACAGAAAACATGCTTACTTACTCTGAAAAATGTGTCTAAGTTCAAATTACATTCAGAATTATCGCATTACCCAGATCCGTCAAAATGATTAATGAAACCTATTCCTTAAGCTCTTGTTGATAATTAATACCTCTACTTAAAGTTATGGGAAATGACAAAATTATTAGCCCTTATTTTTTTGGAAGAAAATTTGAATCAATTCAGTTATTTGCAAGTGTTAGAAAATTTTGCTTTGCCGTCACTGGCGGATGTGAGTTTGGAAAACATTTATTTTCAACAGGATGGATGTCCTGCACATTCCACAAATTTAATTAAAGGGTAGCTTGACGACCATTTGCCTGTAAGATGGATCGGACATTTTAGACCAATACATTGGTCATGGTACAAATTCAGAAATTTTAAATGAAAACATCCCAACGGTAATTAGTGAAATGGAAATTGAAACGTTAACAAACTTGTATGTGGAATTTACGTACAGGGTAGAAAAGTGCGTAGAGGTGGATGGGGATTACATTGAATATTTTTTTCCCATATTAAAAACTAATAAAAATTTTCGTATAATTTATAAGGCCAATTTAATTGCGGTTTAAATTTTTTAACAAAGGAAATGCTTAAAGCAGTTGAAACAATTAAGAATATACCAAAATTACAAGTCACTCTACCATTGCAGAAAATCTGTGGACACACTGTAGATAAATTAGGTTAAATTGTAATATTTTGGTGTCGTCTATACGTAGTGTAATAGCCAGGTCTAGGCGCATTTTAGGCGGAAGGTTTCGTTAAATATACGAGAAACTACTAATATGCTGAAGCGATCATAGTCGGAAAAAGTTCTAACCTTTAACGCGTCTGCCTTGTAAAAACAAAACAATAAACCAGTCAAAGCCCGAGAAGTCTATGCGGCAAGCAGTAACCACTACAGTTCTGGTCGACTGGATATAAAAACTTGTTTACAATTCATTCCGAAATAAACTCGCATTCTTTTTATAGTGACGGCGCTATAATTGATATGAATTAAATGTATTATGCCAGTCTTTTTAAAAGCTAAATTAAATTATAATGTTTTCATAATTATTAATTTGAAAGAAACTATAAAGGCAACTATGTTACACACGTAATTTACATCAAAGGATTGCTTCTGATGCAATGAGCGCGAAGGTGAGAGTGCCTCGGGCATATAAGCCGTTCAGCGGCGACGTTGAAATTTACGCCGCTGCTTTGTTTATCTTTGTACTGGTTTTTACCAGATATCCTAGGAATGTCCGACCCTTAATAATAGCAATTTTTATTATTACACAGCGTATTCAGTACTCCTGTGTAGATTAATTTTTTCCATTCGAAAATTTCAGCATGTCACCCATAAACTAATTTCCCTAAGGTGTCTTAATGTGAAGACTGACTGTAGCATGCTTATTCCACAAGATTACAGTTTATAAATCGCCTTCATATTTATACAATAAAACTCGGTTTCGAACACAACATTCACAATATTCATAAAAGATTTACATACGCCACCAGTCCACCGCTCAACACTTCTTGAGCGTGCGTTCTCATTTCAAATTGCAAGAAATTGATAATAGTTTTACCACTGATAACAGAGTCGTCTTCGCACCATATGGGAAATTTTTTTATTATTCATTTGTTGTGTGGCTAAAAATAACCCTTGTTTAGGGTACGAAAATTACAAATAAAAATTGTTATTTGGAATTGTTGGGCAGACTAGACAAAATGTTAGTAGAATTCGATGAGTATTTACAAATTGTGTTTCTTGGTTACCAGAGATTATTCTCTTCGGCCTAATACTTCAGAAAAGAAGAAAATTTCCGGTTTTCTCAGTTTTGCTAAAGATCAGAAGCAGCTAATGGATATTTGTCAGTTAACTCATCCGAATGGTTAGCTTATTCATTCGTGTTTATAAAAAATATTCAAAGAATAAAATTTGCTCTTGTGTTCTTACCTGTTGCAAGCACAAGAAAATTTGAAACGATTTTTCACGTTTCTGTGCCAGACCTTTTTTTTACTTAAGATATCGTGTTATTGTTTTTGATTTCTTCATAATACATTTCTCATAACCCTAATTTAGAATAAGCAGATCGAAAATTGCAAGAATTACTTCTACTTTTTGGTTTGGATCCTTTTAAATTCGTACTTATAAAATCAATACTTTTCGTAATAGCCATGAAATATTTACTGTTTGTACAAACCTCTATTTTTTAAGTACAGAATAATTCAGAACGTACAATGAAAATATTGTTTTACTCTTGCCAATGTCACAACTTATTACTTTGTAATAATTGGTACTGTTTCATTGGTCCGAGCGTCACTTAATTAATTTCTAATTACTTCAAATCAACCGGTTAAAATTCAGAGGCTGGTTTAAACGATAGATTTCGATCCTTGCTTTCATATTTTGCAAACAGAATGTTTATGCTGAGAATGCCATATTTAATTAATTTTCTAATTACTTTAAATCAACCGGCTAGAACTTTCAAAGGCATTATTAAATAGATATGTATGTTTACTTTATGACTGTGTGAAAATTTTCAGTGAAAGCAATTGTTTTGGTGCAATATATGAATAATGACTTATGCTGGTTTAAATAGTCATAGTTAATTTAATATCAAATATTTTTTCAGTTTCTTCATACGAGAGGAATCTAAACATTATACTCTTTGTAATAGATTAAATATTATTGATCTGTGATCGTTATTTTAGCGGTGGCAGCGTTTAGAAATTTCATAATTTTATTGCTGGAATTTTATTGCTAACTTCTCATCGGTATAAATAAGTATATAATTCCCTGTTATTTGATACCTAAAAATCCTAAAAAATAAAATATATATATTATGTATAAATCGTCAAAAAACAACCTACAATGAGAGCAAATCACACCCACACACCACAAGTTAAGAGCACTATAGGAAAATTTCGAAGAGAGCATACTCTCCTTATAGCATTTCCACTGGAGATTTGATAAGGAGAGGATTCCAGGTCAAGTATCGTTTTTTTTTCTCTTAATTTTAAAAGCAGATAAATTTTGTAACTAGGTAAGTTCCTAATGGTTTAAAATATTCTGTGCGTGTTGCATTAATTGATGATTAGTTCTATGCTAATCCGTACTTTAACAGTTAAATTAAAAAAAATCAATCTAAAGGCGATCGAAAAAGTGGCAATCCTTACATCATATTAATTTGTAAATTGCTAATAATCAACTTAGTGTTGATTACTGAAGTTTATTGTATTTGTACAGAAAAAATAAATTTGTTTCTTTATTAAAACTTCGAATAAACGACGAACTAAACGTCTGCACTAGGCGAGTGCTTTTATGTCTTTATTGTTTAAGCCCACGCAGAAATTCAGGTTCAATATTGTCCTTATAAAAGCATGTGTTTTGTGTTGGAATGTAAACAATTAATAAGATAGAATAATTTATTTAAATTTTTCATCGTATCATACTCCAATTCTTGCTTTCCGTTTTTACAATAGGAATAGTTTCTGCTCTTGCAATACTTATTCTGCAGCTATTATTGCGATAATTAAAAAAAAATTGACGCATTTTCAACGCAGCTACAAAACTAGCGTACGAAGATGTTTAATTACTTCAGTAAAAATCTAACGAAGATTAGGTACTCGTTGTTAACATAATTGTTATTGTCTATGACAAAGAGGTGCGTAAACAAACGTTCTTACTTATCGCATGTTGAAAATACAAATAAACATGCCGATGTCCTCAAGTCGGATTCATATTCGTATAAAATGAGACATTGACATAGTTCTTCTAAACGTAAATAAAAAGTTTTTTTGCGGTTTATTGCTTTCATCCGAATAAGTTGCTGCAACAAGTCGTAAACCAGGCAGAGGTTTCAAAACGAAGGGTCTGCGCTCGCTTGTGACAGGTCAGTTTTTCATTTTTGGGCAAAAAATTTCAGGTTTGAAGAATTAATCTCTTACGTAACAAGAAACTTATAGTTTCATTTAAAAACGGAGGTTTTGAGTCGCCCTGTATTCATGGGATTCGGAAGCTTTTGCCAATGGCAAGACGACATGCTTCTTTCCAACAGTGCGGATAGACGTTATTCAATAAATAGAAATTGTGATAATATAAGTTATGTATGAAGTTAAAAGAGGACAACACAAACGAAGCATTGATTTTGTCCGATCTATACACACAATATTTTTAATATGCATGTTCTAAGAAAAGAGTGTCTTTGCTTGTAATATGTTTGCATTCTTAACTAGCAGAGAGCATTTCGTTTTTGTTAAGTTGTAATATTTGTAATAATTGGTATGTATACCAATAAAATATGATAAGCATACGGGGAACAATGCATTAATTCGTCTGTGTCTCAATTAAAGTTTGTTTTTTCCGTTTTTAGGCAGCGGGAATTATTTTACAGAAATTTTCAATTACATCAAGGGTTCCGCACAATGAGTTAATTAATGTAGAGTGAATTTGACCGTTCAAGGGGGGGGGAGGGGGAGATAGATCCCCATCTTTTACAACGTTTTACCATTTATCTGTCACGGTAAAAATCATCTGTGTAACATTCCTATAAAATAAATCGCATTTCACCGCCATGCAATTCATTCGCAGCTTCGATAAATAAAACCGTCTAAATAATTAAAATTAAAGGAGGAGCTTGGTAGATTTGTTCCTCCGTTATTTCAATTTTAAATGTATGCAGGCGAGTACTGTGAACCAGGTAGAAAAAGGAATCCGGAAAAGAAGCTGTCCGAGCAGTGGAGCGTTGGAATTCTTTATCAATTTATTAAAATATTCAGAATTCTCGATGTAATTGAAAAATTCTTTTAAACAGTATCCGTCCGCCACAATTAAATGATGACAGACTTAATCAGGAAACAGACAAATTACCGAGTTCGTAGTATTTTGTAATATGAAAGCTTGTGCGTAGACTTCGTAATAATTGGATGGAATTCGTTTCTTAGAAGAATAGGTCGAAATTGTTTCTTTTGCATGTCGGATGCCAAAGACAAATGAATGGGTAATTTTTTGTCTAGTACTTTTTGTTTAGTTTTTTCTTTAAAACAGTTGTTTGGGATGGCATATTATTTTAATGAAACATGATGATGAGAAATATTTTTTTTTTAGGTAAGCGTTAATGTTTAAAAGAAATAAAATTCCAAAGAAAGTAAATATTTTCAAGAGACAACATACAGGCTATTCTTTTACTGTGTGCAAATATTTAAATCTGTAAAGCATCACCATAAATGGCAACGATTGAACTCATATGTCCTTAACAGAAAGTTAATAATTTTCGAAAAAAATTCATTGACAGATTTTTGCCAAACCGTTTAAGAACTGCTGGCATAACTAAGGAGTGTAGGTGGTTAAGCGAGAGTGCACGCGGCTGCCTGTGACACAAAAATAGGTCAGTCGGTCAGTGTTTAACGTGGTTTAACCTTGTGCATGAACCCTGTCGTGGACAAACAGATGTTTGATTCAGATGTTGCGTATTAACAGATCGTAATGGCTTTTGCAAACAGGTAAAAAACCTGCCGAAAGTCTCACAGCCATTTGGCATATTTCTGCATGCGGAAGGAAACGAATTCTGAAAGCTTTCGGTTTACGCGAGTTCATATTCATCACGAAGTATTAAAAAAGAATCGATCTTACAAATTACAGATTCAATTAATTCGATTACGAAATCTTCCGGTCAATCAACATTTTAAAACCGCCTGGATTTATTAAAACAATGTAACCTCACTCCAAGTAGGTAATTATATTTTTAAGTATTTTCAAATTGTAGGCCAACGATTATAATTACTGGACAAAAATGAGCCTTAAAATTGCGGATGAATTAAATAAACACATCATCGTCATCCATCGTTTTATTTTTCACAAGTAATAAATAAATTGCGTTTCTATTTCTTAAGTGTGTTTTTACAACGCCGGCTGCCTCTTCGATTGACGCGCTTAAGATAGGGCAGTATTTAAATAAATGTAACATTAATTCGCTCAGTGAATTAAAATTTTAAATAAAAGAATTACTAAACGATATTAGTGATTATTGATTATTATTACGAAACGCTGCGAAATGTGTTTGAATGCTGAACTCAGCGCGGTGTCGGTGTCGGCTATAGGAAGGCGTTGCGACCTTACTAATATTTCTCTCTCGCACATATCAACAGTTTTAAACAAATGGTACCTCCGAAATTTTTTGATTATGGTACGGTAACCACCAGAAAATGCGCACAGAAGGTAGCATTTCATGTACTACATACTGAGGTTCTTTTATTTGTACACAGTAAAATAACACCCTGTACAATGAGATCTATTCTGTAACATTGATATAGATTTGACACGTAAGAATTATTGCTATGTTTCAAGTGACCTTGTGAAATTGATATTCTGTAAACAGTTTCGTAACAACTTGCAATTCGTATTAAGTGTAATATCGAGTTAATATGCATCTCCCTTCAATTGGCAGTCGGCAATCAACTTGAATTGTTATGAAATCGTATAAAGTTCTCTTCAAACATTGAAGATCATATCAATTAATATGCATATCAATGTTACAGAATAACCCTGAATATCTGAACTTTATAAGACTGCACATAGCTTCCTCATCGCAGCTTTTGTCTATGTACAGGCTTACAGGATCTCATTAATTCTGTTAAACACACAACTATTAGCAGTAAAAATATAAATATATAGAGGACGATCGACTTTTGCAACTTGACGAAGAGATTATATACAGGGTGTTCTTTTACTGTGTGCAAAAAAAAAAAATCTCAGTATTACTACCTGAAATGCTACCTTCTGCGCGTATTTTCGAGTGGCTGCCGAATCATACCCAAAAAAATTCGGACGTTCCACTTGTTTGAAACTGCTGAGATGTGCGAGAGAGAAACATTTAGCAAGGTCATCGACGCCTTCCTCTGTAGTCATTGGGTGTGCCCACACACATAGCGCCGATCATAAAAAGAGTCCCGCTTTTAAACTCATTCTCCAGCGTTTCGTAATAAAAATCACTGATATCGTTTATTACAATGCCCGGGCCCTATGTGCGTTTCCGTGGACTTCCCAGAACAAGAGTAACATATCTGTTTCTTCGTTATTTGTAAATGCCATTACGATCTAAATATGCGTTTTTACGAATCAAAAATCTTTCTTCGTTCGTCAAATTTTTCGTATCTGCAGAACGCTAATGTAATACTGACCCACCGTAAATGCGTTACAGCGGCCGCCGTTGTAAAAAACACAAAAAATTGCCATAATAAAAAGCATCAATAGAAATGCGAAACTGCGACTATCGAATGCATACGAGAATACTTTAAGATATTAATCAATTTGTAAATTTTGGAATTTGCAATGCAGGCGCGTTAATAATACTTTACTTGGCCGAATTTCATAATTGAATTAATAGAAATTGTAAATTTAATGTCAGTCATATTGTTAGTGAGCACATATCAGTTTTAACAGCTATTTTATTCTCCCTAGTGTGATTACGTAATGCGACTGATTTTAAACTGTACAAACATTAGATATATTACTACATTATTTTAAAGTTTCTTTATTAAATTGAAGAAATCTTAATCTATTTAATTCGAAATGGAAAGACAATTTATTACTTGTGAGGGTAAATATCCGGAAATAAAACGATGAATGACGGTGATGTCATTATTTAACTCATCCGCCTTTTTGTTCAGCAATTATAATGGTCGGTTTATAATTTGAAAATACCTAAAATTGTAATTACTTAGAGCGAAGTGGCACTTGTTTTAATTAATCCATGCGCTTTGTGAGCGCATGGATTAATTAAAACAAGTGCGCGTTTTAAATGTTTCGACTGTTACGATCTATTAATAGGTCTCATACGAATAAAACAGATGTTCGTTTACGACATCGTGAAACACTGACCTATATTAAAGTGACACAGGCAAGGCGGCGTACCATCTAGTCGTTAGCTATGTCAGCAGTTCTCAAACGGTTTGGTGAAAATCTTTCAATGCATTTTTCTCGAAAACTATTAACTTAGTGTTAAGAGCATATAAGTTTAATCGTTGCCGTTTATGGTGATGTATTGCAGGTTTAAATATTTGCACACAGTAAAAAAACATTGAGATCTATTCTGTGGCAGTGATATGGACTTGATACGTAACAATTATTGCTTTTGTTTCAAGTGACCTTGCAAAATCGGTATTTTGCAAATAGTTTCGTAACAACTTCCAGTCCGTTTCAAGTGTGATATGTAGTTAATATGCATATCTCTTCAATTCGCGGTCGACAATCGACGTGAATTGTTATGAAATCGTAACAAATTCTCTTCAATCATATTATTGAAGACCATATCAATGTTACAGAATAGCCGTTAATGTTTCAAAAGCAAAGTAAAAAAATAGTATGAATAAAATTTACAGTTGAATGAATATGTTAAGTAAATACATGAATTATTCATAAATAAATAACACAATAAAGATTTATTACAATATTAAAAATACGAACTTGAAAGTGCAATAAAAATAAGGAGTAATTACCATATCCGCAATGTAGTGATAATATATCAAACGCTGTCCTTGATGATATATTTATTGTTTTTAGTGTTCATCTAGTTATAACATTTTATATATCAATTATGTTTAAAAATAAATATTAGTAAACTATTAATCTGTTATTTTCTGACTTATTCGAAAATATTTACAAGTAAGCATTTTTAATAAATCTTTTGATTGGCACACTATTTATGTTTTTAATAATTTTCTATTCCAGTTCTTCTATCGCAACGACCATTTGAATTTTGTTGTGAAATCTTCCCACTTCAAAAACGTATTTAAAATGAAACGGGATTACAAATTCCATCTTGATGTTCATTATTCTTTGATTCTTTAAAACTATATTTCTACGAGATTAAAACCTATCACTCACCACAACTGCGACTTAAAAGCCACCGAGCACACACTGTACTTGGCTCTTACATGAAAACACACTCAAAAGCATTAACGCCGAATGTGTTTATTGTACGACCATCACTTTGAGAGACCGTAATTGATCGTGCTGAAAAACGTTCGGAAAAATGCGGCGGTGCGCGGCATTGCGTTTGCGAAATTGACGGGCAGTTTGATGGATATAGGAGAAGCAAAAGAAACGAGATTTGAATTTAATCAGGCGATTAATCGATCTGCATCCAATCAAGACTCAGTAAAAGCGGTAACTAATGAACAGACACTTTCAGGAAATATTGCGCCAACAGTTTATGTTTAGCTTAAAGTTCGAATTAAAAATCTGTAATCATTAATTCACAAATCGCAACTTCATTAATTTACATGAGGTTGCGATTTGTTCGGCTTCAATTATTTAGGCGTAGGTTATACATACCGTCTAATTTTTATCTCGGTAAATATTATCAATACTAGTAGATATAAGTATTGAACAGAAGTACTGTGCCTTCAATTGAATTCCTCATTAAAGTGGGCTATGATTTCACTGTTTTTTTCTCCTAAGGTTTGCAGCACTGATAGCAGTTCAATTATTTAATTAAACAAATGTCAAATTGACAATTTGTATTTTTCAATTAATTCAAAATGTTAGAATTACAGCAGAAAATATTTATTGTTGAAAGTTATTTTCAAACCGGTAGAATAGAAAATGGACAGTTAGTTTATTCAATTAATCAGTGTGTACAGAAGTTTCGACAGCAGTTTCCTAATGTTGCTATTACTTATAAACAGCTAGTTAAACATATCCATGCTTGTGTTCTTAAATTTCGTGAAACAGGATCACTTGGTCGCAAAACAGGGAGCGGAGCAGTTAAGAAAAGGACTGCAGCCTGCATTGAAGATGTTCGGGATCGAATGGAACACTCTCCCAAGAAGTCTATTGCGAAACTTTCACAAGAAGTTCAGCTATCAGTGGGAACATGTCACACTATTCTTAAAAGAGACTTAAAGCTTTATCCATATAAGATTCAAGCAGTCCACAAACTCAGGCCATTAGGTTTTCACAGAAGAACAGAATATTGTCAGTGGTTTCTTGATAACTTAAACAATGACGACATTCTTGACAAGTATAGTACTTTTCCGATGAGGCCTGGTTTCATCTCTCAGGGTATTTAAATAAACAGAATATGAGGATATGGTCAGCAGAAAATCCCCATGAATTTATGGAAACGGGTTTTTTCAGCAAGACAATGCTACTGCCCATACAGCTCATCAAACAATGACTTTTCTGCAGCAGTTTTTCGATAATCGGATTGTGTATTTTCCTGCAAGGTCTCCGGATCTCACAATTATGGATTACTTCATTTATCCGCACATGAAAAACACAGTTTTTAGAACTACGTGTCACACAATCGAAGAACTTCATGCGGGCACTACAGATGTGTGTGCTAACATAATCCCCGAACACTTAGCAAACGGGTTTGAAAACTTCATAAAAAAAATCACAGCTTACTTTAATGAGGAATTCAATTGAAGGCACGGTATTTGAACTTAGCCAGTGGGAAGAAACTTGCATCCTAAAACTGTATCGGTTACAAAAAAGGAATTGACTTCAAAAGGAAATGTGTTCTGTAATCCCGGTCTGCACGAATTATTAATGTCAACACATTATGGCCTCAAACATTTTTTGATGAATATTATATTATTGTCAATCTATATCGCGTTAGCCTAATTGAGTTACAGTTTTATTTTTACATTTCTATTTTCCCACTGCATCAGCGCGACTGTATTCCGGCAATAGCCTGTCATAAAACTTCTATTAAAAAAATGTTATTAATATCCAATAGCAAAAGTTATTAAGGATGGAATTTTAACTGTAAATAATATTCATCATTAATAACCGTCACAGATTGAAAAAAATTGGCCATATGAAGAAATAGAAATAGAAGAAAATACTGTGTGCCTCTAAACCTACGAAAATGGAAACCACAAATAGTGGTCAAGAAAAGAAGCAAAATTTGTTATACAACTATTGGTCAGACAGCGCATATAAAAATTATTTTACTATTTCATAGAAATTGTTTGAGGGTCCCTGAATGCAGCTTAAATGTTCCGGCGGAGCTTGGTTTTCAATTACTCTCCGACGTTCGAGGCCATAAAAAGTGAATAAACGCAGACCATGACCTAATGCACAGATATTGTACTTAAGGCAGGTCAAGTATCGTATTTTTTTCTTAATTTAAAAGGCAGATAAATTTTGTAATTAGGTAAGTTCTTAATAGTTTAAAATGTTCTGTGCGTGTTGCGTTAATTGATAGTTAGTTTTGTGCTAATCCGTACTTTAACAGTTAAATTTAAAAAATTCAATCTAAAGACGATCGAAAAAGTGAAAATTCTTACATCATATTAATTTGTAAATTGCCAATAATCAATTTACGATGTTGATTACTAAAGTTTATTGTATTTGTACAGCAAATATAAATTTGTTTCTTTATTAAAACTTCGAATAAACGACGAAAAACACGTCTGCACTGGGCGAGAGCTTTTATGTCTTTATGGTTTAAGCCGACGCAGAAATTCAGGTTCAATATTATCCTTATAAAAACATGTGTTTTGTGTTGGAATGTATACAATTAATCAAATAGTTCTATTGAGAACTAGCGAAGTTATTCAATCACTTATTTTGAAGCCATAGATTGTTATGTGTACAGGCAATCTAATTTATCAAAATTTTTCATCGTCCTCATACTCCAATTCTTGCTTTCCGTTTTTACAATAGGAATAGTTTCTGCTCTTGCAATTCTGCAGCTATTAGTGCGATAATTTTAAAATAATTTCACGCATTTTCAACGCCGTTACAAAACTAGCGTACGAAGATGTTTAATTACTTCAGCAAAAATCTAACGAAGTTTAGGTACTCGTTTTTAACATAATTGTCATTGTCTATTACAAAGAGGTGCGTAAGCAAACGTTCTTACTTCTATCGCATGTTGAAAATATTGTGGTTTTTTGATTTTATCGAAATAAATTGCTGAAACAAGTCGTAAACCAAGCAGAGGTTTCAAAACAAAGAGACTGCGCTCGCTGGTGATAGGTCAGTTTTCAATTTCTTATTAATTAATATCCTATGTAACGAGGAACTTACAGTTTCATTTAAAGACAGACGTTTTGAGACACCTGTATAAAATATGTCTCGCCTTTTTAAAAACTTAGGCGAAACAGTGTTACCGTTTAATTTCTACCCGACCCCGAGGCACGCTGTATAGTGAATTTCTTTCGATTAACCGCCCCGAGTGTAACTCTTTGCGTTTCGTTTGTATGCTTTCATTGTCTCCTTTGCATAGCGAATTTCTCTGTGAAAATAAGTTTGAGGAAAGTGAGTTTTGAAAGTTAATTTACGGCAAAGTTGCTTTTTCATTTAGAATTTTTAAGAGTGGTGTGATGTGGTGCAATAGGTTGCAATCGTGAGAAGTTCACACGGCGTGTCGATGCAGGAATTGATCCCTGATATTTGGAGCCCATTGGTTGTTGCTGACATATGATTCTGCGGTGGTTGGCGTTCCTATCTCTCCTCTTCTTTTTCCCGTGCCCTTTTTCTTTTTACGCGATATTCCCAGCGAAATCGAAGATTTATTCCCGCTAATCCCCTCGTAGCGACAGCAAGCGTTAAGTGTGGGTTTTTGAACCCGTTTCGAAAAAGTTTGTTTTGCTCCCAGTTAGTTAGTGGTGGTGTGAATTCAAGCGGCTTAGGCCGGATTAACCTGCTGTTCACGAGATACCGTGCCTTCAATTGAAATGTTAGAATTACAGCAGAAAATATTTAAAAATATTGTTGAAAGTTATTTTCAAACCGGTAGAATAGAAAATGGACAGTTAGTTTATTCAATTAATCAGTGTGTACAGAAGTTTCGTCAGCAGTTTTCTAATTTTGCTATTACTTATGAACAGCTAGTTAAACATATCCATGCTTGTGTTCTCAAATTTCGTGAAACAGGATCACTTGGTCGCAAAACAGGGAGCGGAGCAGCTAAGAAAAGGACTGCAGCCTGCATTGAAGACGTTCGGGATCGAATGGAACACTCTCCCAAGAAATCTATTGCGAAATTTTCACAAGAAGTTCAGCTATCAGTGGGAACATGTCACACTATTCTTAAAAAAGACTTAAAGCTTTATCCATATAAGATTCAAGCAGTCCACGAACTCATGCCAGTAGATTTTCACAGAACAACAGAATATTGTCGGTGGTTTCTTGATAATTTAAACAACGACGACATTCTCGACAAGTGTTTCTTTTCCGATGAGGCCTGGTTTCATCTCTCAGGGTATTTAAATAAACAGAATATGAGAATATGGTTAGCAGAAAATCCCCATGAATTTGTGGAAACTCCATTACATTCATTAAAAATTGGTGTTTGACTAGCAGTGTCAAGAAGGCGTATCATAGTACCAATATTTTTTAACGACTCAGTAACTGCTGAAAAATACCGAAATGAGTTATTAGAACCTTTCATTAATCAACTATATGATGATGAACTTACAGAAGGGTTTTTTCAGCAAGACAATGCTACTGTCTACACAGCTCATCAAACAATGACTTTCCTGCAGCAGTTTTTCGATAATCGGATTGCGAATTTTCCTGCAAGGTCTTCGGATCTCACAATTATGGATCACTTCATTTATCCGCACATGAAAAACACAGTTTTTAGAACTACACGTCACACAATCGAAGAACTTCGTGCGGGCATTACAGATGTGTGTGCTAACATAACCCCCGAACACTTAGCAAACGGGTTTGAAAACAAGAAACGCAGAGTACGCTTATGTATTCAAGCTGAAGGAAAGCACTTTGAGCATCTACTTTAAACTTTAATGTTGTGTTTTTATTTGATGTTATGATCAGTACTGACAGTTAATAACAACTGTTTTCTCTAGAATTGTGTCGCCAACTTCATAAAAAAATCACAGCTTACTTTAACGAGGAATTCAATTAAAGGCACGGTATTTAATGCCCCGGCATTTTCCACGCCTGTTCCCGAAGTAGAGCTTTGCGAATAGGTGAGTTAATCTTCGTGTGTCGTCAATCGCTTCGAACGCTCCTATCGTGTAAATTTCTTTCCCTTTCAGGCTTTTTTTTATTTTTGGCCCCCTTTATCTGCACCTTTAACGGCTCCTGTACTTGAACGTACACGTTTCTTTTTCGGAAACGTTCGTGTTCTGATTCGAGCGAGACTTCAATCGCCAGCCCCCCCCCCCCCCCCCCCCCCCCCTGATACCGTGCGAGCCGTGCGTCGTCGAGTATGCTCTGCCGGTCCTTCTCCCTCCTCTCCTCTTTTAGACTTCAATCGTAGCATTCTCGGTAGCCTGCCTTTTAAATTTAATTTTCTCATATCAGTGTGGGTAGTATTGAACTAAACCAGTTTAAAATTCTGTTCATATTAAAAGAAGAGTTTTGCTTGCAGATAATGGAGCGTTAAAACTTAGCAACAACTTAAAGAGGGAGTAGTTCTCTAATATTCATTTTTCGAGAGTAAATGGTCAGGTCACGTTTGATCATTGCTTTGGGCAACAATATCCAATGTGAGGTGCAAGAGGTAGGGTTAGTTCATATACAGAGATTAGTCGCAGAAAGTAGAAAAATCTTAATAGTTTTGCAGAAATTTGAAAGACAAAACTTGTTCTCGAAAGCATAAATTAAAACAACCCATTTTCAGATTAAGCCACTAACAAAACAAGAGGTAATGTGAAATCTCTTAAAATATGGCACAAATTATTAGAATACGTTACATTAATGAAAATTGGAACAAGAAAAAAGACTTCTCCTCTAGGAAGACAATTCGGACAGCGTATAATGGGTGGGACAAGGTGTGACTTTCATAAAAAACTATTTTATTTCTCTCTGTAAATAGTTCCTTAAATAAAATATAATAGACTTTGGAAACGAAAGATAAATGAAAAGTGCAGGAGATCAGTGAGGGCAAGGCGAGAGAAAATGGAGAAAGCAAATGAATAAAACATCAGAGGCAAATGTGAAGAATTGAAAGACGAGAAAAGACAAAACAAGACAAAAAGAATTCAAAAGAAAAACACAATGAACGGATATAATTGTTTCAATAACGCAGAAAAACAAAGATGGAAAAACACCAAGCAAGAAAAGAAGGATCAAGGAGGAAGAAACGATGAGCGGAAGAAAATGTGCCTTGCTCCTAAAGCAAAAGGCAATAGAAAAGCTCTTGTAATAAGTAAAGTTCTGAAAACAAGTTTTCTTAAAGATGGAAGAAGTTTAAACAAGGTACAAATGATATAAAAGTCGCACCTTCCTCAAGAAACGAAATTATAGAAACTCTTTCGTCTGTATTCAAATTGGCTATATCTGTCCTAGAGTTAAGCAAGTTATTAGATTAGTTCTGTTTCTTTATAATTAATTTTTAACGTTTCGTGTTTCAATTTTATATTTAATCGTCTCTTTATCTGGGTTCAGTTTAATTGGATTGGGTTGACCCTGAAACGTTTCTTTACATTTTAATTTTTTGGATTGTTTATCTTTTTTAATTTTTAAGTTTTACGCTTCTTGTTTCAATCTTCCACAGTTTTTTCGAATTTCCTTAAAGTTTTGAATGTTTGACATTCTTGTTTGGATTTTTAAAAATTTCTTACCACTTTATTTTTTGTGAAATTACTTTCTTGGCATGGATTCACTTAGGTTTAGTCTAGTTGGATTGCTTTGTCCCTGCAATGTTTTAATGTCTCAAAATGTTTGAGTTTAAAATTATGTGGGTTCGGTTTGGTTTAGTAGGTTTGGGTTCGCTTAGCTTCGGTTTAGTTGGGTTCGGTGCGGTTTATTACAGTTGCTCTTGAAATATTTTTAAATATTTGAAAATAATGTACATAAATTTTCTAAAATTTTTTTTTCATTCTACACACGAATCTTTGAATTTGTTACATTTGTAATTACAATACAACAAATAATTACAATAATAGAATATTGGTAATTCTTAACTTAATTTTGTAGTGGGTTGTGAGTTGATTTTTCTAAGCTTTATTTTCATTTCACTTCGTTATACCGGGTGTCCCGCGCCATGTGCTCACCCTTCTAGAATCTTTATTTATTAATCGATGATAAAATAAACAAAAAATGGAATTTTTCGACATACTGATAGTCGTCATAGGACTTCCGGTTTCGCCAGAAGTGATATCAACTTTCTTATTTTAAATGGAACACCCTATATATTTTTACATATTTAAAATCTACGGATCATTACGAGTCCGAATGCGTATCAATTGTTAATTTTGGTTTCCATGACAACGAAAAAAAAAACTTTTTTATTTTTCAATCTAGAAAGCTATGAATCGCAGTTTTTCGATCTAATGCGATCAAGTGTTTCGAAAAATCACTCCTTTGATGGTATTTTGATTTTTAACATTTTTACAGTATCTGAAATTTTCATTAGTTCTTAACTCATTTTTTTCGATAGAACCTCATATGTTTCTTAGGTTAGTTCAACAGAACATTTCTTTCTGAGTACGCTGATACCAAATACGTCATATTTTCTTTGAAAATAATTTAAAATAAAGCATGTCTTATTGAAATTTTACACTCCCTTTATTTCAAATGACTTTCAAAGAAAATATGACGTATTTGGTATCAGCGTACTCAGAAAGAAATGTTCTGTTGAACTAAGCTAAGAAACATATGAGGTTCTATCGAAAAAAATGAGTTAAGAGCTAATGAAAATTTCAGATACTGTAAAAATGTTAAAAATCAAAATACCATCAAAGGAGTGATTTTTTCGAAACACTTGATCGCATTAGATCGAAAAACTGCGATTCATAGCTTTCTAGATTGAAAAATAAAAAAGTTTTTATTTTCGTTGTCATGGAAACCAAAATTAACAATTGATACGCATTCGGACTCGTAATGATCCGTAGATTTTAAATATGTAAAAATATATAGGGTGTTCCATTTAAAATAAGAAAGTTGATATCACTTCCGGCGAAACCGGAAGACCTATGACGACTATCAGTATGTCGAAAAATTCCATTTTTTGTTTAGTTTATTGTCTCCAAAATTCAGGTTAGTCGATTAATAAATAGAGATTCTAGAAGGGTGAGCACATAGCGCGGGATACCCGGTATACTATAGCAACTTGATAAATAAAATTATGATTGTTATTATCATCTTAGTTTTTAAATTTAAAGATTTATCATTTCAATCTACTGCAGTTTTTTCTAATTTCATTTTAAAATGATTAATTTTTCATATTTTATGATAATTATAATTCCTGAAGGTTTTTATCTATCGTAAATTTATTTTTTTGATTTGACCTTGATTTTCTTTACGGTTTTTACTTTTCTTTTTCATTTTTAAAATATTTAATTTTAATATTTTATATTTTAATTTTCAGTCCTCGTTTTTTTCCGAATTTCCTTAAAATTTTGAATTTTTGATGAGCTCAGTTTTATAGAAATACTGAAGCCAGCTGAAAAATTATTTCTTTTTTATAGTAGAAAAGCAATTCTTTTGCCATATCACAAGCACTATTGAAAAGCCTTCTTCTGCGTTGCATCGAGTCAAAATTCTATAAAAGCTTCTTTATAACTAGAAATGTGCGTATGTGTCATTAGTTCTTTCATGCTTTTTTCAATGAGGAAACAATATGATGGTTGTTGAAGTGGTGAATTTTTTTTTTTATTTATCAGATATTCTCTTTTATTGGTTAGAGTAAACAGCAAGGTCAAGATAAGTACATATTCATTCTAATTAGTAAAAGCAGGGTTCCTTCGATTTCATAACAAAATACATTTTAAAAATAAAAATGCTGATACACAATAAACGGGCGGAGATAATTAGTACTTTGCACTCATTTCGTATAAGACTTAATCTGTCTGAATACTAATGTCCTAGTGATATACTGTTGTCTGTCGAGCAATAACAAAGTTATCATTAGTTTATTGCCAAATCTCATATTTATAGAACTTTGATTTGATATTTCAGTTTCAACAAGAATTTCAATATTTCGAGTGTCCTATTTAATTATTTTAAAGTATATCTACATTATTATTCGAGAAACGACAAGAAACTAGTTTCGCGTTTGGTGAAAATTCATGAAACAGTTATAACTTGTGACAAATATTCTCCGAACGGTTTTTATTTGCGTTTCGCTATTTGATACTTGACTCGTAAACGAATATAACATTAATGCTTGCAGCAAGTCAGGTAGGGTTGCAGTGGAGTTCGCAAACATCATCGGAATAATTATTTTGGTCCTAACTGGGGTCTTATCAGCAAAAGAGTAGCTCGAGAAGCTCTTGAAAATCTTGAAAAAGTTGTTGACGCACAGCGAAAAGTAGAAATTTCCAGCAAAGTTATGTAGCGATAAATATTTTATTGAAATATACAGGGTGGGCCAATAGTGCGTATTCGGTAGATAGCGCCTATATTAATGCAGATTTTTAAAATCTGTTTTCGCTATTGTCTATGGTATAGGTGCATGATTTAAAATTAGTTACAATTATACAGAGTGTTTCGTGTGACTGTGCCAGACTAAAGTTATGCTTTTTTAAATGGAACATACTGTATATTATGGTTTATTTCGATTCGTCTTCAAGAGTAGAGAAATTTTATAACCTCTATGGAACAAAAAACAATTTCCATCTCGAACATATTCCTATTATTTTACACAGGGTGATTCATAACTCCGATGTTTATTTTACTCGATTAGTTTAAATGGATTACCCTATATTTTATGACTGAATTTAATAGGTCTTTGATTAGATTTACAATGATATAGGGTTCAGCATGTTACACAACAAGCCTGCACACAAATGTCGCCTGTCAAAATCGTAGATTCATAAATCAGAATTTATTTCATCTTCTAATGGAATATTTTGTCTATAATATCGTTTATTTTATTTAGAAAATTTGTATTGAATCTGTTTCTAGTTTCTAGTCTTTTAGAAATAACACTAATTTGATATATGACATCACAGACGATACGCATACTTAATTTTTATTTTACCAACATTGCCTGATTATTTTAAGTAAGATTAAGTAACGCTAAGGAATGCAACAAACGACAATAACAATACCAATGAAAATAACTGTAAAATTATAACCATAATAATAATAATAATAACAACTGATTTAACATTAATAACAACATAGAAAATTTTCAAAATGATAACTGCGGTTCTTTTCACATTGTTCTCTACGACAAGGAGATTGATTCACATTTAAATCAACAATTATAGTTATTTGTATGATTACTATTATTTTTATTGGTACCTTTATTGGTATTGTTGTTGTTGTTGGGTGTTATCTTATTTACAATAATCAGATACTGTCGATAAACTTAAAATTAAAATTTTAAGAGTTAGGCATTAGTTTCGCAGGCAACGGAACTAACACTTGGAAAGGGGAGGGGGGAGGGGGCATCTTCAGGCGTGGATTCGATCCCCACTGCCAGTGCATGTTCTGTGTGAGAGATGGAATTTTCATCTGTCGGTTATTGTTCGTCTAAATTTGCTTCGGTCTGGTGTTTCTACATTTCCCTGGTTTGTAGGGCAAAGAAGGTAAACATGTAGTAAGTCGGTCGCAGTCACAGTTATGATCATAATTACCAACCATTACAACTTTGCGACAAACCAGAAAGCTTGAGCTAGGGTGGTATTAAATAAAAGTATGCATACGTTTTCTTATGTTACAGATCATATAAATGTAAATTCTTAACAGACTAAGTACAAACAGTTTCAATACAGATTTTTTAATTAAGATCAACTAAGTTATAGACCAAATATTGCATGGGAAGATGGAATAAATGCTGATTTATGAATCTACGATTTAGACATCTTACCATGTGCAGGCTTGCCCTGTAACACATACTGAATCCTATATCATTGTGAAGCTTAATCAAAGACCTATTAAATTCAGTCATAAAATATAGGGTGTTCCATTTAAACTAACCGAGTAAAATAAACATGGGAATTATGAGTCACCTTGTGTAAAATAATAGGAACATGTTCGAAATGGAAATTGTTTTGTGTTCCACAGAGGTTATGTAACGTCACTGTAAAATTTAAATGACGAATTTTAATAAACATCTAATCTGTAAAACATCAAATAATACCATTTTTTTAGATTGAAATGTCAATATCTCAAAAACTATTAGGTTTAGGTACATAACATCCTTATAATAAATGTATCTACTCTTAAAAACGAATCGAAATAAACCATAATATATTGTACGTTCCATTAAAAAAAATAACAACTTTGATCTGGCACAACCACACGGAACATTCTGTATAATTGTAACTAATTTTAAATCATGCATCTGTACCACAGGTAATTAACAGCGTAAACAGATTTTAAAAATATGTATTACTATAGGTGCTATCTACCGAATACGCACTATTCGCCCACCCTGTACATATACATCGTTGCTCATATAGGTTGAGTCAGTTATGCTTAGAAAAAGTTGTGAAACCCTGCTCACTTTTTCTTATCTCTGTCTTCAATAAACAATTACCATTCAGGAGTTTTATCATCGAAATAAATATACTGTACGGTTTACCCGTAGTTACCGAGCTAATATGTCACTACTCTTCTTTTTTGAAACATTGGGTGGTATGAATAAAAATGAAGTATCTACTAATGCTTCAAGTATTAGCATCTTCTACATAGTACTTTCTACTGCTATCACCAACCAAACGATGTACAGCTTTTTTTACAACCCCCTGTATAAATATGGTTTGTCATCTAGACAACTTCGTAGTTGAAGATGGAATGTCAATCCTTTCCACGTGTATCGATAGGTTATCATTTAATTTATTAATCGAACGACCAACTAATAGTTCCGATAGATATTCTCTTACAAACTCATAACTCCTCAAAGAAAATCAATTAAACAAAAAAAATAATGAACTTCACAAATAGTTTTTAAATTGACCTCCGCCTTGTTCATCACTAGTTTGCTACAATCTAATTAGCATTAATTTTATTAAATTTGTAAGTAGTTCTTGAGATGTAGTAATTATTTTTTGTCGAAATATTCAATTATTGGCCATAATTTTGGAAGTAATCCAGTGCAGTATTAAATCTTTTACTTATCTCATATCACTGAATTAAAAAAGAAATACATGTATGTCCAGTTTTAGAGAAAAAAAGTTGACACTAAAACAAAATGCAATTTATACCAATTTGTAGTATTATGGTATGATTTTATACAGGGTGTTTCAAAACCTCTGCCTTTAAATGGAAACTGTAAGTTCTTCGTTACATGAGAGATTAATTCTCCAAATCTGAAATTGTTTGCTCAAAAATGAAACACTGACTTATCACAAGCGAGCGCAGTCCCTTCATTTTGATACTTCTGCTTGGTTTACGACTAGTTTCAGCAATTTATTCCGATAAAAGCAATAAACCGCAATAAAACTTTCTATTTACGTTTAGAAGAATTCGGTCAAGGTCTTATTGTATACGAATATGAATCCGACTTGCGGACATTGGCATGTTTATTTGCATTTTCAACATGCGATAAGTAAGAACGTTTGTTTACGCACCTCTTTGTAATAGACAATAACAATTATGTTAAAAACGAGTACCTAATCTTCGTTAGATTTTTGCTAGAGTAATTAAACATCTTCGTACGCTAGTTTTGTAATTGCCCTGAAAATGCGTGAAATTATTTTTTAATTATCACACTAATAGCTGCAGAATAAGTATTGTGAGAGCAGAAACTATTCCTATTGTAAAAACGAAAAGCAAGAAATGGAGTACGATACGATGAAAAATTTAAATAAATTAGATTGGCTGCACACACAATACTCTATGGGTTCAAAATAAGTGACTGAATAACTTCGCTAGCTCTCAATCGAACTATTTTATTAATTGTTTACATTCCAACATAAAACACATGTTTTTATAAGGATAATATTGAACCTGAATTTCTGCGTCGGCTCAACTGTAAAGATATAAAAGCTTTCGCCCATAGTCGGGCCGCCGAAGAAACGGAGTAATAAAACTGCGTGATACACGTGATTGCTGTTTCTGTGAGCTAAGTACCGACAGATTTACACTAGCCTACAGTGTCGGTCACTCTGCAGAGTAACAACGTGGTCATATTTCCAGTAGTTCGTATTTTTCCTATTTTTAACAAATTGGCGTTATTATTAATCAGTCTTTCTTAAGACTTAATTTAATATTGGAATAAAATAGTGGTAAGTGGTAATTTCTGGTGTTTGATGTAAATGCGGCTTTCCGTGTCGGTGTCACAAGAGCAGCTTGTCTCCGTTTCTTCGGCGGCCCGACTATAGTGCAAACGTTTATTTCGTCCTTTATTCGAAGTTTTAATAAAGAAACAAATTTATTTTTTCTATGCAAATACAATAAACTGTAGTAATCAACATTGTAAGTTGATTATTGGCAATTTACAAATTAATGTGATGGAAGAATTTCCACTTTTCGTTTTTATTCAAACCACCCCACCCATTGGGTGGTACGAATAAAAATGAAGTAAGTAATGCTTCAAGTATTAGCATCTTCTACGTAGTATTTACTCCGACGCTGTAGTATCTACAAACTTCCGGCAGCACTTACTTCGTTTTATAAAGACAGTACTTCAAATCGAAGTAAATGCTTCTCTAGGTGTAGTATGTGCTTCTGCAGTATAGTATTTTCTCTAAAATGTGTAGCATTCTCTCCTACTTCCTTTAAAACGTATCGCATGTTTATGAATTCGTTAAATTAATAAATTTGCGAAAATTAATTAATTACAGTTATTATTATTAATAATTTTTGTCTATTGATGGTAAATGTAATAAATTTCAATATTTTAATGTAAAAAGATCAAACCTTTGTAGTTCCAAATATCACAATAAGCGTTTCTTGCAGGAATAAATAGTTGAATGTTAGTTTAAATATAATAACAAATGTTTTTAATAATAAATTGATGGAATAATTCAGAATTCGGCATAAATAAATTCATTATTTATTCTCAAATATTTTTTAATTTTATTGTTTATCCTCAAGTAGCTGTCAAATGTATAGCGAAACGTCTACAATCTACATTTATACTGCTTTTCTGAATCGTCTCATTAATTATTACAAATTTTTCGATAATTTTCAACAGACAGAAAAATTATATACTTTTTTAATATTTACTGTTTATACATATTAAAAAGTTCAATTTCTTATTTATAATAAATCTAAACTCCAGATCAAAATTAACGAACCACTATACAGTGATTTTTTCTTTTTTTATATACATAGTCGTTATGTATACTTTTGTAAAACAAACAGGTGTACAATGCATTATGTAGAAGGCTATGAGCAACAGATATGCATCACAAAAAATTAAGATGCGCTGCTCCTTACATTGTTCCTCATAATATGAATGCGAATTTTCATTGAGTACACAAAATATCTTCAAATTAATTTTATCAAGCTCCAGAAGTAGAAACGAATTGCTATTAATTTAACATTAATAACTGAAGATTTTTCACAGCTGTCTGTTCTTTGGTTAGCTCCTAACTTATTTTTTTTCCAGATGGAACATCTTAACGACCTAATGAAAATTTCATACCCTGTAAAAATGTTAAAAACCAAGATGCAAAGGAGTGTCTTTTTCAAATTACTTAAGATCGCGTTACTATTATAGGTTTACGAAGTAAAAAGCAAAAAGAAATGTCGTTATCATGGAAACCAAAATTAACAGTTGATACGTATTCGGACTCGTAATGATCCGTAGATTTTAAATATGTAAAAATATATATGTAGCTTGTTCCATTTAAAATAAGAAAGTTGATGTCACTTCCGGTGAAACCAGAAGTCGTATGGTGGCCAATGCTACGTCAGAAAATTCAGCTTTTTATTTACTTTCTGAATCCCGAATCTTATGTAAAATATAAAAATTCTAGAAGAGTGAACACATAGCGTGACATCCTATATTGTGTATTCGACATAGCTTTATTACATTTTTTTTTTCTTATTTTGATCTCTACTATCACCTACCAAACGGCGTACAAGTTTCTTATTATCACCCTCTATAAATGTGGATTGTTACCTAGACAACATCGTAGCTTAAGATGTCAATCCTTTCTACGTGGATGGATAGATTACCGACTATTTGATTTCTGTTGATACTCCATTAATCGAATGACCAACAGTTCCAACGTAACTTTCATAGAGCCAATACGGCTAATAATAGAAATTATCTTATAATCTTACAAAAGAAAATTAATTAAACAAAAAAAAATAATGAGTTTTTAAAATATTTTTTAAATTGATCTCCGCCGTGTTCAACACTTTCTTGCACAACGTAATTAGCATTCATTATTAAATTTGTAAGTAATTTTTGTAGTAATAATAATCCTTTGACGAAGTATTAAATTATTAGCCATAATTTTGAAAGTGATCCCGTACAACATTAAGTCACTTACTTGCCTCATATCACTGAATTAAAAAAAAATACATGATGTCCAGTTCAAGAAAAAAGTTGACTATCATTTATTATAATAGATACTAAAACAAAATGCAACTTTTATCAATTTGTAGTATTTATGAAGTGATTTTATATATTTCTTTCTTACTTAATTCAAGTCGGTCTATATTATGTATGTCTTGTGGCATATTTTATCTTGCACCCGGTATAGAAATGATAAGTTCAGGCATTGTATAACTAGATTTATGGTAATTATTTTACACATTTATACTTATCTAAATATTTTGTAATGCAGTTTAATTTGTTTCGTCATAATAAATTTTTCTATTAGGCATCTGTGCAATTTTTCGCAAATGCTACGAATCGAAGTACGCAAGCTGAAGCTGCGATGAGACCAGCTTGGCTGACACTGAAGTAAATACTACAATTTTGAGTTAAAACTGAAGCATTTAGTAGCCGAAGTAAATCCATCCACGTAGAAAGGATTGACATCTTCAGCTACGATGTTGTCTAGGTAACAATCCACATTTATACAGGGTGATAATAAGAAACTTCTACGCCGTCTGGTAGGTGATAGTAGAGATCAAAATAAGAAAAAAAAAATGTAATAAAGCTATGTCGAATACACAATATGGGATGTCACGCTGTGTGTTTACTCTTCTAGAATTTTTATATTTTACATAAAATTCGGGATCCAGAAGTTAAATAAAAAGCTGAATTTCTGACATAGCATTGGCCACCGTACGACTTCTGGTTTCACCGGAAGTGACATCAACGTTCTTATTTTAAATGGAACAAGCTATATATTCTTACATACATGGAATTTACAGATCATTGTGAGTTTAAATATGTATCACTTGATAATTTTGGTTTCCGTGATAACGACATTTCTTTTTGTTTTTTACTTCGTAAATCTATAAATCGTAATGCGATTTTAAGTAATTCGAGAAAGCCACTCCTTTACATTTTTACAGGATATGAAATTTTCATTAGGTCGTTAAGGTGTTCCATTTGGAAAAATATAAGTTACGAGTTAATCAAAGAACAGTCAGCTGTGAAAAATCCTCAGTTATTAATGTCAAATTAATAGCAATTCGTTTCTACTTCTGGAGCTTGATAAAATTCATTTGAAGATATTTTGTGTATTCAATGAAAATTCGCATTCATATTATGAGGAACAATGTAAGGAACAGCGCATCTTAATTTTTTATGATGTATATCTGTTGTTCATAGCCTTCTACATAATGCATTGACCTGTTTTTTTTTTTTTTTTTTTAAAAAGTATACATAACGACTATGTATAAAAAAAATAGAAAAAATTCTTGTATAGTGGTTCGTTAATTTTGATCTGGAGTTTAGATTTATTATAAATAAGAATTTGAACTTTTTAATATGTATAAATAGTAAATATTAGAAAGTATATAATTTTCCTGCCTGTTGAAAATTATCGAAAAATTTCTAATAATTAATGGGACGATTCAGAAAAGCAGTATAAATGTAGATGTTCGCTATACATTTGACAGCTACTTCAGGATAAACAATAAAAATAAAAAATATTTGAGAATAAATAATGAATTTATTTATTCCGAATTCTAAATTATTCCATCATTTATTATTTAAAAAAAATGTTATTATATTTAAACTAACAATCAACTATTTATTCCTGCACGAAACGCTTATTGTGACATTTAGAATTACAAAGGTTTGATTTTGTACATTAAAATATTGAAATTTATTACATTTACCATCAATAGACAAAAGTTATTAATAACTGCAATTAATTAATTTTCGCAAATTTATTAATTTAACGTATTAATAAACATGCGATATGTTTTAAAGGAAGTAGGAGAGAATGCTACACATTTTAGAGAAAATACTACACTGCAGAAGCACATACTACAGCTAGAAAAGTATTTATTTCGATTTGAAGTACTCTCTTTATAAGACGAAGTAAGTGCTGCCGGAAGTTAGTAGATACTACAGCGTCGGAGTAAATACTACGTAGAAGATGCTAATACTTGAAGCATTAGTAGATACTTGATTTTTATTCATACCACCCACTGAAGCATTTAGAAGCCGAAGTAAATACTTCAGTAAATGCTTTTTACCGTAGTATGTTTCGGAAAAGTACATACTTCAGTGTAGCACCTTCTCAAAACCTGAAGTAAATACTGCGAAGAAGATACTTCAAACTGTAGAATTAGCATTTACTTTGTTTTTGTTCAAACCACCCCACCCATTATTTGAAACAGAAATATTTCGGATAGTTTACAATTCTGCTGATTTGGTTTTGTTACAGGGTATATTATTAAGTTATTTCCAGAAATGAACTCGTCGGTATGTCTGTAAATACGTTTCCCCAATTAATTATTCCGCGACGCTACTTTAGACGTACGTTTTGTCGAACGAATTAAATGATTTGTAGCAGGAACTCTGAAGAGGCAGAATTAGCATACACATATTTCCACCGCGCAAAACGAACACAGAAGTGTGGGCAGGCGTAAGGTTTTGTGGCATTATTACAAGACGAATAGGGTTAAGTATGCATGAAGTATTAGCGCCTTCGTGTCGTGCTAATAAAACCTTCTCAGTCAGCGTTCGCTTGCGATTCTAGATTTAACAACAGTGCCGCATATAATTATTCTTGTTTCGCGAAGGTAGACAGAAATCTTATACTGTTAATTCTCAGCTATTTTGTATGAAGGCGGGAGGACACATGATTCTACGAGTTTCTGGGTAGCAAAGAGAAACATTTTGCAAATCTTGTTTTTACTTTTGTCGATTTAGTCTCGTTAGAAAATGATTAATGATAAAGTACCGATGAGAAGTTAGCAATAAAATTCCAGCAATAAAATTATGAAATTTCAAAACGCTGCCACCGCTAAAATAACGATCACAGATCAATAATATTCAATCTATTACAAAGAGTATAATGTGTAGATTCCCCTCATATGAAGAAACTGAAAAAATATTTGTTATTAAGTTAACTATGACTATTTAAACCAGCATAAGTCATTATTCATATATCGCACCAAAACAATTGCTTTCACTGAAAATTTTCACGCAGTCATAAAGTAAACATACATATCTGTTTAATAATGCCTTCAGAAAGTTTTAGCCGGTTGATTTGAAGTAATTAGAAATTAATTAAAAGTGACGCACAGACCAACTTCAAATGTTCATAACTTTCTATTCCGCACTTGCATAAAAATTCTGTTTGCAGATAATGAAAGCACGGATCGAAATCTATCGTTTAAACCACCCTCTGAGTTTTAGCCAGTTGGTTTGAAGTAATTAGAAATTAATAAATTGTGACGTTTGCAACAATAAAAAAAAACTTTACTTTGCGCTTTGTGAATTAGGGCCAAGGTCTGAAGTTTGCATTGAGTGCACAGGATGTTCAAAGTTTTTGTTATAGGCACACAACAACTTCGTTATTATGGAAGGTACGAAGTCGTTCAAATTGGCAAAAATATACTGCTTTTACTCAAGATTAGTAATTAAGCATTGTCCAAGCGTAAGCTGACCGGATCAGTCAGATTACGGTGGAATTCTCGATACGTTCTTCTTCTGATGAGGCCTCAATTATGGTCGAAATCGCTATGAGAACCCTGTTGCAATTTAGCTGAATTGTAGCAGATTTTTAATGATAAGTACAAATATCGCAATAACTCCTTTATTATTTGTTCTGAGGTTAAGTAGTAAAGAGTACTTTATATTTAGAATTTACTATTCTTTCGTTTCACAACAAAAAATACGGAATATTTCATTAAAGAAAAGTCTACATGTGAAGATATTATGAGAACGCGATGCGTAATTGTTTTTTTGGTATCGCCGCTTAATTGTGGGTTCATTATTGCTGATGATTTGAACGATTTCGTACCTTAATAATTATGAAGTTATTGTATGTATACAGTGTTTCCCAAAAGTAACGGATAAATTCTATAAAATGGTTAAGAAAAAGAAGAATTCTCAGGTCGATTTTTATTTTTAAATCATCATTTGTGGATGTAATTTTCAATCCCCCATCTCTAAGCTATAACAACCCCAACTTTAAAAATTCAAGTAGCAAAGTACCTCTTGTGATACCTCGTTAAATAACACTTTTAATGCTGAAAATTTGTTAAAACTTGCGGTTTATATTGGATTTTCTCTTAATTCAGAAGGGCATTATCTTATGTATGTGCATCTATCTCCAACCACCTTTTCTATTTGCAAATTTTTCTTCTTCCCACATATTATTTGTGGATCATAGTATTTTTATTTAAGCTTTAATAATTCGCGATTACTGAAAGTCACTGGGACATACTGTATAATGGAAACTTTGATCACCCTAAACAGACTGTCTAAAAAAAGCTCGGCACTGTTGCAAACTATTTTGTTATTAAAGTTACAGATACAATTAAATTAGCAAACTAGTAGTATCTTTCGTCCTGATTGCAACGATGCATTCACAAAAAACAATTGAACATTGCATTTATGAAATAAAGGGAAAAGAACACTTTTTTTTAAATAGAACACCTTGTATATTATTTGACCAATCGATAGAGAATAAAATTCTTATTCTTTATCATTTTATCGGAAATTAATAAATAAAGAAGATATTTTGATTTTTTAAAAATTCATTAAGATGGCTGTGTTTCAAGAACAAAACATTTGAAAGCCGTGTATGTATTTGAAAACATTAATTTTGGATTATTTGTTTATTATAAGAGGTGTTTTTGTCTGAGTTTTGTAAAATTCTTGTCACTTTTAATTAATTTCTAATTACTTCAAACCAACCGGCTAAAACTTTCTGAAGGCATTATTAAATAGATATGTATGTTTACTTTTATGACTGTGTGAAAATTTTCAGTGAAAGCAATTGTTTTGGTGCGATATATGAATAATGACTTATGCTGGTTTAAATAGTCATAGTTAACTTAATATCAAATATTTTTTCAGTTTCTTCATATGAGGGGAATCTACACATTATACTCTTTGTAATAGATTAAATATTATTGATCTGTGATCGTTATTTTAGCGGTGGCAGCGTTTTGAAATTTCATAATTTTATTGCTGGAATTTTATTGCTAACTTCTCATCGGTATGATAAAGTGATTTAATCAAATACGTATACAGGGTGCTGCGTTTTGAACGCAACATAGAAAATCCCATGTTAATTTAAAGGTGATCAAATTTTGTCTTTCTTAATTATTTCACAACAAAATTTCATTGAGGTTTCTTAAAGTGATCTTTAATTAAGATTAATCTGTCTGTGAAGTTTGAAAATTTTTCATTCGCTCAGTTTTAAGATATCTAAAAAAGATATGCAATGAAATTCAATTTGTACCAAATTATCAGCACGGCCTTGTTCAGTAAATGTTAAAATCAGCTACTGGAAAAGCGAAGTAGATTTATTAATTGTCTGTTCAGTTTCACTATCGTTGATGAAGACTGAGCTGATAGTTTGGTATAAATTAAATTTAGTTGCAGACTAATACCGTGTCTTCAATTGAATTCCTCATTAAAGTGGGCTATGATATCACTGTTTTTTTCTCCTAAGATTTGCAGCACTGACAGCTGTTCAGTTATTTAATTAAACAAATGTCAAATTGACACTTTGTATTTTCAATTAATTCAAAATGTTAGAATTACAGCAGAAAATATTTATTGTTGAAAGTTATTTTCAAACCGGTAGAATAGAAAATGGACAGTTAGTTTATTCAATTAATCAGTTTGTACAGAAGTTTCGACAGCAGTTTCCCTAATTTTGCTCTTACTTATGAACAGCTAGTTAAACATATCCGTGCTTGTGTTCTTAAATTTCGTGAAACAGGATCACTTGGTCGCAAAACAGGAAGCGGAGCAGCTAAGAAAAGGACTGCAGCCTGCATTGAAGATGTTCGGGATCGAATGGAACACTCTCCCAAGAAGTCTATTGCGAAACTTTCACAAGAAGTTCATCTATCAGTGGGAACATGTCACACTATTCTTAAAAAAGACTTAAAGTTTTATCCAGTAGATTTTCACAGAAGAACAGAATATTGTCGGTGGTTTCTTGATAACTTAAACAACGACGACATTCTTGACAAGTATTTCTTTTCCGATGAGGCCTGGTTTCATCTCTCAGGGTATTTAAATAAACAGAACATGAGAATATGGTCAGCAGAAAATCCCCATGAATTCGTGGAAACTTCATTACATCCATTAAAAATTGGTGTTTGGCGAGCAGTGTCAAGAATATCATCGGATCAATATTTTTTAATGACTCAGTAACTACTGAAAGATACCGAAATGAGTTATTAGAACCTTTCATTAATCAACTACATGATGATGAACTTACAGAAGGGTTTTTTCAGCAAGACAATGCTACTGCCTACACAGCTCATCAAACAATGACTTTCCTGCAGCAGTTTTTCGATAATCGGATTGTGAATTTTCCTGCAAGGTCTCCGGATCTCACAATTATGGATTACTTCATTTATCCGCATATGAAAAACACAGTTTTTAGAACTACGTGTCACAATCGAAGAACTTCGTGCGGGTATTACAGATGTGTGTGCTAACATAACCCCCGAACACTTAGCAAACGGGTTTGAAAACATGAAACGCAGAGTACGCTTATGTATTCAAGCTGAAGGAGAGCACTTTGAGCATCTACTTTAAACTTTAATGTTGTGTTTTTATTTGATGTTATGATCAGTACTGACAGTTAATGACAACAGTTTTCTCTAGAAAATGTATCACCAACTTCATAAAAAAATCACAGCTTACTTTAATGAGGAATTCAATTGAAGGCACGGTATTTGCTTTATTTCTTTAAGCAAGAGATACGGTTGATTTTTATTTTGTCAAGAATACGTCTTCAATGTAGAAAATAAATAAATTAATTTCTCTCTCTGGGTTTATTCAAAATTATAATAAACAACTAGGAGTAGCTTTTATGATTTTCGACGCACAAGACGGGGCGCTTTAGCAACCAAATTCATAAACTGTCATTAACCAGTTCATAACGTTAACGTAACCATTTAATGCCCATAAACTGGAATATAAGTAAGTGCATTCTTGACTTCGTCAAGTAAAACAGTTACCGTTTATTTTCGGCCATAAAGGCGCTCATAAACACTGCATTTATTTGACTTTTAACGTTCGCCCTACCAAACGAAAACAATACTCGTTTAAATATTTAAATCTCCCACTTCGCAGTCAAACGTGAGTTCTTAATGCGATCTGAACCGGATTTTTTCATTTTTGGTTAGGTCGTAAATCACGTGGTCCCCCTCTTAGTTCTACCCCTGAAATTTACGTAATTACCATTGGGTATTCGTTCATCATCATACGTTATGGTCGATTTTGCACATCCAAACTTCGATAATAAAAGGAAGTCTGGTGATGTATGGCAAGGATGAAGAGCGGTCGCGCATTTAAGTTCCAACTCGTGCCAGGGGTTGTAACCCTTAATAATTTAGTTTATTGCCGGATATTGATTGAGAGGGAACGAACAGATTCGATCAGTGCATTGGACATTGGGGACTTTCGTTATGTCTTTTTATGAGACACGAAAAAATAAAATGAAATAATGAAATGGATTTCTACAAAAATTCATAATCGTTGTAACCAATTTGTAATGCTAATGGCCATGAATAATAATGTTTATCACACAACCTTGCTGCTCAAAAATAATAAATTGATAGAAAGACATGGAACAAATAAAAAGACTTTAGAAAACGAGCTAAATTGTAATTAGCTTAATTGGTAATTTGATAGAAGCCAAAGTCTGACATTGTCAAAAATAGTGAAGCTTCTTATTTTATAATAATGACTGTGTTAATGATTTGGAAGAATACTTATCATGGTCGGTAATGGTAAGGTTAAAGAAATTCACAAACATTAACTGGTCCATATTTTTTAGTGATACCAATACTGATGCCACCCTAACATGGCCTACTCTGAAGGTCAAAAGATCCTGAATGAATATTACATAAAAAATGAGAAAAATAAAATAAATTACGGTAAGGTACTGTTAATAAACTTCAAGTAAGACATGTAATTGTGTTAATTAAATTAATTTTAAATATGTATAATTAATGTACAGGGTGTCCCAAACGTCTGGAAAAGTCCAAAAGTGTCCCTTTAAATTCATTTTATCCAGAAAAGGTATCAGCAAAAGTTGTGTAGGTTTTCATTCCGCGTAATTTAAAATTATTTTCAAATATACAGGCTGTTCATTTAATAAGTTACAAATCTAACTTATCATTTTTTAAATGGAACACTATATATTTTATTGCAGTTTCGCTTAGCCTTTGAAGAGACGATAAAAATGATGTAACATTATACTTACTTATTTTTAGTATTTACCCAGTTATTTTTAATTTTATGCAAGAAATTGGTCATGTTTGATCGTCTGCCAAATTGTCAATTTTAATGATACGACAATCAACCTTGGACCAAAATATTTCTAAATCCCTCTACTTTTACAATATTGATCATTTTTAAAAACCTAGCGACTATCTACAACACTACGATTCAGTTCGCGTATTGTAAAATTAGTCATTTTTTTTTTAAATGGAACACCCTGTATATTATAGTATATTTGGATAGTGCTTTCTACGAGCTTTCCAACCATACCATATTCAGTGGTCTTAAGATTTATAACTTGTGAGTTATTATAGTATAGTATAATATTTTCATTCGCCTCAGAATCATTTAAGATATTTATCCATACAGTTTATCGTACTTAGTGATTTAAATAAAAATAAATAAATTCAGGAACTAAAACTAATAATACTAAAAATAAGTAAGTATAATGTTATATCATTTTTATCATCTCTTCAAGGGCTAACCGAAACTGCAATAAAATATAGTGTTCCATTTAAAAAAATAATAAGTTACTAAATGAACAACCTGTATATTTGAAAATAATTTTAGATTATGCGGAATTAAAACCTACACAACTTTTGTTAAGACCTTTTCTTGCTAAAATGAATTTAAAGGGACATTTTTGGACTTTTCCAGTAGTTTGGGACACCTGTAATTATATGTTATATTACAAATACTCATTGCATGAGATATCTACAGATAATGGAGAGAGACTTTATAGCTTAGCAATGCTAATGAACATGTAAATATGTAATGATCATAAATTTTAAACATAAGAAAGAACATGGAATCTACCAGGTAAAGCTATGGAAACCAGATCGATAATGTAATAGAATCCAAAAGGAGTATGAAAGTGATACATGGACGTACCAGCCTATCAAAGATTAAATTAAGAGTAATAATATGCAGAAGAAAGAAAACGTGTAGAGGAAATTTCGAAGAGCTAAAGAAACAAAGAAAAGAAAAAGAACTACGAAAAAGAAATTAAAGATCAGTCAGAAGAGCGTCAGACAAATGAAGAAATTGATGCAGAGTGACACAACATAAAAAAGAAACAGTATAAGAAGAGAAGAAAAATAGGAAACAAAAAAATCAACGGTTCGACAACGAGTGCGAAGAACCGAGAAAAGATAAGAAAGAAGTAATATGATGACTAAAGACAGGAAAAAGACATGATATCAAAAATTACTAAGAGAATAGAAGAAAAATTACTAAAACTAATAAAATTTATTAAAAAAAAACTCACTGGATAAAGGAAAGAATGAAATAGAAAACAACAGTAGAAATGGTAATAAGTAAGCACCGGATTTTAGGGAAGATACCTTCCTTCAGTTTTTAGGGTTTTAAAGATTTTCTTGCATATATTTTCGTTTATTTCATCTAAATTGCCTTTTTTCCAAATTTTTTCACCTAATAGCAACTTTTTCCACCTAATTTGCATTTTTTTACTTAAAAAATACCTTTTCTTTGGAATAATAGAAGTGTCTGTATTTAAACAGGGTTTTATCTTACCATCGACACCTTAGAACATAAATTATCATTAAATATAAGTGACACAATGATGTGTCTAAAATCGTGTCATAAAAATAACCGGAAAGTTAAAATCTGTGAAAGAAAGGTATTCTCAGTAGCAGTATCAAATAAGCGACAAAATACGTGGGCTGCTGGAAAATTTTCTGGAATCTAGTAGGTCTAGAATTGTTAGCGTTTATCAACTGTCATATTTGAAAAAATTGACGTTTTTCGCCTATGATTCTATTGACAGTTCCTATCCAAGTGAACTAGTTTTGTTTGTACAGCATTTGAGAAAAAGTAATTTTGTGTAAACATGGAAATCTCGCGTGAAAATTTTCGTGCCATGATTTTTTACGATTTCAAATGTGGTCTAACGCCGAAACAATGCCTCGATCGGCTTCATTTGGCCTTTGGAGATGAAGCACCATCAAAGAGCAGTGTTTATAATTGGTTTGCCGAATTCCAGCGTGGACGTACCTCTGTCAGTGACGAATTTCGAGAAGGTCGTCCATCAACATCTGCTGTTGCCACTAATGTAAATGCTGTGCGTGAAATGCTTGAGCAAGATTGACATGTGACATACCGTGAAATTCAAGCATCCTTACGCATTGACATGAAAGCAATACACCAGATTTTGCATGATCATTTGAACGTACGAAAGCTTTGCAGTCGGTGGATCCCACACAATTTTAACAGAAGCGCAAAAGCAGGGTCGTGTCAAATGGCGCGTAGAGATGCTCAAGAAATTCAACGGAGGTCGTTCAAATTTTATTTATATCATCGTTACTGGTGACGAAACGTGGATCTATTCGTACGAGCCAGAAAGTAAACAACAATCTACCGTTTGAGTATTTCAAAATGAACCAAAACCAACAAAAGTTGTCCGTTCACGCAGTGCTGCGAAGCAAATGATTGCTTGTTTCTTTGGTTTAACTGGACATGTAGCAACCGTGGCTTTATAGGATCGAAAAATCGTGAATGCTGATTGACATGCTACGATTTGTTTGCCGGAAGTCATCGATCAAATAAGAAGAAACAATCGAAATCGACGAATTATTCTCTATCATGGCTCTCACTCAGCCCGTCAAACAGTTGATTTTTTTGTCCAACAAAAATGTTGAATTAATGACTCATTGTCCATATTCACCTGATTTATCACCTAATGATTTCTTTTTGTTCCCAAATATCAAAAATAAAATGCGTGGTGAGCGATTTTCGTCGGCTGAAGCAGCGGTTGAAACATTCCGGACACTGGTTTCTGAGGTACCATCTTTAGAGTGGAAAACATGCCTTAGAAATTGGTTCGAGCGTATGCAAAAGTGTGTTGACGTCAAAGGCGAATACTTCGAAAAACAATTATACCGTTTACCAAATTTCATATGTGTTTTTTCATACCGTTTCCAGAAACTTTTCCAGCAGCCCACGTATATTCCAAGTTTTAAATGGTAATTACAGTTCTACAGACTTTCATAATTAAGACACCTAAATTAGTCCAGTCTTTAGTTATACTATTTAACAATAAAAGTTGACTGTCCAAAATTATTTTTTTGAAACTTACAATTAATAAAAATATTTTTAATTTGTCAACTTTTGTTAAATATTTGAAATGTTATAACTTTAGACGTGTTCACCAATTTTGAATTATTCAAGCTTGTAGCTGCACTGATGATGAACCAGACCTGCTTCGATAATACTACGCATTAAAAAAAAAGATAAACGGGCCGAGTATTTCGTTAATTTCATCTCTCGAATTTAATTTAAAATTTTATTTATTTAATTTGAATGGACCTTTTAGAGAACCTACATGGGAAAACAAAGACCAAATTTATTAATTAAATTTACGACTGCCTGAAAATTTTTCAAACAAGTTAATATCTGTATTTATCCTTTGATTATTTTCTTATTTTTTGATACCCGGTGAGTATCATTGAAACGTTTGTTTCTACGCGATAGAAATTTAACAGAATTTCAGTTCTTCTCGTAAATTCATGAAACGATTTAAATTTCGTGCCAATTAGTTCTGTGTTTATAAAACGAGAAGTTCAAGACAGAAATGAAACGTCGGACGTATATTATATACAAAATTACAAGCGTTTGCGGCCACAGAAAACAAACCTCCGATTCAAATAGCAGTAACGGCAATTAATTTTGTTTTATAAGCAACTGCACGTGTGAATTTTGGTCGCAAATGTTTGGTATTTTATTTTATATTTAACTCAGAAATGAAAAGTATTTATGTTGTCGTCGTTGACCAAATCATAATTTATGAAAGCGGATTACATTTTTCATACTTAAATAAATTCAGTTTACCAGGGAAATACAATTTCTGTTTCGAGCAATAGATGGATGGGTGTATATATGGTGGACGAGCAATGTTGATTGCATTCAAGATAGAACGAACATTTATAAGACCTGTTATAATTCGACGGTTAAAATGCAACTCGTTTTGAACCGGTGGCATTGTAATATCGATCAGAATGGAATGAATATTTCACAGCGTAAGCGCAAGGATTTATTCTCCATTTCAAAAGTTATAGGGCAACTACACCTAAAGTCCCCTGGATATACATTAACTTGTATAAAAAAATTTATAAAACAACTGGCTGTAGTCGTTATTAAAATATTTGATGTATAGTTAGCAAATATGTTTATTGTCTTTTCGTTTGGTTGTAACTTGGTTATGGAAGGTATTTACGTACACCGATGAGAAGTTAGCAATAAAATTATGAAATTTCAAAACGCTGCCACCGCTAAAATAACGATCACAGATCAATAATATTTAATCTATTACAAAGAGTATAATGTGTAGATTCCCCCCCTCATATGAACAAACTGAAAAAATATTTGATATTAAGTTAACTATGACTATTTAAACCAGCATAAGTCATTATTCATATATCGCACCAAAACAATCGCTTTCACTGAAAATTTTCACACAGTCATAAAGCAAACATACATATCTATTTAATAATGCCTTTAGAAAGTTTTAGCCGGTTGATTTGAAGTAATTAGAAATTAATTAAAAGTGACGCTCAAACCAATGAAACAGTACCAATTTCTAATGTTCATAACTTTTCTCACAACACTTGCATAAAAATTCTGTTTGCAGATAATGAAAGCATGGATCGAAATCTATCGTTTAAACCACCCTCTGAGTTTTAGCCGGTTGGTTTGAAGTAATTAGAAATTAATAAATTGTGACGTTTGCAACAATAAAAAAAAACTTTACATTGCGCTTTGTGAATTATGGCCAAGGTCTGAAGTTCGCATTGAGTACACAGGGTGTTCAAAGTTTTTGTTATAGGCACACAACAACTTCGTTATTATGGAAGGTACGAAGTCGTTCAAATTGGCAAAAATATACTGCTTTTACTCAGGATTAGTAATTAAGCATTGTCCATGCGTAAGCTGACCTGATCAGTCAGATTACGGTGGAATTCTCGATATGTTCTTCTTCTGATGAGGCAATTAGGGCCGAAATCGCTATGAGAACCCTGTTGCAAGCAGTAGCAGATTTTTAATGTTTTTTTTTTTACTTTATATTTAGAATTTACTATTCTTTCGTTTCACAACAAAAAATACGGAATATTTCATTAAAGAAAGTTTACATGTGAAGATATTGTGAGAACGCGATGCGTAATTGTTTTTTTGGTATCGCCGCTTAATTGTGGGTTCATTGTTGCTGATGATTTGAACGATTTCATACCTTAATAATTTTGAAGTTATTGTATGTATACAGTGTTTCCCAAAAGTAACGGATAAATTCTATAAAATGGTTAAGAAAAAGAAGAATTCTCAGGTCGATTTTTATTTTTAAATCATCATTTGAGGGTGTAATTTTCAATCCCCCATCTCTAAGCTATAACAACCCCAACTTTAAAAATTCAAGTAGCAAAGTACCCCTTGTGATACCTCGTTAAATAACACTTTTAATGCTGAAAATTTGTTAAAACTTGCGTTTTATATTGGATTTTCTCTTAATTCAGAAGGGCATTATTCGAATCGTGAATCGATATTTTTAGACATCTATCTCCAACCATCTTTTCTATTTGCAAATTTTTCTTCTTCCCACATATTATTTATGCATCATAGTATTTTTATTTAAGCTTTAATCATTCGCGATTACTGAGAATCACTGGGACACACTGTATAATGGAAACTTTGATCACCCTGTACAGACTGTTTAAAAATAACTCGGCACTATTGCAAACTATTTTATTATTAAAGTTACAGATACAATTAAATTAGCAAACTAGTAGTATCTTTCGTCCTGATTGCAACGATGCATTTAAAAAAACAATTGAACATCGCGTTTATGAAATAGAGGGAGAAGAACACTTTTTTTAAATAGAACAACCTGTATATTATTGTTTGACCAATCGATAGAGAATAAAATTTTGAATTAAAATTATTCTTTATCATTTTATCGGAAATTAATAAATAAAGAAGATATTTTGACTTTTTACAAATTCATTAAGATGGCTGTGTTTCAAGAACAAAACATTTGAAAACCCTGTATGTATTTGAAAACATTAATTTTGGTTTATTTGTTTATTATAAAAGGTGTTTGTGTCTAAGTTTTGTAAAAATCTTTAATAATAAGAATTTTTATAAGATGCATTTTCTGGCCCAGAACATGCATCTTATGAAAATTCCTTTTATTAAAAGATTTTTACAAAACTCAGACAAAAACATCTTAAAATTGACAAGAAGCCTCTCCTCTTTTTTTTAATAATTTTGATTTAAGTCATTGGCCAACTCTAATGATGTAAAAAAATGGTATTTTAGATTATTTTTACATACCTACGTGTGTTGTATCGTTATTTTTCATAATCTAGCTTTATTAGCCTATGGTATAGAATAACCTAATACAGCTAGTCATGTAAGATGGTATTATACGCATTTTAACATGCGTATAAAACGCAAGTTCAAATCAGGTTTATAAAATACGGTATTTCGAATGATTTTATACAATTTTGTGTGTATTACATCGTATTTTATCCTAACCCAACTTTAATACTGAGCAGTAGTAAATAACTTAGCGTAGCTAGTATAACATGATATTATACCCGTCGTGTAATGGTTAAAATGATGTAAAGTTATATTATACAGGTTTTAAAATGCGTATAAAACAACTTTATACCATTTTAACAAGTTTAGAATGCATAATATGATAAAAACTTTACGTCGTTAGCTGAATTACGTTATCTACTGCATTGCTACTACTTTATTTAATAAAGTTAGGTTATGATAAAATACGATGCAATACACGCAGGGGTGTACAAAATAATTTAAAATACCGTATTTATACGTCACTAGGGGTCGGTAATGAATTAAATCAATATTTTAACTGTTTTGAAATCTCTTCCCGGCAAATTTAAAAATTTACTGGTCGGGTTTACTGACCAGCAAGTGTTGCTAACACAGGGAAATTGTTTTTAAATCTAGGGATAATTTCAAATAAGAGGGAAAAATCGCAAAACATTAAAATCTAGGATATTTTTCAATTTCATAGTAATTTTTTTTCGAAAGAAACTCAATATTTTTTGTTTTGAAGTTTTCGTTTGTTAATATTCGTGATTACGTCAAGTCAAACCGCCACGTGTTGGGAAAGTTCACGCTGGTTCGCTCCCTTGCTTCTGATCAATGTTACCAACTGTACGAAATAGTCGTACGAATATTTATCAGTCGGTACGACTTACAATTTCAGCTTAAAAATCGTATGCATAAATATTTTGTACGAAAATAAAAAGTAAATTGCAAAATGAGATTTTAAATTTCCCAAAAAAAGACGAAGTAATTAGTACTAAACAATCAAAATGTTATTCGCAAATTAAGAAAAGGAAAATGAGGAACAAAAGATAAATAATGGCTACTACATTTTGCGTGAGTAAGACAGAAAAAGAGCAAACAATTGATGATGACCCAGAAGCGCACGTTCGAAATGGAAAAATTAAAATTTCCAAAGAGATTAAGTAAAATTAAAAAAGAACATTCTAGACTGATAATAATTCTAGATAATAATTCGAAAAGGAGGAAGAAAATGAGTGATATTGAAACAGTTTTTCAAAAAATTAATCTTCTCAGTTTCTCAATTTAAAAAAGTTCAGTAAATTTCCTTTTTTTTTACTAATTTCAGATCGTATTCCGTATTAATCAGAAATCTTTAAAAAGTAAAATTTACAGATAACCTTGCACTATTCTGCGCATTTGAATCTTTTTAGAGATCAAGAAAATCCGTAACTCTCTGTATATTCGCCTGCTAATTAAATTTAAAAATTTTTACTTTTAGACTTCGAACAGGCGCCTATTGCGTCTTAGCGCCGAGTTGCTTTGCAATCCATGTACCTACGCCACTGTGATGATGATGATGACATACAATTTATTGCTCCGTATTCATTGGGATCAACAGTTTAGTTTGTGAAAAGTGATTGAATAAGTTAAAGCTAAATATGATTACTACTTACGTAGTATTATTACCAGGGAAAAGAATTCGGCCCACTTAGTGTTGGACACTTTTTACATCATACTACTTACTTATTCCGCGGCTCGGATGTATTTAAATTGCTGTTGAGTGGTAGGGGAGGGCTTACAGTGCGACCCTGAGTAACTTCGCTTAACTGGAGACTAATATAGTTCGAATACTAATTATTCGTACTGCTTGCGAAGCAAGCGAGCCGATTTCTTATACCTGATTATTACCTATTAAAATGCCGCCGCAATTCACGAACGGTAAGAAAACAGCATTTCTGAGGAGTGTATTCATAATGTCGTCGATAGTATTTACGCTGATTCTTGTTCGCAAGAGAACAGCATTTCTGAGGAGTGTATTCATAATGCCATCGATAGTATTTACGCTAATTCTGACATGCACTGAACGCAAGAATAATTTTTTCTCAGAGGTCGTTTTTGTGCCGCTAATAATGGACGCCACGTCGAACAATTGTTATAAACTTTTGGAAATGTCTAATTTGATCCTCCACACAGATGATATTCGGTTGGTGTGTCTTGCATATTAGTCCTTCCCACGATGTTTACTGCCTATCATCAGAGAAGCAAATATTTTTGTTATTTCATGAGCGCCGAATAAGGGATGGATAAAGGAATATTCTTTTTTGTTATACGATTTTTTTTTGTATATTTTTCGTGTTGTTTATGGCGTCGGCGTACTGTGGTTAAAAATTTTGCACTTATTTTGCAAGATATTTTAAGAATTGCGTGTTTTATGTGTTACAGTTATTTTATAAAATAACTAAAATACCTGGTTAGTTTAACAAACAGTACGAATTTTATCACTTTAACTGGTTATTTTGATAATGTCCAATTCGAACAGCTACAATGATAAATTTCTTGTAACTAATTACATTAACTGGTTATTATATATAACATCCAAACCACTTTGGCTAATGTAATGAATTCCTATAAACAACACATTGAAAATTATTTTTAGGGCTTACTAAAGGAAAACCAGTAAGGAAAAACAATGTTTAATTTTTATACTTAAAAGTGATGTAGTGCTAGTCTAAAGTTTGGTCCGCCTAATTAATTTTGAAACAAACTGAGAGACAAAATTCAAAGATAAGCCAAATTCAATTGCTTAAAACATGCTAAATTTTAGCTTATAATTATTTTGTAAATTCTGCCAGATGGCGGTACTCGTTAACAACTTAAGGGCTGTTTTCTCAGTCTTAGTTTAATACGAACAATTATTTTTATAATTGTGTGTTTACTAATAAGAAAATAAAAATCAAGTGAAAATAAACGAATCTACTAGCATACTTTTTCAATTTATTATTATTTTTTTATTGTCAGTAGAATTACTCATTATTATTAAACTTAAAACAGTAAAATACTAGGGTTGATTCGGTAATAGCAAAAAGTATCTGCCGTTTGTTTACAAATAAATAATACTCCTAAATATTAAAAATCGGAAAAAACAACTTGGCCATTTAAAACTTTCAAATTGTTAATGGGAGAATTAGCAATTATTACACTCTATTTAATGTAGTTAAGAAGCCAAAATTTCGATAAATTTTCGTAGCGCTACTAATCATTACATTTAAATAGCAAATAGCACATCCCTAATATTTTTTATTTCGAAATTTTCTATCTTGTTTCATAATAATACAGAAGAAAGAAACTTTAGATGAGCACTGTAGTAAGTTAATTTATACAGAGCGAATTGATTACTTGTTAGAACAAGTCAAACTCTCGTGACATGACGAATTACATAAAATTCCACTCAAGTTTTGTTGAAAAACATTTGCCTTTGCAATTGCAAATTCTTGAATCCTTGGCCGCCTATAATGGATGATTTCCTGGCAAATTCACGAAGAGAGACACTTACAGTAGGAAGATTCTCTTTCGATAAGAAGTTTTCCTCACAAATATTATTAAATTGGTTTCTGGAATATTTTTGCGCCAAACGTACTTCTTTGGTGTCAGTCTCATATAAGTCATTTTCCTCATCCACCTCCAATATTATTCCAAGAATGTTTCTGGACTCACTTTTTCCTCTGTCGTACTCAGGTACTAGAATTTTTACAGCGTCTCCCACTTAACCCTTTGGAAACTTTCTTTCCGATATTTGCTTCATTTTTCTTGCTTGACACTCCAAAGCAGTTTTGACTTCTTCTCTCTTTCTCTTAATAAATCTGATTTTATCACAAGTGATAACCTCCGATCCAGCCCCTTCTCAAGTAGCTAAAGATGGTGTTGCGTTCTTTACTTACTCGAACTCTTCAACCTGCTCCGTTTTTTTCCTATTCTTGGTCCACGTTTTCCATATGTGCTCCTCTTACTGAATCATGTGCCGTGTCAATTAAAACTTCAAGTTCTTCTTCATTTTTGAAGTTTATAACAGCCTCCATTGAAAGCGATGAAGTCGCAAGACCCACTTTTGCTGTAACACCAAACATGGCCTCGTATGGACCGTATACACTTAAGGCCTTCGCCATAAGCTCTGTTCTTCATAAATTGGACAAATCTCAGACCTTCAGACCAACGTGAAGGTTTGTTTCTGTCCATGTTTTCTCTGTCCTGATTTAAGTGTTCCACGAAGCCTTCTGACTAGCTGTGCCTCGGCTTGCCACGAACCCCTTTCAAATTGTTCCATATTGTACAAAGTTCTTCAAGAATCCGATTACACAATTTGTGGCCATGGTCATGCTAAAAGTTATGCTCATGATATTGACCAGAGTGTACTGGCTATTATGCATAATATCTGGTTAGAATGATTAATTTTAGAAAAATATGACGAATTTATCAAATTAACCAAACTAACCGGTTATTATGCATAGCAACCAGTTAGTATAGCAAATCTTAAAAGATTGCAAACAATTTATCACATTAGCTAGCCATCTTGGTTATTATGTAAAATAACTAGTTATTATACACATTAACAGATTTTATCAAATTAACAGTAACATATACGCACTTTCGAAAAAAATATCTTTGGAACTGTTGTTCATATCCTTTACTGAAGAGATTTGATAAATATCTTTTCACTAGACTTAATTATTATTGACATAATAGGCAAATAGTTTTTAATGATTACTCAAATATGTAAATCAACGCGGTTTCAAGCAAGTCAACGTATTCAGAATCCTTTGTACAACATCTCGGGTGACCATAAAGCTGTCATTTCGCAAGCACCACACTAAAATTAAACATCAAAGCGCAGAGTAGCTTTGGTATCGCAAATGAAAAGTGCCCTTTTTCCGCGCTCTCTCGGCTCTCGATTTATTATCGATCGCCTTAATTGCCTAGCCTGACCTGTGCACTAAATTCATTGTTTCTAAATATAGGCAGACAAGTGGTAAGTGCAGATATCCGTATTTAGCCACGTCGTGTCATTCCTTCATCGATTATTTCTATAAACCAACAACGAACCCGACGACCGAATACCGCACTTCAAGGCCTGTCTCGTACAGTTTCAGACGTTATCGTGGATTTTCCTCGAATCGAAATGGGAGCTGAGGAAGGAACGTCCCTTCCCCATCTGGTTTTCATTAGTTTTAGGCAGCAATTGCTTATACTAAATCTCGGAATGTCTGTTTTAGTTCTGAATTCCCGAGAATAATGGCAATTATTCCCAGTGTTTAGCCGTCAAGTAAACGCGTGCGTAATTTAAATAGAAGGTAGTTTGCTTGAAATCCACCAGGTATAAGGGAGCTGGTTATACTTGATTTTATTGTGCATACTTGGGGTAGGTGATACGTATCGCGAGTTTTATGTGACGTAGGGGATGATCATTAATTTGAGCGGCCGCATAATATATTACGGGCTCGTATTGTAAAGAAACCATTTTACTAAACATTCGCATTTTATCTAGAGATATTTATCTTAAAGTTATTGATATAGGTATATTGAGCCTTCAACAAAAAAAAACACATCTAATTAGCCTTGGAAACAAAAGTATGTATCGTAGATTCAACTATACCTATACGTGTTGTGATTATCACAAGAACTATCAAAATATAAAATTTAGGTTATACGAGGGAGTTGAATTCAGAATTTAGGGTTGACTTAAGTCAATGGTCAAATTGCACAAAATCGTCAAGTCAACGGTCAGACCCAACCACTTGACCAGTCAGTAATTGAGAAAAGTGGTCACTTGGTTTAGTCTGACCAATTTGACCATTCACTTACCGCAGCCTAGATCTTAAACATATATCAAGAACATTTTAAGGTTAATGAATTTCTGACATATAACAAATTGATTATGCAATCTATGCCATACGATTTTTTTTTTGTATAAGTCTAATCTATTTAATTCGAGGTGTTTTTTTTTGTTGAAGGCTCGATGACTGTGCGGTCAAAAAAATGGACACTTTTTGACCTTACTTTAATAATGCTTTACAATTTTACTGGGTGGCTGTAATTATGAACTGACCCTTACTGGTGACAGATAATAATTAGTGAAAGTCAAGTCATTTTGAAAAATATCGGCACTTTATTGGTTGTGCAAATAAGACAAAAGTGTACTTAAAGAATTAAATCCGTAAGTGGCAGTTAATCATTACAACCACCCAGCAAAGTTTTCAGTGTTGCTAACTTCACGTCAAAAAAACTGTCCACTTTTTTTGGCCGCCACAATACAGGGTTACAACTAATTAAAGGGCCACTGTGGGGATTTTGTAAACTATAAGAGATACAAAGAGGGTTAAATTATAGAAAAGTTGCACTATGTTCAAATTCTCTGTTCGCAATAAAGCCTCCAAATTACTTCAGATTCGTTTAATTTAACTTTAAAGTGCAAAATATAAAACTGACGGAAATATTTTTTATTTCAACTTTTTTTTTATCAACATACGTATGTATGGTTACCAATTTAATTAGGCGTTATTAAATTGCATATATTAACATCCCTCCTCAATTTAATAACCATACATAAAATTAATGTTTACAGAAACAATAAAAATTATTCAAAAATGTCTGTCGAGTTCCAACTGCAGGCGTAGTTTTTCAAATTGACATCTTGGCAAACCTTTCGTCAGGATGTCCGCTATTTGATCTTCAGTCTTGACATATTGGACGTTTAAGATCTTCTTAGCGTAGAGATCTCGAATGAAATTATATTTGATTTCAATATGTTTGAGACGCTTGTGTTCCCAACGCTGAAGTACATGAATGCAAGCTTGATTGTCTTCAAACATCTTTACTGGCAGATGGACATAATTTCCGAGTTCGTCGAGTAGATTTTTTATCCACAATAGTTCAGTAGCGGCCACTGCCAAAGCAATATACTCTGCTTCGGTAGAAGATAAAGCAACACTCGTTTGTCGTTTCGTAGACCAACAAACTGTGTTTCCAAAAACTTTCAATAAATATCCGGATGTAGATTTTCTATCTTCTTCACTTCCCCAATTTGCATCGGCGTAACCCACCAAGCTATCTTCTTGCTTTTGTCGATAAACAAGTCCTAGGTCCAATGTTCCCTTAATATACCTTAAAATTCTCTTCAAACCTTTCCATTCAACTTGCGTCCAATTATTTTGAAATCTGCTGTAATAATTGTTAGCTGCGCTAATATCTGGTCGGGTTGTTACCATGGCATACATAAGACAACCTATCAACTCTCGATAGGGTTGATCCAAATTTTCATTTTCATCTTCTGATGTCCTTCCTGCTTCAGGTTTAGTTTCTATAGGTGTAGAGCTTGGTTTACATTCTTCCATGTTAAACCTTTTCAGCAAATTTTGGAGATAAATAGGCTGACTGAGAAATATCTCATTTTCTTTTCTGCAGATGTTAATTCCCAAAAATGATTTTGGTTCCCCTAAATCTTTCATTGGAAATTTTCTCTTTAGTTGCGTTTTAACTTCTTCGATTTTATCTTTATCATTTCCTATTAGCAATATGTCATCGACGTACACTAATAGGTAAAGTTTCGTATTTTCAGACTTATAAATGTATAAACATTTATCAATGTCCGATGAAGCAATCCAATTTCCTTTGTGTAAGTATCAAATACTTCATTCCAAGCTCTTGGTGCTTGTTTTAACCCATATAACGTTCTATTTAACTTGCACACTTGTCCTTCTGTACATTCGACTCCTTTAGGTACTGTCATGTAAATTTCTTCTTTCAAAGTTCCGTGAAGAAAAGCATTTTTCACATCCATTTGCTGTAATTGCAAATTTTCTTTGGCAGTTAGCGACAGTAATGTTCTAAGTGTGGTCAGAAGTGCAACAGGAGCATAAGTTTCTTCAAAATCATATCCTTTCCGCTGGCTACAACCTTTTATCACTAATCTTGCTTTAAATTTTTCTACATTCCCCGCTTCATCTCGTTTTAATTTAAAAACCCATTTATTATTTATAAATTTCTTTCCAGGTGGTAATGTAGTTAAAGTCCAAGTGTTATTTTCTTCGAGAGCCTTTAATTCTTCTTTTACCGCTCTTTTCCACTCTATTTTGTCGCTTCTCATTTCTATGTCTTCAAAGCTTTCCGGTACATCATCTACGAACGTTTCAGCATTCAGAGCCAATATAGCATAATCTTCCAAATATTCTGGCCTTTTTCGATTTCTGCCACTACGTCGAACACTTTCTTTGTTTTCTTTCGTGAAAAATTCTTCAGCTTCTTTGTTCATTCCTTCCAGTTTATCATCTGTTGCATATTTTTCTTTCTGCTTTGTCTCTGTAGACAATTCTTCTTTACTAAATTTTTCCTCCAGAAAAATTACATTCTTTCCGAAAAGAATTTTCTTTTCTTCCGGACACCAAAGTTTGTATCCATTAGGACAGTATCCTACAAGATAACATAACTTAGACTTCGAATCAAGTTTACTTTTTCTGAGTTCCTTGGAATTAGTAGATACGATACACAGCCGAAAACACGAAGTTTCTTCAAATTAGGTTTCTGTTCATACCATAAAGCAGCTGGTAGCTTTCCATTCAATGCTGAAGTTGGACTTCTATTTATCAGATATGTAGCCGTTACGACAGCTTCCGACCAGAAACTCTTTCCCAGCTTGCAGCCTAGAATCATACAACGAGCTCTTTCAAGAATAGATCTGTTCTGTGTGTCTCTAATTGTAAATTCAAATTTTATTCCTTCGTTCTCAAAATATTCCCTTATTTCATTAGAAATATATTCCCGTCCATTATCACATCGAAATCTTGATATTTTTAAATTAAATTGAGCTGTAGCAGTTTGAGAAAAAAGTTTAAAATATCGTAAAACTTCTGTTTTATCGTTTAATGTAAAAGTAGAAGTAAAATGCGTAAAATCATCTATGAAGGTTAGCACGTATTTTTTGTTATCGTATGAGGTGGGACTAATAGGACCAATTAAATCGCTATGAATTAGGTCAAGAGGTCTTTTCGAACGTATTTGTGATCTTTTGTAGGGTAATTGTGTCTGCTTACCTTCAATGCAATCAGTACATACTTTTGGCAATTGTTTTGCAATACCTGTACTCATTCCATCAATTTGTGACTTGAGCCTTTCGATTCCGTCGTAGTTTAAATGCCCCAATCTATAATGCCACAATTCCGCATTGCCTGTTATGCTTGAACTGAGTAGAGCCGTTTCTTGAAAAAACTTCAAAGCATAAAGTTGTGCGTCATTCCTTTGTGCTATAGCAACGACTTTATTTGCATCTTTAATAATTCCTTTTCCGTCTTCAAAAATCACTCGAAGACCATTCATCTCTAATTTCCTAACCGAGAGTAAATTATACTGTAATTCAGGTACTAGTAGAACATCTTTTATTGTAATAAATGTTGTTTTTCCATTAATAATGCTTGTAACATTTATTTCTCCCATTATTTTGGTTTCCAGAAATACTCCGGTCTTAGCAACTCTTATTTTTAACGGATTTTGTAAAATTTTTGTATTTTCCAGTCGAACATTCTTGCTGACCAAATGTTCAGTTGCACCAGAATCTAAAAACCAGATTATATCTGTGTTCGTGCTCTCTCCAACAAAAGCTGAAAAGCAAACATTTTGAGGGGTCGTTTCTGCTGTCGGTGCTACATTAGCTGTACTGTTTCCTACATTCTTAGTTTTTGTCAAATTAACTTTACATTGTGAACGCATATGTCCATTTTTTCCGCATCTGTAACATTTGAAGGGAAATTTGCTTTTATTTCCACCTTTTGTGGATCCTGATATTTTATGAGATGTTTGCGAAGAAAATACAGAGGAAGATTGCAAATTAATCTGATTTTGTTCGCCTAAATTCTTACGTTTCATTTCCTCATCCAACAGTCTATTTTTGACAAAACTCAGTGTTAGATGATCTACTGACAACGTTTCAAGAGCCGTAACAACTACTTCAAATTCTGTAGGCATTGTTAATAGCAAGTTACAGGCAACATCGATTTCCTCCAAATTAGCTCCAGTTGCACGCAATTCTCGAATTAATTTATCAAACTTCAAAAAGTGATCACCTAAGGTGTCATTTTTAATGTCAAATTTCATTGTCAGTAGTGTTTTGCGTAATAATAATTGATTTGCCATACCTTTTCGCTTAAATGTAGCCGCAAGAGAAGACCAAAGATGATAGGCTGTCTCTTTGTCTTTGGCATATTCCAAATGGCTATCGGATATTCTTTGAATAATTTGGGACATGCACTTACGATCAAGCTTCCGCAAGTTATTCAGCTTTTCTTCCTTTTTGGCCTTTTGCTGAGCTGTATCCGTTGCGACTATTTCCACCATTTCCGTAAATGGCTTCTTCACAAAATTCAACAAATCCAATTCATCAAGTAATGTCTCGATTCGAAATTTCCAGTTGTTGAAATTTGTCCCGTCAAACAATGGAATGCGATATTTTTCTAATTCCGCTGTCATGCTCAATCAATTTATTATGAAGCCCACAAGACCAGTTTTCTTAATCTTGCACTTTATTCCAATCTGGGCCCATAACCTGTTCAATTTCTCTGTTCGCAGTAAAGCCTCCAAATTACTTCAGATTCGTTTAATTTAACTTTAAAGTGCAAAATATAAAACTGACGGAAATATTTTTTATTTCAACTTTTTTTTTATCAACATACGTATGTATGGTTACCAATTTAATTAGGCGTTATTAAATTGCATATATTAACACACTATCTTGAGGTCTAAAAAAATATGTAAGAAAATCTTTTCTATTTTCATTCGTTTCTGAAATATTTTCAAAAAAACTGAAAATTCTCATGTTCGAAAATCTCGAATATCTTCTTTATTACTTAAGATAGAATCATAAAATTCGATGTTTTTACAATAAATTTGATGGACAACCTAATGCAGTTCGAAGAAATAGGTTAGGTTTCACAGATTCGTAGATGCGACTGCCAAATGTTTCTTTTCTTATGGACGCTACCATAGGTATTTATAGCACATGATGCAGAAATAATGTTTGAATACGACCATATGAACATTTATGTTCTTGTTTTGAAACAGAATAATAGGTTGCTAAGAATTTTTGTTAAAAAGTATTTTTTTATGTAAAAATGTAAATAAGTACCATAATTGAGTAAGATTTATTATTTTAATAATAATTTTAGTTATGAATGTTCACACGCATTCGCCTACTAGATATACATATTTTTTTAAAACTTTTGTAGTGTCTTGATATTTTGTCTTAAAACAAAAGCATATGTGTGTCGTATGGTTGTATTCAGAATTTGTTTTTTTTATCACGTGTTATGAATACCTAAGTTAGCGTCCATAAGAAAAAATACCGTTGACAGTCGTATCTGCGAAACTATCAATTCTAACCAATTTCTTCGGACTCTATTAAATTGCTCATCGAATTTAACATAAAAATACCGAATTTCATAATTCTATTTTAATAAATACAGGAAGATATTCGAGATTATCGAACATGAGAATTTTCAGTTTTTTGAAGATATTTCAGAAGCGAATGGAGATAGAAAAGATTTTTTTGAATATTTTGACAGGCTCCAAAATAGCGCAACTTTTTTTGTAATTTAACCGTCTTTGTATCTCTTATAGTTTACGAGATCCCCGTGGTGGTCCTTTTAATTAGTTGTAACCCTGTATATCTGTTTTCATTACTTACACAATTATTATTTAGTTAAAAAATTGAAGACTATTAATTGAAATGATTTATAAACAATTTTATTAGTTAAACATCAAGAAATAACCTATGTAAAAGTGTAATGTATTCCTTTTTTAAATCAAATAAACTGTAGCAGCTGCTTATACGGTACGATCAAAAAATTAGTACACAGTAACTAAGTGAGTATTTTACTTGCATTTCATAATAAATATTCAGTGGAATGCTTTGATGATAGTTAAATTGCAGTTATAAACGAGTGAAAAAATAATTTAATTTATGTTCAAGCAGTTTATCTGGTCTTTTGGTTTGCAAATGTAAATGCGCTTCTTAATGATGTCACATTGCCTCAAGGTAATAAAGTTAATTTCAAACTCATTTGAAAGCCGGTGCACTGTTGAAGTCAATTATTTTAATTAATTAATTTTTTACGAGTTAATTTATTTATTTAGTGTTTTTATCCTTGGTTAGAAAAACCGTTTGAGTGTTTAAGTTAAGTGCTTTAATTAATATAACAAGTATTTGTTTACTTGGACAAAATTGAAAATCTAAATCCTAAAAAAGACATAATTTATCTAACGATGCGGCGTTTTCCTTTTTAAATTACGTAACCAATCTCGAAGAATTCCCTCTATTATACCGGGTGTCTCAGGATGGGCGGCGACCGGCGGAATATAGTTAACCGTAATACCTACAGCTTCGAGAGAAAAAAAATTATAGTAAAAGTGGCCAAAAGAAATTCAAAGAAAATATTTTTAAGTATCTGGGTTGACCGCAAGGAGGCGCAGTCAACAGGGCTATCAATGAAAATCAATTTTACTAGCAAAAGTCTCAGAATAAGCTGCAACTTTGATAGCGTCATTAGAAAGCTGAATTAATTCTGCACAATTTTAATTTTAGAGTTATTATCGTGTCACCGTTAATAAGGGTGGAGGAAACAGTTGAATTATTTACTTTAAAAAATATCATAACTTCGGTACTCTTTATCAGAAATGAGCAAACTTCGGCTCATTTGAAAGGGAATTTTAAGCTGATTTAAAGTTTCTATTCAACGACTTCGGCTAATTTGTTATAAAGTAGTTAGAGTGCGCTATTTACGAAAGTAATAGTTTTCGCAGTTTTCCAAAAAAAAAAAATTAAATGGAAAGATGTGTTTCTTTTGCAACAGCTGCAAATCCTATAAAATAGTGAACATTGTGGCGAAAACCGGAAATGAGTATCTTTTTCCGTACTCGAGTTATTATCAAATATGTCTACTAATTGATGATATTAGCGGAAGGAGAAAGTTCAAACAAAAGCTATCGGGTAATACTTTTAATTCTAAGGTTAAATAATGACTATACATTTTTTATTCATGTTAGGACATTATTTTGAAGTATTTAAATGTTTTCGGAAATAGAGAATGTTTAAACACAAGAATACAATTATCAATATAGAAACAAGAATAATTCAAACACTAAGTAAAAGCAATGAACAATAATCATGCACTGTGATCAACAAAGTTGCACTGTGCTGTTATACAATACATTTTTTATTGTCCGGATAGAGTTGTGCAGAAATTATTATTGATATACTTACGGATAGTAAACGATTATTTTGAAATGAAAGTTCGATAATATTTTGAAAATATTTTAGGTACAGATCTTCAATCATTGTTGATTACAATGTATTTCATAAATGTTCAAAGTTCTTTCCGTTATTTAACATTTTATTGTTCGTTATTTTTATTTATAGCCGTTTGCACCATCATGTCTAGTTAAAAATTAAACCAGGTTTAACAGTAAACCCAGTTTGCATCGCGGCTTAAACCGTAGTTAAAAACATGCTAAACCAACTCTATTTAATCCGCCTTCCGTGATGGTTTAACGTTGAGTTGTTTAGCGAGTTTTTAACTACGGTTTAAGCCGCGGTGCAAACTAGGTTTACTGTTAAACCTGGTTTAATTTTTAACTAGACATGGTGCAAACGGTCATTAGTGACTGTGTTTTTCTCATTTATGTGTTTGTTTGCTCTATTATCCTATTATTTAAATATGAGACTACCGAAAACAATCTCATGCATTTAAACAGAATAGTGTCTTTCTATTTACCTCAAAATGGAAAGTGTCGGTCGATAGCATTTGTTTGAGCTTTTAGATTCGTTTTTATATTCAGTGAATAGACCCATTTGGTAATAACTCGAGAACGAAAAATGTGATCAATTTCGGGTTTTCACCAAAATGTTTTCCTGATTGGATTTTTTGTAATCACTCTAAAAGAAATACCTCTTTCCATTTAATTTCTTTTTGGAAAACTGAGAAAAACTATTACTTTTGCAAATAGCGCCCTCTAACTACCTTATAACAAAGTAGCCGCAGTCGTTCAATAGAAATTTTAGATCAGCATAAAATTTCCTTTTAAATGATTTGAAGTTCGTTAATTTCCGGTAAAGAGTACAGAAGTTATGTTTTTTTTTATAGTAAATAATTCAACTGTTTCCTCCACCCTTATTAACGGTGATACGATAATAAGTCTAAAATCAAAGTTGTGCAGAATTAATTCAGCTTTCTAATGGCGCTAGCAAACCTGCACCTTATTCTGAGACTTTTGCTAGTAAAATTAATTTTTATGGTTGATCCTATTGATTGCGCCCTTTTGCGGTCAACTCAGATACTTAAAAATATTTTCTTTGAATTTCTTTTGGCCACTTTTACTATATTTTTTTTTTCTCCCGAAGCTATTCTTGTTAAAACGTTTTATTAGAGCCATTGCAACTCCTTTAGTGGCAATAATAAATAACTCCTTCACTCAAGGTACTTTTCCTGACAAATTAAAAATTACGGAAATAAAACCAGTCTATAAAACATCTTCTAGACAATTAGTTAAAAATTATAGACCTATATCATTATTAAGTTGCTTTTCTAAAATCATCGAAAAAATAGTGAGCCTAAAATTAACGTTTTTCCTCGAGAAGCACAAATTATTTAATAAATACTTGGTTTTCGTAAAGGTCACTCCACAACTTCAGCCATTTTAAAATTCCTGGATGATTTGTATGCTAATTTGGACAAAGGTAACACCAGTCTAGGGATATTTCTTGATTTAAGTAAAGCATTTGACCTAGTAAACCACAAAATATTAATTAACAAAATTTAAATAAAAAATATGGTATTCGAGGTATTTCATTGCAATGGTTTCAGAGCTATCTCACAGAAAGATATCATTACGTCACAGTTAATGGAACTAAATCTGATTCTCTGGTACTAAATCGTGGTATCCCTCAAGGCTCTACTCTTGGACCTATTTTATATTTACTATTTATAAATGATTTCCCCTTAACTAACACTGTGATGTTTGCAGATGATACATCGTTATTTATTCAGGCCTCAAACAATCATCATGCAGTTATGAATGCAAACTCTGATTTACTCCTTACAAAAAAGTTTTACCTAGAAAATGATTTGGTTCTAAACACAGAAAAATCAGTCCACATTAACTTTAAGGTATGTAATGACGTCGACTATAGTTTATTAATTAGATATCAAAATCACAGTTTAGCTGAAGTAGATCAAACTAATTTTTGGGCATTTTTATTGATAGTAAATGTAAATGGACCAATCATATAAATATGCTGTGTAACAGGTTAGCACAATTTGTTATTCATTAAAACAACTCAAACGATTTGTTAATGACTTTATTTTAAAAACTTATTACTTCTCAAACTTTCATACATTATTATCATATGGAGTTATAGCGTGGGGTCTAGGTAATGGTATCGAATGGGTACTAATACTACAAAAAAGAGCGTTGCGCTTCATGACAGGCGTAAGTTATCAAACTAGCTGTCGAGATCTATTCAGAAATTGCCAAATTTTGACTATAACAGGTATTTTCATTCTCAATTTACTTTTATATGCTAGAAAAAATGTGTCTCATTGGACTAACCTAAGTTCTTATCATAATTATAATACCAGAAATGGACTTACACTAGAAATCCCCCCTCATAAGCTTTCATTTTACAAAAAGTCACCAAAATACTTGACTGTTATAGCATATAATAAAATTTCAAGTAATTTAAAGTCTTTAAATAAAAAAGAATTTAAACATACCATAAAACAACTACTCATCAATAAATGTTACTACTCATTTGGCGAATTTCTAGACAACCCTATTTGAAGTGTGAGTTACTTATAAAAGCCAGATATCATTTGCATATTAATAACCGACTCTAATTATGTAATTGTACATCTATGTAATGTAATGACATGTCCGATACCATATATTGGTCTTATGGATGTAAATAAATTATTATTATTATTATTGGTATTACAATTAGCTATATACCGCCGGACGCCGCCCAACCTGAGACACCCGGTATAAGGAAAATAAACACACCTGTTGCTCTTCTCTGATATCTTTTAAGACTAGGAAGTAAACGAAAAATATAAAACGAGAAAGAAACGAGAAAATTACAACCAAATAGGAATCTGCACAACGTAAAATAAAGAGTTCTTTGTAGAAGTTTTTTTTTCTAGAACGTGTTAAAGAAGTAGCCATAAAAGAGGATTTACTCGTCATTCGACACTGAGGAGTATTTAGATTAAGCTCTCAATGAAAACTTTAACACCGTCTTGTGAATCACGTGAAATTACTAAATCTAGCACCCTAGTGACTGAAATGTATTAAACATAAAAAGATCAATATTACCTTTTTGTATGTATTACGTATAGGTATAAACAGGTAGGTATGGTTGAGAATAAGAAAATAAAAAAAGAAGATCCAGGTCAATTATTTAATTGTTGTTGTAAATTACAGAAAACGAAAGAAAAGTTCGATAAAATGGAAAATCGGAATGAAATATAAGAAGTTTTCAAAGATAATGCAATTAAAAGGACCTCGCGTTATCTTTCGATTCTCTGTTACCTTCACTTTAAATGATTGTATACCAATGATGAAAAAGCAGAAGAAGTAAAACGAAGGAGTGTAATAACTATTAACAGAAAGAGAAAAAGAAAACAATAATGCGTTTTAATAATCGAACCAATTTAGAGTATGTTTTCACAACACCAGAAATGCGATTCCCTTTTTCGACACTCATGTAATTAGAAACAGCAAGAATGAATTAGAAATCGACATTTATCGTAAAGATACAAATACAAGCCGGTTTAAAATTAATGAATCTCAACATTCTGTGCAACACAAACTCGCGGCTCTAAATTTTTTTAGTGAATAGATTACTTACCACTTACTAAATCCCGATATGATAAAGAACTTAAATATATTAAAAATGTTGCGGTTCATAGCGGTTATATACCCCAAATAGTAGATAATGTGATTAGGAAGATTAGCTGAAGGAAACAGGTCCAAAATTCTAGCACATTAACGGCAACTTCATCTCTAGGAAAATTTGTTAAAATGTCTTTCGACCCGTTTTGCACCAAAGGTTTAAAATCATATTTTTCAAACCCAAAACTTACGATTAGGTTTTTCAACTAACAATACCATAAAGAATTTATTGGGAAACCCTAAAGATAAAGTTGATGTTGAACAGAAATCTGGAATTTATGAAATTAAGTGTAACGAATGTACTAGTAAATATATTGGACAAACAAAAAGAAATATATTAACACGTTTTAAAGAACATTTAAGTCACTACAGGTACAATAGGTTTGAGAAATCAAGTGTTGCACAACATATTTACAATACAGGACACAGTATTATTAAGGATAATTTAAAACTCATTAAGGAAGTTTCAAATAATAGGGAATTAAATGCTTACGAAAGTATTTTTATTCGGCAAAATAAAAACAGTTTAATGAATTCAGACAACGGACCAATACCTAGTTCCGTATTATTTGATTTACTTTAATTTGTAGGTTGTTATTTGATGGTTCATATTTAGATATATATGATTATTATCATTATTATTTTTTAGATCTTAAGTCAAAAATTGGCCGTAAGATGTCGTACCTGTTATGTCAAACATCATCCGCAAGATGTCGCTACCTAAATCATATATAAAGGGGTGTTAGAGACAGTTAAGCGCATTTGCATTGGATATTTGGATAAGGAGAGGATTCTCCGAGATAAAATATTCCTATTGTGCTCTTAACTTGTGGTGTGTGGGTGTGATTTGCTCTCATCTGTAGGTTGTTTTTTGACGATTTATACATAATATATATATTTATTTTATTTTATTTTTCAGGATTTTTAGGTATCAAATAACAGGGAATTTATATTTATTCGTTAGAATAAGAAGTTTTTTCGGGTCTTTGGACTATTTATTTCCGTATTTCCGTGTTGTTTGGTTAGAACTTACTTGTAAGGTTTTTCTGACGGTTAATTTTAGATCTTTACATATCAATTTATATTTACTTTCATTTAAACATATACACGGTTGGGATAAAGTATGGATCCATCGAAATATCTCGGAAGTGTTATTGAAGATTTTAATGAAATTTTGTACATGCAGATAGAAACAAATGGCGCATGCGAGGGGCTGATTTTTGTTTCCATTAAACTTCCGGTTTAGCCGGAAACGGCACCAACTTTTTTATTTTAAATAGAACACTCTGTATAATTTTACGTATTTTGATACTTCTCTGCCTTCTGCATCCATTAATATCAGGTTTCTTACCTTTATCTCTAGTCTTTAGCCAAAAAGATAACCTTTTAGTTTTCTCAAAAAATACCTCTTTGTCTAGTAGCCGGTGGAATTGATAGTTATTTTATTGTCAGCAACATCTGTCAGTATCAATTCCTACATCGGAAATGTTTCATTTAAGTGAAAAAGAACGGATTGAAATCTTAATGATGATCGGTTTTGGTGATCATGTTAGAACTCATCAAGAAGTTTGCGACTTATTTAACAGTTTACACCCAGAACGAAAACCTATAACGCGCTCGGTTGTTGGTAAAACACTTAGACGCTACAATTTGAATGGGACAGTGAAAAATTTGCCAAAAAGTGGAAGACCAAAGACCGCAACTAACGCAATTGTTAGTGAAAATATTGCTACAGAACTGGAAGAGTCACCTCAAACTTCTACCACATTTCTTGCATTACACCATGGCATAAGTCGTCGTTGGGTAGCCAAAGTATTGAAACGCGAAAAATACCACCCTTATAAAGTCCACCTGATCCAAGAACTGTCAGAAGATGATTACGATCGTCGAGTAGAATTTTGCGAAAGAATGATGGAAATCTGTAATAGCGACGAACATTTTGCAACTAATTTGGTATTTTCGGAAGAGGCAACTTTTTGTTTAAATGGTTCTGTAAATCGCCGTAATTTACGGTATTGGTCTGTCGACAATCCTAACTTATTGCATGAAGCACATACTCAATACCCAGAAAAGTTGAATGTGTGGGCTCGAATTGTAAGGAATAGGCTTATTGGTCCATTTTTTTATTAATGGTGCACTGACCGGGGCGAAGTATTTGGAACTTTTAAACAATGAAATTATTCCTGCTCTTCAAGAAAATGGACTGCTTCCTCAAAATCTTTGGTTTCAACAAGATGGAGCGCCTCCGCACTATGATAGACGAGTTAGGGATTTTTTGAATGTAACATTTCCCAAATCGATGGATTGGTCGTAAAGGGTTTATTGAATGGCCCGCTCGCTCCCCAGATCTTAATCCTATGGATTTTTTTCTATGGGGATATTTAAAATCAGCTGTTTACGTGAGACGTCCAAATAATTTGCAAGAATTGAGGCAAAGGATATTGGATGAATGTAATTTAATTCGTAGGGAAGTTTTCGCAAATGTGTCTCGGGGATTTGTTCATAGACTTGCTTATTGCCAAGAAGTAAATGGCCAACATTTTGAACACTAAAAATAACTAAATGTAGTTCTTTTGTTCTTTAATAATACATAAAAACCATTGCAAATACAAAAAAATAAACAAAAAAGAAATAAATTAATATAGTTTAGAGCCAATAATTAAAAAGCTATCTTTTCGGCTAGAGACTAGAGATAAAGGTAAGAAACCTGATATTAATGGATGCAGAAGGCAGAGGAGTATCAAAATACGTAAAATTATACAGAGTGTTCTATTTAAAATAAAAAAGTTGGTGCCGTTTCCGGCTAAACCAGAAGTTTAATGGAAACAAAAATCAGCCCCACGCATGCGCCATTTGTTTCTATCTGCATGTACAAAATTTCATTAAAATCGTCAATTACACTTCCGAGATATTTCGATGGATCCATACATTATCCCAACCCTGTATATCTTTTAGATCAGATTGTTGTTACTTTTAACATTTTTATGATTTTATTAGGATGGTTAGGTTGTTCTTAGATCTTTTTAGTGCTTTTAAGTTGGTAGCGTACCGAAGATGGCAACTTAGCTGCCGAAATACGTATCTATGGATATAAAAATTAGTATGGGCGGAGATTAATTTCAGTTATCTCTTAAACCACAGTCTCCTTTACTATTTTAGTATTACCAGAAAGATCTTTTTTTTAAATCAATTAATCGTCTTTTATGAAAGGCAGCATGATTGTGGATGTTAGAAACATTATATTTTCATATAATATTGTCATGGGCGTTGCGTTAAAGAATTTACAAAATTTGACCTGACGAAAATACAAATCTGTGTCATGATCACGTCGTGAATAATAAATATAATTACCGGTTCAGCTTATCATCGAACTTGACAGGTCACAAGCGAACCGATTCAAAACGGCGAACGGGAAATATAATTTAATGCGAGAAAAATCCAGGGGGATAACGAGCGCGCGGCGCGGGTTTGTAAACACGGGCGAAGCGAAGGCGATAATAATAAAGTAGGAAGAAAATTACGTGGAAGTAAAATGGAAGATAAGAGAAGTTGCTGGCATTCGTTTCGACGAACCCGAGGCGAGGAATGCAGACGGTTTTAAGATATGCACAAGACCAAGTTTCACTTTGTAACGTGCTACCGATGATACCCCCCTAACTATTTTGTTCTATTTACACGAAAATAAATCGAGTTGAGTTATTTTGCTTAGAAATGTTTTGAGCAAACTAACTAGGAGCACAAAATGTTGTTTGGTAGTAGCATCATTGAAATTCCATCTGTCCAAGGAAAAGTAGTCATCAGGTGACCTGAATTTTTGATATGATATCATACCAACGTATGACAACCTGTTACTATTTTAAAATTTAAATCCGTTTACCTTTTAATTTTTACGTTTTTATCAAAACTTTTCTGTCTGCATTTTATGAAGTCGTAGTTTCTCGTTTAAATTGCATTGTAAAGTGCGACTTCATAAAATGCGGGCTACTGTACCATTTTCCTTTCTAAGCCCTGCTTAGAAAATTAAATCTGATTAGATAAAAAAATGTACGGCAAATGCTAAAACTGCACAAATTATAAAATACTTACCTTAATGTCGAGGGGTTGGCCACTGAAGAAAAATGTGTACACCAAAATTACAATTGCAAAAAAAATTGCAGACAATTGCAAATTTGCACACAGTTGCCGACAATTGCAAAAAGTGCAAGGTATTTTATAGTTTAAGCTAACACTTCATTTGCAGACTTGCGCTTTCGGATCATTTGGCTCTCGTGTCACGGGCTAATGGTGAACATAGGAGTGCGTTCGAAATTATGGTTAAGATACAGCTAGGACGAGTATACGATCAGCTGATTAAACCTTACCCACAATAGAACGCATTGGTGGTGCAAAACTCGACACAAAATAAAATTTACCGTGAACCTCCAAATTGCGATCTCTTTGCCTTATGAAGAGATATCAGGGTTTTCATTACGCACGTACTACGATGCTCAACAAAAACGATACCCCTGCAAGCTAACTGTACCCTTATGAATATTGGGCGGAGACAACTAGGACATTAAAATTGTTACTCGAATCTGGTCCGCTGTAATTTCATTGCTTCGGTTAAAGCTTGGGACGGCAATAACATTATTAGACTACATGCGTAAGCGTAATTCTTTTGAATACGACGGGAATACTTAATGAGATTTCGACAATGGTTTGCGATTTCTGGAGGAAATCCGTGTTTAGTAAAAATAATATTTTTCTTAAAGATAACAGCATTTTATTAAACAATTTGTTTGATTCCTCAAACAGAAAGGTGTAAATCTTAATTTTCAGTCAATTTGAAACATTTATAATAAATATTTTATTTTAAAGAAATATTGGTTGCTCAAGGGAGGCTTAAGCTTCTTTGCAATTGTAAAACGAACTCGTTGAATTCATTTCGTGTTAGAAAATAAATTTGCTGGGAAAACAACAGATATAGCAATGAGAGAGAGCATATGGAAACTTAGTGCACGTGTGAGTGAGACAGATAGAGAACCAAACGCTCCGAACGGATTAACTAAATCTCCTTAAATATTCATTCTGTTCTAATTTGTAGGAAAAAAATTAATTCTTTCCTTACACTCTACAAAACAAATAATTGCCACGTAACTAAATATTATTACAGGCAACTAATTATTTGTTGCATTCTTTTAGAGTGTAGATATGTATTGACTGTCAATTATCTGATTTACTATTTATTTAATTGATATAAATTTTTAAATTTTTTTAACACTAGATTAAATAAATTTCTTATTGCAAAATGTGCAAAATTTGTGAGGTTAGCGATCAAGAAAAGCGTGTTACCGAAAAGAACGAAACAATTTCACACAAAAAATTGTTTTTTTGTATCTACTTTGTTTATTGAGACATTCGTTATAATGAATTCAATTCAATCTTTTATAAAACATGAAAATCACATAATTGTTTGTCGTTTCGTTACTAGTCGCTAGAGTGAAAAAAATTAACAAGTTGACAGCTTTATTAATTTTTCACTGTTGATAAATCTATCAATCTACGCGGTAATAAAAGTTGAATGATACAATTTTCAAAATGTTAGAAAACTGAAAAGAATTTGTTGTACAAATTCATTAGACAAGAATCTACTGCAATCATTGCATGTGTGACATGTTTTTTCATCAGCAAATCATTGAATCATTTTCAATGTGATATACGATATGATATAATCGGATCAAAATGTAATCTTAATTATTCAAAGTTCCTTTGCTCTAAAGCATTTCGTTTTTCAAAGAAACAAGAACTTGTTCGCTCATTTCAGAGATATCTGGTATAGTATTATAAACGAAGTCACTTATTGCATGCACGTGTATGCATTCGTTTCTCTATACATGATATTTTCTAATTTTTATGCAATTTTCAATATTAATTTTCAAAATATATATGTGCTTTTTTAAGCGCTAATTTTGTTCTTTTTTATTTTTAAAAATGACGAATTCATGATTCGAAGAAAATTGGATGTGGGCGCTAATTTCACTGCCACTAAAAACGTGTAAGCAAATCCACCAATTTCGTTTCCGCACGAAATACGCTTTCGGTTTATTAAACTCAAAATACACAAGTTGCAAAATAATGATCTAGTAAAGCACAAAACAAAATACCTACGGAAAGCGCAGCGTTACAAAGTTGAGTTATAATATTCTAACAGTAATCAGTATTCTTAAGTAATCTGTGCATAATATTTCTTAGTTTTCGGCGAAAATAAACACGATCGTATCCGGACGGCAGGTACCAGGCCTAGCCGTAGTCGACCAGTTGGTTACTTCTCACAGCGGTTTCAGGCCTTCGTGTCTATGTATTGCCGTAAGGGTCAGCAAATTGCAGAGTCGTATCGTTTTTGGTGAGCACCATAGTACATTCTTTTTAAAAGTGAATATCTACAAAAAAATATATATTTCACAGCAAGAACCATAAATACGCAAAACAGATCACTTTCCGACCAGATTTAATATTTCTGACAGTCCAGAGCCTTACAAAAATGTAATTTATTACCGTTTGTTTGTGTTTTTACCTCAGCACATTTTGAATAGAAAAGTATAGGGTTTTTGATATTTTGCATCCTACATGTAGGCTTTATTTTAGGAACTAGAAAATAATTTTAAATGCAAAAGTTGTAGGGCTTTATGATTATTATCTTTTAGATTTATCGCAAGGAACAGAAGCACTCTGCAAAGTAGAGAAAAAGTACAATTTCTGTTTTTTATTTAATGGAACATCCTGTACATGTTTGCCAAGATGAAAGACTTTTTCCTAATTTCAAAAATATATATCATGTTAACAGAGCCATTTGTGAGATATTTCAGGTTAGAATATCAATAAATTAATATTTAAAATAGTAAGGCGGCCTGGATTTTTTTTTTCTTGTTAATTCATTGTGTAGAACTTCGAATATTCGAATTCAGCAGTCTCTTGCCTAACTAAAAAAGCTATTTGGAATTTTTGTAAGCATCTTTCCGAGCCGTCTTGATTTTTTAAATGTTAATGTAGTGATCTTTAAATTTTAACAATTTAGCAAATAATATACAGGTGTTCCATTTAAAAAAAAATCACAAATTGTATTTTTTCCAATTTGCGATGCGCTTTTGTTTCATGCGGTAACTCTAAAAGATAATATAGACATAAAGTCCTACAACTTTTTAAGATTAAGATTTTTCTCTAGCTCCTAAAATAAAGCCTCTAGGTAGGGTGCAAAATATAAAAAGAAAACCTGTACAGGCGAGGCCGTTCCATTAAAGAAAAAACACAAATTGTTATAATTTTTCTTCATTTTGTGGTGAGCTTTTGTTTCACTGATAAAGACATATAACTTTTGCATTTAACGTTTTTCTCTAGTTCCTCAAATAAAGCCTTTAAATAGGATGCAAAATATATAAAAAAGAAACTTGACATGCCTAGAATTTGACATACTTTTTTTTAATTTTTATCTATTGCTTTATAATTTTTTAATGTAGAATCGCTCTGCGCATTATTTCTTGTTGCCATTATTATGCTTATAACTTTTTTGTATATAATTAATACTGATATACCAATAGCTAGTATTACTTATTTTACAGGCTAAACTATATTGCACCAAATGGAATTATGTGGAAACGGTTTAATATTTATATTTGACGTTTGGTAGGGTTAAATTATACACATATTCCCAAATTTTGATATGAGGTTTATTTGTTTTGTGCGGCCAGTATTTGTCAGAGACAGCCATTTTCAATTTTTTTAATGGCAACCTTGGTTTCGTTTTGTGTCATTTAGCAGATAAAGGGCAGACAATATAAATACCCTTGTTTCTGCAGAAATTTAACCGTATTTTACAAGTGACTCTCCATGAAAAAAATAAAGTTGTGATAATATCGTATTATAGTATTTGCTATCAGTTTGAATTGGAAAGGAGATAAAGACTATTAGAAATTGCTAAAATTGATAACAATAAATAATACAAAAATGTTACTTTGGAATTAGATTTTGAATAAGTTCTATTTAGTTACAGCGCTTGGTCCAAAAATATGCCCTCTACAAAGTTAATTTGGTTTTTTAATTTTCTTCGTTATTTTAGAATAAACAAGCTTATGATATACCGTATTGTATTTCTAAATCAATTACCTGCCAAATGACACCAAACTAGACCCCGGTTGCTATTTAATAAAAATCAAGATGGCTGACTCTGACAAACACCAGTCGCACAAAACAAATGAAACTCATATCAAAATATGGGGTCTTATATATAATTTAACCCCACCAAATATAAAATCCAAATGTTAAACAGTTTCTGCATAATTCCATTTGGTGCAATACTTTTTACGCACCCTGTATGTATTGGCCGAGATATTGGCGTTTAAATATTTATTTTGTAATCATAAGATCTGCCACTCATCTTGCGATAACGTAGAATATCGCCGGGATATTATTGTTCTTTTTATCGATTATGTTTCGACTTTTTAATGAAAATGTGGAATTTATTTTATATTTGCTTTTTCTATTATTAACTAATTATTAATTAAAACAAGAATCCATCTACCACCATATACCGTGTTACATTTACCACAGTCAATTATTGGGGTTATTTGTAGTGCGGCGTTATTTAAAACAATCTTTTTTCTGTGGAAGTGAGTACTTTACATTTTCACATTTAATAATAAAATAAGTCTCAACATGGCACGTAAGTACCAACATTTAAAGAAAGACGTGAAAAAGTTGCACAATATTTGCAAAAAAATTGCGAATAATTGCAACATTTGCAAGTAATAAAAAAATTATAGACAATTGCAAATTTACAGACATTTGCAAATATTGTACACAATTTAAAAAATTTACAGAGCATTGCAAATAATTTATAGACATTTGCACCCTGTTGTACAGCAAATTTGCAGGGTGGTCAGCACGTACAGAAAACTAAAAATCGACTCTTATTTGAACATAAAAATAAATAAGGTGGTACATTCATTAAAGCGGAACTTAAAGAAATAATAAATTCCAGTAAATGTTGCACTTATGAAATTTAATCAAAAGGAAAACGAAAAAAGAAACAACTGAAGAAATATTAAGAATAAACAGGAATAATTGGGTGATAAATACAAATTGCTGAGAAAAACAAGAAAAATAAATTATCAACAAGTAGGTGGGTAATTAGGACTCTCTAGGAAACTAACTTTCTTGAGAATGTGTATAAAAGGAATCTATTTTATCACGTGAACTGTTAACTGAAGGGAATTGATCTTTAACCCCAAAAGGAAACTCCGAAGAGCAGCTTTTTTTGAAAAAAAAAATAGGTTCTCCTAACCAGTGGCGGATTTTCGTAGAGGCGCAAGAGGCGCGCACCTGGGGCCTCTTAAATCAAGTGGGCCTCAAATCTCAAAATTGTTTCAACATTTTTATTTTTCTTTTAAACATTACTTAAAATATGTGTGACAGAATTGCAATCAAAATGATTACAGCTGCAATTCTAAATCTAGGTAGGTTTACCAACCGTCTCGCATTTTGCGGGATTTTGTCCCGGATTCAAAGTCCTTGTACTGCATCCCAATTATTCTTTAGCAATTGTCCATTTTATTTGTGCAATTTATTCGTAAATGTAGCCAGTAAATAACTATGTAAATGAATAAAATATTACTTTTCAATTTGACGAATAAATATTTACTTAATGTAAAATGCGCTCTAAAAAGTCACCCTTCAAATGTGCTGCTTCAAATGCGAATGAATATTTGGCGAAATCTTCTTTTATTCGCATGGTAAACTGACAGCGAATCATCTATGACTCGGCGAGTGCGTTATTACGTTACAAATCGAACTTTTGTAAAAAAAAAAACTTGGAACTTGGCAACCCTATCTGAAATATTCTAAAACTCTTGAAATGTACCTCGGCCACGACATCGGAATCTTGGAATGCACCTCAGCCTCAGCATAAGCGTCATACTCATAGCGTTTTCCATCTCGGTTCAGCTTTATCCAATAAAACAAAATGGAGATACACTCAATGCACATCGGTGCAGTCAGCGGAAAACGCTATAAGAGTTATCTGCCATTGTTTCAGGGAATTGGCGTGATACCTGTAGGTAACCAGTGAATGGCAACGTTGCTTTTCGAATTATAATTAATTATACCATGCTTCCAAAAGGAATTCCTCATTAAAGTAAGCCGTGATTTTTTATACTGTTGGCGACACTCGATACAAGAATGGAGAGAACAGTTGTCAGTTGATAGTGACTAGTCAACCAATTCGAAAATAACTTTCAATAATAAAAAAAATATCGTAATTCTAACATTTTATAATTTCAAAATACGAAGTGTTAAAATCTGGCATTTATTTAATTTAAATAATTGGACAGCTGTCAGTTTTCCAAACAATTCGGAGACAAAACGCTGACATCACAAGCCACTTTAAATACTAATTTAATTGAATGCGCGGTACAACAATTTAACAGTTTGGAGATAAGAAAATATTAAATTTATTGAAGAGAATATGAAACAAATAAAAAAGCTTTTTAAAAACGAGCTAAAAGAGTAATTTATTGACTTACTTGACGTTTCGCAAATATAATTATTTGCTTTATCAAAATAATTATATTTGCGAAACGTCAAGTAAGTCAATAAATTACTCCTTTAGCTCGTTTTAAAAAGCTTTTTTATTTGTTTCATATTCTCTGCAATTCGCACGAGCAAGAACTACCCAAAAATTAATTAAATTTATTGTTCGAATACTCATAGATTCTACGAGTGTAGTCGCAACTTACAGTATTCAGTTTTAGTAATTGGCGAGCAGTGTTGCCAGACGATCGATCAAAACTTAAGTCACCAGATTGGCTGACAAAAAGTCACCAGTTACCAACTTTGTTTATCACCATTTTAATTTTTGACGTTGTTATGTTGAGGCTTCAAAAATTATGTTTAATATTTAAGTACAAGATGATTAAGGAAAAAAAATAGTTTTCCTAATTCTCTTTAGGCGAATGTACTATCGAAAGCAAAAAATAGTAGACAATTACAGTTTCCTGTAATCTTCCTCGCTTAAAAAGCTTTTTTTTTTACAGATATTACAAAAATTATGATTCTGTCAAATCTATACGCTTACAATTTTTTTAAGTATCGCCTGTGAAATCATATTTAAAGAGTACCATTTTGGAGAAATAAAAATTACAGAAAACTGTAATTGTCTACAGTTTTTTTGCTTTCGACTGTAAAATTTGCTTGGGATTGAGCTTTCTAACTCTACCATGGTCAACACAACTACAAATATATGAATTTACAGAAAAGAATTTACAGTTCACGAAGGAAAAGTATTAAATATTTTTACATTGGCGGGAAAAACTAACACTGATAGTTGACATTAATGCTCGATATCGCAGAGAGACAACGTCTCACCCTTTATTATTGAAACTGAAAATTACGTTGAATGTTACAATTTTTTTCTTATTATTTAGATTTTGTGAAAAAGCACCAGAAAATCTCAATTTTGTATAAATAATCTCCATATCTGTTGATAAATCATCAACTCTGGCAACACTGTTGGCCACCACTTTATTGCGTCGTGAATCAAATTTTTTTAAAATAAAGTTTTAAAAGTTTTTGGACATGTCCTGATTTTCCAAAGGCAATGTCCCGATTTACAAAACTTAGAAGTTGGCAACACTAAATCTGGAGCGAGCGTTTCCCTTCTTTCTCTTTGAATCCTGATTTTTATCTTATTTGATAATCGCATTCTATTTTTTTTTTGTAATTTCTGATCTGATTTTGGTGTTGTTGAATTTCTATCTGGTGTTCGCACGACGTTGAAGTCAAAATAATTAATGACACGTATTATTTTTCTCTTGTCTCGATGCTAATGGATTGATAACTTCAACTGATAAACTAGATTATTTCCTGTGATAATTGAATTGGCTTCCGGTTGGAACGAACGACGAGTTTGTATCTGGATCAAATTGTGTTTCCATACAATGCTGGGTTACTGCTAGTAAGCAAATGCGCGGTTGGCTCGTTCCAATGTTTTCATACTTTGACTCTAACTACTGTGTCTATCTAATAAAAGTAACTTCCTTTTCTTTAGAAGGTTCCACGTAAGTGATAAAATGTAACAATTGAATTGAACCTCTGTGTCTATCAAACCTTTATCTTGACACTTGAAGATGGTTCCTGAAGGTGCACCAAATACTAAACGGTTTTTCATTCTCTTTTGCTTTAAACTGGATTTTATACGTTTCCTCAGTTTTGAAGGCGAATTCCAGAGATGCAATAAATATCTGTAAATTGATCGCAACTGCCACTGGCAATAACCAACTAGCACACTTCTCCGACAAGGTTGAAAAGCTTGGAATAATAAATACCCTTCCAAAAAAATTTATGTTGCCTTATTGCTGTTACAGTTTCTTTTCCTTTTTTGTTCTACTTTGACTTTATATTTTTGCTTTTTGCTTTTTAATGCGCCTTATAAAAATACGTACATTGCGTACTTCCTAATCAACGGAGTATGTTCCCTTCATATTGAAAATGGTCTCTATTTCCTTTCCATTTTATCGTGAAGAATGGTCAAGTGGGAGGCGGAAAAAATATCTCATTACTTCATAAATGAAACTTAACAAAAGAAGATGCTTCATCCTCAATTGGTAACTCCAACAAAGTGGAAAGCTTGAAGCAATAAATACCCTTCCAGAAAATGTATGTTGCATTATTGCTGTTACAGTTTCTTTTCCCTTTTCGTTCTACTTTGACTTTATAATTTTTGCTTTTCGCTTTTTAATGCGCCTTATCAAAATACGTACACTGCATACTTCCTAATCAAAGGAGTACGGTCCTTTCATGAGGAATTGGTCTTTATGTGCTTTTCATTTTATCGTGAAGAATGGCTTTGACGTTCAAGTGGGAGACGGAAAAAGTATGTCTTTGTTTCATTAATGAAACATAACAAAAGAAGATGCTTCATCCTCAATCGGTAACTCCAACAAGGTTGAGAAGCTTGGAGTAATAAACACCCTTCCAAAAAATGTATGTTGCGTTATTGCTGTTACTGTTTCTTTTCCCTTTTCATTCTACTTTGACTTTAAATTTCTGCTTTTCACTTTTTAATGCGCCTTGTCAAAATACATACACTGCATACTTTCTAATCAAAGGAGTATGTTCCCTTCATGTTGAAAATGATCTCTATTTCCTTTCCATTTTATCGTGAAGAAGGGCTTTGATGTTCAAGTGGGAGGCGCAAAAAGTATGTCATGGTTTCATAAATGAAACTTAACAAAAGAAGATGCTTCATCCTCAACTGGTAACTCCAACAAGGTTGAAAAGCTTGGAGTAATAAATACCCTTCCAAAAAAAATATATGTTGCATTATTGCTGTTAGAGTTTCTTTTCCCTTTACGTTATACTTTGACTTTATGTTTTTGCTTTTCGCTTTTTAATGCGCCTTATCAAAATACATACACTGCATACTTCCTAATGAAAGGAGTATGTTCCCTTCATATTGAAAATGGTCTCTATTTCCTTTCCATTTTATCGTAAAGAAGGGCTTTGATGTTCAAGTAGGAGACCGCAAAAGTATGTCACTGTTTCATAAATTAAACTTAACAAAAGAAGACGCTTCATCCTCAATTGGTAACTCCAACAAGGTTGGAAAGCTTGGAGTAATAAACACCCTTCCAAAAAATGTATGTTGCGTGATTGCTGTTACAGTTTCTTTCCCCTTTTCGTTATACTTTGACTTTATATTTTTGCTTTTCGCTTTTTAATACACCTTATCAAAATGCGTACATTGCATACTTCCTAATCAAAGGAGTACTTCCCTTCATGTTGAAAATGCTCTTTATTTCCTTTCTATTTTATCGTGAAGAAGGGCTTTAATGTTCAAGTGGGAGGGGAAAAATTATGTCATTGTTTCCTAAATTAAACTTAACAAAAGAAGATGCTTCATCCTCAATTGGTAACTTCAACAAGGTTGAAAAACTTGGAGTAATAAATACCCTTCCAAGAAAATGTATGTTGCATTATTGCTGTTACAGTTTCTTTTCCCTTTTCATTCTACTTTGACTTTATGTTTTTGCTTTTCGCTTTTTAATGCGCCTTATCAAAATACATACACTGCATACTTCCTAATCAAAGGAGTACGTTCCCTTCATGTTGAAAATGGTCTCTATTTCCTTTCCATTTTATCGTGAAGAAGGGCTTTAATGTTCAAGTGGGAGACGGAAAAAGTATGTCATTGTTTCATAAATTAAACTTAACAAAAGAAGACGCTTCATCCTCAGTTGGTAACTCCAACAAAGTGGAAAAGCTTGGAGCAATAAATACCCTTCCAGAAAATGTATGTTGCATTATTGCTGTTACAGTTTCTTTTCCCTTTTCATTCTACTTTGACTTTATATTTTTGCTTTTCGCTTCTTAATGCGCCTTATCAAAATACGTACATTGCATACTTCCTAATCAAAGGAGTATGTTCCCTTCATGTTGAAAATGGTCTTTATTTCCCCTCTTTTTTATGGTGAAAAAGGGAGGCGGAAAAAGTATGTCACTGTTTCATAAATTAAACTTAACAAAAGAAAACGCTTCATCCTCAATTGGTAACTCCATTACGAAGCAAATACTCGAAATAAAACAACAACTAACGGAGGCTAATGCACTCGGGCAATTAAATTTCAGGCCACTTTGTTTTTAGAGTAATTGATTAGAACACTAAAACTGGGAGAGAATGCGGATTATTGAACTCTATGTGGTTTACAGTAAGTAAATCTCTCCGTTTTATTGTGCTGTCATTTTTTTTGTGATTCAACCCGAAATACAGCACATTCCTTAATTTGTTTCAATTTTATTTTAAGTATGCATTCTAAAGTAAATAAACTAAGCTTATTTCGACTTTTATTGTCCATTATCTTAATAACATTTCGGAAAATTCGTCCCCTCTTTACCTATGAATCTATTCGAATGCGAACGTGAATGTCATTCCTTCATTACTTTCTCTCATTCTTTTTTTGACCACATTACTCATCTTCCATCTTATTTTCAAGTGATATTACGTATTATTACCTCCCCGTTTATTATATGCCGCAGTTAGAGATGATGGAAGCTCAAATAATTATGTTAAACCTATACAGTCCGCAGTATCTTCACACAATTTTATTGACTTCACGGCTAATAACCTTCGCCAGAGTATCATCTTTACAAATCAATGTCTATCACACTCCACATATTTTAAGTGCGCGGTCGTGAATGGTTGAGAAGAGTACATATGTAGGTTACTTACAACGAAAGCGTGAGAACGTAATTTTCTTTAACGAAAAATGTTCGCGTACGCCTTAGGCAATAAATCACTTCGAGATTTTCTTCAGAGCCTATACGTTGTATGTACGTTATTATAATTAAGAACTTACAGGAAAATTACAGCGTTAAATTATTTTAGTGAGTAGATTAAGATAACGGCTGCCTATATTTCATATTTCTTCGTTCATTTAATTATTTCTTTCCCCATGCGCGAAAGAGTAATTTCACATATTGATCACCGCACGTGAATTTTACTTTTAACAGCGACGCGGGAAGTGTATCTTCTTAGGGTACGAACATGCCGAAGATGTCTCGCTGTTCATCCTCGATGTTTATGTTGCACCATTGCATTTAAAACTGTACGTTTGTTTTATATCGAGATGATATCGCGGTATTGAGCGCGATCTAAACATCGAGGGTGAACAGCGAGACATCTTCGGCATGTTCGTATCCTTAGGGAGCTCATTTTATATGTTTCTGTACATCTTTTTTGACACGGATGGAAAATTTTAATAGATTGTTATGCTTTTTTTTTCTTCTTTTGTTGAAGCAACAATTTACCTTGTTTTGTGAAAACTGTCAAGAGATGATTTTTTTTAAGACCGTAGAAAAAATAGAGTGTGTGTGTGGTCTTTTTTACATTTGTGTCGCAAATTCCACCCTCATGTAAAAAAAAGTCAATATGTCATTGTTTATTTTAGGTATTTTTTTATATTACTGCATTTATTATTACTTTTAAACTTGGCTTGTAACTTTTACATGCTTTGGACGGCTGCATTTTAAAAAGATTCCGAAATTTTCTTCAGAAAATCCATCATTTTCCATGGCAATCCCTTGCTATAATTTTATGAAGAGATTTATTTCAATTATTTTATTTCAGGCGTGTTTGTTTTATTGCAATTAAGCTGTTTCGGTCGTATTTGGGGCCTCGTCGGCTGATGTTGACAACCGGTTAGGCCGCGGCGATGACATTTTGTGCTGGAAAAGTACCGTACGATTTTCAAAAAGAAGAAGTGGCAGACCAACAGTAAGAATTAAAGGAGTTATTGGAAATTGCAAAGCAGATTTGATGTATTGAGTTATTTCGCACTAGGCACTCCATGTTATGGTTTCCTCGGCCGCCGTGCGATGTTGCTGTTGAAAATGTTATTGTTTTATATTTTCTCTGTTTTTTTTTTCGCTTTAACACATCAACTTTTTTTTTATTTGTAGATGTCGATTATATTTTTAATTTTTTTTATAAGTATTTTTTTTTTAATTTAGTACGTAATAATATTTCACCTTACTATTAATTTATTCCTTTCATTTTTACTACACCAGTGACAGCTAGTGAATGACTGTAGGCTTTGTATACATAAAAACATTAAGTCTCTAGTCTTCACTTTGGTTTTTGTGTTCTTTTATTTGTTTTTTTTTTGTGTTTCTTTCACTTTTCATTTTTTTATTGTTTTTTGTTTTATTTTCGCTTTTATTATAAAAATATGTTTTGTTTTGTTTTTACTTTGTAGTTCTTCATTTAGGTTTTTCTTCTTATTCACATATAGTTCACGTTTTTAATTTGATTATAATTTTTTGCGTTTCATTATCGCAATATTTCATTATTTTATTCTAATGGGTTGCTTAGAACATTTATTTATTAGTCTCCTGCTTGAAATTTAAATTTTAATTACGAATAATAATAATAATAATAATAATAATAATAGTATTTATTTGAAAACAACTGAACAAAAAACAGTACAGGTTTGAAAACGTCCAAAAGTTGAATAAGAAAAATGTTTACATTCCTGATGCATTATAATAATCTAGTAAGTTGTAAGGTTCTACATCCACCAGAAAATTAAAGATGCTTCGCTTCATCTCACTTGAATTTCTCAATTTTCTAATATTAGCCGGCAAATTATTAAACAATTTCATGCAACTGTACAAAGCGGTATTTTCAAATTTCGTAAGCCTGTGAGGAGGATAAAGGAAGTAGTCAATATTTCTGGTGTTGTATTTGTTTAATGTCTTGTTTTCAAAATTAATAAAAAGATGCCTATTTTTGAACAAAAAAGATAGACATTTATAAATATATATGCCATAAACTGTCAAAATGTGACTATTTTTAAAAATACCTCTGCAGGATTGACGACACGACATTTAATGAATAATACGTACAGCTTTCTTCTGCATGACAAAAACATTCTTTACATGACTACTATTCCCCCAGAAGATTATCCCATATTGTAAGTGTGAGTAGAAATTTGCGAAGTACATAGTTCTTAGTATTTCTGCGCTAGTGTATTCGCTCAGAGTTCTTAAAGCAAAACAAACTGAACTTAGTTTGTTACACAGATGGTCCAAATGATAAGTCCAATTTAGAGTTTCGTCCAAAGAAACACCTAGATATCGCACACTGCTTTTAAGTAAGTTGTTTTTATTGTTTATTGTTATCACATGTGGAGTTTCACAGAAATGTTTCGTTTTAAATAGAGCGCAATTTGTTTTGGATTCATTTAAAATTAAGTTGTTTTGAGAAAACCATTGATCCATGTTTTGCAAACATTCTTCACCTTGTTTAGGAATATCTGGGAACGTTTCTCCGGTTATTAAAGCACATGTGTCATCTGCATAGTTATAGATGTTACAGAAGGAATTTTGCGCAGCGTGTGGAAGATCATTCATATACAGAATGAACAGCAACGGGCCCAGAATGCTTCCTTGCGGTACTCCCCGGGTAATTTCAATTAGACTAGATTGTGTTGTCTCATTTTTAACTCTTAAAATTACCTTTTGTAACCTATGGGAAAGATAAGATTTGATCCAATCAAGAGGATGCCATATTGGTGTAACTTATTTAAGAGAATGTTATGGTCGAGAGTATCGAATATAGTGATCGTACAGGTTTCCTTTCTGTGGAACTTATAAAATTTTATTTTGTATTACGTCGTCAGTTTTAATTTCAATTTTGTTTTGTTTTTTGCATTATTGCATATTCGTTATCACCATCGTTATTTTTTTTTTAAACTAGTTTCTTATTACTTCAGCCCTTTAAAATCCTTTCGTATCTGATTCTAGTGCTTTCTTCTTGAAAAATGGTTAACTTCCAATTTCCTTTTCTATACTTTTTTCTATACTGTGGTTTAGGTAAATTGCAATGATTTTATAAAATCGCAGCAAGTAATTTGCAAAATACTTCAGTTACCTTGTAAATCAAATTATTTTCTGACTTAAATCTAATATAACAGTGTTTCATAATTTCCATTTCTATTTTAATATAAATAGAAGCGATCATCCATCAACAAGCGAGAGTAGCGTTAATTAAAGATTAATTATATGCGATTACATTCAAGGTATAATCTCACACGTAAGTAGTATCTAGAACTTCTAGAACTTCATACCAAGGAAGTGCTTCTGTTTACTTCATATCAATGTGTTTTTAATGACTACTGAAATATGTATGTATACCGGGTGTCCACTTTGATTACGCTCGGTAGGAGTTTTATTGCAACTTTTTAACATGTAAATTCCTGCTTCCCTATTGAAGTTATTGTTAAAAGAAACAGCGTACTGAATGAAGGCTTGGTATTTTACGTGCAATAGTTACACTGCTTCTTTGTTCTGCTTCTTGTGGTTTCATTTAAAATCAAAAATTTATCAGATACCTTGCCGTAATTTTTAACGATTTGCGAGCAATTCGAGCATTGATAGATTATCTACATATTAATTTATAAATGAATATTACTAAATACGAATTATGTTTGATGTTTCTATTTTCTTTGCAAAATCTGTTGTATTATTAAAAGTACAGTTTATACCGAGACAGAAAATATTTTGGTTAAGGGCGGTCGTGAAATGGAAAGCGACTGTCTATTAACAGCAAGTAAAACCAAGAAACTAAAAAAAATAGCAGCAGATTTTTTTTGCTAGACCACAGTAACATTTAGGGCATGGAATACCGGCGCGTTTTTACAATACCGGTATTCATTCGATATTTATATTTAAAATACCGGGATTTCGGTATTTTTCGGTATTAAAATAAGTATGATTTTGTACATATAAAATAGCGACATCTTACTATCGCTTTTTGACCTAACATTGCAGTAGGATAGACAAACTGAAGCGGGATTTGCTCCTAATGAGTCCCCCATGCAAGGCGGCCATGCTTGCTGTCAAAGCATAATGAAAGATTTTAGAAAAATTTTGTGCAAATCGTTTTTGATTGCAGTGAGAACCTCGAGCAGCCTCTGGACAGCTGTTTCAGCCCTGCTTGGTCTGCAGTGGGAATGTCGAGCTACGTTTCTGCTGAAGAAGCCCCAAGCAGGGCTGAAACAGCTGTCCAGAGGCTGCTCGAGGTTCTCACTGCAATCAAAAACGATTTGCACAAAATTTTTCTAAAATATGATTTTGTAATACAAAAAACAGGAGCAGGTACAAAAACTGCTTTCAGAAAGAAAATAAGTCATTTATTGAAACAAAATCATATTAAAACTAAGATTAGCAACATTATACTTCATAAATAGTCAACCTTTCTATTCAATAACAATAAATATCTAAACTAAAAACAATGTTCCTGTCTTTGTGATACTTTACTACTCAATAAATAATAATAATAATAAATATACATAATAAACATATTTATTTTATTTTATATATATTAAACGTCTTTATTTTGTTGGCGAAGTTCAGCCAAACTGTTCTGTTACTTAACCAACAATAGAACATATTTAGTATAAATATAAATCATGCAATTAATATATACTAATTGTAAAAGTATAAGCGTGAGAGTGAGAAAACATAATAATAAAAAAATGAAGTGGATCACTAAAACATTTTGAACGAATTGTTATATTAATTTTTTTCTCATTTAATCTAATTTCATTTCGAACGAATTGTTATATTAATTTTTTTCTCATTGAATCTTGAATTGAATCTAAGTGGCCCGGTTCATTTGTTGAGCAATATAATTATTAGAAAATTATTAGAAAACAATAATAATTATAAAAAACAAACACATAAGTAAATTCCTGAAAATAATCAACAAAGAATAATGAAAACTAAAAGTCAAAGTTATAAATTAGGATATCTTTGGTGGCGTTAAGTTAATCTTATTACCGGTTCTATAAACGGTATAAAAGTTTCTGGTATTCTGGTATTACCGAAAACCGGTATCCATGCCCTAGTAACATTCCATATATTGTCATGCAGTAATAAAATGGAATAGATCGAAATATGTAAATACAGCGTGTCTCTAAACCTATGTCTTTAATTGAAACCTCAAATAGTGGTCAAGAAAAGAAGCAAAATTTGTTATACAACTATTGGTCAGATAGCAATGATAACGTGGAGAAAAATTATTTTACTTTTTCATAGAAATTGTTTGAGGGTCGCTGAATGCAGGCTTAAATGTTTCGGCGGAGCTTGGGTTTCAACTATTCTCCGACGTTCGAAGCCATAGAAAGTCATAAAAACGCAGACCATGACCTAATGCACAGATATTGTACTGAAAGCAAGTCAAGTATTAGGTTTTTTTTTGTTAATTTTAAAAGCAGATAAATTTTGTAACTGATAAGATCTTAATAGTTTAAAATATTCTGTGCGTGTTGCGTTAATTGATGATTAGTTTTGTGCTAATCCGTACTTTAACAGTTAAATTAAAAAAATTCATTCAAACGGCGATCGAGAAAGTAGAAATTCTTACATCATATTAATTTGTAAATTGCCAATTATCAACTTACAATGTTGGTTACTAAAGTTTTTTTGTATTTGTATAGCAAAAATAAATTTTTTTTTTATTAAAACTTCGAATAAATGACGAAATAAATGTCTGCACTGGGCGAGAGCTTTTATGTCTTTATGGTTTAAGTCGACGCAGAAATTCAAGTTCAATATTATCCTTATAAAAACATGTGTTTTGTGTTGGAATGTAAACAATTAATAAAATAGTTCGATTGATAGCTAGCGAAGTTATTCAATCACTTATTTTGAACCCATAGATTATTGTGTGAACAGGCAATCTAATTTATTTAAATTTTTCATCGTATCATACTTCAATTCTTGCTTTCCGTTTTTTATAATAGGAATAGTTTCTGCTCTTGCAATACTTATTCTGCAGCTATTAGTGCGATAATTAAAAAATAATTTCACGCATTTTCAGTGTAGTTACAAAAGTAGCGTACGAAGATGTTTAATTACTTCACCAAAAATCTAACGAAGATTAGGTACTCGTTTTTAACATAATTGTTATTGTCTATTACAAAGAGGTGTGTAAACAAACGTTCTTACTTATCGCATGTTTAAAATACAAATAAACATGCCGATGTCCGCAAGTCGGATTCATATTGGTATACAATAAGACCTTGACCGAGTTTTTCTAAACATAAATAAAAAGTTTTATTGCGATTTATTCCTTTTGTCTGAATAAACTGCTGAAAAAAGTCGTAAACCAAGCAGAGGTTTCAAAGCAAAGGGACTGCGGTTGCTTGTGATAGGCCAGTTTTTCATTTTTGGGCAAAAAATTTCAGGTTTGGAGAACTAGTCTCTTATGTAACGAGAAACTTACAGTTTCATTTAATGACAGAGGTTTTGAGACACCCAGCTTTTTGGTTTTTTAACTGAGAAAGCGGCAAGAAAATTTAAATTATTTTTTTTGTTGAAAACACGAAGATATATGTAGATCTGCTGATAGATATTTGATGTCAGTTTAGCAATCAACAGTTTAAAATTGTATTAAATTAAATGAATAGAAAAAACATAAGCTTTCTTGTCATCTCGTCTATTCTTTGGTTCGTTTTTGTTGTACATAAATCTTTCATATATAGCCGGACGCATGCATAACGTAGTCGTATTTACATAGAAGCTCACTGACACTTTGATAGACGGCGGATAGCCGTCATTCTATTTCCACCCTATTTATAGACCAATCTCCTGGCATTGTCTCGGCCTTCCAAGGGCGCATTTTTATTAACGCCATTAATTAATCCGTCGGGCAAGATGCATATTTATAACACCCGCCTTGTTCGTTCCAAAGTCAACGGAGTTCGAAGATTTATTTTGATAATTGCAACCGCGAGATAGTTTATTATTGAGTAGAAGCTTCCAAAGCAAATAAATACTGCAACGAAAATTAAATTCGAGCTTTCATTGCTGGTAACATGTTTGCAACTTGAAAGGTCCTATTTTAGTTTTGAGAACTTGGCGTGGTTGATTCGCAATATTTATTTAATAAGTCGTGAAGATTGGGTATGCAGAGAATACATGATAATCGCACAAATAATGTTATACAGAGTGGAAACGAACTTTTGTAACATATTTTTCGTTATTTTGCTTTTCAAATCATACAACAATACTGTTATAATAACAAATGTTCATTTCGATTTCCGGTAGCATTGGCGTTGTAAACAAATGATTTTTTTAAACTCATGTCATAGCTTAATTTTACTGCTAACAGTACTGCCACTAGTGTCATGTCTTCCGTCAACCGTCGAGTAAGGTGTCCTTTTATTTGCGTTATTTATTGCTTTCATTGCAAAAATAATTTCTATTCAGGACTCATTTACGATGTTATTGAGTTTATATTGCATTACAAAATGATGTTTGATGTTTACATTGAAGCAGATTCATGATTGAAAATTAATTTTCGTAACGGTTTAAAAGTCACGGGGAGTACCGAAACTGCTTGGAAGACTTTAGAGTTGAATTTGCCGCAGTATTGTTGACTATAAAATATTTGAAGACAATCTGCATTGATAGGTACAGATGTTTCGATAAACTGGAGGATCTTCCAAAGAACAGTCAACTATGAAAACATACTGCTAAGGTTATGGAAAGTGCAATACTTGCCATGGAAAATGCTCCATACATCTTTATTCGCTCGTTATCACAATAAATTTGACTAGTTTGAGCTTTCGGTTGGAAGGTGCCACAAATTATTACCTAAAGATGCAAAGCTCTATGTTTACAGCATAACATTGTTGCAAGAATTGCTGCCTCGTGATCTCAGATAGGGACATTACAACTTCTTATGTAAAATATTATTTAATTTGTGAGTAAGTTGTAGTTTATATTCTTCTAGATACGTTTTATATTATGATGACATTTTAATGTTAGGTTACGTCCAATTTTAACAATGTGACAAACGTTTTTCGAAACAAAAATTTTCACAGGTAATGCTACCGGATTTCCAAATGAACATTTGTTACTATGTATGTGCTCGAGTACAACGTCAGTTGTTTCAGAATCAATGTCTGGCTCAAAATTGTTTTCTGTTAATTGATTTGATTTGGACATGTTAGAATATTGTCGTCGCATCTAGCAGTTAATGGTCAGTGTGTCTGCAAACAAAGATTTTCTGTTTTTCAAACTCTTGTAAAGAGTCTTCCACTGTTAATCCTGTCAGTGGTAATTATTATATTCCCATGGATTTTTTCGTTTTTTGAAAAGCTAAAAGAAGTGAACTTGTTTTTGTACAATAAATCAATTTGTAATTGAAGTATCCTCGATCAGTGCAAAATATTCAATACACTGAAATTTAGTATACTTAGTAGACGTCATGCGGTGCGGAAAAATTATCCACTTTTTGGCTACCGCATAAAGTTGGTGTTTCATGTTAAGGGATGTTTAACTTTCTTAAAACCTGTATCAAATTCACAAGAGCATGTATATTGAGTTCAAGGCAGACATATGCATTACTTTTGATAAAATTCTTCATTTCGGATTCTGGACTTTTTATGACAGATCTCCAGCCCGAAAATTAAATAAAACCGTCCATATTATTAAAATTTTGTTTGTCGAAGTTATGTTATGATTCGTTATTCTCATATGCTTGCATAAAGTATATCATCACGCCCAAGTAATATGCAGTACAAAATGCATCTCGTTGAGCAGTATAATGATTGTTGGGTTTTTCGAACGATTCGATAGTTCATTTTATTTCGTAAACAATAGCATTCCATATGTTGTCACGCAGTAATAAAATGGAATAGATCGAAATATATAAATACAACGTGTGTCTGAACCAATGTCTTTAATTGAAACCACAAACAGTGGCCAAGAAAAGAAGCAAAATTTGTTATACAACTATTGGTCAGATATCAATAATAACGCAGATAAAAATTATTTTACTTTTTCATAGAAATTGTTTGAGGGTCGTCGAATGCAGCTCAAATATTCCGGCGGAGTTTGGTTTTCAACTATTCACCGACGTTCGGGGCCATAAATAGTCATAAAAACGCAGACTATGACCTAATGCACAAAAATTGTAGTTAACGCAGGTCAAGTATCGTGTTTTTTGTTAATTTTAAAACCAGATAAATTTTGTAATTAGGTAAGTTCTTAATAGTTTAAAATATTCTGTGTGTGTTGCATTAATTGATGATTAGTAAATAGCGGATAGTCAGGCAAAAATAAAACGCAAAAAAGTTACAAAAAAAAGGAGAAAAGGCAACGAATTTTAAGAAAAACGGCAACAAATTTTAACAGAAAGGACACTAGAAGGGAGGAAATTTTAAAAATTAAATTTATTTAAAAAATACACAGCATTAATTCTATTTTTATTTGACCACCAGGAGGTGACTAAATATTTTTCAATATTCTCCGGTAACAAATTTTGTCTTTCATCGGACAAAATGTTTTTGTATTGTGAAAAAGACGTTTCCACATCACAAAATGTTACTGGAGCATATTTTAACATAGATATTTCATCGATTGTTAATTTAATGTCCTCCGCAACGCCACACCTTCATGAAGTTTGGCTACCTCTGCAATAATTTTGAAGCCAGGATTTTTTCGTTTTGTGTTTAGAAACTTTTCAGTTACTTTTTGGCCTTTGCTACCAGGAACTTGTTTAATTAATGTGTCCACCGTATGAAATAATTTCAAAGAGTCGTATAAACTTAGACCATTTTTTTTCTAAACAAGTAATCGTTTCTGGTATATTGAAAAAGTGAGTCTTGATGAAAATTAAACCTCTTTTTTATGGAGGGTTCTTAAAGACAGCTTGTGATTTGGGTATTGACAGAGCTGACGATGTTTCAAAACTATCGACCACCTTAAATTAAATATATAAAATTAAACTAGTTTGTAATTGGCAATTGTTAAATAAATAAATACCTCTTTGGTTTCGTCAAAATGAACAGTGTAAAATACGCACGCGTAAATCCAAGAACCCCATCTAGTTATAACAGGTTCTGGAGGTAACGGTGTGTTGGATAGCTTTTCTTTATATAAAGCTGCGCGTAATGGAGCTTTTAAAATAAACCTTAAAAAATAATCTAAACAAAAAATAAAGTTACCTTTGAAATACACCTTTTTAGTTGAAGAAATTAATTTGTTGACCACAACAAATTCTTCTCGAATAAATTCAAATACCTTATGTAGACAATGTGCGAAGCAAGTAAGATGAATCATTTTTTTGTAAAAAATTTGCATGACTTGACCTGCCTTTATCATATAAGGTGCAGCATCGGAAAGTAAGAGGAGAATTTTGTCTTTTTTTACTCCATTCGGATATAAGATTCCTAATAGAAAAACAATCTATTCATTTCAGTATGTAATATTCAAAATGTTTAACTTACGCATGCTGTCATGGAAGAAATTGGCAATCGTTTTGTGATTTGTGACTGTTTTTTTCTTTACTTGCCAATAAATGAAGAACTTCAGCTTCGTGTTCTGATAATTTACAAACAACAAAGTTTGCAATGTAGCGACGCTTACTGTCCGTAACTTCGTCAATTGAGACCCATATATAATTGCTTGCAATGTCTAGCCTAATCGAATCTAGTGTCTGCAAGTAAATAGATATAGTAAAAAAATGTAACGTAGTTTTCACTTCTACTCACAGATTGATAGCAAATATCCAAATAATTTTTCCGCAGTGTTGATTCGTCCGGAATTATTTCTTTTGTTAAAGATTCTAAAAACTCTCGTAACACTGGAGCTTTAGTAGCATTTATCTAAAAATTAAGAATAAAATTGCAAACAACAATTAAATAAAGTAAAAAAGGACACTTATTACAAGGATTTTGTACTTACATGCTTCGAGCAAATTTTACAAAACAAAGAATTTCCCTCTATTGACAAATTGTTGCCTAGTTTTTCCCAATTTTGTATTTGATCACACTTTGGTATCTTGCAGTGTTCAATCAAATCACCAATTAAATTGAACGTAAAACAAGCACGACAACGAGTGAATTACTAATGCACCGAAAAGAGATTATTTAAATATCGATTGTTGTCACAAATGTCCTCACGTAATACCCATCTGGAAATATTCGCTGCGGTCAAAGCACACTTTCTAGAAAACATATTAGACCCTTCTAGTAACTAGCTAAGTTTCGATTTGAAGAAAAATTATAATAATTCGAAACTCACCGAATCACAGAAAAAAAGGCAAAAAAGCAACAAAAGGTATTTATTTTCAAAAAAAAGGCATAAATTTGCATTTGCCTGACTACCCGCTCTCTAATGATTAGTTTTGTGCTAATCCGTACTTTAACAGTTAAATTGAATAAATTCAATCTAAAGGCTATCGAAAAGAGGAAATTTTTAAATCATATTAATTTGTAAATTGCCAATTTGCAATGTTGATCATGGTTGCTCATCAAATACTGCACAGAATGCACAAAACAGCGTCCGATGCTCCGGATATAAGAGCGTACGTTGCAAATAGGAAACGGTTTTATATAAAACAAACGCAAACTTCCTAAAACGGATGTAATAAACCTCATTATTAAACAAACATGTATTTAGTGTACGCACGCATAAGCGTAATTTTTTTCTAGAAATACGGAATAGTTTTTAATAACATATTTCCTGCTGTTGTCTAACGCAAACTTCCTCCGACGAAGGTTTTAATTACACAAATGAAGAAGAAAACTCTTGTTAAGTTCAATGACGGTTTGCAGTGAAACAATACATAAAATTAGTAGCTAATAATGTGTAGAAAAGATAAAAATAAAATCATGAAATGTTAGCAAGTAGCCCGTTGGTCGTTCTTTATTCATAGAGGTATGTACAATCGTGGACAGTTAAAAAAGAACGATCAGAAATTGCGTAGCACTAATGCATAATAAAAATAAAGGTAAAATGGAAAACAATTTCATAGTTTTTGATTATCAACCTTTGAAAATATCCAGTATGAAAGGTACAGTTGGGGAAACAGAAAGCGGGACAGTAAACTTTCGTTACTTTAAACCTTACTTCTAAATTTCGGTAACTATGGTAATTCATCAACCTTCGCATTAAGTAAAATGATTAATCATTCCGTTTATAATTAAAAATTATAACGAACAAATACCTCATACAAATAAATCATACTAGTGTAATAGCTAGTTTTTATTTTACTTACAATTATTGCCATGCGAAATAAAATGAAACAAAATAACAGTCATGCAGCCTTTGGATGGAATTATTGAATGCAAATGTCCCGACATTGATTGAATTAAGATTTCTAATATACATATTCCACATCCAAAATGTCACATAGTTCTTCCAAAGGCTTCACTAATTTCATTTGATTTACTGATCGAAAATTTTCTCTGACATTTCCGTTAGAATTACGATACATTCTTAAGAACTCAATTTGACAAGTTATTTCTGACGTTCACTGACGGTAATAAATTAAGAAAAATTTTGCAAATCGTTTTTGATTGCAGTGAAAACCTCGAGCAGCCTCTGTACAGCTGTTTCAGCCCTGCTTGGGGCTTCTTCAGCAGAGACATTCATTATGCTTTGACAGCAAGCATGGCCGCCTTGCATGGGGGACTCATTAGGAGCAAATCCCGCTTCAATTTGTCCACCCTACTGCAATGTCAGGTCGAAAAGCGATCGTAAGATGTCGCTATTTTATCTGGTAATAAATTAATTAGAAGGATCACGACCGTCGTCACCAAAAAAACTTCACACTATCAAAAAAATCGGAAATTTCGTTATAAGACTTGTCCCGCTTTCTATTTCCGCAACTGTACACTTTATTCAGATATTTCTAACAATTGAAAGAGTTTATGTGATATATTATTAAAAAAAATTGTTGAAAATGTTTTCTATAAAAGCGTAATAAGTACAATTCTGAAACCGCGTCATCCAAACGATTAAAATGAAAAGAATCAATCAGGAAATACATTCTTAACGTCATGTTGCCCGGTATATTTGGCGACTTCCTTTTAACGAAAATGCAATTGTCCTTTCATTAAACTTATTTGCAATTGTACATACGTGCCGGCTATCGTGTCATTTGTAAATGTGTACGTGTTTGTAATCGTGTGTATCAATGCAAATGGGTTCTGCCAGGATAGATGTTATTGCAAGGAAAAAGTGATTTCGATTTCAAGTTTTGATTAAAAAAAATTAAGAACGAAATCAGAAAAAAAAGGGAAATTTATTACTCCAAATTGCCAAATCAAGGAACCATATAAGGAAGTAACTATAATTTATAAATAGTAATTTTAACTTTGTTTTGTGTGCAAATTGTTTTTAATTGTTGCTGAAAAAGGCCGGGCGGTTTCTGCGCAGAATATTCGCGTATAAGAACAAAAGTGTAAGTCAAAGAAGAAAGACCACACGAAACCAACGACGTGAATCATTTGTCCTTCCATAATTCATCGCGATCGATGAATTAATCAATAATAATTAATTAGATCGACGTTAATCAAGTTCGCAGTCGCACGAAACAGAAATGTCGTTACCTGATCTGGTAGATCGACAAAAATGTGCTGACAGAACTCTCAGGATGCTGCAGGGTTTTGTGCAGGTAATTAATCAGCAATGTGAAAGCGGGCTTACGAAATTGCACACTTACTTGGTCGCTGAACTTGAAAAGGATCTGATCCGTGCACAGTGGATTTAAAAGTCAGATGCTTGAGAAGGAAAAAGTATGACGTCCGTTCGGGATTTTTAATCGAGAATGTCAACGTCGCTAAATGCACGGGCGGAATTTGTGCATTCTTCGTCGAGTACAGTAGCTGACTCGTCCTTTTTTTTACGTTTAATTAGGATTAAGTTCGGCGAAAAAAGTTCCGCGCTCGAAGCAGAAGACTCGGGATTAATTATACGGATTCTTTAATTTAAAATTTAATGCAGAAGTAATTGGCTAATTTTTTACTTGTTTATTTTCGTTTTGAACTTAACGTGGCTGTCCACATTCATAGAGATTCTTTAGTAGAATTTTTAAAATACACTAAGAACTAAATAAAAGAAAACTTTGTCTCAAACACTTAATGTGTAATAATTAAATAACATAATGGGTGATATGAATAAAATTGAGAATATTCTGATAAGTATAAACTCTGAGTACAAACATTTTAAGGTAGTATAAACTTTAAGTTTTAAGAATAAAAACAGTTAGAGTATATTCTCACAAAATTAGTAGATGCTCTAGTGATCTGAGTTTATACTGTAAATTTTGCAATATTTGACAAGTTTTGTATTCTTTCAATTTGCCTAGAAGCGCTCTAAGTATTACTGATATGCAGTGATCTTACAAACGTATTGGCACGTACTCGGTATGTTTTGTTGTATTACTGCTGCATAAATATGTCGGAATACGGCGAACAATTTGAAGAAGTACAAGACGGCATATCTGACGAGATTTTTGTCAATATTATAAGTAATCACAAAGCTATACTATCAAAATCGCAAACACCGTCAGTAAGAGAAGTGAAAAGTAAGGCTTTAACGAGTATTAGAAACGAAATGCTGAAGAAATTTGGTAAGGACCTGAAAGAAAGCCAAATTTTAAAGAAAATAAATAACATGAAATCTCGTTTAAAAAAGAAGACAGACATGAAGCAGACCGGAAATAAAAAAATAATCCTGTCGAGTTGGCAGAAGCAGTTATATGAAATACTAATGGGAGAGTTAAATCCAACAATAACAAAAATAAAAGGTAAACTGTCAATTTTATCCTTTGAGTAAAAAGTTGAATAGTTTCCTTATGTTTATTAACTTTTTTTAAGCGGTTAAAATAAAAATATTAAAAAATTACAATTCTAAAGTAATATTTTTCTTGTTTCGAAAGTTGCGGTTTCCATTGGCGCAAGTACATCTTGCAAATCAGGTAATTCAGAAATTCCGCCATCTGAAAATGAAGTTGATTGGACTAACACTGAGCTTGATTTTGCTGTTAAACGGAAGAATCCTGAAACACAGAAAATCAATGTCAAAAAAATAAAAAGCAATCTCTCTGACTGGGAAACATCTGAAACTATTACACTTTCGACTCCTGAATTGCAACGTCTTGTTCTTCTGGAACAACTTCAAGTACTTCGTTTGAAGAAGAAAAAGCTATTTCGAGAAACTGAAGTACAAGTTGTGCAAGAAGGAGATTCCAATTATACTGTTTTGTAATATTTTTTCGTTTAGTTATTTCAGCATTCGTCGTTCTAATTTCGTTTTTGCTATTTAGAATTTTGTTAATTACTTAAATTTAAGAAATACATTTCCTTTTTGTTATTTTTATACAGTGTACATGCCCAAACTAGGTGAAACTTGATTGAAAAACGCGAAGACTAAAATTACTTATTGTTAGAAATAAATTGTTACAAAAAGTATTTCTTGCAAATAATGTTGTGAACAATTGTGAATACTGTTTTGAACATAATTTAGAAAGTACTTACCTAATGTAACTGATAAATAGCGTTGACAATTTCATTCCGTCTGACCTGTCCGCGTGCGGTAACACCAGGTTCTTCTTCTTCGATTTCTTCTGGCGGTAGCATTTTCTAGTTCGAAATCTTCATCGTTAAGTCGTTTTGCCGCATTATGCAAAGCAAAGCAACACACGATTATAGTAGGAACTTTCTCTGTGGGAAGTCTGATTTTATTTTGTAATATAGGAAATCGTTGCTTTACTTGACCAAAACATCTTTCAATAATTATTCGTTCTTTAGCGTGTAATCTGTTATATAATCGTTGCTGCTCTGTTGCAGGAGTCCTGAAGGGTCATTAACAAAGGTTCTAATCCGAAACCTTGATCACCTAAAAGATGTGCTAGTGCTCCGTTCTTTTTTATAACGTTGTACACATCAGAATTTGCCCAAATTCGTGCATCATGAACGGATCCCGGCCACGTTGATTGACAAACTGAATAAAAGACGTAAAACATAAGTGGAAGTCAAATAAATAAAAAATGAAAATAAATATAAAGACAATCTACGAAGAAATTTAAATGTAAACAATGCAATAATTTGATTCTAAAAAACGGAATAAATAAAAGGTATTTATTTATCCAAAAAATTAAAAGGCATAAAGAAATTTTGAAGAAAACGAAAATAGAAAGCTACACATGCGGATTTATAAAGAAATTAAAAAAAAAACATGCGAATACACCTAATTGTTTGATGCAATAAAACTTTAAATAAAAAATGATTGAAAAAATAAATTTTAGTATGCAAAAATTCCAATGTTTAATATTTTTAACGCTTTAAGTTTTATTGCGGCTTTCCGTGAACAACCTGTATACATGTTTGTACGAACTTTTTCCTTTATTTTGATCTGGAGAATACGTCCCTGAAGAAGCCTGCATAAATTGATAATGGCAAGAGAAGTTTTATTTACTTTTTTCTAAACCACTGTTCCCTTTACTATTTCTAGTAAGAAAATTACAACTTATAAGTAAATTTCCGAATTTAAGATTTTTTAATTTCGTACCACTGGCGACTTAAAAAATGCGGACAAGTCTTTGTAGTGATTTTATAGTTATTTACGTCTCCCCATGATTCAGAGAGCCTAGTAAAGATTAATTGCAAGGCATGTCGCGTACAAATTTTTATTTTCACCTTCACACGGCGATTTTTAATTAATTTACTTTAATTTTTTTATGAAAATTTTTTTTTTATCGAAGGCATTATTTCTAGCTACAGGTAGTCATGGTAAACTGACAATGCGCTTTTCTACAAGCCTGTAAAATTTTACAGGTCTTTTATACGAGCCCGTAAAGTATTACAGGTTTCTTCCCGTAATTTATCGTTTAGTTGGTTACCAGAAACCACAAAATTAACTTTAAAAATGTCCTTTACTAAGAAGTTGGAAATAAACGTTTTTTTATTAGTTCAATACTAACACAGTTTCTAATTATTTCCATAGCAATGGGATCATAATTAGATAATTAGCTTGTTAAAGTAATTTCGTTACTACAGGAAGAGTTTCTTTAAACTGAAATCCATTTACATTAAAACGTTATGACTGTCCTTATTTTTTATGGCGCCCGTGGAACAAGCGATTTTCTTCTTTAATAATTTTATATTTTACAGTAAATTATTACTTAATTATGTTTGATTTAATTATTTAGTTGTTTGAGTTTTAGCTCAAATTTCTGCTTTAAATTGTGCACGCTAATTCGTACTTTTTGTTATAAATTCGAAATGTACTGAACTGTAAACAGTGTTGCCGCAACTGCTTGTGAACGTGCTGAAGATGTAATTTTTTTGTACCAGGTGTGCCAAACCTCTGGAAAAGTCCAAGAATTCCTCTTTAAATTCATTTTATCGAGAAAAGGTCTTAACAATAGTTTTGTAAGTTTTCATTCCGTATAATTTAAAATTATTTTCAAATATACAGGTTGTTCATTTAATAAGTTACAAACCTAACTTATTATTTCTTAAATGGAACACTAAACATTTTATTGCAGTTTCGGTTAGACCTTGAAGAGACGATAAAAATGATATAACATTATATTTACTTATTTTGGTATTTAACGAGTTATTTTTAATTTTATGCAAGAAATGGGTCATGTTTGATCGTCTGCCAAATTGTCAATTTTAATGATACGACAATCAACCTTAGACCAAAATATTTCTAAATCTCTCAACTTTTATAATATTCATTACTTTTAAAAACTTAGCGACTATCAACAACACTACGATTCAGTTCACGTATTGTAAAATTAGTCATTTTTTCAAATGGAATACCCTGTATATTATAGTATATTTGGATAGTGATTTTTATGAGCTTTCTAACCATACCATATCCTACGGTCTTAAGTCTTAAGTCTTAACTAGTGTGTTGTTATCACTTCTCTATAATCAGCTTAAGGAACGTGCTGTAAAATATTTTCATTCGTCTCAGAATCATTTAAGATATTCATCCATACAATTTATCGTACTTTTAGTTATTTAAACAAAAAATAATAAATAAATTCAGGAACTGAACGATTTTTTTCAGGTAATTCCTGTCATGTAAGAACATATTACGAATCGGTTGGTTAATCGCTGGATAGAACGTGATAATGCTTTCAAGCGGTCTCCATAGTTACCAGATTTGTCTTTCGACTTCTTTTATGGGGATATGAGGAACTAATTGAAAAAAATGTGTTCTTATCACAATTTGTTTATAATCGTCGATACTGCATCAACACTTGTAAAACATTCTTTACTGTCGCATGTTGCCATCACATTAATGTTACAAAAATTTTTTCGGTTAATATATTCATCTCCTTGATTATGTGGTTTAATAATAGGCACATGGGTACAGTCTACAGCCCCTACAGCGGACGGAAAGGTATATTTTTTCTACCACTCTACCATTGCAGCAATAAAGGCTTCTTCATTATTAGGGAATTTTATCCAGCGATTGGCCCTAGCTACAATTTCGTTCATAACATTTGTAATTGTTTTGGAAACTGTAGTCTGATGACCGACATCCTCTCCTACACCAGATTGAAATCCAGGATCTCCAATATACCTCCAAAAAGTTTGGAAACGCTGGAGTGACGTTAAAGCTTCACCTCTAGTTTCAAGAGTTTCCCCTAAAAAATGATCTGTCAACTACTCTACATTATGCCTCTAAAAGCCGTAGAGAGATTTAAAACACCGTTCGTTAACTTCACGACGCACTGAATATAATTTGCGTGCTTGTAAATTATTTATATATTCGGCCATACTTGCTCGTGCACGAGATTTGTATGAAGCTGAGTCTGATACTGACCAAACACATATTTACGAGAATATACTTCGACTTGAAGTATAAAATTTTCCCTTATTCATACCAAATTTAAGTTTATGCTCAAGTGATGAGAAAAATCTCTTTAATGGAGTTTCTACTACAAGGCAAGCATGAACTCAAAATTTTTATTCTTACTAAATTAAGTATATACTGTGATTTTTTGAAGTGTTAGCATGCACTTCATTTTATTCATATCACCCAATGTAATTACAAGTTTTAAAAGGATGTTATTGAAAAAAAACGTGAACTACTGACTTGTATTTCAGCACGTATACGTATAAATCTACGTTGTGAGGAACTATGGATAAAGTTAGAATGTTTAATTGGTAACACAAAAAGTTTTCTTTATATTTGTGCGGTTTAGTGTCCTCCGAACTCTGGACACATAAATCCTATTTTGATAGAATGTGTGAAATGTTCATAAATTCTAATAACAATGACATATTTCTTATACTTGGTGACTATAATATTAGTGAATTAGAATAGTATATGGAAAATGGCGGTGTCCAGTTATCCTGTATTAATAATTCTACAATTGTATCAGACCTATTGGTTGATTATCACCATCCTCCATTATGCTGCAATATTGAACTGGACTTAACTAAATTAATTCAAAATACTAGCTACAGCAGTTATAGTTCCGAAAAGCGAATTACATCAATATATGCATTGAGTTGGTAACGATAAATTGGTCCTTACTTTTAAATTGTTGTGACGACGGCACTGCTGTTGAAAATTTTTACTCTGTAGTTAATAATTGTATTAAAAACAATGTTCCCGTTATTGCTCGTAGATGTAATAAATATCCTGCCCTTTTTCCAAAGAGCTCATTGCCCTAATTAAACGTAAAAATAAATTTAGGTTACGCTACAAACGGTACAACAACAGGTACGATTATGTCCAATTTGTGAAACTTCGCTCCGATATTAAAGTCTTAAGTAAACAATGTTTCAGACGTTACATATTAAATACAGAGCGTAACATTAAAAATAACCCTAAAACGTTTTGGTCTTACGTGAAATCCACGCAAGCGTCCAATAGTATTCCTGCATCTGTATATTATGAGAATTTCCATGCCTTTTCACCTGATTCCGTATGTGAAGCTTTTAGACAATATTTCACCTCAATTTATGAGCCTTCTGAAACAAATCGTACAAATTTAACTAATTTAGCTCCTGATACCAAATTTTCAAAATTTTCTAATTCCTCTGCTCTCTCAAATGTACTTGTGACTTAAGATGAAATATTGTTTTTACTTGGTAAAATCGATACTACTATTTATTCTATAACTCCTAACGACATCGTTAGATAACGAAAATCGTTAAGTGACATGTTTTGACCAATGAGGTCTTAGATAAAAGATCTACTACCACTAACCTGTTATGCTTTGTAATTGACACCTTTAACAAGCGTAAGCAGCTAGACGTAGTTTATAGAGATTTCTCGAAAGCTTTCGACAAAGTTAATCACAAAATACTGATCGATAAGTCATACCATTACGGCGTTTCTGGCTTCTTTTTGTCTTGGATTAGATCTTATCTCAACAATAGAATCCAAAAAGTAGTAATTGCAGGCTGTTGCTCCGATGAAATATTGGTCACATCAGGCGGTTCCCCAAGTCTCACATCTTGGACCCACTTTGTTTTTGGTTTGTATAAACGACCTATCTTCTTGTTTGAATTGCGAAACACTGTTATACGCCGACGACTTACAACTATTTAACTGCATTTTTTCTTCATTGGACTGTAACCTTCTTCAGCATAATTTAAATATTCTAAATGATAGGTGCTTATAAAATAAGATTTTGTTGAACGTTGACAAATGTTCGTATATGCACTACACTCTTAATAAATCTGTTATTATTACACTATACACTGTAAATAATAACTCTCTGAAATGTGTAACTGCTATTAAGGACCTAGGGATCACCTTTGACAACAACCTATCTTTTACCTGTCATGTAAATAATATTGTTAAAAAAGCAATCGCTCTGCTTGGTTTCATTCTTTGGATAACCAAGCATTTCTTAGGTATTGATGCAAAAAAAAAGTTTATTTAGTGCATATGTCAGATCACATCTTGAATATGCAAGTATGGTTTGGTCTCCCTATTATGCAGTACATATTGCAAGGATAGAATCTATCCAGCGAAAATTCACTAGAGTCATTTATCGGGGCATGAACGTAAGTTATGATGACTACACTCAACGTTTGAATTATTTGAATCTAACTTGTTTAGAATATCGGAGGAAAACAGCCTAATTAATATCCTTATTTAACATTATAAATAAATTTGACTCCCCTTAACTTACTTCAAGAACTTTGCTTTAATGTTCCTTCTAAATATTTGCGTGACAATTACATTTTTAGGGTACCGATTTATTGTACCAATATCATAAAGTTTTCCTCCAATTCCCAGAATGATGAGAGATTATAATGATCGTATTATAAAATCATTATAATCTCTCATCATTCTGGGAATTGGAGGAAAACTTTATGATATTGGTACAATAAATCGGTACCCTAGAAATGTAATTGTCACGCAGATATTTAGAAGGAACATTAAAGCAAAGTTCTTGAAGTAAGTTAAGGGGAGTCAAATTTATTTATAATGTTAAATAAGGATATTAATTAGGCTGTTTTCCTCCGATATTCTAAACAAGTTAGATTCAAATAATTCAAACGTTGAGTGTAGTCATCATAACTTACGTTCATGCCCCGACAAATGACTAGTGAATTTTCGCTGGATAGATTCTATCCTTGCAATATGATAATGATATTGATTTACTTTTCGAACCGTTTTCTGCATTAAAACAAATTGTATCAAATTTATCCCGTTAATTCTTATTTTATATTTGCCTGTTCTAGTTTCCTCATTTTCATACTTATTTTTCATATTTTTTCATATTTGACATCGACCGCTAACTATTTTTAGTTTTTAGTTTTACTCTACATTAATATTAGCATTCGTCGTATTTTTCTATTTTAAAGTACTTTCTGTCAGTCTGTAATAGGGTTTTGCAACCTGTTGACCTGACCATGTAGTGTTGATTGATAATTAAATAAATAAATAAATAAATAAACAAATTCATCTACGACCTACAAATACATGGTGATTTAGAATAAGTGTCCGACCCGTTAACCACAGACAGCCCTTAAAAAACAAAGCAAATAACTCAGACATGGGGGGGTCTAACTTGTGTAGTTTTTGAGATAAAATGAATTAAGAATTCACATGTAAACTTGTTGGTGATCACTGGAATAACTGAGTGCGTCACAAAGCAATAGACTTTCGAAGAAAAAGAAACACAAAACACGAACATTTATGAACTTGATTTTTTTATGATGTAAGTAGCGATTCAATAATAATTTTGTCAGTGGTATCGTGTTCGTGTCAACGTGCGTATAAAGTCTTATAAATATAAATATATAATATATATGAAATTTCTGTAGATGAGATATTGTTTTGACGACCTACAAAAATTCGCGATGAAATATAAATAAATAATCGAACTATAAGAGCTCTACTTAAAGCAATTTTTTACATAATCATCAATATCTTAAAAACTCTTAAATGGAACTTCCGAAATTTTTGGTTGTTACCTACTCGTTATGCGTACTTTCGAAATATGTAAAAACAGACTGGGTGTTCCATTTAAAACAATATAACTTAGGTATGGCTCTTAGTCACAAAAATAATTTTAGAAAATAGAGCTGACTGAATTACTCCTCAGCTCGTTTGAATTTCTTTTCTATCTTGTATACTTTAGACGGTAGAGGAAACCGCGGCACTCGGTGGACAGCCTCTATACAAATAAAATAATTAATTATGTTCTTACGGGTCATGAAAATTTCCTTGTATTTATATGTTTTTAAAATTATTTATTTCTAAGTAAAGTTTTATCAAAAGTTTATTTTTCTTTACATAGAACCCTTGCTCTAAAAAGGAGAAAATTGTACAGTATAGTAAGAATTTTGTTGTTTTCTGTAGGATTTGTCTAACCCCTCTGACGTCCTGGAGCATGTGGCGTTGTAATTTTAATAAATAAATAATAATTAAAATTTGGTCGAATAAGCTAGCCCTAAGACGCGTTGTGTATGGCGACCTATTCATCAATCATGTGAAAAAGCGCATAATAAGAAGGTCACATCGAATATCTGTTACAAAAACCGTAAGTTACATCACATAGCATTTACATTTCGTTGACACAGTGAGATATATTCTAAAACATAAACAGTTAGTCAACCCGATTTTAAAAACACATTACGCATCGCATTCCAATAGTCATCGGTGCTACTCAAACGGTTTCCATTTGGGGCACAAAAGGCGTTGATTTTCGAAATGTCTCCGATAAATATTTTTCTTGCAGGACCTTAGTAAATAATACGCCCCTAACGGGTCGGACACTTATTATGAATCAGCCTGTATGTATCGTGTTTTTCTTCACGAATGATTTGCCACCTTCAAGTTTCTTGAACGGTTAAAATTAAATTCTAGCCAGCAGAAAGTTATTATTCAGTTTTGCCAAAATCATATTACTTAAGCGTTTACAGACGAGGTCAACGGCACAACGGCGGAAATTGTTCAGCAAATTTAGTGCACTTCCATTCGTATTGCCAATAAAATTTCAATTAAGTTATTTTCAATTAGTTTGCAGTTTAATATATATTTTTTTTTACAAAACTAATCATATGATTTAGTTTTTAACTAAAGAATGGTATTGGATAATAATCATCCAATCTAGAAACGGGATGTAAGGATTAGCTAAGAAGACGATTACAGAAATTTTATTTGATTAAGAAAATAGAAAGACAGTATAAACACATTTTTTTATTCGATGTAAAAATTAAAGTTGACTGTTGACTGAATAAAGCCCGGTATTTTGTAAGATATCTACAAGATAAACAAAGTAGCGGCAGCGCACTCATCGCATCAGAAGCAAGCGTCTAATGTAAACTGCGTGTGTAACAGAATTGTTATAGTTTCTTTCAAATTAATGATTATTAAAACGATATAACTCTTTAATGTAACTTTTAAAAAGACTGGCCAAATACATTTAATTCGTATCAGTTATATCGCCGTTACTGCAAAATGAACGCGTATGCATCTAGGAATGCGTCGGTTACATAAACATGTTTTATATCCAATCGACCAGAACTGTAGTGGTTATTGCGTGCCGCATAGCCTTCTCGGGCTTCAACTGGTTTATTGTTTTGATTTTACAGCGGAGACGCGCCAAAGATTCGTACGTTTTGCGACTACGATCGCTTCAGCATATTACTAGTTCCTCGTATATTTAACGAGACTTGTTACCTAAATTTCGCTTAGGTTTGTTAAAGAAGTTTCCACTTGTGACTAATGGTGCCTGCGCAGTCCGCGTGCTGAAACTAAATTGGTTACAACATTTGAAAACTTCCTTCAAATTTTGCTTGAAAGATATTGCAGGTTTTTGGAGATTCTCTGGCAAGGTTAGACAAAGACAGCAAGTAAGATAGATATTCAGTTGCAACTCGTTCAACGTGGGACTTGGTATTCTCATTCATTAAAATTAAGCGATTTCCTATTTAAAAATAACTTAATCAGATTGTAACTGACATTGTACTGACCGTTCATACATGTTAGAAGTATGTATATTCTAGTTTTAAGTTCTGCTTAAAATGTTGGTGCGTTCGGGTATAAGAATTATCCATTATGGCGACTTAGATGAAAACAATCAGAAAATGTTTATAAATTCGGAACTGTATAAGGTTCTAAATCGACACACTTCGTGTTCAGGTAGCGACATTAGTGATTTTTCTATCTATCCTTGTCGCACAATAATCTCGTCTAGGGATAAAAAAACACAGTCGAAAGCTTGTTAATAAAAGTGACGTTTCACAAATGGCAATTTACTATGGCTGCGGAGAATAACATAACCTATAAAAAATACTTTCTGGAACTTGTCAGTAACGCCAGTATACCTAATACCATAAAACCTGTATAATATTTATACATAGATAATAAACAAATAAAACAGCGGCATCCTACGATCGCTTTTTGACCTGACATTGCAATGTGACAGACAAATTGAAGCGGGTTTGCTACATAATAAGTTTACCCCATGCAAGGCGACCATGCTTACTGTCAAAGCATAATGAAACTTTTTAGAAAAATTTTGTTGCAAATCGTTTTTGATTGCAGTGAAAACCTCGAGCAGCCTCTGTACAGCTGTTTCAGCTCTCTTTGGGGCTTCTTCAGCAGTGGGAATTTCAAGCTACGTTTCTGCTGAAGAAGCCCCAAATAGGGCTGAAACAGCTGTACAGAGGCTGCTCGAAGTTTTCACTGCAATCAGAAACGATTTGAAACAAAATTTTTATAATTGACGAAGCTATATATCTATAGCGAAACTTTGAGAGTTTTCCCTTCATATTTCTGTCCGGTTCGAGATTAAAAAAAATGTACTTAAAATTTTTATAGATAATAAAGATATCAAACATATCGTACACATTTGGTGTAAGAGGGTCAGTCTTTGTCAATGCTACTTTGGCCAGCAGTAGTTATTTTATACAGAATTTTTAACAAGAAAGTTAATGTTATTATTATCTCTTATGATAATTTTATGTAATTTGTTGAAGTTGGTAGTTATGTTTCAGAAAGGTTTTATCTTTAATCTCATTTTTAATTTTAATTTCAGTATTGAACTGAATATGATAATACATGTGCGAATACGACTTTTGTAACTGCATTTTAAATTTCATAAATTATTTCTCTTAAGAAACGACACATAAAATAGTAACAAAATAAACAGCACCAAAATATGTAGTAAATTGGTAAGCAGCAGGCAGAAATGCAAACATGTGATGTTGGTTATTTATTCTAATATGTACCCGGCTGTCAAGAATTTTATTAGCCCTAGTCAACGTGGATTTAGAACAGGTAGATCCACACTCACAAATTTATGTCATTTTTCTCAGTTCGTATCTAATCATTTGGACAAAGCAGGACAGGTCGATGTTATTTATACCGACTTGAAAAAGCATTTGTGCGCGTAGACCATCAAATTCTCCTTCAGAAGTTATCAGTTGGTTTTGCTCATAAGTTAGTAGCATTAATAGAGTGCTATTTGATGAATAGGCCATCATTTGTTATATCAATGGCGTTTAATCGTCTCCTTATGTACCATCTTCGGGTGTACCTCAAGGCTCGAATCTCGGCCCTTTGTTGTTTTTGATTTTCGGTAACGACTTACCTGATGTAATTGTAAGTAAAATAAAAACTAACTATTACATTAGTATGATTTATTTGTATGAGGTATTTGTTCGTTATAATTTTTAATTATAAACACAATGATTAATCATTTTACTTAATGTGAAGGTTGATATAATAAATTACCATAGTTACCGAAATTTAGAAGTAAGGTTTAAACTAACGAAAGTTTACTGTTGCGCTTTCTATTTCCCCAACTGTACATAAGCTACTTAATAATGTGATTCAGGAAGAATTTTTATTATCACAAATTAATTTTAGAGTACCAATAAATACTAGATAGGTACCAATAAATACTAGATAGATAGACTAAATATGCCCTTAAGTGTTCTAAAACACGCACCAACCTGTTAAGACGTTCACCTATTTGAATTATGACATATCTTTATAACGAAATATCTGTTAAGATCGACATCAACGCTTGCTCCATCAAACAATTGAAAAATATAGCTATGGACTATTTCAAATAATTTTTACACAAGTAGCAGGCAATAGTTTCTAGTGATGCTCCTAATTGGCAATAGCTGTGAAGCGTAACAACAACAACTACAACAATAAACAATAAACAAAAAGTCCCGCTTTGGATGTCTAAACGTCAGTTTTTGCTTAAAGTGTTTTGACATGTACCTACCGATGAAACTAATGTCATTCTGATTCTCATTAATAAAATGTTCTAAGAAAAAGCATACGTTTAGACTAAGGGTAACGGGATTTTATGATAAAAAAAAGGTTCTAAGAGGGAGTGACGGGACTTTATGATCACATGTTACTTTGAAAAGGCGGAACATTTCTACATTTAGTACGTCCATGAATCATCTATAACTAATGTACTATTTTATCATTAGCTTTCTATTTTTGCTCTCATTACGATCTTTTCAAATTCAATATGCATTTATTTTAATTTCATTTTTGTAATACCATTTCTGCCTTAATTTCCCATTAGTGTATCCTTATTGATTGTATAATCGATTTTATTTACGTCGTAAGTATACGAAACTGGAATTCTTACGACTACGTATACCCGTAATTGTAAAATTATACTCCTAATCATCGTCATATTTATGTCATGCATTGTTATTTTATTACGGATTTACGACAAAACCAAGTGGAAAACACTTCCAAGGATAAATTTTTCATATGACGGATATGAACGTGGAAAGCGGGCAGGCAGTTTTTACAACTCATCCCCGTTCATATAGCTCCGGGCGTTCGCATATTCCGGAAGGATATTCAAACTTTTATGAACCCCCAACTTATTTGTGTGATCCTGAAAAGGACGCTCTTTCGCATCGGCGAATTCATATTTTTCGCTCTTCGCATTCAGTAAACAAATCGTTTAGCGTGGCGATTAAGAATGCACAATCATGACGACTTATTTACGAGCGCGTAATTATTATGGGCGATTAAAATTAATATTGTTGATTTATGTATCTACACTTGCGGCGAAATCTTTTAGAACGGATAAATTTCCCAGACTCACGGTTTACAATGGTGTGTTGATATTGCTATTATTAAATAATATTAATGTCAGGTAAATCAATTTGCTAATGTCAAATTCTCCCAACAACTTCATTATAAAAAGTAATTTGCCTAGCTGCGGCCTTTGAAAACTGATACACTTTGACAAATACAATGTTTCGGCGGTGTAAACTGATCCTAAATCAGAAGTTTATAAACGTTCTCTCAAATCATTCTAAATCCTGGTAAGAATTTATCAAATTCCACACTGACATCAAAATGATAGATAAAGGTTTGATTTACACAATACGAATTTACAAATTTTTAACATTGATGTCAATGCTCAGCGTGTACTAGTTTTCAAGGGCCGCAACTGTGCTTGTACGGAGGTGTCGAAAAGTTTTAAGACGAAATGAAATACCCCTGGCCGTACGAATATCCATGCGTTGCAATTATGAACCTTAACAACATTTAGCCGGCTGACCTCCATTTATGGTACGGCCGGCGGCAAGCCTAATAAATAAATATTGGTTACGGTTTCCAGTAATAATAGCAGGTATCGTTGGTCCTATGACAATATACATACAATGGAATGATTATCTCTTTCGGTAGTATGTGTTCTGCGTTCCATTTCACAACGAAATTAAACAAAAGTTTCCGACACAAGAAATTGTTCAGTACTAAAAGATTAGCTCGCAGCTAATAAATAGTAAAAAGTAACACAAATTGTAGTCAGAATAAAGACTGAAACAAATTGTAACAAATATGAGCACAATTGTAGTAAATATTAGCACAATTGTAGTAAATAGTCCGACAATTGTGCGAACATTTGCTACTATTTGTTTCCGTCTTCATTCTAACTACAATTTGTGTTATTTTTTACTAATGATTTTTCTCTGTGTAACTACACACTAAATTGGGATAATACACGGTATTACCGGAAATTTTCCAAAATACCAACATTTTACGAATGTAATAGGATGTAGAAGTATAAAATCATTCCTGCGCAAGATAATTAAACAGGATTAAATATTAGGAACAATATCCGACTTAGTATTAATTTTCATTTTCTTATTAGATGTTTAAATTCTTCAATTTGTATTTAAATTCCCGGTTTCATGAACAGAAATTTGCATCACTTTTAAGAATATTCTTTATCATACGTTCTCATGAATTAATTAATATAACAGTAAGGTCCGATTTCATAATAGGACTTTAATTTTAAAGTTATTTTAATCTAAAAAAAATACTTTTTTCCTCATTCTTAAATTGACTTACCGCTTCCTTAAAGTCTGATTATGAAAACGGCCATAAGTCCAATTAAAAATTAATGTATCATTAAAAATACTTTGTTACTCATTCGATTTATACAGAAAAAATAGGATAATAAAATAATTTTGGTTTATTTAACTCGTTTTGTTTGACTCTGTATAATAGTTTGATCTAAATTAGCGTTGAAAATTTTTAATTGCAACACATGAAACATAAAAAGTATTTTCTTTTTCTGATCACTTCGTTTAATTATTATTCAACAACAATAACACGTTCAAACTTAACTTTAAATTTAAACTCATTCTGAACTTATGGCGGTTTAAAACATTTTGATTTAAAATCTTTCAATTTTGTTAACAATTTAAATATGAAAATCTATATTGAATCATAAAATACAACAGAATATAACAAAACCCGGGTAGGTATTATTTTTATTAACATTAAACTAAAAACAATTAACAAACTAAACATGACTTCACAAAATATAACTATATACCTAAATTAATTTTATTAATAATTACTGTCATAATACATTACAAATTAGGCAGTTTTCATTACCTGGAATTTGCTTATTCAATGCTTAACAGATTACCTGTTTTCGTGAATGAATTTTATGACCCTGCACATCCCCTGGTCAAGAGAGGGAGAGAGAAACGGGGAGGCTCGAATGCAGAAGGTTCTAAATTCAGACGGGCTATTTCAATAAGGCTCAAATTCCAACAGATTTACTGCTTTTCGTCTTAAAACTTTTCGACAGTGGTGTACTCACATGCTGTATAAATTGACAGTTATAAATTATGAGCTGTAACAATTAGTTCTCGTTCTTTAATTGCAAATAAATATTCATCAGTCAAGGAAGGAAATATACAGGTGTCCACCGAGTGCCGCGGTCTTCTCTACCGTCTAAAGCAGGCCTAATCATGCGAAGGTAATATATCGGGGTATATTCTCCTTCTACCATCGCACAGGCAGTGCCGGTTCCCGCTTGACGCTCAGTCGCTTCAATTTCAACAACCAACGATATACAAAACTTATGTAGATAATATTCTTTATGGAAAATGCTGAAGTGACGAGCAATATTATACCGTTTTACGCTCAACAGTTTACCGCAAATAATACATTCTGCATTACCTGTACTGTTTCTAAAACACAGGTACTTAAATTCATAATTTTGGTTAATGTTTGTATTTCACGAGAGCCACACGTTTTATAACTTCTGTTGGTACACGATCGGCTGGCAGGCTGGCTCATTCTTATTGACGTTTCATTGACAACTATCGAATAGTGGGAGATACTACAACGTGGCTCTTTTCGTATTTTATGCCCAGACCTGGTCTAAAGTATACAAGATAGAAAAGAAATTTAAACGAGCTCAGGTGTAACTCAGTCAGAGCTATATTCTAAAATTATTTTTGGCTGTACAGGATATTCAGTAACTGAGAGCCATACCAAAGTTATATTTTTTTAAATGGAACACCCAGTATATCTTTACATATTTCGAAAGTACGCATAACAAGTAGGTAATAACCTAAAATTTCGGAAGTTCTACTTAAGAGTTTGTAAGATATTAATGATTATGTGTAAAGAATTGCTCAATTTTGAGCTCTTATAGTTTCATTATTTATTTACATTTCATCGCGAATTTTTGTAGGTAGTCAATACAATATCTCGTCTACAGAAATTTCACATCAGATTCAATCTATTAGTTATTATGTGTACAGGGTGTTGAGTTTTGAGAAAGTTAATTTCTCTCAAAATTTTCAAATGGAACACCCTGTATGTCTAAATCTTGCGAAATTTTGCCTTAATGAGCTTTCATAAAACGCCAAATGTTTTTGTTTAAACTGAAGAAATCGCGAGAGAGCAATGCATTTTTCTTCCTTTCAATATTAACGTTATTTAGCCTTTCCATCCGGTTTTTCTGTTTCACTTAGATGATAAGTCAATGAATATGTTTTATTTTGTGTTCAAAGAAATTGAATATGTTCCTATTAAACTAATTCCTATGTTCCTTTACTTTAGAAATATTTAACTTTATTAAAATAATTAAAACAATAAAATTTAAAATTACTTTGCCATTTACTAGAAAATAAGAAAACAGTTGCCATGAATTTTTAATTGATAGAACAATTGTTTAGATTAGTGAGACACTGCTTTTGCAAAATTTGTACTTCTTTTTGTGTTAACAAAATGGATTTTAATAACGAAAAGTTACGTGACGTGACACAACTAATAGGAAGAGGCAACTAAAACTGTCTTTTGGCGTCAAGATTACAAGAAGTAAGAAGTATTTACAAGAAGCTGAAAAACAATTTGAATATTTAATATAAAAATTTCTGGATCCAATGGTTCCTTGTCATTCTTAATTTGTTCATTGTTTTCTGTTCTTTTCTAATTTAATACTTATGATTCTTAATTTGTATATTATTTTATTATTTGCAAATTTAATAATTAAATTAACTAATATCCGTTAATTTATCGACAAAATAAAACGGAAAGACCGATCGAAACAGCTAAAAAACGTCAATATTGCAATTGAAATAAATGATTAATTGCTGATTCGCGGTTTGTTCAGTTCGGACAAAAACATTTGGCGTTTTATGAAAGTTCCTTAAGGCAGTGTTTCACAAGAATTTAGGCATACAGGGGATTCCATTTGAACATTTTGAGAAAAATTAACTTTTTCAAAACTCGACACCCCGTACACATAATAATTAATAGATTGAATCTATTGTGAAATTTCTGTAGATGAGATATTGTGTTGACTTAGCGATGAAATGTAAATAAATAACCAAACTATAAGAGCTCAAAGTAGAGCAATTTTTTACACACAATCATCAATATCTTAAAAACTCTTAAATAAAACTTCCGAAATTTTTGGTTATTACCTATTCGTTATGGGTACCTTCTAAATATGTAGAAATATACTGGGTATTCCATTTAAGAAAATATAACTTTGATATGACTCTCAGTTTCTGAGCACCCTGTATAACCAAAATCAATTTTAGAAAATAGAGTTAACTGAGTTACACCTCAGCTCGTTTGAATTTCTTTTCTATCTTCTATACTTTAGACGGTAGAGAAGACCGCGGCGCTCGGTGGACATCCCCTGTATATGTACATATAAAATTTACGGTCTGCTGATTTAAAAAAAAAAAAACGTCTTAAATGTTTCCGTCGTAAGTGTACGTCGTACATCAAAGATACGTTTTTATTTATATAAGTATAGTGAATTTTCGACCGATGATGTTTTTTAACAGCATTCTTTTTTTTTTCAGAGTGGTCAAGGACTCGGCTGCGTAAAAATTTCTATAGGTAAGCGGTAATTATAATTATTTGTAATAAGAATGAAAAAGTTGTTGCTCAAGTGGGCATAAAAAGTATTTATGTTTCATTTTCTAAGTAAACGTTACGCAATTCTTTTCGTTAAAGCCGGGCGTCCACAAGACCGGATTTTTATAGATGATGAAACTCTCTTTAAGCTTTCACTCGAGTTGTAATTATCAATTTTATTTTGACGATAGTTTAAATGAACTAAATCGATCCTCCTTGATAATTTCCGGTTACAACCGCATCACGAAGCTTCTCTCTGTCGACGTTTCGTCCTTTCTTACAAAACGGACACCGTGCATCGTTTGTAGGTTATATGTTTGGTTTTTCGAGCGAGTTCTATCGCAACTTCAAATCATGTTGAAACTTGTTAAACAACATGTACAGCCGGCGTAACTAATAATGTCATAGGGAAAATAGTTTATAAGGAACAGCCTTCTTCTTTAAAGTATTTAAATTTTATGACGTGCAAATACAATGATTATCGGAAAAGAATAATTTCGGTGTTGCTATTAAGCTGGGATCACTCATCCGGCATTTGCTTCAGTTTTTTGACTTCTCTAATCCAGAGGTTTAATTTACTACTTACATCAACTATACCTTACTTTTTAATTCGGAGGAGTACTTTGAAATTTTGGCGCTAAAATCAAACTTTGCCACTGGTCAAACGAGCTTTGTCTTTGGTCAATTCCGGCCAACTACCAATGACTCGTTTTTAGCGCCAAAAATTCAAAGTACTCCTCCGAATTAAAGAATAAGGTATAAGTAAAAGAATTGATACCTTTCATTAGAAAAATAAATTATTTTCGGCCACAGGTAAATTTTTCGTGTTTTGTAGTTGACATATATTTTGGAATTATAGTCTACCCTTTGTAGAACTTACGCCCGCTCGATTCATTATTTCTTAAAGGAGATATACTGTGGTACAAAATTTTTGTGCTTTTACTTTCCCTATGACATTATTATTTACGTCGATAGTACACACTGCACAATCTCATTGTTGTTCAGCAATGTTTACTTAGTTTGAAATTACCATGACGTACACGTTTAATTATATTACAGTCTTTCGCTTTTGGTTTTCCACTTTTGTCAATTTTGTTTCCCAATTTGTCTAATCATTCTCCAGTTTCAGAAATGTCAAGTCGGTGTCAAATAGGAAAGTCGTTTGTCAAATTGAGAAACATAATTGACAGAAAGAAAAAACCGAAAGGAAGAGATTTGTAACGTTGACGTAGAGTCCAATTTTGATATTACACAAGATAATTTGCAATCACTTTCTCGATAGGACTGCAAAGTAAATATACAGGGTCTCCCAAGTTGAGTGGCCTGTTAAAAGTTCTCGGGAAAAGGAACATACAAATATTCTGAAAATTAAAGCACTGCCCTAGGAGGAAGTGATCTTTCAGAATAAAATATTTTCACTTTTATATCACATTCGGTTTATACAGGAAGTCGCCATTAACTTTCTTATTTTAAATGGAATGCTATACTTCTAATTCTACACGTTATTCCAAGCAAAAGTTGTTAAGGCTTCCCTATACTTAAATGTAACGGTTTTTGAGATATCTTCGAATTTCTGAAAAATATTATTTCGTGGTCTTTCATTTAAGAGAATGTATTTACGACACTTTAAAATTTCAATATTCAAGCTGCCTGTCGTTTGAAAGAATAATGTTCAGCCTTTCAAATCTTATCCTAGTTATCATTGAAAAATTCACAGGGTGGTCAAAATATGATGTCGAACCTTATTCTGTTCAACTGCCCAAAACTCAGTTATCGTAAACGGACCACCCTGTATATTTTTCGATCATGAGATGCAGAATCAATTTCTACATCGATTAGTATGGGCGTTCCCTATACCTATTTTCATTAATTTTCTTGTTATCAAGAATTGTTAATTTTATTGTATTAATTAATGGCATTTATACAGCATCCAGCTTTGAAAAAAAGCAAATATCGAATTCCTATCTTTTTAAGAAATAAATAATTGCTAACCATGTCACTATTTCGCCATACATGTCGGAATAAAGCTGTAGGTAAACATTTATCGTAATACTTAGTATTTTCATAAACAAGGATCTTAGAAAGATAAGTAGACCTATTTTCAAAAACAATTTTCTTTGTCAGGCTCACAATTTTGTTTAAAAAAAGCAAAAGTAAAACTTACAATTGGTTAAGTGATAAAAATAATTAAACAGTTTTATTTATTATTCTCAAGTCCCTATAATATGGTTGTAAATACTGTATAAAATTTGCAAATAACTGAGACAAGAGTCAAGTCAACGAATAAATATTTACAATGGTAACCTATCTCTCTCACTTTGTAGAAATTTTGCACAAAAAATACCATCGCATCGTAGTTCTTGAAGATTAAACATTACGGTTCCTTTTTATTTGTTTTGTTAATTTTATTAATTTCTTTGTTTTTTATTTGTACATATCTGTTGATACGACTTGTAATTCAATAAATATTTTTGTTTTGTCCACACTTACTGCGAAAAATTACCATAATTTTACTAAAATATGCGATTATAAGAAACAATAATTGATAACATGAAAACTAGTGGAAATAGATATAGGGAATGCTACTACTAATCGATGTAGAATTTGATTCTGCATCTCATGATGCAAAAATGTATAGGGTGTTCCATTTACGAAAACTGAGTTTTGGGCAGTTGAAAGGTTCGATACCATATTTTGACCAGCCTGTGAATTTTTCAATGATAACTAAAATATGATTTGAAAAACTGAACATTATTTTCTCAAACGATAGGCAGCTTGTATCTTGAAATCTGAAAGTGTTGAAAATACATTCTCTTAAATGAAAGGACACCCAAATAATCTTTTCCAGAAATTCGAAAATATCTCAAAAACCGTTACATTTAAGTACACGGAAGCCTTAACAACTTTTGCTTGGAATAACGTATGCAAACAGAATTTGCAATAAAAAGTATAGCATTCTATTTAAAATAGGAAAGTTAATGGCGACTTCCGGTACAACCGGAAGTGATTTAAAAGTGAAAATATTTTATTCTGAAAGATCGCTTCCTCCTAAGGCAGTGTGTTAATTTTCAGAATGTTTGTACGTTGTTTACCTGACAACTTCTAATAGACCACTCAACTAGGGAGACCCTGTATTAGATCAGATTGTCCTGTTTTTGGTTAACTTTTGAATTTTTTACCCACACTTATTGCGTATTTCTTAAAATTTAGTTATTCGTGAAAACCGATGAGAAGTTAGCAATAAAATTCCAGCAATAAAATTATGAAATTTCAAAACGCTGCCACCGCTAAAATAACGATCACATATCAATAATATTCAATCTATTACAAAGAGTATAATGTGTAGATTCCCCTCATATGAAGAAACTGATAAAATATTTGATATTAAGGTAACTATGACTATTTAAACCAGCATAAGTCATTATTCATATATCGCATCAAAACAATTGCTTTCACTGAAAATTTTCACACAGTCATAAAGTAAACATACATATCTATTTAATAATGCTTTTAGAAAGTTTTAGCCGGTTGATTTGAAGTAATTAGAAATTAATAAATTGTGACGTTTGCAACAATAAAAAAAAACTTTACTTTGCGCTTTGTGAATTATGGCCAAGGTCTGAAGTTTGCATTGAGTACACAGGGTGTTCAAAGTTTTTATTATAGGCACACAACAACTTCGTTATTATGGAATGCGATGCGTAATTGTTTTTTTGGTATCGCCGCTTAATTGTGGGTTCATTATTGCTGATGATTTGAACGATTTGGTACCTTAATAATTATGAAGTTATTGTATGTATACAGTGTTTCCCAAAAGTAACGGATAAATTCTATAAAATGGTTAAGAAAAAGAAGAATTCTCAGGTCGATTTTTATTTTTAAATCATTTGAGGGTGTAATTTTCAATCCCCCATCTCTAAGCTATAACAACCCCAACTTTAAAAATTCACGTAGCAAAGTACCCCTTGTAATACCTCGTTAAATAACACTTTTAATGCTGAAAATTTGTTAAAACTTTCGGTTTATATTGGATTTTCTCTTAATTCAGAAGGGCATTATTCGAATCGTGAATCGATATTTTTAGACATCTATCTCCAACCATCTTTTCTATTTGCAAATTTTTCTTCTTCCCATATATTATTTGTGCATCATAGTATTTTTATTTAAGCTTTAATCATTCGCGATTACTGAGAATCACTGGGACACACTGTATAATGGAAGCTTTGATCACCCTATACAGACTGTTTAAAAATAACTTGGCACTATTGCAAACTATTTTATTATTAAAGTTACAGATAAAATTAAATTAGCAAACTAGTAGTATCTTTCGTCCTGATTGCAACGATGCATTTAAAAAAAACAACTGAACATCGCGTTTATGAAATAAAGGGAAAAGAACACTTTTTTTTAAATAGAACACCTGTATATTATTTGACCAATCGATAGAGAATAAAACTTTGAATTGAAATTATTCTTTATCATTTTATCTTAAATTAATAAATAAAGAAGATATTTTGATGTTTTACAAATTCATTAAGATGGCTGTGTTTCAAGAGCAGAACATTTGAACACAGTGTATGTATGTGAAGCCATTAATTTTGGTTTATTTGTTTATTATGAAAGGTGTTTTTGTCTGAGTTTTGTAAAAATCTTTTAATAACAAGAATTTTCATAAGATGCATGTTCTGGCCCAGAACATGCATCTTATGAAAATTCTTGTCACTCCTTTAATTAATTTCTAATTACTTCAAATCAACCGGCTAAAACTCAGAGGGTGGTTTAAACGATAGACTTCGATCCGTGCTTTCATATTCTGCAAACAGAATTTTTATGCAAGTGCGGAATGGAAAGTTATGAACACTTGAAATTGATCCTGTTTCATTGGTCCTAGCGTCACTTTTAATTAATTTTCTAATTACTTTAAATCAACCGGCTAAAACTTTCTAAAGGCATTATTAAATAGATATGTATGTTTACTTTATGACTGTGTGAAAATTTTCAGTGAAACCGATTGTTTTGGTGCGATATATGAATAATGACTTATGCTGGTTTAAATAGTCATAGTTAACTTAATATCAAATATTTTTTCAGTTTTTTCATATGAGGGGAATCTACACATTATACTCTTTGTAATAGATTAAGTATTATTGATCTGTGATCGTTACTTTAGCGGTGGCAGCGTTTTGAAATTTCATAATTTTATTGCTGGAATTTTATTGCTAACTTCTCATCGGTATTCCTGAAAGGCAAATCAATTTTAACGAAAATAACGAGCTTTATAGCAGTGCTTGTTGGTTAAAATGAAATGCAACAATTATGATTTCAGAGAATGTGTAAAAGTTTTTGTAGTTGAAGCGATCGTCGGTGAAACGGTAAACAATTTAATGTTTTTGCATTTTATTATTGCCGGCAATAAATACGTTGCGGTGCATAATGAATTCATTGCGTTAGCTAGAATTGTAATAAAATGTTTTACTGGCGCAATGTGCCAAATCTAATACAAATGGAAGTTGAAATATGTTAAGTCTGCTGTAAAGTTGCTTTCACAGTTGCAAAGTTTTCGAGCTGCACAACTGGTAAAATGGCGCAAGTTTTATGTGATGAAATATGAGTTAATTGTAAAATTTGGGCAATGTTAAAAATTCTGGCGCAACTTTTCGACTTACACGATTGAAAAGAGGAAAGAAAATGCTATATAATCGTGTAACAATTCATCATGGCGTCCATTTAAAATAAGAAAGTTGCTATCAATACCTTGATAGCTGCCATCTTGAATTTTATTTTGACTTAACTTTCAGCTGTATTTTATCAAACCTAGTAACTTTTATATTAAACTTTTTTCATATACCTTATAATTACGAAGTTTTCAGACATGAAGAAAATAGCTTTTTTCAGTTTTTCTGCAATACTATATAAATTATTTCAAAATTTTTCACGCACAAAATTACAAAACATTGTCCACTTAACCAAATCTCTATCTTCACTAATAAGAAAGTTATACATGATAGCCTATTCAATCCGGCACATACTGTATATGCACACGTGAACTTTTTTCTTTATTTTAATCTGCAGAATACGTCCCTGGAGTGGCGGTCTGCATTTTTTTTTCAATCTGTATATGTAATTAAATTAAATAAATTGTATGATTGATTATTCAAAATTGAAATATGCTTAAAATTTCAGCGAAAATATACATATTTGCCAATCGCTTTAGCTAAGTGTGCGATTAGCTTAAAATTGCTAACAATTTACGTAAGGCATTCTGCTTTCCTTTTGTTTGAGCAAATTCGGAACAAGAACTTGTTTTAAAATTAAATATCTCGTGAGGTCCTGCTAATTTGTATTCTCGGCAGAAGACAATCTTTCTTCCAATATACCAACCCAAATTAGCGTATGTATCTCTTTCAGCTCTGCATATTTACAAGACTACGATGTATCAAGTAAATCATGTGACTTTTTTGAGACTATAAATTTATTACGCACTTTAAATTACTAGAAGATACCACGTCGTACAAATTTATGCAAATTGTGCTAGAAAAAATGGTTTCGTAGCATATATGTAAGTATATATAAGAGTTGCCTTATCTTTCGAATTCTGTTTTTTTTTCTGTTTGTGTATGCAAAACATTCATTTAAATTAAGAAAACAGCTAAAGTTTACAAAGTTCAATGTCCATGAAAATATCTGCACACGTTTATTATTTCTGTATATGTTATATTATTTCTGTATATGTTATATTATTTCTGTATCTATGTAGAATTATGATGATGTGTTTTCTTTTGCGATTTTCAAGACATTCAAAGAAAACCAGAAGTGACTTTCGGTTTTATTCACTAATTTTTTAAATCGTTAACGTTAGGTATTTCTAAGTTCGTTATTAAAGGACTTTTAAATTTGTCATTGTCATTTATTATCACAATAAAAATTAAACACTAAAAAAGCAAGATTAAACTTTTTTCTTATGGTCATCATCTTGGATTTTTTAGTTTTTAGATAAAAATTTATTACAATTAATTATTAACATTAATTTCTGTACATTATAAAATCTCATTTAAGGTTTTAAAATTAATTTCGGTTCGCTGTTGATACGTTGTTATCTGTATTCTTCGTCAAACTTCTTTTTGTTGTGGTCGTGCAGGTTCTCTTATCAGAGCGTCCATCCTCTTCGCACTCTCGCTGGTAACGAGAAACTATCCTTATCCCTGCTTCGCGAATTTTCGTTCAGGTGAAAATAATAATTCATTATTCACTAAGTTTCCGCCTGAGAACGAGGTGTTTTCTTCGTAAAATTTTACTTTATTCTGCAAGCTGGTCTGACGGTATTTTTGGTGAAATTACCGAAGTTTTGAACTATTCCGAGGAATCTAGGCTACCGTCTTACCGCCACAATTTTATTTTGGTTTTTGAATAAAGAAAATACTTCAGCACCTTCTGCATTTTGAGTGGGCTGGTGCGTCTTCTACGGAAGGTTTTAGAAGTTTTTCACTCGTCTCACGCGAAAAGAACGTTACATCAGGTTCTTTTTTTTGTGTCTGGGAAAAGAAATTCTTAAGTTTGTTGAAAACTTTCTTCAATATTTTTTGGGCTACTTCTGGCAAGGTTAGTGGCACGAAAACTTGATCCACTCTGCCTACGGGGCCACGGAGCTCGCCGAATTATTGCCGCTCCCATTCGATCCCGTTAAGGAATCAAAAGGATTCTTCTTGGACCCATCCCGGATCGTCGATCCACCAGATAAGATTTTCCATTATTCCTGTTTTTTTTTATTGCATTTAATTCTGAAATTTATAATTATTTAACTTAATTCAATTTAATTCAATCATTCCTTTTTTTTTTTCATTAATTTAATCTTTTTTTTTTATTAATATTTTGGTAATTAACTTTTTTTGACTTTCTTAATTTTACCGGCAAAATTTGTGAACCAATCAGATCTGAGCGGTAATTGCGACAATTTAGTCACTAATCAAAGTCACATAGCGCTAAATGTTGAAAACTGGAGTTTGTTGTAATGATTTCCATGTTTTTTTGGGCTAATTAAAAATTTATGTGCAATGATCCGATGTGTTTTCATGGTATGCGACATAAAATAGGAGAGAAAAGAAAAAACATACTCACTCCTTCTCGACTCGACTACCGGAGCAGTGTTGTTGTTATTTCAGCTACAACAACAACACTATAAAATTCTTTTTGTTAACGTGTGCGAAATTACAAACTACCCCGTTTTGCCCGTAACAAGTTTTTTTTTCTGATTAAAATGATATACACAGTAAACATTTTTTCCCCTGTAAATATCCTAGAGTGCCTGGTAAAATATTTAGAGTAAAAGCTTTACAGTGAAAGTTCTTACACTATGAATAAAATTCACACGAAACAACTCTATACAGTGCATCTACAGATTTTCTGCAATGGTAAAGTGACATTTAATTTTGGTGTATTCTTAATTATTTCAATTATTTTAAGCATTTCCGTTGTTAAGTAATTGAAACCGCAATTAAATTGGCCTGATAAATTACACGAAAATTTTTGTTAGTTTTTAATATGGGAAAAAATTATTCAATGTAATCCCCATCCACCTCTACGCACTTTTCTACCCGGTACCTAAATTCCGTATACACGTTTGTTAACGTTTCAATTTCTATGTCACTAATTACCGTTGGTATTTTTTCATTTAGAATTTCTGAATTTGTACCATGACCAATGAATTGGTCTAAAATGTTCAATCTTCCAGGCAAATGATCATCAAGCTACCCTTTAACTAAATTTGTGAAATATGCAGGACATCCATCTTGTTGAAAATAAAAGTTTTCCAAACTCACATCTGTCAGTGACGGCAAAGCAAAATTTTCTAACATTCGCAAATAACTGAATTGATTCAAATTTTCTTCCAAAAAGATAAGGGCTAATAATTTTGCCAGTTCCCATAACTTTAACTAGAGGTATTAATTATCAACAAGAGCTTAAGGAATAAGTTTAATTAATCATTTTGACAGATCCGTAATGCGATAATTCTGAAGATAATTTGAACTTAGACAAATCTTTGAGAGTAAGTAAGCGTGAACTTTTCTATAATTTTTGTAGTTTTAATGCAAGCAAAAGTTTGTTACGCTTTTAACCAGTGTTACCGAGGTACCTACCGAAACTTCCAAGTTGGGGCCAGCTAACAGTGGAGACGGCTGGGTTCGTTCAAGATGGTCCAATAAAATTCCGTAGGGCGCCAGAAGGTGACTTCCCAACTTACCAATGTCCACCTCCAGACCACGATGTATTGGGGGGAAAATTTCGGTAAAATATCGACGATTCGCCAACGGGCAAGAATCATACAAAGGGCCGCGACAGAAACAAATAATAACAAACTACGCCTTTAATTCGTACCCATAAAGTAAACACGTATATATACAGGTTAGGGTAGTTTAACGGGTAATTAAACAAATCCGTAGAAGACGGATACCGTCTAAATATGAGCGAAAGAAAAAAAAAAAAATAGTACACGGGTAATTAGCTCATTGGGTCCCAAGTCGCCTTACAAATAATAAACAAATACATTAAACAAATATAAATATTATCCAGGTTACGAGGAAAAGTACGTAATTTTTAATACACAACCGGTATACACGGCTTCGCGTAATTGTCTCCCAACACGTGGACGGACGGACGCAAATCGAAGAAAATGGCCGATTCGAAGATCAAAGAAGAATAAAAGATCGCCTTACTTTACATCCACTCGCGGGGTCCTCTCCAAATAGGGCGGAGGGTTGTCGGAGTACAATCAGCTGCTGCAGGAAATGCCAATAAACGACTTAGCAGTACACGGGGTTTTTGCTCGCCACGTGGTGGTCGAAAGGCTGTCCTCAAAACTCCGGCACCCAACCAACTACGACAGGGAGGATCCTTCTCCGAGCTCAAATTATGGCGTTACAATTCTTCAATACGGCCCTGACTTTTTACCCTGATGAGACACAACGAAAAGATAAAATTATGTTCGAATGGCCGCGGAAAAAAAGAAAAGATACATACCCAAGATGAAGAGTAAAAGCGTTAAACGAAAGCCCAAAATAGGAATAAACTGGTGTGAACGCTTCTTCAACCGAAAAACTGTGTTCGTAATACACCCAAATTTTCCGTAAAGAAATTCGCTATCGCAATCAACACGTGCACACCTTCTTCAATCTCGGGGCCACCAGCAAAGACCCGTGCGCAACGCCCGTGGCCAAAATTGTCACCCTTGACCTGTGCGTGCGCTCAGAGCGACGAAAACCTTAGACTTTTAAATAAATAGATTTCTACAAGTAACAAGTTTTATAAAGAATAACTTTTTTTCCTAAAACGTAAAATAAAAACAAATTCCTCTATTGCAAAACATTCGTGGACACAGTGTATATTTGAAATTCATTTAGTATAGACACGTTATTTTTGAAACTGTTCAGTTGTCAATCTTGTGTTACGTGGGCTGCTGAAAAAGTTTCTGGAAACGGCATGAAGAAACGCATATGAAATTTGGTAAACGGTATCATTGTTTTCCGAAGTATTCGCCTTTGACGTCAATACACTTTTGCATACGCTCGAACCAATTTCTAAAGCACGGTTTCCACTCTAAAGATGGTACCTCAGAAACCAGTGTCAGGTGAATATGGACAAGAGTCCGATTCGATTGTTTCTTCTTATTTGATCGATGACTTCCGGCAGACAAACTGTAGTATACCAAGCCGCGGTAGCTACATGTCCAGTTAAACCAAAGAAACAAGCAATCATTTGCTTCGCAGCACTGTGTGAACGGACAACTTTTGTTGGTTTGGTTTATTTTGAAATACCCAAACGGTAGATTGTTGTTTACTTTCTGGCTCGTACGAACAGATCTACGTTTCGTCACCAGTAACGATGTTGTAAACTAAATTTGAACGACCTCCATTGAATTTCTTGAGCATTTCTACGCACCATTTGACACGACCCTGCTTTTGCGCTTCTGTTAAATTGTGTGGGATCCAACGACTGCAAAGCTTTCGTACGTTCAAATGATCATGCAAAATCTGGTGTATTGCTTTCATGTCAATGCGTAAGGATGCTTGAATCTCACGGTATGTCACATGTCGATCTCGCTGAAGCATTTCACGCGCAGCATCTGCATTAGTGGCAACAACAGATGTTGATGGACGACCTTCACGAAATTAGGCACTGAGAGAGGTACGTCCACGCTGGAATTCGGCAAACCAATTATAAACACTGCTCTTTGATGGTGCTTCATCTCCAAAAGCCGATTGAAGCCAATCGAGGTATTGTTTCGGCGTTAGACCACATTTGAAATCTTAAAAAATCCTGGCACGAAAATTTTCACGCCGAGATTTCCATATTTACACAAAATTACTTTTCTTCAAATGCTGTACAAACAAAACTAGTTCACTTGGATAATAGTTAATAAATTGATATGAATTTTATATGTCAAGACTCACTTGTCATTTCCTTGACAGATACACCAATTTATTATCGAAATTATTTCAAAGCCTACATGCTCTTAATTTATTTATCCAACTCTCATTTATTATGAAGTCATTATAATGCCAATTTTGAATATATTATGAGGTCTATAAAATACTAGTGAAATTATGAACCCATAATTAAACTTATATTCAAAATCGGCATTATTATGACTTCATAATGACGTGTTGAATAAAACTATGTACAGTAAGACCTGTTTAATCCGAACTAATAATTGCACTGGTTGATTCAGATTTTCTAAATGTACAGATCATCGAACAAAAGACAGAAAATGTAAATTTCGATGCAAACTGAACTCGCAGTCAGTACGACCGTGAGTGACGTCATGTAGCGTTGAAAAACTCGATACAATTTATAAACTAATTTATTTAGAGTAACTATAAACACTAATTACAATTACAAAATTAAAGTAAAGTAAAGTGTATAGGAGAGGTCCTAATACGGATCCCTGTGAGACGCCTCGAGATATTTAGCGTAATTCGGATTCAGTCCCTTTTATAAGGACTTTTTTGGGTACGGCCCTGCAGATATGAATGGAAGGAATTAGTAACACCATCAGAAATTCCTGCATGGTGTAAAATTACCAAGAGCAAATCATGGTTAAGCGTTTCAAACGTTTTGCTAAAATCCAACGTAATAAGAATACTACTATCTTGACCTCTGTCAGCTGCTCTAAATATTTCATCAGTTATATCAAGCATGACAGTTTCATTACAACTATGATGAGGCCTATATCCGGATTGGCTTTCTGGTAGAATGTTAAATGTGTTTAAGTATTCACACAATTGTGATGCAATGACTTTTTCTAAAATTTTAGATATTGTTGGTAGTATGCTTGTAGGGCAATAATCAGATTTTTTACTATATTAACAGGAAGTGTTAATGATGTCGCCAACACTTTGGAAAATAGTTATTTAAAAGGTCTGAATTAATAATATGCCTGATGAAAAAGGTATTATATGAGGGCAGCAAAGTTTCTGCATACTTAGAAGAATTAATGTTATGAACACCATTAAAATTGGTTTTAATTTCTGATAATTTTTGAAGCTCCAAATTTGAGTCAACTAATTGTTATCTAAATTCAGGTGTCTGAAAACCTCTGTCTTTAAATGAAACTGTAAATTCCTCATTACGTAAGATATAAATCTGAAATTTTTTGCCCAAAAATGAAAAACTGACCTATCTGAAGGGAGGGCAGTCCCTTAGTTTTGAAACTTCTGCTTCATTTACGACTTGTTTCAGCAATTTATTCCGATGAAAGCAATAAACCGCAATAAAACCTTTTATTTACGTTTAGAAGAACTCGGTCAAGGTCTTATTGTATACGAACATGAATCCGACTTGCGGATATCGGCATGTTTATTTGTATTTTCAACATGCGATAAGTAGGAATGTTTGTTTACGCACATCTTTGTAACAGACAGCAACAATTATGTTAAAAACGAGTACCTAATCTTCGTTAGATTTTTGCTGAAGTTATTAAACATCTTTGTAGGCTAGTTTTGTAACTGCGTTGAAAATGCGTGAAATTATATTTTTAATTATCGCACTAATAGCTGCATAATAAGTATTGCAAGAGCAGAAACTATTCCTCTTGCAAGAAAAGAAAGCAAGAATTGGAGTATGATACGATGAAGAATTTAAATAAATTAGATTGCCTGTACACACAATAATCTATGGGATCAAAATAAGTGATTGAATAACTTCGTTAGTTCTCAATTGAACTATTTTATTAATTCTTTACATTCCAACACAAAACATATGTTTTTATAAGGATAATATTGAACCTGAATTTCTGCGACGACTTTAACCGTAAAGACATAAAAGCTCTCGCCTAGTGCAGACGTGTATTTCGTCGTTTATTCGAAGTTTTAATAAAGAAACAAATTTATATTTGCTGTACAAATACAATAAACTTTAGTAAACAACATTGTAAGTTGATTATTGGCAATTTACAAATTAATATGATTTAAGAATTTCCGCTTTTTCGATCGCCTTTAGATTGATTTTTTTTTAAATTTAACTGTTAAAATACGGATTAGCACAAAACTAATCGTCAATTAATGCAACACGCACAGAATATTTTAAACTATTAAGAACTTACCTAGTTACAAAATATATCTGCTTTTAAAATTAACAAGAAACACGATATTTGACGTGCCTTAACTACAATATCTGTCCATTAGGTCATGGTCTGCGTTTTTATGACTTATGGCCTCGAACGTCGGAGAATAATTGAAAACCAAGCTCCGACGGAACATTTAAGCTACATTCAGTGATGCTCAAACAATTTCTATGAAACATTTGTATAACAAATTTTGCTTGTCTTCATGATACTATTTGCAGTTTCAATTAAAGACATAGGCTTAGAGACCCGCCGTATATTATCATATGTATCTTCAAGTAATTGAGATCCCCATGGTTATAATAGACACTCTGCGTTTTAATTTATTTGAAATTGTGCAACATCGAAAATTTATTACATATTTAAATTATTTAAGAATATATTTAATCTAAATATTATGATTTCAGTACGTAAAAAAATTGAAAGTGTTCTTTCTCTATAATACTGACTGAGCTTTTCTACATGAGCCATAAATCAAATCCAAATGATTGAAACTTTTTTCCTTTTTGATCAACGATTAATGTAACTGAGCACTTCTAAAACAGTTTGGGCATTTGAAATTTAATTTAGGACACAAAATGCGAACACCAAGAAATTGTAAAACAAGCAATTAACAAATGGTCTTTGGTGTTTTTTTTTGCTATTTTGGGTTGCATAATGAACGATATATTTTGTGTATATCAAATAATAAGTTTTACTAAGTAATAAAGGTGAACAGGTTACTCCGTATTTAAATGTCTTATTTTTAAATAATCACTCAGCAATTCAGTAATTTTCAATAATCGACAAGTACACCGCGTTCCGCATAAACAAAAATATTGCATTTTCAGTAACAGTTGCATCGAAAAACTCAAATAGTATTTAGGCTGTTACTTTAATATCGACAAAGTGTATTTACTTATTTATGAATCAATATTAAACGACACATTAGTTAAAATAACAGATCAATTAGAAAAAAGATGCTCAGTCAGTATTTTGAGGTATAATGTTTAAGTTTGTTATGCCCATGTTCGATAATTCTGTTGTTATCTTAGTATTAATTTGTAGATCTTGTTTTATAGACGAACTGGTTTATTTGAGGAATAAAAATCTAAACATAGCTTGCTTAGATAAATTAGTGCACTTTTACATAGACCAAAAATTTATTTATAGCTCATTTAAGAATTTCCCTAAAATTTATCCAAATTGTGCCGAAACGATGTCTTTTTTTTGAGTTTTTATTCTGTTGATCAACTTTAAATTTAAGTTTTAAAAAATTTTGTTTCACATAGTTTTTTCGTTTTTTCAAAGACAACGTCCCGGTTCACAAAACTTAGAACTTGACAGCCATAGATTAGGGAGGTTTGGTAGATAGACAACTTAGATATTAATTATTGTTCTTATACAACTAGCGCCATTGCGATCTGACTTAAAATTAATCAACGGAACGGGTAATTTGATTTAATATTGAAATTCAGAACCAATGCACACTTTGTTGTAAAAAACATGTTTTAGTGGAGCTGCAGCATAAGATATCCGTTTGTCATATCGACATCACTGACTATCACTTACCAAACAGAGATTTAAGCTTTGCATACTACAAGAATATTTTACCACAAAATATGGACTATTAACTACTAACTATTAGTACTGTATTGTATTGATTATTGATAAATTTTGTCAAACAAGTAGGTGAGATAGTTGACAGTTTGACAAATTTTTCATTAAGAAAAATTGTACACATAATTTATTATTAATGCCTCTATAACTTTTACCACAATATCCATGCTTTCGAGACAAAACGACGTAATCACTACTGATTGTTGAGAAATTGAAAGATACTTTTCCACACATTTTTTGATGAAATTAGATATATATTACTGCGCACCTAATAATATAATAATAATAATAATAATCAGTTTATTAGGCACAAAGATAAATACAATTATTGCAATATAAAAAAAAAACTAAACAAAATTTTTGTGCTTAAAGTGTGTGAGGTCAGATGAACTAGTAATAACTGTTCCCTGATCTACCCCTCACACACACTTTACTATAAATATTTGGTACCAAACGTATTGAAAATGATTACTAAACAGATATATGAACGTAAATCAGTACATGATAACGAGTATAGAATATTGGTGGTAAGGACATCGATGAGAGATTCGAAAATCGGTAATGATTGAAAATAATTTATACCGAAAAAGAAGTATATGAAACTCTACTCAACGCGGATCACTAAAAAGTAAGCTCTTTAGTTTTGTCTTGAACTGGGACGGTGACAATTTTAAGAAAGCTTCAGGAAACGTATTCAAAATGTTGGCAATTTGATAGTTGTAACATTGTTTAAAAAATTCCGAGTAATGGCGAGGAATTGTCAAAAGGTCCTTACGTCTCACGTTAACATTATGAACATCTGTTCGAAACCGAATTTTTTTGTACAAATATGGAGGACATTTGTATAATAAGACTTTGTGAAAAAATTGTGCGCTCTGCAGAAAACGTCTGTTATGCATATTAAGCCAATGTAATTCTTTCAACTTATGAGAGATGTGACATCTACGCCTTACTCCACATATAAGTCTCATGCAGCTATTTTGTACCCGTTGAATTCTCGCGATGTCGGAGACATTCAAACATGGACCATATATACTATCGCAAAAATTGAAATGCGACAAAACCATTGACTCGCACAGTAAACGTTTAATAGACTGAGAGAAGTAATGGCGATTGACGTAAATTACTTTAAGGTTAACAAAAGCCCTTTGTATAATTTTCGTAACATGTTGTGTGAATTTAAGATCACAGTCGATGTATAGGCCAAGACTACGGCAACAATCAGATAACGATAATGTGACGTCACCCATATGCAAGTTAATTTGACTAGAAATTTGCAGGCGAGATTTTTTCTTACCAAACAGCATGATATTTGTTTTGGCGGCATTCAGACTCAGTCCATGTTCGTTGGATATTTTCACTAGTGTGTTTATATCGTCATTAATTTTAGTGCATGCTACGCCAACATCCTGTAAATTAAATGAATAATATAATTGTGTATCATCGGCGTAAAGATGATATTTGCAATAATTCATTGATAACAATAATTTAGATGTATAGATTGAGTATAGCAAGGGACCTAAAATTGAACCCTGAGGAACACCACAGGGAACATATAAGGCGTCAGAAAGTACACCACCACAAAAAACTCTTTGAGTCCTACCAATGAGATAATTATGAAAAAAACTTAAAGCACTTTCACCTAATCCAATAGATTTTAAAACAGCAAGTAACACATTGTGATTGATAAGATCGAACGCTTTGGAGTAATCGAGTAAAACTAATAAAACCATTTTATTTTCGTCTACTTCAGTAATGATATCATCGATTATATTATGTAACGCACTGCAACAGCTGTAGCCTGGACGAAATCCAGATTGCATTTCTGGTAAAATATTATTAGTAGATAAAAAATGTCTTAGTTGGTTGTCCTAAATCTTTTCAAGCACTTTGGATAGAACGGGCAAGATGCTTGTAGGACGTAAATCCTTAAATGTTTTGGGATTTCTATTTTTGGGTAACGGTAAAATACGTGCCTCTTTCCAAATCTTTGGGAAAACACCATTTTCAATGCAAAAATTTATAATGTGTGTGAAAACAGGTAGTAAATAGGGACAACAAAAATATAATAGGTCAATGTTTAAATTATCCATTCCGCTCGCTTTGCTAGAAAAACCCAGTAGTAATTTAGTAACAACATCTTCTGTCACAGGAGAGAACTGAAAATTTTCACTACAATTGGAGTTATTGCAGTAGAAGTCCACAGTTTCAGGAAGCTCAGTCAGAAATATTTAAAGACTCGAGTGAGTAGTTATTTATTTTATGAGCATCGTTGAGCGTATCAGGAATATCGCACTGACTGTTGCCACGTATGCCGAACTTTTGTAGCTGGTTCCACATTAGTTTAGCATTACCATCGGCAATAATGCGGTTAAGATAAGCTTTCTTTTCAGACCTGACTACCACTGTTACCAAATTCCTTAAGGATTTATAATACACCCAGTGTTCTTGTAGACCGGTCCGTTTAAAACGAGATAAAGATTTGTCTCTAAGATTCATCATGAACAGCACCTTGTCAGTCATCCATGGTGACTGCTTGTTGTTGCTTTTAAATATTTTGAAGGGAATATGCAAATCAAAGAGCGCAAGTAAGTTGGCATTGAGAAAATCTATTTTACTGTTAATATTATCAAAATTATAAATCTCTTGCCACGGAATGGAAGCCAAATCATTATTAAAATCAGTTAGATTGATATTTTTAAAGTCACGATAAAAAAAGGTGATGGGAGTTGTATTTGTAGGTTTAATAAAAGTAGTTCTGCATCAAATCAAGGAGTGGTCGGAAACTTCATGAACATCAATAATGCCCGAATTATCCACGGCATTATCTTTATTGGTAATAATAAGGTCAATAAGAGAGGCAGAATTTGTTGTGAAACGAGTTGGTTCACTAATAATTTGCTTTAAATTAAATGACTCTAAAATTTCTGAAAATTGGAGGGAATGACCTGCAAAAGGCGGAAGGAAGTTAATATTGAAGTCTCCTAGGATATAAATGTAATCATGAGACATAGATAATTTCAATAAGGTATCTTCAAAATAAGGGAAAAATTCATGGAAATTATAATGTGGCGGTCTGTACACTACACTTGCCAAAACTGAAGTAGATACAATAAATAATTACACCCAAAAGTGCTCGATAAAAGCTGTGATCTCCGATTGAATCAGGGTAAATTTTATAGTCTTCTTAATAAAAATACCAATTCCACCACCCCTACTGGTACGATCACTTCTAACAAAAACATAATTTGCAATATGAAGTGAACCAGAGCTTATGTCATTAGAAAGCCAGGTTTCAGTTAAAAAGAGAAGATTGAAATCATTAGTTAAAATAACATCTTTAATTGCATCGAAGCCACTTAGAAGTGATCTGACGTTGAGATGAGCTATCCTTAAATGCAGTTCACTCATGCGATATCCATATTAGAACTTAATCATAGGTAAATGAAATGACTCAGTATACTAAAAAATTAAATATTTTAAAGAGAGAAAAATTGTAAATTAAGAAGTAAAGTTTTAAAACCGAAAATTAAATTGCAGGAAAAAAGAACAGTGCTGTGAATCTAACAATTAAATTAAAAAAAAAGAATTTAAGCGGAGGATTTCGTAATCTACTTAAATGAGTAATGGGTACGTACTCTTAATAAGGCAATGGTGTGATAATTACTAAGTATTCATTAAAATGCTGCTCCTGTGGACGGTTTAGGATTAAGCAGTTCCATGTCGGTTTCGTTTTTAATCAAATGTGTTTTGTTTCTAAATCGAATATAGATATTACCAAGAAAAGACCAAGAATTTTTTACGCCGAACTTTTCAGAAGCTTTATTCAATAAATTTACTCTGGCTTTGGTAAGGTCTTCTTTAATTATCAGTCTCGAGCCTTTTAGTAATTTTTTATTTGCCAGGACACTACGACTCATACCATGCGTTTAATATGTAAGACGTATTGTTAGATTAGCTCTCTAAATATCTTTTTGCTATTCTAATAAGCTCTAAATAAGAAATCGGGCCAAATAATGGCCATAGGGGCCATTTAAAGCTAAAAAGAATAAGAAAAACTGATCGTTCAAACAAAAAAGTAAACTAACTATTATTACTTACTATTTAAATCGTAAAATCTTTATCATTTAACAGTAAATTTTCAAAAAGAATGTTGCAAATCGTTTTTCATTGCAGTGATAACCTCGAGTGGCCTCTGTACAGCTGCTTCCGCCCTGCTTGGGGCTTCATCAGCAGAGACGTAACTCGACATTCCTACTGCACACCAAAAACGACTTATGCAATTTTTTCGCGATTGCAAAGTCAGGTCAAAAAGCGATCGTAAGATGTCGCTGTTTTATCTGTTCATTTTAAATTTAAGATTACCCTTACATATTGAGGTTTCTCTCATATTAAAGCTCGAAGCTCGGAAGATTTCGAGTGATTAGTGAAAAAAATAATTACACCGCACCACGAAGCCGCGACCTCTTCGTCGTCCCGTTTTATGTCCCTAAAAATATCGGCGCGTCCGTAATAAAGTAACGCAAGGTGAACGGAACACTAACCAGACGGGCCCGTTTATTTTACAGCTCTGTTTCTACATGTAAATTAAAACAACTTCGAAATTAATACCAATTTACGATATAATGAACATATAATACCCGAGCGCTGAGTACGCACATAAAAAACCGAAGCGAGTGCCGTTAATAAATGCCATATCTATTAATTAAAGGAGGAGGTAACGAGATAAACTGCGCCCGTATGTGCCTTGTAATACTTTGTTCCCGATAATAAACATTTTATTTTAATCACTGTGTCACAGCGGCCGCTAGAGAAAGGCCATAAAATAAAATCCGAGGGATTTTTTTTTTTTTGTTAGAAGTGTTTGTGCCTGAAAGAAACAAGAATTTAATCTATGAATGTTCGTTCCATTGATTCTTTGAAGGGTAGAAAGTGGATAGGAATGTGCCGGTGGTGACTCCACCGCGGGGGCAGGTATCCCAAGGGCGCCTTAGATCTTCGCGGCAGTCTTCAATAGTTTTATTTATAAACGTGCACTTCGCCACAGTGCTTTACATACATAGGCGACTCGTCGATTGTTACCGGCGATTAAAAAAAGCAAAATACACGCCGTAACATGAAAAAGAAACACATCCCATGCAAATAATTAATATGTTTACCGCTTGTTAACCAGTCGTATGTTATTATAATTAATAAATCGACGTCCGTCTTTTCAGTGGGATTTGCATAATAAGTTTTTAGAGATTTCCAAATGGAAAAAAGTTAACGCGAGAAACCCCGTTTGCATGCAGAATAAATTTTAATACTTAATATGAATTATTGCAGCTACTTAACATGTGCAACACTGTAGAGTACAGAGTGTAATAAATATTTACTTAGGTTATTTTATACTCGTATTTCAGAAAATAGATTTTGCGACGAAATATTCAATAACTCTAACCAGGGATGTTAGAGTATTACAGGCTTTGTCCAATAGCGTTTTCTACTAATACGTGCACTGGACACACTAAATGCTATGAAACCCTGTTTCAAAATAAGTTGGCACCATTGCTAACTTCCTTATTTTTAGAACTGCAGAGTTGTTAAAATTAGCAAATGTGTTTGATCTGTTCCGCCCATTACAAATACGAAAACAGAAAAACAATTGACTGCAAACTTTTCGAGATATCTTTTGTTACATGTTTTCTTTTAATGGAATACCCTGTGTATCATCATCGTAAACGAAAGAAAATTGAATTTTAATTATAATAAGTCCCTATGTACGCCATATTTGAAAAATGTCGTATAACTGAGATATGTCAACTTAAAATTGACAAGAAGCGTCTCCTCTTTTGCTTTAATAATGTTGATTTAATTCATTAACGACCCCTGGTGATGTAAAAATACGGTATTTTAGATTATTTTGTACACCCCTACGTGTATTGTATTGTATTTTATCGTAACCTAACTATATTAAACAAAGTAGTAGCAATGCAGTAGATAACGTAGTACAGCTAACGATGTAAAGTTTTATCATATGCACTGTAGACTTGTTAAAATGGTATAAAGTAGTCTTATACGCATTTTAAAACATGTATAATACAACTTTACATCATTTTAACCATTACACGACGGGTATAATACCATGTTGTACTAGCTACGCTAAGTTATTTACTACTGCTCACTGTTAAAAATGGGTTAGGGTAAAATATGATATAATACACACAATATTGTACAAAATCATTCGAGATACCGTATTTCATAAACCTGATGTAAAGTTGCGTTTTATACGCATGTTAAAATGCTTATAATACCACCTTACGTGATGTATTAGGTTTTTCTGCACCATAGGTTAATAAAGCTAGGTTATGATAAAGTACGATACAACACACGTAGATATGTACAAAATAATCTAAAATACAATTTTTTACATCAATAGAGTTGGCCAGTGAATTAAATCGTATTGATTAAAAAAAGAGAAGAGGCTTCTTGTCAATTTTAAGTTGATATGTCTCAGTTATATAACGTTTTTCAAATATGGCGTACATTAGAACTTATTACTAGAATTCAATTTTCTTTCGTTTACGATGCTAATATACAGGGGGTTCCATTAAAAGAAAACATGTAACAAAAAATATCTCGAAAACTTTACATTCAATTGTTTTTCTGTTTTCATGTTTGAAATGAGCGGAACAGGTCAAACAAATTTGCTAATTTGAACAATTCTGTAGTTCTAAAGAAAGTTAGCAATGCCGACTTACTTTGAAACAGGGTGTATACATAGTTTGGTAAATATCTAATGAATAATTTATAGAAAAATTAGAAAAAAGGTTTGGACTTGTTGCGTTTTGAGAAAAAAGTTGGTGATTTGAAAAAGAAATAGTTTAAATAGCTTATTCAGAAAGAAACATTAATTAAGAGTAACTAAAACAAACCTTACAAAACGCCCAAAAATGAATTTTACAATAAAAAATTTATAAAAAATCTGTAATATTACTTCTTTGGGCTCCAACAATGAAACAATGATATAAGTAGAACACGCTAACTATGTGAGAATATCGGCATTCCTGATTGGCTGAATGGATTTGCTGCTGTTAGAAAATGAAAATAAACAGGACTTTTTGCAGTTTGAACATTTAAGAATTATTAGTCACCCTGTATAATCGGACTAATTGTGATTTGCCATGATAATAATACAATAACCAACTTGTAGAGGAAGTTATAGACTACATAACGACACCTGCATTTCAAAATTTCAAATTTTGGACTTGCTACGTTTTGAAAATAAGCTCCTCAAATGTGAATTAAAAATAATAATCCGTTGATAGACAATCAAGTTATTAAATTTGAGACTTTAAATGCCGCCACAGGAAGCAAAATAAACAAGCAGTGAGTGCTATTATCGAATGTAATATACAAGCCTGCATTCAGTACGCTGTTTTTTAACGATTATTTAAATAGGGGAACAGGAATTTATTATGTAAAAAAGTTTGTTGCGATGAAATCCCTATGGTGCGTAATCAAAGTGGGTACATGTGACCTATGCCTAAAGCCTTCGACTGTGTTCAGCACGAACTATTAATAAATAAACTAATTTGTTGTGGTATTCGGTTGCGGTACAGCACAAAACTTTTTTGAAAACTATTTAATAGATAGAAGTCAGTGCACTAAAATTAACGGCATACTATCAAAGAGAGTACGGATCCAGTATGGTGTACCTCAAGGATCTGTGTTGGGACCTGTTCTCTTTTTGTTGTATATAAACGACTTAAGTAAGTTCATGGATGTACAATCAATAGTTTATGCCGACGACACAAATATCTTTTGTTCTGATAACAACATTAACGTGCTGTTAGATAAAGTACAAGATATGAAAGATAGCGCAGAGCAATGGTTTGTTAGAAATTCACTTAGCTTAAATAATAACAAAACCCAAATAATGGTTTTCTCAACGAATCATGGTATAAATTCTAACGCCGTTGTTAAGCTCTTAGGCATAACTTTAAGCGAAAACTTGACTTGGTATGCACATATTAAAACCATTAGCTCTAAATTATCTTCTGCGATATTTGTACTAAGAGAATTATCAAAACTGATCTTCTTAGAATACAACATAATGGCTTACTATGCCTTATTTCACTCACATGTTCTGTACGGCGGCGGCGTAAGGCTTTGGGGTGACTCTACAGATTCAATAATAATATTCCGACTGCAAAAAATGGCAGTGAGAGCTACGTGTCGACTAAAATACGACGCTCATTGTAAACAATATTTTATACAGATAGGCATTTTAACAGTTCCTGCCGTTTTTGTTTACAGTACCTTAGTGCATATTCACGAACATAAAAAATAATTTTGCTACTGTAAATGAAAATCATTCATATCCTACTCAATTTGGAAATCTTTTGAAACAATCGAGAATGAAATTAACAAAATCAAAAAAGAATACTATTACACTTAACTTATACAATCAACTTCCATCTAATGTAAAAGGGTATACTCTGACAAAATTTAAAAACACTCTGTATACCAATCTCAAGCTGATGGCACTATATTCTATAGATGAGTTTATAGTACATTCTCGAACTATAGGTAATCAATGAGCCGCGCTGTGATTGTGTGTTTATACAAATTTTGTGTTTTAATTATGTCTGTCCTGGTCTTATATGTATATTCAGTCTGCAACGTTTCACTTTCGTTGCAGCATATTGTTAAATTTTTCGTAATTATTGTATATATTTCTGTTATATTTTATGTTAGTGCAAAGTTGACATGTCATAAACATAACTCTGTGTTACTGTATTGTATATATACATATAACGCTGATATTGTAATAATGGTTAATAAACATTATCTTATCTTATCTTATTTATCATACCCAGTTGAAAATTTTTTTTAATAAAAAATGACATAAAAGTTGGTTGGTAGAAAAGAGTGCTGCATATTTTTGTAAATTTAGAGGTTTATAGGGTGTTTTACTGCACTCTACGTACAATTTTATCAACCAATGTGTATGTATGTACAATGACGTTCACCATAAATGATACTATTTGACAGTTTAGTAGTCCTTACGCTGAATGTTCTTCAGGATGTGGTTCGGTATGTACAAAGACGCTCACCATAAATGATTAAAATGATCCTATTTGACAGATTAGTAGTCCTTACGTTGAATGTTCGTAAGGATGTGGTTCGCATGTAGCAGGATCATTTAAGTTGGGCGTCGTAGTACGTACTATACGTTTTATACATGCACATTACACATGTAACGCATAAAAACTAAGGCTGAGTAGCTCAGTGTCCGATTAAACCAGCAATTTATTATCAGTTGATTAAATATCAAAACTATTTACGTGTTGTTTGGTTGGCTCTTATTTGTAAGGTTTTTCTGACGGTTAATTTTAGGTGTTTACATATTAATTTATATTTGGTTGTTTTCTGACGATTTATACTTAATATACCTATATATTTTATTTTATTTTCAGGATTTTTAGGTATCAAATAACAGGGAATTTATACTTATTTATTCTTTAGAATAAGAACTTTTTTCAGGTCTTGGGACTATATTCCGTATTGTTTGGTTACTTCCGTGTTGTTTGGTTAGCTCTTATTTGTAAGGTTTTCTGACAGTTAATTTTAGAAATATACGTATTAATTTATATTTACTTACATTTAGACATGCACAGTGATCGCCAAGAAGTTAGCATCAAATGGAGAAAATCTTTATTTCCGATTTTTCGAAAAAACTTTTTGCGGCAATAACTTCTGCTTGTCTGAAAACCTATTTAGCCCCTAGCATATTAGGTATCAATGAAAAATATTTTTCTTAAAAAGTACCTTGCATCAAGAACGTAAAAATTAGGTACAAATATTACTTTCCGCTGAATATTGGAATATCTCAAACAGTAATTAATCTTCTTTATTATTTTTTTCCGATTATAAATATTTGAAGTTTTCACCCCAAAAAAGTTGAATTCTGAAATTATGTTAAAGTACGTGAAATCTTAAGAATAGCCTAAAAATTGAAAATTTCAATTTTTCGGAAAATTAAAAAAATATGCTATTTTCTAGCCTTATTATGGCAATATTTTGCAATAAGGTGAAACTAACCCAGGTTAAAGAAATCTCATTGAAATCTTGATTAGTTTCCGAGTAATAACAATTTTACGATTTTGATTATTTCGAAAAACTCGATTTTCTGTCTACGTGAAATTCTCTCGGTATATTTGATAGGGGCTAAATAGGTTTTCAGACAAGCAGAAGTTATTGCCGTATAAAGTTTTTTTCGAAAAATCAGAAATAAAGATTTTTCCCATTTGATGCCGACTTTTTGGCGATAACTGTACATCTTTTAGGATGATTAGATTGTTGTTAGTTTTTACATTTTTATGATTTTATTAGTTTGATTAGGTTGTTTTTAGATCTTTTCAAGTGCTTTTAAGTTGGTAGCGTACTGAAGATGGCAGCTTAGCTGCCGAAATATGTATCTACGGATATAAAATTATTGTGGGCGGAGATTAATTTCAATTATTTCTTCAACCACAGTCTCCTTTACTATTTTAGATGAAAACTACAGTTTTCTTTCATAGTTAAGAAACGTTTTACATCTTAATTCATAGTTAAACTACGTTTTACATCTTAATCATTCAGGGCTATTCTGTAACATTGATATGCATATGGTCATCAATAATTGAAGAGAACTTGATACGATTTCACAACAATTCAAGTGGATTGCCGACAGCTAATTGAAGAGAAATGTAAATTATCGTGATATCACATTTGATACAGATTGCAAGTTGTTACGAAACTGTTTACAGAATACCAATTTTGCAAGGTCACTTGATACATAGCAATAATTGATACGTATCAAGTCCACATCAATCTTACGGCATGGACCCCATTGTCTGAACAACCAACAAAAAGAATGAAACTCTAGTTAACGTTAATCGTAGTTTAAACCTTCAGTGAGCTACTCGGCTTAAATGTCACCTGTAATTCCTGACTCTAAATTAATAAAATTCGATATATTGTGGGATTTTTTTAATTTAACAAAAAAAAAAACTATTCGACTGAAGACACTCAGGGCGAATTGTATAAAATGTAGTTTACCCGGCAATCAAGTTAATTTTGTCGTTAAGCAATATCTTTGTGTTTGGTTAACTTAAAACAACAGTTTTCACACTTTAAATTTATTTAATTAATCAACGTTTTCATGTTTTTCGCGTGCATGAACGAAAAAACAATAATCCAGAGAACACTTTGAATAATTATTTATCTAAATAATAATAATAATTTTCAATGATTAATTGATTCTAATCTGGTCCAAATATAATCCCTTTAGTTTTTGCCCACCTTTCAGATGCATTATAAACTTTAGTGGAGATTTGAATGTATAATGTGATAAAAATTTGGAGTTGGAAAAAGAAATCTTTCTCCAGTCATAAGAAATGGAATCCATCATTTATTATGGATTAGACAATGAGTCAAAATTACCGATGAGAAGAATAAAAACGAAAGTGTCTGGCCACGTAGATGTCGAGATACTCTGTCAATCCGAAGAACTCATCCGATATTTATAGAGAATCTCCAAGTTCGGGACACATCTAGGAAGTCCCATATAAATACTTAACACATACCCAGACGTGCAATATCTATTCTTGATGTTTTCCTTGCGCTCATGTAATTGCCAGCCGGCGTGTCGCGTAAATAAAATAAACGTAAGTGCTTTATGCGATCAAAATAAGCACCAGGTAATTTATCAGGGCCGGCTCAGCCAATTAATGCAAACACATCACATTATTAATTAGAGAGACTGTTATTATTTGATTTGAAAGCAGAGCTCACAGATTCATTTAATTTAATTAGACCTGAAGTGAAGAGAGGAAAATTATTGATGAAGGCATGTGGCTCTTGGATTTGGGCTTTTTTTTTCTGTTACAGCTGTTTTGTTAATTGACGCTCATGGTCAATGGTTTATGTTTAGAATTTTTTTCCTGCCTCGGTCCGTTGATGTAACTATCAGCCCGATTTTCGTAAGAGGCGTAAATTTTTAATGACTGAAAAAGAAACCAGATGCATATTAACATGTCATTAAACTATAAAACGTATGATGAAATTGAATTTGTTTCAGTGAAGTCTGGGCAAGTCTGTGAGAAAATTAGTGGTTTTGGTAAGAGTTGTAATTAAGTCTGGTATGTGATAGAAAAAGGAAAGCGAAACTTTATAGCGACTGGTTGCACTCAGAATAGTTATATCTTAGAAGGCTATTACTAATAAGTAAACGAAAGAAAAGAAAGGATTGCAATCAATATTTTATTGGTCCTCAGGAAGTGTACGTAGATACAAGAGAAGAGGTTCAATATTTCTGATATTATTAGTGAATGCTAAAGAGATTCAAAACTTGTTAATGAAAGTCTACAAGTCGTTCGTCCGATTAACAATTATAAAATAAGGCATTTTTTTATTATTCAAAATGAGCAAGCACGTATATGTGTAAGCGTAAATAGTTATTATCTCTTAAGGCTATCCCATCATTGGATTTGCATGTCATAAATTGAATACGAGATTACTTTGGATAACTTAGGAGTAAGAGCTCCTAAGTTATCCAACGATGTTTATAAATTATCACAACGTTAAAACAGATACATCTTTGAACGAAAGAGTGATACGCACGGCATTATAAGAATTCTTATTTTTAAAGTTACTTTTCATTCTTAAACCGTACTAAAATTAAATTCTTTATAATCTTTCCAAGAACAGTTTAAAATCGTCCATTGATTCACGTTTTGTTATGGTTGATAGCAGAGAAAAACAAACTACAGCAAAACGAGTGGAAGCCTATTTTTCACCCGGTACAAGAAGTTTATGACCGTCATTTGTTAGGAGCGAGTCAGATGCTAAACTGCGTTTTATTAACGTTTAAATCAAATAACCATTTTGCGTGAATCTCGAGATTAGCTTCGAGTAGAAAATTTATGCGATGTGTGTAATTGCAGTTTAAAATACGATAACTTCATCGATGTGCATAAATTAAAAGAATATTTAATAATTCATCAGGTTTAATAAAATTGATGTATTTCTACGCTCGCTTGCAACATTTGCCTATTTTGTTTGTAACAAATTAAAGAAGCTTTTAAAAACCGCACTCTTATGAATATTCAGCAGCAAGTATTCAAAACAATACGTCGCAGCCATCTCCTCTCAAATGCTGTGAGGGCTGCAAATATGCCGAGTGGTATCATTTTAATTGAGCGTGATAGTACAGCATATTTTTAACTTTTAAGAAAATTAATTTGAAGTTGCAAGAATTATTTATAAAAACGAGACAGAAACTGAAGAAATCTTAGTTGATTCATCGACGCTTGTTACAAGAAATAAGCTCCAAAAAAGTGTTAATGAGACTAAACCAAAATTAACTAAGAAAATAATAAACCAAATGAAATAAATTTCCTGAATATGCACAAAATTACAAGACGTTATAGTCTGTGATCAAAAGTTATGGCGGTTTTCGAATATGTTGGCAATAATTATATCTCGTGTACTCGTGTATATGGCGTCAAAATATTACGATTTAACCTAATTTATCTACATGTGTTACAAGAGTTTTTCGTTTCTGAGGTATAACCTATAAAAGCAATTTGAAAAACATATTTAAAAATAAAACTGTGCAACAGTTATGATGTATTGTACAGGGTGTTCTTTTACTGTGTACAAATATTTAAACCCGTAATATGTCACCATAAATGGCAACGATTGAACTCATATGTTTTTAACAAAAATTTAATAGTTTTCGAGAAAAATGCAGTGGCAGATTTTCACTAAACCGTTTGAGAACTGCTAGCATAGCTAAAAGTGGTACGCGGCCGCCTCTTCAATTATGACCCGAAACCGAAGCAGGCCAGGGTCAGTAATTCACTTGATCTTGAGCATGAACGACGTAAATCAGCCGCTCCTATCAGCGGGTCAGTCGAAACACTTGCAACTTAAATTAACTTCACTGCAAGTAATTACAAGTTTAAATATTTTTAAATTAAAATCTAGTGCAATTCAAGAAGCTGCGGTACGTAATTGCCGAACAAATTAAAAGCGAAGTACAAACAAATTACAATTTCTCATTCCATATTATTTTTACTTACAAAAATTTGACATTTACTTTTTTTCCATGGACCGTAAGTAGTAATACTTGCATAGCTAGCAACGAGATTACAGCAAAAGTTTATTTACGTAAAAGGATGAAGGAAGAACATTTTTAACGGGCTTGCCTAATTGGTGCATAAATTTTCGGATTTATTCGTCGATAGCTGATATCGTAAAACATACTACTTCGCTCAGTTAATTAAAATTTTAAATAAAATATTTAATAAACAGTGATTATTATTACGAAACACTGCGTTGAAGATCGAGTGCGGCATCGGTGGACGTGTTCATATCAAGAGGAAGTAAAAGATCACCCTGTATATTGACATTTAAAATACACAGGCAAAATGCCACTTAATGATTTCAAGGCATGTTAGAGTTTTACGAAATTATCTCTGAAACGGTTAGTTTGACGAAGATAAAACTTAGTTTCTGGTACAATTTTACTCGAACTTTTCAATTTTCATGTCAGTTTTTATTAAGTGGCAATAAGAAAGTTATTTACTAAGAACTAAAACCCAGTATAGAGATAAACAAAGCAGCGGCGTAGATTTCAACGTCGCAGCTAAACGGCTTTTATGCCCCAGACACTCTCACCCTAGCGCTCATTGCATCAGAAGCAACCGTTTGATGTAAATTACGTGTGTAACATAATTGCCTTTATAGTTTCTTTCAAATTAATAATTATAAAAACATTATAATTTTTTAATGTATCTTTTAAAAAGACTGGCATAATACATTTAATTCATATCAATTATAGCGCCGTCACTGCAAAAAGAATGCGAGTTTATTTCGGAATGAATTGGTTATGTAAACAAGTTTTTATATCCAGACGACCAGAACTGTAGTGGTTACTGCGCGCCGCATAGACTTCTCGGTCTTCGACTGGTTTATTGTTTTGTTTTTACAGGGCAGACGCGTTAAAGATTAGAACTGTTTCCGACTATGATCGCTTCAGCATATTAGTAGTTCCTCGTATATTTAACGAAACCTTCCACCTAAAGTGCGCCTAGGCCTGATGATTATCTACTTCCCTGGATCCACCCTACTGGTGAAGAATGCTCCGTTTTCCATATGACATCCATTCCTGTATTTCACTTCTTCTACATGTCAAATTTCAACTCTCTTCCGGAGTTATTAAGAAAATGTGAGATAAGATAATGTTTATTAACCATTATTACAATATCAGTGTTATATGTATATATACAATACATTAACACAGAGTTATGTTTATGACATGTCAGCTTTGCACTAACATAAAATATAACAGAAATATATATAATATACAATAATTGAGAAAAATTTAAAAATATGCTGCAACGAAGGTGAAACGTTGCAGACTGAATATACATATAAGACCAGGACAGACATAATTAAAACACAAAATTTATATAAACAAACAATCACAGTGCGGCTCACTGATTACCTACAGTTCGAGAATGTACTATAAACTCATCTATAGAATATGGTGCCATCAGCTTAAGATTGGTATACAGAGTATTTTTAAATTTTGTCAGAGTATACCCTGTTACATTAGAAGTTGATTGTATAAGTTAAAATTAATAGTATTCTTTTTTGATTTTGTTAATTTCATTCTCGATTGTTTTAACAGATTTCCAAATCGTATAGGATATGAATGATTTTCATTTACAGTAGCAAAATTATTTTTTATGTTCGTGAATATGCACTAAGGTACTGTAAACAAAAACGGCAGGATGCCCATCTGTATAAAATTTTGTTTACAATGAGCGTCGTATTTTGGTCGACACATAGCTCTCACTGCCATTTTTCGCAGTCGGAATATTATTATTGAATCTGTAGTCACCCCAAAGCCTTAGGCCGCCGCCGTACAGAACATGTGAGTGAAATAAGGCATAGTACGCCATTATGTTGTATTCTAAGGAGATCAGTTTTAATAATTTTCTTAGTACAAATATCGCAGAAGATAATTTGGAGCTAATGGATTTAATATGTGCATACCAAGTCAAGTTTTCGCTTAAAGTTATGCCTAAGAGCTTAACAACGGCGTTGAAATGTATACCATGATTCCAATATTTGGGTTTTGTTATTATTTAAGCTAAGTGAATTTCTAACAAACCATTGCTCTGCGCTATCTTTCATGTCTTGTACTTTATCTAACAGCACGTTAATGTTGTTATCAGAACAAAAGCTATTTGTGTCGTCGGCATAAAGTATTGATTGTACAGGATCCATGAACTTACTTAAGTCGTTTATATACAACAAAAAGAAAACAGGGTCCCAACACAGATCCTTGAGGTACACCATACTGGATCCGTACTCTCTTTGATAGTATGCCATTAATTTTAGACCACTGACTTCTATCTATGAAATAACTTTAAAAAAACTTTTTTGCTGTACCGCGAATACCACAACAAGTTAGTTTATTTATTAATAGTTCGTGCTGGACACAGTCGAAGGCTTTTGTCACGTCACAAGCTACTAAAGCTGTTTACCTTCTTCGAAACCCTCAACTATGTTCCTCACGAGCTCTTCTACTGCCTGAATATAACTATGTCTAGCCCTGAACCCGTATTTGTTTTTATTAAGCACATTGAATTTTTCTAAGAAATTTATTAATTTGTTTTTAACTAGAATTTTCAAAACCTTTCCTAAAACTGGCACAATAGAAATGGGTCGATAATAATTTTTATCTTCTGGATTTCCATTTTTAAGTATAGGAATAACCACCATAACTTTAAAAGCTGATGGGAAAATACCTTGCTCAAAGCATAAATTGTATAAATGAGATAATATAGGAGTTATAAGTTCAGAGAGACTTTTTAGGTATTTGCTGTTAATGCCGTAAAAGTATTTCGAGTTTGAGTTTTTAAGTAACCTAATTATATTACTGATTTCTGTTACAGTTGTAAGTTGCATAAAAAAAGAACGATCTAGAGCTGAAACTGCACTAATTCGATTCTTGTTTGCTTCTGAAAACAAAGGTAATTTTTTTACAATACTTTCGGCAATATTTGCAAAATAAAAATTTAATTCCTCGTTATCAAGAGGAATGGTCTGTTTTTGGAGAACTTTGCCTCTCTCACGATTTATTAAATGCCAACATACTTTAGTTCTGTTTTTGTGGTTCAGTAAGTAATTGTTATACGCATTCGTTTTTGCAATTTTTATATTGCTTTTATATATCTTCTTAAAATCATTATAAATAATTTTATCAGAGCCTAAGTTAGTTGTTTTATAAATATCAAAAAGGCTTTGTAACTCCTCGCGTTGTTTTTTTAAATCTAGTGTAAACCAGCTGATATTAGTTTTTTGTTTTCTTTTTATTGTTTTTGAAGACTGTTTTATGTTATTTTGTAAGAGACATATAAATTTGTTTGCAATTTGTTTAGGGTCATTTAAACTATATAAATCTTCAAGATTTAACTCTTTGAACAGGTTGTTTGGTTTGCGTATGTTGATAAAATTAAGAATTTCATACTGATTTACTTGAGTTTGAGAGCCATACTCTGAAAACATTATTTTTATTCCAAAATGATCCGATAAAAGAGGATTGAGTACTGCAGATTTATAGGAATTGCAGTTTATTAGAATATTATCAATACAACTAACCGATTCATTGGTAAATCTTGTACCGAGTCAATTATTGGTTTTAATCCAAATGTTTCAATCAAAAGTAGTAAATTAGTTAGCTTATTGAACTCGCGTATGAAGTTAACATTGAAGTCTCCCAATATAACAAAGTTAAAATTTGTATTGTTTTTGTAAAGAAGTTCTAAAACTTGTTTAAATATATTAAGAAATATATTCAAGTTACCATTACACGATCTCTGTACAGCGCCAGGACAATTGTGTGAACTTCAGGTAATTCAGTAGCACAAAACTCTGCTTCTATTTCAATACTAAAATTCCTAACTTCCGACAGTTCTTTAAACACAATATTTTCATTTACAAATATACACCCCCCGCCATGAATGTGTGTTGTTCGACAAAACTGTGAAGCTAATTTGTAATTATTTATATTGACTTGACTATGCTTTTCTTAATGGTTACCTCTTTAGGAGGTTGTACATCAGAAACGAAACACTTTGGAACATAGTTAAACAGGTTAAATTGTAGTATTTTGATGTCGTGTATGCCAGGCATAATTATTGCTATCCTTTGCCATTCGATAACATCCTGTATATCTAGTTAATTCCAGGTCACCAATGATTTGTAATCATTTTTTATATTTTAACAGTGGCTTATTGCGTAATAATGTCTTGGAAACGAGATACATTATATAAGCAGATACAAACGTTTAAAATGTGTAGGAATGGTTGCTAGAGTAACTAGCACCAAGGGGTGGAGAGAAATGTGTGAGCAGTGTTAAAAAACTGTTATCAATTTAATTATTGTTGTTGTTATTAAATAAGCAGCAGATTAGATATGTTAAATAGATACCAATTTTTATTAAATCGATTCCGCTCACTCTTTTCCTTCTATACCTCTTCCTATTAGTCATTTACGTAACTACACCTACACATAAACGGCGACCCCCCTTTGTCAAATCAAATCAGAACTTAACCCAGTTTGCCTATTAGAGATGGGATTTGTAGTTCGTTACGACGTTACTGTCCGAATTAGTTCGATTGAACTAGTTCATTCGAGGCTACCAAACTAATTTTCTAGATCACCCAGACGACTATGTAGTTCGATAGAGTTACACCTTTTCCAACTGTATTCCAGATAATTTCAGTTATATTTCAGAATTGTATTTAAGAAAATCGTCAATTGTAGTTCATATTAGTAAATTGCATTTCAGCAAGTAGTAATCGCAGTTCAGATAGGTAAACTGTATTTCAGAAAATGTCACATGAATTTCAAATGATATTTTCTGAAATGCAATTGATTTTCTCTGAAATTCATTTTACTTTTCTGAACTACAATCAATACATTCTGAAATACATTTTACTATTCTGAAATACAAGTGACAATTTCTGAAATTAATCTGTTACTTTCTGAACTACACGCTCGCCAACTCCACGTCTCTACTGTTTCTGTTATAACCACTGTTATGAGAATTACTATACCCTAAGTTCTAAGCCCTAGGTTGAGAAACAGTGTCTTAGAGTCTACACCATTTCCAGCTGTAATTCAGAAAAGATCAACTATATTTCGGAAATTTTCAATTGTAATTAAGAATTGTTAATTTAATTTCAGAATATGTTATTTAAAATTCAGATTAATCAAATCAGTTTCAGAAGAAAACTTGTAATTCAATTCAATTCAAGTCAATTTAATTTCAGAATTCGTTAATTGTTGAATGTTATACTACCTATATGTGTTTTTCATCTAGTTTAATCAGAAATCAGTATTATACAATTATTTAGAATAAAGAATGGGACTTAAGTTCTTTATTTCTTATTATTGGTACAGTTGTTTCTGAAATAAGCAAACATACACAATACTTAAAGTACAATTATTTCATAATAAGATTTTTGCAGTGCGGAAACCTCTTCCATCTTAATGGAGATCGACTGGTGTACGTCTTTTTACATAGTCTTCTGAAGAGCTACATAGTTTTTACTTCAAGTCTGTTACGGAGTTTCCTGTCTGTTCTTGTATAACATCTGTGATAAATGAAATATTGAAGTCATCGCAGAAAGTTTGATTGGATATGTGTCAGAATGCTAAGTCATGCTCTAAGGATTTTTATTGAATTATGTTTAACGGAATTTAAAATCACTCATATTTCAATTAAAAGTGACGGTTTCTTTATTACAATTGATGTCATCTCACATACATTTAATGTATTCTGAAATTAAACTGATTAATCTGCGGAATATTTTGAAACTAAATTGATAAATCTGAATTATATGTGATACGAATTCTTAATTACAGTTGGAAAAGTAGTAAAGCATTGTTTTTCTCGAAAATCAACCTGTTAAGCCTCGCGACCCTCGAGTATGTCCAAAAATAAGCTGAAGGACCTCACCGTCCCGTAATTTATGTTTTAACAACAGTAGTTTACGATTCCTTAACAAAAAGTTTCTTTGTAAACATTATTAATTTATAGCGACCGATTGGAACTTCCCGTACATCTGATCGCAACCCCCAAGTTAAGAAACAATGCCCTAAGGTATTATAAGTTGCCAGGTATTGCTTGCTTTGAAATTTTGATAATACTATGAAGCAGGATTTGAATTAGATCTTTACTAAATGTCGCTGCAGATTAAATAAATATTCCATGTCGGCTTACATTGTCGCCGCCAAGAAAACGTGGACACTTTTCTTGACGTAAATTTACCGATACAAAAACTCATCTATTAATGACACACAAATTAGTTTTTTTTAAAGATAAATTCATTTTCCATTTTTGCCTTAGCTGTATGTGTCTGTGAAGAAATCGGGCATTAGAAAGCCTCTGGCCGGAAGTGCTTTGGTTTTTCAGGTATGTGCGATATAAGAGTAAAAGATATTTTAGACAGAACAAAATATTTCTGTCCTTCTTTGTCGACATACCGATACAGGGTTAAATTATAATAAAGTTGCGCTATCTTAAGGTCTAAAGAAATATGCAAAAAAATCGATTCTATTTTTATTCCTTTTTGAAATATCTTCAAAAAACTGAAAATTCTCATTCTCGAAAATCTCCAATATCTTCTTTATTTCTTAATATAACATCATAAAATTCGTTTTTTTGCATAAAATTCAATGAACAACCTAATGCAGTTCGAATAAATAGGTTAGGTTTCTGGTTTCCATCTGGTTTTCATTAGTTTTAGGCAGCAATTGCTTATACTAAATCTCGGAATGTCTGTTTTAGTTCTGAATTCCCGGGAGTAATGGCAATTATTCCCAGTGTTTAGCCGTTAAGTAAACGCGTGCGTAATTTAAATAGAAGGTAGTTTGCTTGAAATCCACCAGGTATAAGGGAGCTGGTTATACTTGATTTTATTGTGCATACTTGGGGTAGGTGATACGTATCGCGAGTTTTATGTGACGTAGGGGATGATCATTAATTTGAGCGGCCACATAATATATTACAGGCTCGTATTGTAAAGAAACCATTTTACTAAACATTCACTTTTTATCTAGATATTTATCTAAGGCCCGGTATTATAAAGGCAAGTTAGCTTTAACTACTGGTTTATTCCCATGGTGACAATTGTGAACACAATTGTTGTTATGGCAATAAACTGGGAGTTAAAGTTAACTTTCATTTATAATACCGGGCCTTAAAGTTATTGATATAGGTATATTGAGCCTTCAACAAAAAAAAAACACATCTAATTAGGCTTGGAAACAAAAGTGTGTATCGTAGATTCAAGTACGTCGTGTGATTATCACAAGAACTATCAAAATATAAAATTTAGGTTATGCGAAGGAGTTGAATTCCGAATTTAGGGTTGAGTTAAGTCAATGGTCAAATTGCACGAAGTCGTCAAGTCAACAGTCAGACCCAACCACTTAACCAATCAGTAATTGAGAAAAGTGGTCATGTGGTTTAGTCTGACGAATTTAACCATTCACTTACCGCAGCCTAGATCTTAATCATGTATCAAGAACATTTTAAGGTTAATGAATTTTTGACATATAACAAATTGATTGTGCAGTCTATGCCATACGATTCTTTTTTGTATAAGTCTAATCTAATTCGAGGTGTTTTTTTTGTTGGACTCGCTGACTGTACGGTCAAAAAATGGACATTTTTTTGACCTTACTTTAATAATGCTTTACAATTTTACTGGGTGGCTGTAATTATGAACTGACTCTTATTGATAACAGACAATAATTAATGAAAGTCAAGTCATTTTGAAAAATATCGGGTCTTTATTGGTCGTGCAAATAAGACAAAAGTGTACTTAAAAAGTAAGATTTGTTAGTCATCCGTAAGTGGCAGTTCATCATTACAGCCACCCAGCAAAGTTTTTGCGTTGCTAACTTTACGTCAAGAAAACTGTCCACTTTTTTTGGCTGCGACAATACAGGGTTACAACTAATTAAAGGGCCACGATGGGGATCTCGTAAACTATAAGAGATACAAAGAGGGTAAAATTATAGAAAAGTTGCGCCATCTTGAGGTATAAAAAAATATGCAAGAAAATCTTTTCTATTTTCATTCGTTTCTGAAATATCTTCAAAAAAACTGAAAATTCTCATTTTCGAAAATCTCGAATATCTACAACCTAATGCAGTTCGAAGAAATAGGTTAGGTTTCACAGATTCGTAGATGCGACTGCCAACTGTTTCTTTTCTTATGGACGCTACCATAGGTATTTATAGCACGTGATGCAGAAATAATGTTTGAATACGACCATATGAACATTTATGCTTTTGTTTTGAAACAAAATATTAGGTTACTAAGAATTTTTGTTAAAAAGTATTTTTTTATGTAAAAATGTAAATGAGTACCATAATTGAGTAAGATTTATAATTTTAAGAATAATTTTAGTTCTGAATGTTTACACGCATCCGCCCACTAGATATTTTTTTTTTCAAAATCTTTGTGGTATCTTGATATTTTGTTTTAACACAAAAGCATGTTTGTGTTTTGTATGGTCGTATTCAGATTTTGTTTTTGTATCACGTGGTATGAATATTCAAAGTAGCGTCCATAAGAAAAAAGACGGTTGACAGTCGTGTCTGCGAAACAGTCTATCCTAATATATTTCTTCTAGTCTATTAGATTGCTCATCGAGTTTAACATAAAAATATCGAATTTCATGATTCTATTTTAATATGCAAGGAAGATATTCGAGATTTTCGAAAATTAGATTTTTAAATTTTTTGAAGATATTTTAGAAACGAATGGAGGTAAAAAAGATTTTTTTGAATATTTTGATAGGCTACAAAGTAGCACAACTTTTTTTTGTAATTTAACTATCTTTGTATCTCTTATAGTTTAGTACATCCCCATGGTGGCCCTTCAATTAGTTGTAAAACTGTATATCTGTTTTTATTACTTACATAATTATTATTTAGTTAAAAAAATTAAGACTATTAATTGGAATGATTCAGAAACAATTTTATTAGTTAAACGTCAAGAAATAATCTATGTAAAAGTGTACTGTATTCCTTTTTTAACCCTCACCGCCCGTCTACCTTAAAATTACATACTGCCCGTCTGGGGTCACTTTTGACCCCAAACCTAAAATTGCGTTGGTTTGCTATAAAAAACGTATTTTTCATGTTAATGTTTAAAGATATATATTGATTAGTCTGTATGTGATAGTTATTAATAAACTTTAATAAACTAAAAGTATATAAACTATATATACAAGCTAAACTATATAAACAAAATGAATTTTAAAGCAAATTTATTTATGAGGTGAATATACTTTGCTGTAGTAAATATATTAGTCTGAGCCACTGTCATCTAACGTTAAACTAGAACATGTAAAACATAATGTGCGCATTTCAAGGTGCTCCTTACAAACGAATTTACTGCACATATCACATAAAATATTTGTTTTTCTGTCTGCTTTCCGTGGACAAATGCTGCATCTTCCTCGATTATTTTGTGGTAGGTCCGGGTGTTTGTATTGTTAAAGTAAGTTTCCAAACCCTGCATTTTCAATGGTCTTATGAATTTTCTATTTCTTGTTTTACTAATTCCTCGCCTAGTTCTAGTAAGAAGCGGCGTCTTCCAGTTTTATTTTTGTATGTATTGTCAAGCTCAGAAAATAATACGTAAGCATTAATTCCAGCAAAATCCACAAGATCAAAAAATACTGCAAGTGGCCATCTTCTTGTCGATCTTTTTGTTGAATAGGGTCCTAGCCATTTGATCTATAGTATCAACACCGAATTTAGTGGAATTATAATTTAGTATTACTTCCGGTTTTCTGTGCTCTTCGTCGGATACGTCAAATCTATTATGTTGAGTAGACAACAAAACTACAGCCTTTCCTTTTTTAGGAACGTAAGAAACTAATAATGTATTGTTGGCATAAGCAAAAACAGATGATTTCTCTTCACGAAATTTTGACGGCAGCATACAGGAAGGAAGCTCTGTACGGTGTTTACGGACAGTTCTGACAAGAGTTAAATTTTGTTTCAATAATTCCTGCCCAAGACTGTAGCTAGTAAAGAAGTTATCAGTAGTAATATTTCGACCAGAGCCGTTTAGGTGCGTTACCAAATCTAACACCACCCGTTTTTTCGTTGTTCCTGTTCCTTTGTGTTTCCTATTTTGCCAGAATATATTTGCAGGTTTGTAATGTATCGAGAGTCACAGTCTACAGCCATCCATATTTTTATACCATATTTTCCCGGCTTTGAAGGAATATAAACCTTGAAACCACATCTTCCTCTTAAAGTACACAGGTAATATTTGGACCTGGTATATAAGCATTCTTGCATTGACTAACGAACATATTAGTTATTTCAGCTATAGGTTCAATCTTGTTCTTAGTTGCTTCTTTTCTAACTTGTCGTGTACCTCTGTCATCATGCACAAAAGCAGTCTGTGCGGGTGGACAAATTTAAATGTTTTGGTATACCAGGAATTTGTTTTATAATATTCCTTGACTGTGTCTTTTTACGTCCTGGCTCCATACTACTCGACTGTATTATTCCATCCTTGCTAATCCAAACGTCTTCATTCCCGTCTTCATTATCAGTATCTGAGCTGCTTAGATTTGCTGCATTTGCTTCGACTACCTGCAGTTCAGTGAAATCTTCGTCTGCATCACTATCATCAGAATTGTATACATCCATCAAAGCTTGTTCTTCACTGTAGCCTCTTGCAAAGTTTATATTATAATCCGCCATAATCAATTTTCATATCACTTATCACTCAGTAAAACTTTGAATGAGAACGCTTCCCATGGAGCTACATTTATAAGTATTGACTATTTGCATGTTTCATGTTATAACTTGCAGAAACATGAATTATTACATGTTTGTGCATAATATTACACAAAATTACGAAACATACTGCGAAACACAACGAACAGTCACAACGAACAAATCACAACTTACAGAAACAGGAATAACTATAAGTTTATACCGAATCTTATTTCCAATTACAAAAGAATAAATTTCAACAACCAACTAACAAACCCCAACTTGTAAAAACATGAAAAACTGCAAATTTATGCTAAACATCATGCCAAACTTCATAAAAACGTAGCTAAGAATTTATTACGTATTTCCCACGTGGGGTCAAAATTAACCCCAAACGCATATTTTGTGGCATAAATATGTTTTACAACAAAAACAAAAAAACAATTGTGACGGTGTTCTATGAAGTTAGATAGAAGCATATCTAGGGGTGTAAGACAATACACCCGGAATAAACACAAAAAAATAGATTCTAGTTTACGTGGGGTCAAGAAAGACCCCAGACGGGCGGCGAGGGTTAAATGGCCCTTTAATTAGTTGTAACTCTGTATGGGATGACTTTCTCTTAGGAGTAATAGAGAAAACGAGTTTTAATTATTGACGATTTAATATTTGATTAATGATTTAATTAGAAAATAATAATTTTATACAGTGAATTAATTCAGTTAATCGATTCTGTTGATTACTCAATAGTATTAATGTATATCTTTCCTGTATGTCTGCTCGGAGGACAAACTGTAATAAATGCTGAAACGCCGGATAATAATTAAGTTTTAATAGCATTTCATAAGCGATTTTCAGACTGAAATATCATTAAAAAGTAAAAAGAAACTAGAGGAAGTCGGTAAACCAGTGTTTAGAAAGACGTGTTAATTATAACATTTTTTTTTGAAAGCTACTGCCTTATGAAAATGTACATACATGCATGAATTTTAAATTTGCAAAGTAGACACTTAAAACGAGTTCGGGGTCATTGCTCATCTGCATTGCAAATAAAACCTCCACCGCATCTCCACATACGGAAAATATGTCAAGTATGTTGACAAGAAGCAGCAGCCTTCGGTAAACACATGCATTGTGTCTCGCTTAATAAGAGATTACAAAACATTGAACTTTTTCACAGATATCTCGTTCCGTTTTTATCTCCGGACTAATTAATTTTTTATGTCCGTCCAGGAGACGGCTAGTAATTACAACAGAAGCCGAGATAGTCCGAAAATACGAACCGGCTCGTTATGATACATTGTTGCTGGGAGAACGAACCCAACGACGGATGGACGGACGGACGGACCGCAGGCAGGCAGCTTCATGTGTGGTGGTATTCCTCGACAAAGCAACCAAATAAAAGCTGGCCTCCTGCGTTATAAATATTTCGTATGCAAATTTCTGGCGAGTTGCAGACAACGTTTTAAGAGAGACCGCATAGCCGTTGACCCGTGAAATATTGGGGTGACTTGGGATTAACGTTCCCGCTATTTCTGGATTACGGGTTTTAGGTGGATTAAGTCATTATTATTGCAACTGCTCCCGGCCAGAAACTGCCTCGTAAATACGGAATTGAAGTTCATTGCTTTCACGGAAAATCCTTCTTTAAATATACCACCGTATTATGTATTCTTTGCACTTCGTGGCGAGTGCAGGGACAATAAAGCCGGAATTATTTCTAATGCCATTCATGTTCTACTTACGCGATTTATAGTCGCTGTCGTGGCTGAATTATTTAATAATACCTGCAGATTTACTACAAAAATGTTGCCTCTTACACACAGGATACACCTTCCATTAAATATACGAGAGACATCGATATTCATTCTACAGGTTGTAATTATTACTATAATTACAATAAGTACAAAGTTTTTTTAATCTCAAATCGGACAGAAAAATGAATTTGCAACTTTTTGAACAGCAAAAGTTAAGACTCCGACTCCTGTTTATGTAACCGGAAAATAGACTGTATTTTTTTTTGTTTTCTACGTTACGTGCGCACCGTTGATATGTATTTCTGTAAGCCTTCAGCCCATGAAGATTTTAAGGGTGGGATTTGCGTATAAACTGGTGCATTTTAATTGCGGTTGAGTATACACCCTGTTTCAAAGTTTCATCCTCGATGTTTAGGTCACGCCATTACACAAACTGTATGTTTGTTTTATATCGAGGTGATATCGTGGATTGAGCGCGACCTAAACATCGAGGGCAGGGTTGGAAAGTTTAAAACAAACTGTTTAAAACATAGTGTTTAAAACATGTTTAAAACACCGAATTAAAAACATACCATCTGTTTTAAACATGTTTTTTTTTGATAATGTTTTAAATTCATTTTTTGTAATTTTAAGCTAAAAAAGAACTCTTTTGATATAAATACTTTATTCTTAAGTTTTAAACATATTTTCTTTTAATGTTTTAAATTCATTTTTTTAGTTTTAAGCTAAAAAAGACCACTCTTGATGTATGTGTTTTATTTTTGCAACGTAATACTGTGTAACCAGAAGTTAATTGTTTAGGGTCTGTATATCACTGATAGATCAACTTTAAACTTTAGTTTGTTCTCATATCAATTATTTTAACAATTGTAGACAATGGGGTCTATTCTGTAACATTGATATGGACTTGATATTGCTATGTTTCAAGTAACCTTGCAAAATTGGTGTTCTGTAAATAGTTTCGTAACTATTTGCAATCCCTTTCAAGTGTGATCTCGAGTTAATATGCATCTCTCTTCAATTTGCGGTCGGCAATCGACGTGAAATGTTATGAAATCGTAACAAGTTCTCTTCAAGAATTGAAGACCATATCAATTGATATGCATATCAATGTTACAGAATAGCCCTGAATGCGTGGCAGAGCTGATGACGTGATGACTACACTGTAGCTCTGATTTGAACTAAATTTAAATTGCATTAGATTGATTATAATCAATTCATTAATTATTACTGATCACTAGAATAATACTTATATTGTAAAATTTTCAATATTTAACCTTTTATTATTACATTAAGTTTTGAAACATACTGGGTCCTCCGCTTCCCTGTTCATACTATGGACTATGGGATGAGTTATTATGTAGCAAACTGGCTTGAATTTGTCAATGTTAATGCAAGGTTAGGTCAAAAAGTGATCGTAAGATGTCGCTGTTAAAACTATTTATAACGTTATCGTTTCATTTGTCTTCATTGAATTTCTACCGTGTGTGCCAAGGCCGTATATTCGCCCTTCTAGAATTTTAAGGTTTGTTTAAAATTTGAAAACGATGAATTAAACATTAAAATTTAATTTGAATTTTCAGACATATACCTACTGGACTTTTGGTTTCGCCGGAAGTAATATCAACATTGTTATTTTAAATGGAACATCCTACATGTTTTTACATATTTGAAATTTCTGTTTTCCAGTATTGAAAGCCACAAGTCATGTATTTTAGTTCTAATGCGATCAAGCAATTTGACAAAAATATTTCTTTGGATTGTATTTGATTTTAGTTTTTATTGCGAATGTTTTTCTCAATATGTTGATACCAAATACTTCATACTTTCTTTGAAAATCATTTAAAACACCGCGACCGTAGATCCTAAATAAATCAAGTTCTGCCTTAAATGATTTAAATTATTATCAAAGTACATACATTATTTTTAAAAGGGTACATAATCTAACATTACAAACTTTTCATCTGTCTTTTAATTAGAGATCGAATTTTAATAAATTCTTCTTTTTACACAAATATCAAATAATAATAATAATATACAGGGAGATTCAGGCAACCCATTCATTAAAAGTTTACGGACTTCCTCTTTGAATTTCTATTTCATATTTTGCGGTTATAAGTTAGCGGTAAAGATCTATTAAAATATAATATTTCCAACTTTCGGGCACTTCCGCTGGTACCGGAAGTTGCTGTCAACTTTCTTATTTTAAATAGAATACCCCATTTTTTATTGTATTTCTGAAATCTTCATGAAATTCTAAAAATATTTTGTGTAACATGTGATACAAGAAAAATTAGCCGTTTTAGAGATATTTCCATTTTTTAAAAAAAGTTCAAAGTTGCAGTACCTGGTTTATGATGCTGCCATCTTTGTGTAACAAAAGCCATAATTTCAATTTTTGGCCTGTAGTAGGCTATGCTCATAAGCGTTCAGGTCATACCTAATTTTACACAAAATCGTTTACGGGCTGGTTCTATTCGATCTGATTTCAACTGTCGAAAAGTCATGTTTTTTAAATAGAACACCCAGTATTTTTTTATACCATAGGAATCAGAATTAAATGTTCTTTCGAACTGTATTAGCATTCCCTATACCCATCTCTTACCTTTCTCTTTCTATTCATTATTTTCTCTTTGACACATCAATTTCTCCACTTTTCAGTATTATTACTGAATAGTGTGCTATGAAAATTTAACAAACTGAGGTTTTTTAAATTAATTTCTGACTGTAATTTCAATTTCATTTTAAAAACCGACAAATAATATTTAAATACACATCCATCATCTGAGCTGTTTGTTTACATATGCCGCGTGAATTATGTTTTTTATAAACACGTTAATGTTTTTTAAAACATTTATTAAAGTTACAGATGGGCAGAGTAACGGTTACAAGTTCTGCAGATATGACTAAACTAAAGTTCTGACCCTAATATATATGCTATAGTTTGTATATTTAGTAAAGATAACGATAAATGAGTGGACAATAACAATGCGTCACTTGTTTATATTACTAATCAGGGGTCATAGAGCGTTTAACATAACTCCTCCCTTTTTAAATTGGAAAATAATAGTGAAGTATTATTTTCATCCCTCGCTTCCTCTGATTTATCGCTTTTTCTTACTTTTGATTGTTTTTGGGTCTTTCTATATTTGAGTATGATGAACACGAAAACAAAGCATATTATTATTAAAACTAGGTTGCTCAAAAAGAAGGAAATCTTCAGGGGGTGCCATTCTCTGGTTCTAGAAGTTGGCTGCATACTGGATTGTCGTTGTAACTTCGAGATGTCATCCAGGTTCAAGTCCTCTAAGTGCAGGTGTTCTAGATTTGGGAGTTCTTGTATTTCCTCTGTTTTCATTTTAGGTAGAATGAAGGGTTCTCCTTGAATGATTTTTTCTTCATTGATGATTTTGAAGCTTCCGTCCATTACTTGACAATGGAAAGGGATTTTGACGAGGCTTGGTTTTTCTATTATGTTGTATCCAGTAGTTTTACATTTTTTCTGTAATTTTATTGGCAATTTGGCAGGTACAATTATTATGTAGTTCTTGTTGATTTGTTCATAAATGGTATTACTCGTAGATATGGGAGTCAATTGACATTTAGTAGTCTTGATATTCTGAATGATGGATGTCACACAGTCTTCCTCTTTTATAAAGGGTCTATTATTACAGATGTAGGTATTTTCAATCGTTGGACATTCTTCATCTTCATATTGATGGCCTTGGTTATTGAGTATCAGGTAAGGACTTTTTGGTACAAGGGTAAAATTATTTTGAGGAACAGGAAATATATGGTAATATTCAAATTGTATAGGACTGAAGACAGGAATATGCATAAGGAAGATTACTTTGTCATTATGAACAGTCACCTTTGAGTTAGCTAAATTGTAATAAGAATGAATGTTTTTGAATTTAAGAATTTTATTTTCTTCGTAAAGTTTAACTAATGTATCTATCATATTGTTCATGTCTTCAAATGATATGACAGAGTTATGTAAGGTATTTAATCTAGCAAAAACCACTGCGTTTTCCAAATTGTCTAGAAATCTTAATAAGTTTTGGCAATTTAGTAAGACTTGATCAAGAGTATTTTGAGCCCTTATAAATGCAGAAATGTCATTAATTATTTTTTGTACATTGTCTTGAAAGTAATTAAGTCTCTGTTCTATTAGTTCTTGATTTTTCTTAAGAGTGCTGATAGAATGATTATAGTTTTCTATTAATCTTTTGGTCAGGGACATTTGGTATTGCATTTGATTTTCTAATGCATTTTGGTTACGTGATAGAATTTCTAAAGCATTATTAAAGTTTTCTTCATCGTCTGAGTCTAATGTTCCAAATAAGAATTTAGACGTTTTTCCTACGATGTTCAATAGTCCTCTTTTATTTCTTACCTGTGGCATAAGATTGTTTAGTTTATATTCTGCCTCTGAGATAAGATAGTGGACATGTGTCAAGGTATTTTTTAGGACATTAGTATACGTTAGTGTTCTAAGTGATGGTGAATTATAAATAGTATCGTTAATAGTTTTGAAATAATCAATGTTGTTATTTAGTAACTCAATTAATGGTTTAATTTCTACATAATGGACAAAGGTATGCTTGGTTTCTATGATTCTACATGGACCAAGGTGGAACGGAAGGATGTGGGAATTTATGGTAGTGATTTCTATCGTATTTTGCCATTTGACAGATTTTGCAATTATTAACAAAGTTCGTGATGTCTTTAATCATATCGGGCCAGTAGTAGTTCCTACTTAAGGATGTTTTCATTTCATTTATTCCTTTGTGGCAAGTTTTACCGTTATGGTGGTATTCCAACTTTAATTTTTGTTCATCAAGATCGATTATATCTTGGAGGATTACGTTGGTTCTAATGAATTTGAAAGATGAATTTGTTAAAAGATTTTGTACTGTGTTGGTAAACAAGATTGCTATACTTGGATTTTTTGAGTATACTGCATACGTTTGTTTTGGTTGACAGTAGGTTTTTATAACATCTATTAATTTCGTTTCGAAATCATTTAGTGGAATTGAGATTATTAGGCGAGACTTGTTAAAAAACATTTTTCTTTCTGCTTTAGGCTGTAAAATGTCGTTTGATCCGTGAATAATGATCTGATTTTTAAATTGATTCAAAGATTTTTCAGATATTTGAATTTCTAATACAGGGTTTTCTAGAGATGAATGTATCGTTTCATTGTCTGATAGTTCCAATTGTGGAGGTTTCAGTTGAATATCAGAAACTATGTTAACTTTAGGAGTTTTGGAAGAAACGTCACCTAGAACAGAGTGGAGAGAAGGACTATCTGGTACGGTTATTAATTCGGGGTTATTGAGATAGAGGTTGATAGTCTCAATCGCGTCACCAGGGTTTCCAATTGTAGAGAGAGTTTCGTCAATATCTTCTATAGCGTTTGTTTCAAGGCGTGACAATGAATTTACAGGAATTTTAGTTTTTAAAATTTCGTGGGTGTTAACACTAATTGTAAAAGAGTTTTCTTTAGGCAATCTGTAGTAGAAAGGAATGATTGTATTACTGTTACTTAAATTCTTCTCTGCAAGATTAATTGATATTCCTAGGTTTCTGAGGTCTTCTAATCCTAATATGCCATCATAGAAATCATGAAAATCAAAAAGAATAAAAGTAATTACTTTGTCAGTTGCTAATTCTTTAAATGCTGGAATGTGAGCTTTAAATTTAATTTTCTTTTCTCCTATGGGTGTTTTAATTATTGATGTTTCTTGAGAGATTTTATTTGGGAAGTATTTTTCTGCAATAGAAGGTCTGATAATAGATTTATAACATCCGGTATCAATAAGTAATTTAATAGGTGGATTCTGAATTTTAATATACGGTAGTGAATTATCACAAGTCGTGTTGTTGATTTCGTAAATTACGTCGCGTCTTCTGTTGAGTGAGTCATCCTGAAAATTTTGAAAGTTGTTTATTTGGGATTCGTCATTAATCTCTTCGTCAGTCTCATTATTTACATTGTTAAGTTCATAGTTTTGCTCATTGCAAATATTGTTATCGTAATGATCAGGGATGTTTAAAGAAGGATCAGGGTACGTTTCTGTATGCTCGTGATTACAGTAATTATTTTCCATGAGATTTAATTCCTCTGAAATAAAATTTCTTGATGTTGGTATAGTGTTTTTAAAATAATTATTATAATTATTATGTTGTCTAATTGTTGGGATTCTGGATGTGGTTGACATTGGTTCCGGTTTGTTTGTTGGGATTTGTCCTGTTGGTTTAAAGACATTTTTCGGAGTACCAAAAACTTGAGAGTTAGTAAATTGTTTTTGTTGAACTACTCTTGGTCTCACGTCAATAGGTTGACTAGGGAATTGGTTAGAAGTCCAGGGTCTTGGATTTTGGTTATAGAAATTTCGTGGCCATTGTGTAAGAGGTGTTTGATGAATTTGCATGTTAGATCTTTGAGGATATTGATTAAATGATGTAGGTACGTGTGAATATTGTGGAAATGAGTTGAACGTCTTAGGTAACATTTGAGGTTGCGTTTTGATTAGGTTAGAAGAGCTTTTATTATTATGTAATATATTAGGAAGATTTTGAGTATACATAAAGTTCTCTTCTTCTATTACATAGGCCATTGCATTTTCTAGTGATATAGGGTTTCTTAGTCTTACAATGCTTTGGAAGTTACCCGATAAACCACGAAGGAAGGTTTTTAATGCTAGATTGTCATATTGTTTAGAATATACTAATTTTGTGGCTTGTGGTATTTCCGTTGTACTAATTGAGTTTAATTTTGCAGACAATCTACTACGTAATATTTGTATTCGTTTGCCGAATTCTAATGGTGGTTCATTTTTTGAAGGTGTTAATGTGATTAAGTCTTGTTCGAGACAATCTAAATTTCTCTGATCACCGAAACTAGTTCTTAAAGCATTTTTTATTAAAGGCCAAGTATTTAATTCGTTCCTAGTGCCAATTAAGATTTGTGCGTGATCTTTTAATTTACCAATTACTACTCTAATTAAATATGAAGTTATTTGAGGGTCGTTGTTACTAATTTCATTGAACAAATAGTCGCAGGACGCTATGAAAATTTCTAATGAATTTTGGTCACCATTGTATGATGGAATTGTGTCTACATATAATTTTAATAATTGATAATTTACTTCTGGCATTTTTGCTTGGATTACAGTTGGTTTAGATAGATTAATACTATTATTAAATGTTTCGATTAAAGAATCTAAATCTAAGTTATTTACTGAATTGCTGTTCATATAAGACAAGAAATCAGGTAAATAATGGAAAAAATTAGACGGGATACTCAAAATTTGGTCTCACCAAATCCGGGAATTGCCAGTCGTCTATTTTGTGAAAGGTTGATATCTGCGTTGCCCAGAGCTGTGGATCTCCTCTATGGATTGGAAGACGAATGGTATCTTCAGAGCCTTACACGATGTATTTCTCTTGAAGTTTCTTCGTCCAGGGTTCTTTTGGGTAGTACTGAAGGAACTGGAGTCCCAAATCGCGATTTTAATTTGCACGATGCACCTTTTTTCGCGACCGCACTATCCTACTGACTGCGCCAATTATGTTTTTTATAAACACGTTAATGTTTTTTAAAACATTTATTAAAGTTACAGATGGGCAGAGTAACGGTTACAAGTTCTGCAGATATGACTAAACTAAAGTTCTGACCCTAATATATATGCTATAGTTTGTATATTTAGTAAAGATAACGATAAATGAGTGGACAATAACAATGCGTCACTTGTTTATATTACTAATCAGGGGTCATAGAGCGTTTAACATAACTCGTGTATTAGAATTCTTGGTATGACTATTTACACATTTACAATGAGAAATTTATACTTACAATACAAAATTTTATGAAAACTAATAAATAAATCCGAAGTATTAAAAATAATACACAAATTGTTGGTCATAATATTGGCTCTAAGTTGTCCTCGGCTATTATTTATTAGTAATACCTTTCTGTTGTATCTAAGTAATAACGTATTTTCCTTGATATAACAATTTTTTTTATTTACTTCTTGAATTGTCGATTTTTTTTATCATCAAATACATTTAATATGTCTGCGTTTAATTATTCCTTTTTTGGTTCTTCGTAGCGATTAAATTGTTTTTTTTTTAATTCCTATGAAACGGATGATTTAAAAAAATTATAATTTCTTTATAATTTTTATAATACATAATTTAGCAATACATTAGATAACGTAGTACAGCTAGCGACGTAAAGTTTTTATCATTTGCATTCTAAACTTGTTAAAATAGTATAAAGTTGTCTTATACGCATTTTAAAACGTATATAATACAACTTTACATCATTTTAACTATTACAGGACGGATATAATACCTTGTTGTACTAGCTACGCTAAGTTATATAATACTGCTCACTATTAAAATTGAGTTAGGATAAATATGATGTAATACACACAATATTGTACAAAATCATCCGAAATACCCTATTTCATAAACCGGACGTAAAGTTGCGTTTTATCCGTATGTTAAAATGCGTATAATACCACTTTACGTGATTAACTGTATTAGGTTATTCTGTACCATAGGCTAATAAAGCTAGGTTATAGTAATGTACGCTAAAATACACGTAGTTATGTACAAAATAGTCTAAAATACCATTTTTTACATCATTAGAGTTGGCCAATGAATCAAATCACAATTATTAAAAAAAAAGGAGGGGAGGTTTCTTGTCAATTGTAAGTTGGTATATCTCAGTTATATGACACTTTTCAAATATGTCACGCATAAGAACTTATTACCAGAATTCAATTTTGTTTCGTTTACGATGATAATATACAGCGTGTTCCATTAAAAGAAAACATCTAGCAAAAGATATCTCGAAAACTTTACACTCAATTGTTTTTCTGTTTTCATATTTGAAATGGGCGAAACAGGCTAAACAAATCTGCTAATTTGAACGACGTAGCTTGTAAAGTAAGAAAGTTAGCAATGGTACTGACTTACTTTGAAACAGGGTGTACATGTATTTAGATAGAAATAAAAATGTCAATAATTATGTAATAAGGATTGTGTTACGATATAAGAAAATACTTGTCGAAGTCTGTGATAGTATGATTAGTATGTTAAAAATATAAAATCATTCAAGCTGGACCAATCTTTCGGAATTTTACCATGAGTGAAAAATCTTCTTAGCCCATTCTTTTAACGCCAGTAATAAACATGCGCACCGGTAAAATAATGTGTGAATTTTCTGTTTTCTTTTATAAAGTGTCGGAGTCAGAGTCGGACTCGGAAGTCGAAAATTTTCCGCACCGACTCTGCAGCTCGAGAAAATTTGTTTAAGAAAAATTAAAAAATAAATTATTATTTAACGAAAGGCGCGTGATCGCTAGCTCCTACCGCTCCCTTCCACCTATTTCATGTATGAGGTTCCGTTCTCTGGTCATTTTAGAGTCGGACAGGGTTGGCGATTTATCACCAAATGGGCGATAAACCGTGGTAACCGTTTGGCTAGCTTACCTTTCTCTACAACGGCGACTGGCGACCAAAATCGAAGAATTCATTTTTATTTGGCTCTGAGTGACAATTCTAAAATACGGAAAAATTAAGTTTGGTATTTAACGGATTTTTTAGTTACATATTTCATTTTTGTTTAATCTTTGCTTGGGTTGAATAAAATTAAGTTGGTTATGTTGAGGTTAAGATTAGTTAAGCTTCAATTTAATGTTTTTTTTCTAAATTTTTAACAATTTTTAAACTTTCATTTTTTGCAATTTTTAATTTTTATTTGTATGAAACGGAGCTAAGTTGAGATCAATTGGGTTTGATTGACCTTGACGTTAGACGAACTTCATTTTAATTGCTTTTTAATTTTTAAAATCTTTAGTTTTAATTTTTCTTGTAATTTTTAATCTTTTACTTGTATTAGATGAAGTTAGGTTGATGTCAGTTGGGTTATTGATCTTAAGATATGCTGAGCTTAATTTTAATCCGTAAATAAAAAAAAATACTTTTAATTTTTTTAAGGAGTATTTTTTTTATAAAAAAATTTACTTGCATAAAATGGAGAGAAATATAATATAATAAATTGGGAAGTTTAGTTAACCTTGAGTTTTGTTAAGGTTCATTTTAATCCATGTGTATATTTTAAAATTTTTTTGTACTTTTGTACTTTTTAAATATTGTTTTATATTTTTAACTTGGATTGAGTGGATCTCTTACAACTTTTTTTATTATTTTTTTAGGTTAAATAGAATTGAGTTCAGTTGTTGCGTCGGGTTTGATTGACCTTGACATTGGTCGAATTTTGCTTTATTCGTTTTCAATTTTTTTACATTTTTTTTAACTTTTAATTTTTTGCTTCAACTGAATACAGTTAGAGTTCAGTTGAGTTAGATTTACCTTGAGTTTTATTAAACTTGATTTTAACATTTTTTTACTTTTATTTTTCTTTTTTAATATTTCTTTTTTTTTATTTTTAACTTAGGTTGAATGGAGTTGGGTTGGATTCAGTTAGATTGATCGGGCGTTGGGTTGACTTTATGTTTGTTTTGCTTGTTACAACTGCTCTTTAATCGTTTTTTACTTAATACATTGAGATTCCTCTTGCTCCGGGGCCCTCATGCCTTGCTTACCGCCTTCTGCCGGCCTTGACGTTTACAATGCACAAGCACTAATAATAATATAAAACACACACTCAGTTTATTTATAGAAAACAATTTTAATGCTGATGAATAAATTTATTAATCCATAGTCTTCGATCTTTTATCCCTCACCTGTTTATTATGAAGTCATAATAATGCCAATTTTCAATATTTTATCAAGTCCATAAAATACTAGTGGAATTATGAACCCATAATTAAACTGTTATTAAAAATCGGCATTATTATGACTTCATAATAAACAGGTGTTGGATAAAACTATGTACATATTACACTCTTGCCTTAACAGCAAATAACTTACTCAAGAAAAATTAGCCCACTCGAGAAAGCTCTCGTGGCTAAACATTCTTTTCGTGACTTCTTTGCCTTATAAGATACTTGTATAATAAATAGCACAACCAATGTGAAAACTTGTTTCGTTTTATTTTTCTCATTTATAAAATACAGGATACAGGAGGATCTCCTGAAAAATAAAAATTAACTGAAAACATTATGATACAACACCCACTTCATAGAGGTCTGATTGGTTAGGTGGGAGAATACACCGACTTCAAAATCGATTCATCTGAAATGTGATCCAGCACAGAAATTCACTATTTTATGTTATCTTTCCGTCCTTATTAGTAAGCGAAAGGGAAATGCTTGCAGCACAGTCCCTAGAAGGTGGATAATACCCTGAGGTCTCATATTCCTACGCGATAACTCAGGAATGTTATTGAAGATGGTCTTGTGTGACCCCCATCAGCACAATACATCCATTTTTAGGTTACCCTGTATGTGTATTTCTAACTCTTTAAATTTGAATGTTTTAAAATATTCATTATTTTATGTTAACTTTAAGTTGAAAATAGCTAAAATAAAATTAATTTGGAATTTGCATTCCAAATAAGTGCAAATCTCAATAAATATTTTATTATTTTTATTTCATTTCGTAGATCATTTTTTTTAGAATTTATTGAGAATTAGGTACTCTGGTTCAAGTTCTTGACCACAAATTAAAGTAAACTGATATCTTATACACTGCGGCAGGCTAGAATTCTATTTTTATCAGTGTCTCGACGAATTATTTTGGTTTCAAAATTTAGGACAGTGCAGATATGTATTAAAAGGAGTCTTACATGCAAGATAAATCTCAGATTCGGGTTGCAGACAAACTTAATTATAAACTGCTTTGCTGACACGCCACAAATTAAGCAATTTAAATTACAATATGATTAACTCTTTTCATATCTGCGTTTTACTAATAATTTCATGTTACACTTTACTTTTTACTGAATTTTGTTGAATTTTTTGAATTTGTACAAATTTAGAATATTCTTTAAAACAATTCTTTAAGATTATTTTTTGGGGACGTTATGCTTTTTTAATTTTCTTTGTACATCATCGTGTAAAAATTCTAGTGAACTATGATTTAAAATTTTAAACCCCAAATTTAAGATGTATTATCTTGATTTCTTTACGAAAAGTTTTCTTTTTCTTATAAAGTTGGCTCAAAATGTTTGTTTGTATTTAGTTTGGGCCAATAAAGACAATTATTATTAGGTAGGGTTCAATAATTCATAAAAAAATACTTTTTAATAATCAGGCCTAGGCGCATTTTAGGCGGAAGGTTTCGTTAAATGTACGAGGAACTACTAATATGCTGAAGCTATCATAGTCGGAAAAAGTTCTAATCTTTAACGCGTCTGTCCTGTAAAAACAAAACAATAAACCAGTCGAAGCCCGAGAAGTCTATGCGGCACTCAGTAACCACTACAGTTCTGGTCGACTGGATATAAAAACTTGTTTACATAACCAATTCATTCTGAAATAAACTCGCATTCTTTTTAAAGTGAGGGCGCTATAATTGATATGAATTAAATGTATTATGCCAGTCTTTTTACAAGCTACATTAAAGAATTATAATGTTTTCATAATTATTAATTTGAAAGAAACTCTAAAGGCAATTATGTTACACACGTAATTTACACCAAACGGTTGTTTCTGATGCAATGAGCGCGAGGGTGAGAGTGCCTCGGGCATATAAGCCGTTCAGCGGCGACGTTGAAATCTACGCCGCTGCTTTGTGTATCTTTGTACTGGTCTTTACCAGATATCCTAGGAATGTCCGACCCTTATTACTAATTTAAAATCTATTACTCAAATAACCTTACAGGGTTGCCAGGATCGCAATCAGAATCAAATAGGGGGATCGCAATCAGAATCAAATATTGATAAAATTTGTAATTAGGAAGGATCTTATTTTCTTGAGGGGGTCACCAGGTTTTTAAAACGTTGAGAAACGGTGATCAGAAATTGTAGACAAGCGATGGTGGTTCTTCTAAAAGAATGGATTGTATTTTTTGGTCATTTTTCTTTGAGTTTATCACAGAACACTAGGACAGTAGTCAATTCATAGTACTTCGTACTTCTTCTCAAATTGTAACTTCCTTTTCGTTTTGTGGTTAACATGGGTTACCGTAAAAGAAAAATTGTTTCTTTCTCATTAACTAATTTACAATGAAACTGTTTTTTCCGCACTTGTAATTTCATTTCAATTTCTATATTCTTTGAACAAGCAGTAATTAAAATGACCTTGGAAATGCAAGTCTTTAAAATAAATCGTAGGCTTGACCTGAATAATTTTTACAAATGACATGTTTTCTTATTAATAAATGCATCTGCATAACATATTGTGTTTTGATAGGTGCCATTTAATTAACTACAAATGTCATCCTGATTAATCAAATGCATTAAGAACATTATTTACATTTTCAGTTCGTGCCAGCGGCAGCGTAACGGGATTTTCTGATCACACGTTAGATTTTAATCCTGTTTGAAGGAATACATTTATAGAAACGCATACGCAAGAATTGTGTGCGTAATATTTAATATGTCAGTAAACGTTAAAACCCAACTTATCGAGTTTCCAGAATTAGACCACGTACAGCATATACATTTCTTTTTGAAAGACTTTGAATTGTGTTTCTTATTTCATTTGATCTTTGATCGAGGCATAGGTCAACATTTTACAGCCGCGATGTCTTTTGAGTGTTTTCTTAAAAAAAGTAGAATGATACTCTCGTTTGTACAACACCCCTTACTCTATTTGCTTTTTGTCCATTTTTGTTTCATTTTTGATACAAGTGCAGACTGACACTAAAGCGGATAAGAATACAGAACGAACGTAAATAGTTGAATAAACTTACTTACAGAGCTTAAATTTGACAACAATCCTACCAAAGCTTATAATGAACAAATATCTTCACCAATTATTGTTTTCAGAACGAATTAAATTGACATTTTGCAACATTACCTGTTTCTTGCGATCCAATTTTATTTTCTCGTCACTTAGTTGACGTATAATTTAGAATTTTTATAAATTACTTTTATTAATTATGAATCTAGAATATACAGGGTGTCTCAAAACTTCGTCTTTAAATGAAACTGTAAGTTTCTCATTACCTAAGAGATTAATTCTCCAAATCTGAAATTTTTTGCCCAAAAATGAAAAACTGACCTATCAAAAACAAGCGCAGTCCCTTCGTGATGAAACCACTGCTTGGTTTACAACTTGTTTCAGCAATTTATTCCGATAAAAACAAAAAACCGCAATAAAACTTTTTATTTACGTTTAGAAGAGCTCGGTCAAGGTCTTATTGTATACGAATATAAATCCGACTTGCAGACATCGGCATATTTATTTGTATTTTCAACATGCGATAAGTAAGAACGTTTGTTTACGCACCTCTTTGTAATAGACAATAACAATTATGTTAAAAACGAGGACCAAATCTTCGTTAGATTTTTGCTAAAGTAATTAAACATCCTCGTACACTAGTTTTGTAACTGCGTTGAAAATGCGTGAAATTATTTTTTAATTATCGCACTAATAGCTGCAGAATAAGTATTGCAAGAGCAGAAACTATTCCTATTGTAAAAACGGAAAGCAAGAATTGGAGTACGATACGATGAAAAATTTAAATAAATTAGATTGCCTGTACACACAATAATCTGTGGGTTCAAAATAAGTGAAGTGCTGAACAACTTCGCTAGCTCTCAGTCGAACTATTTTATGAATTGTTTACATTTCAACACAAAACACATGTTTTTATAATATTGAACCTCAATTTCTGCATCGGCTTAAACCAATAAAGACATAAAAAACTGTCGCCTAGCTCAGACGAATATTTCGTCATTTATTCGAAGTTTTAATAAAGAAACAAATTTGTTTTTGTTGTACAAATACAATAAACTTGTAATCAACATTGTAAGTTGGTTATTGGCAACTTATGAATTAATATGATATAAGAATTTCCACTTTTTCGATCGCCTTTAAACTGAATTTTTTTAATTTAACTGATAAAGTACGGATTAGCACAAAACCAATCATCTATTAATGCAACACGCACAGAATATTTTAAACTATTAAGAACTTACCTAGTTACAAAATTTATCTGCTTTTAAAATTAACAAAGAAAACACGATACTTGACCTGCCTTAAGTACAATATCCGTGCATTAGGTCATGGTCTGCCTTTTTATGACTTCTTATGGCCTCTAACGTCGAAGAATAGTTGAAAACCAAGCTCCGCCGGAACATTTAAGCTACATTCAGCGATCCTCAAACAATTTCTATGAAAAAGTAAAATAACTTTTATCTGCGTTATTATTGCTATCTGACCAATAGTTGTATAACAAATTTTGCTTCTTTTCTTGACCATTATTTGTGGTCTCAATTAAAAACATAGGTTTAGAGACACGCTGTGTAAGCTTTCTTTTTTCAAGTTTAAACGACGACACATTTTTCAGGGTCTCTCCTTCATCATCTGCTTCATTTAAGCTAAACAAAGAGAACGTGTGAAGAATAAAATTAAATGTCTGATTTTTCTTCGTTATTTAAACTTCACACGCTCAGTCTAATTAAACATTCGGTAAAATTACTTCTAATTAATAGAAAAGCAAACGAAAGCCGTCTTTGTACAAACTCGAAACTCATTTACGTGTCCCTCTCACCTATGAAGCAAAAGCGATCGAATTCGAGGAATTGAAATAGTACAATAAATACGTTTGAGGTTATTTTTCGACGGCACGTGTTGTAAAATCCGATAAATAAATTTGGAAGAAAAAGCGTCGCTGTTGCAGTTATTAATGAGCCGGACTTATAAATAGCCAGGCAATAACTTCCTCGAAATATAGACGCTTACATTTGCAAAGCAAACAGAACAAATCGATCTCGAGTTTGTCGACGACGAATGTTGACGTTAACTTTTGGAGACCGACCTTATCTAAGTAAATAAATAAATAAATAAATAAGCTATTAAACTAATCAGTTTACTACATCGCTCGTACTATGAAGACATAATTTTACATGCGTTTTATCACAACGGCGACGCTGTTCATGATTTATTATCGCATTTTTTGTTATTAAAAATCACTCATTTACATGGGAGAGAGAATAAAAAAAATAAACGGGCGATAAAGCTGTCACGAGAGATATTTTATTACATGTTGTAGTTGCTGTTAACATCGAGACGCGCATTTCTCAGAGATAGCTTGTAATCTTGTTAAAGGACACAAAATTAGGTTGAGGAGTCCTGTGATTATGTAATTTCTTTCGCATTCAGTATACATCACGTAGGCGCCCTACTTTTAAAAATGGATATTTTTCAATTCAAAGGACGTCCATAAAAAATAATTAAACATAAACATTTCCAAAGGAAAAAGATTCGTATACAGGGTATCTCAAAACCTCCGCCCTTAAATGAAACTGTAAGTTCCTTGTTACATAAGAGATTAATTATTCAAATCTGAAATTCTTTGCCCAAAAATGAAAAACTGACCTATCACAAGCGAGCGTAGTCCCTCTGTTTTGAAACCGCTGCTTGATTTAGGACTTGTTTCGGCAATTTATTCCGAGATAAAAGCAATAAACGGCAATAAAACTTTTTATTTACGTTTAAAAGAACTCGGTCAAGGTCTTATTGTATACGAATATGAATCCGACTTGCGGACATCGGCATGTTTATTTGTATTTTCAACATGCGATAAGTAAGAATGTTTGTTTACGCACCTCTTTGTAATAAACAATAACAGTTATGTTAATAATGAGTACCTAATCTTCATTAGATTTTTACTGAAGTAATTAAACACCTTCGTGCGCTAGTTTTGTAACTGCGTTGAAAATGCGTGAAATTATTTTTAATTATCGCACTAATAGTTGCAGAATAAGAATTGCAAAAGCAGAAACTATTCCTATTGCAAAAACGGAAAGCAAGAATTGGAGTATGATAGGATGAAAAATTTAAATAAATTAGATTGCCTGTACACACAATAATCTATGGGTTCGGAATAAGTGATTGAATAACTTCGCTAGCTCTCAATCGAACTATTTTATTAATTGTTTACATTCCAACACAAAACACATATTTTTTTATAAGGATAATATTGAACCTGCATTTCTACTTCGGCTTAAACCATAAAGACATAAATGCTTTCGCCTAGTGGAGACGTTCATTTCGTCGTTCATTCGAAGTTTCAATAAAGAAACAAATTTATTTTTGCCGTACAAATACAATAAACTTTAGTAATCAACATTGTAAGTTGATTATTGGCAATTTACAAATTAATATGATGTAAGAATTTCCACTTTTTTGATCGCCGTTAGATTAAATTTTTTTAATTTAAATGTTAATGTACTGATTAGCACAAAACTAATCATCAATTAATGCAACACGCACAGAATATTTTAACTATTAAGAACTTACCTAGTTACAAAATTTATCTGCTTTTAAAATAAACGAAAAATACGATACTTGACCTGCCTGAAGTATAATATTTGTGCATTAGGTCATGGTCTGCGTTTTTATGAATTTTTATGGCTCTGAACATCGTAAAATAGCTGAAAACCAAGCTCCGCCGCAATATTTAAGCTGCATTTAACGACCCTCAAACAATTTCTATGAAAAAGTAAAGTAATTTTTATCTGCGTTATTGTTGCTATCTGACCACTACTTGTATAACAAACTTTGCTTCTTTTGTTGACTACTATTTGTGGTTTCAATTAAAGACATAGGTTTAGAGACACGCTGTATACATGTTCCATAAGTGAGTTATCTATCAAATTTATACTTTTTTAATTGGAATATGCCAATTTCATCACTCTTTCAGGGCTTGTAACTCCCTTATTATTCATTCTTGGTAAAATGTGTCTGTGAGGCTGGCGTATCATTTCAAGGAAACTCATAAGTTCTAGTGAGTTCTGGCTTTATTTTTAATAGTTCTATAGTTCCTGATAGATAAAATCGATAGTTCTGCTCATTAAAGCGAAAAAAAGCCAAAGTGCAAACTGAGACGCCAGGTTCACGCAGCTTCTCACTTTGTCCTACGCAAAATTAACGGCCAATTCTTATAGGAAATTAAAATATCTATAGTTCTACATGAGTTCTAGAGAAAAACAATGCTATTTCTTATTTAGAAAATTCTAATAACACAAAACGATTAGTTACGGAGATATAGTAAATTACTTTTTTGAAAAACGATGTGCCAACTTCACAGAGGTGAATATACAACAGTTCTGTAAGCTCTTTCCTTCTAGTTCGGAACATATTCAATTACGTTCCGCAGAGTTCCGGCCATAAGCCTCATTTGATTATTTTTTGAGCAATATTAAATCCCGCGAAATTCGATGTATGCATCTGATATGTGAGATGCTGTCGAATATTCGACAGTCTATGAGCTCTATAATTTTTTCCTTGTAGTTCGGAACATATCCAACGACGTTCTGCAGAGACCAGTCATAAGCCTCATTAAATAATTTTTTGAGCAGTTTTAAACACCACGAAATTCGAATTATACACGTAATAAGTGAGGCGCTATCGGAAACTCTACGAAAAGTCGTTGGATACATTCTGAGCTACAAGGGAAACATTATAGAGCTCACAGAACTATCGCGTTTCGACAGCATCTCACATATCAGATGCATACATCGAATTTCGCGGGGTTTAACATTGCTTAAAAAATAATCAAATAAGGCTTATGGCTGGAACTCTGCGGAACGTAATTGAATATGTTCCGAACTAGAAGGAAAGAGATATAGAGCTCACAGAACTGTTGTATATTCACCTCTGTGAAGTTGGCACCTCGTTTTTCAAAAAAGTGATTTTCTTATTGGAGTTCTGATAGCACCCCAAAGAGTTCTCGAGTTCTATGTTAAAATTAAAAACAGTTCTGGCGGATAAAATATAAAAAAATGACTTAAAATTTGGGGTACTAAGTTCACAAAACGGGATTTGAAAATTGTCTAAATATATTTTAACAATTGGCAATAATTAATTTCACCATTAAGATTTTCTTTAGAACTATTGAGGTGCTATTCAGAACTCTAAACAGAATCTCGAAATTTTGAAATTACTATATCCCCCATATTTTAACAAAAGATCAAAACACGAAAAACATTTTATTTTTGGGTTTAGAGACTTGAAATAAAAAATAATTATTAGTTTTTAGTATCATACTTTTCTGCTTTTAACCTCAAATTATTATTATTTTTTTCATTTTATACTTTGACAACACTTCAGGTCGAGAAACGAAAAATCGTTGGAACTTTTTTATTTTTGATCGTTAAGGATAACAGTGAGAACTCGTGGAGTGCTAATTTTTTTCGAGGAAAATTTCCATTTTGCACTTTGATAAGTCGTGTCTCGCTATGAAATTTTGTTAAAGTACAAAGTGGACTTTTTTTGGGGAATTTGCCGAACTATAAGAGAAAAATTATAAAACTCACTGAACTGTCGCATATTCGACAGCGTCTCAGTTATAACTTGTATAACTCGAATTTCACGGGATTTAAAATTGCGCAAAAAATAATCTAATGAGACTTGTGGCTGGAACTCTGCAGAAAGTCGTTGGATACGTTCTGATCTACAAGGAAAAAATTGTAGAGCTCATAGAACTGTCGAGTAATCGACAGCGTCTCATATACTATATTTCCGTAAGTAATAATTTTGTGTTATTAGAGTTTTCTAAATAAGGAATAGCAATGTTTATCTCTAGAACTCTTTTTAGAACTCGTGTAAAACTATAGATCTTTTAATTTCCTATAAGAATTGGCCGTTAATTTTGCGTAGGACAAAGTGAGACGCTGCGTGAACCTGGCGTCTCAGTTTGCACTTTGGCTTTTTTTCGCTTTAATGAGCAGAACTATCGATTTTACCTATCAGGAACTGTAGAACTATTAAAAATAAAGCCAGAACTCACTAGAACTTATGAGTTTCCATGAAATGATACGCCAGCTTCACAGGCACTGGTAAAATGTATATATTTTTTTAATGTTCTATTCACCCTAAAAATATCAGGAGACATTTCTGAATCACGGTGTATATCACTTGATAACTTTATTATTAAAGGTACAGTTAAAAGTTTGCGACAAACTGTCCAAAAAAAGATAAGACAACGCTCATTAGTTAATAACAGGACTTTACACCTAACTAGATAGGACGAACGATTTCGTTATAAAAACAACAATGGTACAACAATGATAAATAAATAAATGAAGTCATGATGTAAATATATGAAGTCAAAACAAATAGTCGTAGGTAGTACAAACCTTGATTTTGCCCACAAAACCTTTCAAAATTATGTTTTCACAGCTTCATCGTCGTCGTCCGTTTTGATTTACGACAGCAACCGTAACGATTTCCGATTTAAGATGCCACATCGTTTTCCTAACAAATTAAAATGACCCAATAAAATACCGAAAAACCAACAGCGACATTGAAGGTAGGCATTAAACGCCCCCGTTCCGACTTTTATTTCTACCGTAATGTCATAATTTTATCACGTGGGACGCGTCACTCCTTCAATGAATATGATGTATGCGTTTCGACCGATTGTTCTCGGCGCTATTGTGCACTTTTTGAATACCCAGTTTAATTGAAATTTTGTTTTTTTCTTTCGTTCGTAGTAAATTGTGCATTGTTACGCTGCCATGTACGGCTAGTGTCCTCCTAAGAAACTATTCATGCGAGTAAACTGGTTTACTTGTGCATGTAAATTTCAAAAAAGGCAGTTTGAATTTAAAAGTATGACGTTGAAAAGAGACCATCAAAAGGTTTTAAACTACCCCTACTTACCAAAGAGCATAACAAACACACAATGCACTTTAATTAAGTGAATATAAAATTTTGAATTAATGCTACGGTAGTTTGGTGTAGATTTGCCTTGAATGGAACAATAATAAATTTATTTCTTTGCTTTGCTTGAATACTGGGTGTCTCACAACTTACGGAGGAGATTAAAAGGGTAGCTGGGGGAGATCAAATTAAAGATTTTTTCTTAATAAATGTTTGGTAAAAAAGCAATAACTAAAAAGTTACAGGAGTTTAAAGTGAAATTAATTAACAAGCAAAAGTTACTCCCTGTAGTAATATTTTACGTTTTAAATTCAAATTTGAGGCATTTATGGGTTAATTGAACACTGCTTTACAATAAATAACTATTTAAAAAAAATGTAGTCACGTTAAAGTTATGGCTATTTCATTTTTTCTTTTAATGCCCAAAAGTGGGTTTTCACCTCGTTGTACATTGCCTACTAATTAAAAACAGAACTAGGAAACAGATTAACATAGACATGTGATGCATGGTGGTTTTGATAAATTTGGAGTTTACTTAATAATAAAGTTGCATTTTGTGAAATAATTTTGATTAATTAAGAAGCTATAGGTGTAAATTAGAGAAGAAATTAAGAAAGTTAAACAGCTGTAACTTTCTTATTATTGGGTTTTGGTAAAAAGCGAATTAAGAAAAAAGCTTTATTTTGATGTCCTACAGCTGCCCTTTCAACCTCCTCCGTGTACGTTGTGAGACACCCAGTATATTGACAGTAGGTAATTATTAGAAGTCATGCAACACAAATATACAAGTTATAAAATAAGAAACAAAATTAATTACAGTAGCTTGGACAGCTTGTAGGGATACTTTCCAATTGACATTTGGCTTTATAATTAACAACTTTTACAAGATTAATTGACAACACCGTACAGAAAATCGTCACTTGAAAACCATCCGCATCCTAATGTTTACTGTTTTGTCGTATAAAGTTTCAGTAGACAAGAAAATAAGAAAATTCATTATTCATGTCATGTTATTTACCGCGTAGAAATCAACTAAAGTTTCAGATTGTTTTTAAATATACGAATCCGGAAGATACTCCGTTGGACTTCTATTTCAGAATAAACTGGTTTTGACCCAAAGTTTATGTCTTGAGTTGGATGACTTGATTAAATACCTAAAAATCACAGAATTCTTTAAACAAAATTTACAGAATGACTGGTAAGTCGACGTATACCTTTGAGGGCGTGTTAGTAGAGCTCATTTGCAATTGATTTGACCTATTATGCATTACACAAAATGCAATAGTTAATGAGATATTTTAATTTTTGTATTTTCCTTAGAAATACGCTCCCTACTAACATTTATTTAACATTACTCAGAAAGTATAATAAGTTTTCTTAATATTTATGTTTTCCTGGTTAGACTAAATAATATTACGTACTACGCAATAAGCATTAAGTTAAAATCTTTAATAAGTATGAAATACAATGGCTGAAAATACACTTCTCTAAAACAAAATCCAACCTACTTGAACATTTATTCTGACTTATTTCCAAAATTTGGTAATACAATCACCTTGCAAATTATTCTCAAAATTTCTCTGATTTATTGCCTTTCGAATGAGGGCATTAAGTTTTAGTAAAAATTTGTATACATCATACTTTCATCAAATAATAATTATTAAGTGCGAGATAGAATATTCATTGTTTTCAATTTAGAGGATAACAGCTCCTGTTAGGTATTAGTTTTCTATAAGTTTCATTTGAGAAATCCCTTAAAAAAGTCCCGTGACTTCACAAAATTGAAAATTAAAGAAAATTGTTCCAGTGCAAGTTCAACGTTTGAATTTTTCGGTTTTTAACTGAAGCCGATTCCTCAGGACCAAAGAAAATTAACTGGAAGGTGATTTGCTTGAACATTCATTCTGATTTATTTCCAAAGTTTTATAATACAATCAGCTTGCAAATTAACCCAAAAACTTTTTTGATTTATTGCCTTTTCAGTGAGGTACTACGTTTTAGTAAAAGTATTTTACTTCCATTAATAGTATAACAATATTAGACGAACGTATGGATTTCAATCTAGTGTCTATTACACAGAAAATAGACTAATAGATAAAATTCCATAAATTTATAGTCCACGTTCTTAATTATGTTTGATTTACGAAATGATTCCCTCTAGCTCGTATGCAAAATTTTGTTCTTTTTCGTACTTTTGTTTCACCAACTCTGTCATAAAAGGACAATAGGAAAAACTGAAGAACAGGAACAAGTACTTGACAATATCAACAAAAATTAATGACAGGAAAGGAGTTGCACAGATTATTAAAACAGAATTCAGAAAATTACAATTAACGACTGCAGTGTTTGACATCGACAATTATTTTTAAATGTTTCTTAGCGTTAATACATATCTGAATAGTCCAAGTCCTACTTAATAATTGAGTTTAAGAAATATTTGCGTCAGTTTTTGGTTAGAATTAAGTTTAATACAATTATCACTGAAAATGGCCATCCTTTGAAGGAAAAATCACCTTCCCGTGAATTCCCTTTGGCCCTGAAGAATAGAAAAATTCAAATCTTAAGCTTACACTGGAACAATTTTATTTAACTTCCAATTTAGTGAAGTCACGGGACTTTTTAAGTGATTTCTCTGCTACATTTTATAGAAAACTAATACTTAACAGAAGCTGTTATCCTCTTAAATTGAGAGCAATGAATATTCTATCCGGCACTTAATAATTCTTATTTGATGGAAGTATGATGTATACAAATTTTTACTAAAACTTAATACCCTCATTCGAGAGGCAATAAATCAGATAAGTTTTTAGAATAATTTGCAAGTTGATTGTATTACCAAATTTTAGAAATAAGTCAAAATGATTGTTCAAGTAGATTTAATTTTCTTTTAGAGAAGTGTCTTTTCAGTCATTGTATTTCAAATTTATTAAAGTTTTTAACTTAATGTTTGTTGCGTAGTATGTACTATTATTTAGTCTATTCAGGAAAACATAAATATTAAGAAAACCATTACCAAAAATGGTAATGGTATTAAATGAAAGATAAAATTAAGGCCAATGTTATCATGTTAAAATTATTCCTATTATGTTAATACTTTTGAAATAGAAATTAAATTTTTAAGTTTCAAATGAAAAATGTAGTCGCCTTAGTATGTCAGATTTGAAGTTTGCAATTCAATAATCAGAATTTTGTACAATAAGCTTCTTATTCAAAATAAAATTCCATTCATCTGTGTAGCATACTGACGATGAGAAATTATTAGGATTATTTCTTTGCTCATGTTATGGCTTAACAAAATACTTTCCTACTATTGATGAACAGATAAAACAGCGACATCTTACGATCGCTTTTTGACCTGACACTGCAGTAGGATAGACAAATTGAAGCGGATTTGTTCTTCATGCCATGCATGGGGGACTTATTAGGAGCAAATCCGCTTCAATTTGTCTACCCTACTGCAGTGTCAGGTCAAAAAGCGATCGTAGGATATCGCTATTTTATCTATTCATCACTCTTACATCGCAAATGCGAATAAATTGGTCAAGTCGTTTTTGGTTTGCAGTGGAAATTTCGAGCTACGTCTCTGCTGACGAAGCCCCAAGCAGGGCTGAAACAGCTGTACAGAGGCTGCTCGAGGTTTTCACTGCAATCAAAAACGATTTGCAACAATTTTTTTTTCCTACTATTCTTGTTAATTTCAATACAATGTTGATGGCTACTGGATTTGTGGAATTGATGTTTTTTTTTAATATTCTTTACAGTTGTGTGTTACTTATTCTTGAACAGTGTGAAGCTTATTTAATTCTTAGTACAATTGAATTTAAAACTGATTTAGTATCGACATGTGTCGGTATTGATTGCCCATTGCATTATTACAAGTTTATTGATAGTATCAGGAACAACAGTATTTTTGTATGCAATGACGTAGAATACAATTATCATTCTAATAAAGAAAGAATTGCTGTAACTTAAACGACAAGAGTACCTACCTATTATTTGCTCTGTACAATAATTCATAATGCTTTTTGACTGACGTATAAAATATTTTCCATTAATTGAAACAATTGAGAATTTCAAACCTGACATAGGCGACTAAATTTTTCATTTAAAATTTGAAAATTTTGTTTATATTACGAAAGTATTAATATTTAAGAAAATTTTAACACCATAATATTGTCCATAATTTTCACTTTTCTTTAATACCATTGCCATTTTGGTATCTTCAAATGGCGAGCAGCAATTCACAGAAACATAGTTTTCAATACAAGTTTGCTATGATCGGGTTTGAAACTTTCCACACGGTATATTTATACAGGCTGTTCTTAACTTTCAGAAGCAGTAGAGGGTTTAATATAATTAAACATTTTTTAGTGGTAAAGTTATGACCGGAAATGTCTCCGCGTCAGGTTAACAGGAAATAAAGGAAATGAGGACTAGAAATAATCTCAATATAAACAATAACTTCTATTTACTTCTAGGAGCTATACAATTTTAATTAATTAATTTTTGTTTATTAAGAGTCTTTGAAGAATCATATGAGTCGTTCAAAATTAAGGATACAACTTCGAATTCCTCGAAGTTGCGAATAAAGAAAGAATTATTGGTGAAAGTGGTGACTCGTCGACGTATGCAATGTGGGCAATGCCCACCCTGTTATATTAAAGCTGATCAATGTAATTTACTGTACTTTGTCGCAGATGACCCGATATTTAAATTTCTGGGTTCCGGTTTTTTGTCGAAATCGTTATATTCAACAAAATCTTAACATCTATATTTTACAGTGTTGTTAAGTATCTAGATGTAAGTATCTAGATACAGTATCTAAATACTTTTTGAGTATTTAGAATATCTCAGATACTACTACAAAAATTTCACTGTATCTGCATCTAGATACAATTACAGTGTATCTATTCATTTGAGATACTAAGATACATTTTAGATACATTTTGAACTTCCATAAAAACGGCAGTCCTTGGCGGAAATGCAACCTCCGATTTTACAGTCTCTTTCTTTTGATTTTCCCCTCTTGTTAATTATGTTTTCCAATTTGTCAAATGACTGTTCTATTTAAAATGCGATTTGATAGTTCAGAAACTTGAAAATTATTTTAAAAATTGGGAAAGATAATTGACAAAACGAGAAAATCAAAAGGAAAAGACTGTATTGTTGATTTTATCAACTTTTCTTGATTATGGGAACGCTCTCTTAGCTACAACAAGGTTGCAATTAAGGATCCTAGATTCATTTGACACTGAAATTGTCTGATACGGAAGTAGAGTCATTTCTGTTGATAACTTTATATTTTACGTTGACTTGACTTGGTTTCATACAAAACCAGGTAATTACTTATCAGCTTATTGATCAACTTAATTACGAAGATAAATTTTCTATTTAAAAAGACATACTGCTGAAAAAAATTGTGAAAATTATCACAGATTTTAGTGTATACATTATTTACATATTCATACGAAAACTTCGTCAATTTTCACAAAAAAGTCGATTTGGATCGCAAATAATACCGTATCTCCACTACTGCATAGGTTATTGAATTTTACACTTGCAAGTATCTTGATAAACTGCAGATACTTTCTTTGTATCTGTATCTAGATATTTTCCGGAAAAAGTATCTGTATCTGCATCTAGATACATATTTGTGACAGTATATGTATCTAGATACTATTAGAAAAGTATCTTTATTGGCATTGGTCTTTTATACAAAAAATTAACATCGAATATAATCTGAACCAGATGTGATTTTCGTGTAACATATCGATAGCGGTAGCCTTTAGGACATAATGTCCATTTAGCTATGAAAAGTAATTGAGGCATTGAATTAGCATGAGCGAGCCAGAAATTGTAACCTCCTATCTCAAAAATGAAAAAACTTCAACTTATTTTGAACTACTTTGTATACTCGCTTCATTAGGAAATACTGATCGCGTTAAAGTGCCCCTTAACCTAATATGAATAGGAAAATCCGAAATTCGATCTTATTTCTCAATTATTTTATTTATTTATGAGTGATTATTTCAATGCGTTCCGAGACTTTGTGATTTTTTGCAGCATGATAGCAATTCATTGTAATAATCACTCAGATCCAAATGAAGTAATCGAGAAATAAGAACGAATCTCGTATTTTCCTACTCATATTATTTTGGGAGACACTAATCTCACCAATACTTCCTAATGTAGTATGTATAAAGTGTGGTTCGCAATAAACTATAATCGTTTTTTATTTTTGAGATACGAGGCTGTAAATTCATATCTTGTTATAATTTTTAATTCTGAACCATTTATTCTTACGATATTTATATATTTATCAAAGACATTACAAAGTACTGTTAATTAATATTATTTTTATCATCTTAAATACTGTTTGGTTTATTTAATTTAGCTTTGTAGAATATTCAAATGGCACTCGCCTGATTACTTCCTGTTTAGCTTGCGATTGTCGGTGGCAAGTGCAGCATCCGTTCGTTTCTTTAAAACGTTTTTTTTGTTTCGTTCTTTTGAGTCTCCCTCGTGGATGTGAAGCTGTCGGCAAACCATGGTGCTAATTGCTACTCGTGGTGATGTATGATGCGTTTATTTCTCAGCACATTCAACAAAAAAAAATTCTGACGGAGTTCGACTATTAAGCGGCGCGGGCGTTCTATTAAAACTATCAATGAAGTTGTGATATAGTAAAAAAAGATTCAATTTGGTTTATTTTAGATATTTTAACTCCTTACAGCATTAATAAAAACAAATATTCAGATTTTGTTTTGTGCTCTGTTAATTAATTTCTAATTTGAAACCTTCCATCCTTTAATTTGTTCCACAGCAATAAAAGTTCTAGAAGTAAAACATATAAATGAAGGATGGCTTGTCGATTAAAAAAGACGAGTGTAATCGTATAGTTATTATTTCGATAAAAATGTAACTTGAACATCTTCAAGAACAAGTTCATTTTCTAATATAGAGGCTGTTCATGGGAAGTCGCTACAATAGCTAACTTTCTTATTTGTATTTTTACGAAGTAACTTAAATTAGGAAAGTGTTAGGACCTTTCCTCTTCGATTTTATGGTCCTTCCAAAAAAACAAATGACAATCAGGTTTTCGAGATTTTCAATTGTTTTCATTTTTTTTTAATGGAATGTTAGGTTTTTTATAATTGTATCGCGTTCAGGATGTCGAATTAAGTATGCCTGTGAAATAATATCTCTCAAAACAGAATATTTCATAAATAATTCAGTCTTGATATTCGCGGGAAGAAGTGTATCGTTACGATAGTTTTTTTATTCACGAATACAATACGGTGTGCTTCGAAACAAGAGAATAAAGGAAGTGTGTTCGAACTGTCAGACCTTTGTGAACTGTCATGATTCAAAATTTGTTTAAATTTAGTTCAAACTAAAAACCCTTGTGTCAATTATTGAAAGCGCGACATGTTAAAATGTCTAATACCATTATTTACCAAATAATTTATAAAATAGTAGACTTAGGAAGAGAATAGCTTAGAGAAGTACTTAATTTGGCATCCTGAACACGATACGCTGATAAAAAATATAATGTTCCATTTAAAAAAGTTGAAAACTATTGAAAATCTCGAAAATCTCACAGTCATTTGTTTTTCCAAGGGTACCATAAAATCGAGCACGGAAGGTCCTGAAACTTTTCTAATTTAGGCTATTTCGTGAAACTTCAAATAAAAAAGTTAGCTATTGTAGCCATTTTCCGTGAACACTAAGATTTTGTTACTAAATCATTTCTAAAATAGTAGGCTTTGGGAGATGATATTTTAGAGACATAATAAATTTAACATCTTGAACGCGATGCAATGATAAAATACCTAACATTGCATTAAAAAAAGTTGAAAACAATTGAAAATCTCGAAAACCTGATTGTCATTTGTTTTTCCGAAAGTACCATAAAAACGAGGAGGAAAGGTCCTAAAACTTTTCTGATTTAAGTTAGTTCATAAAAATACAAATAAAAGTTAGCTATTGTAGCGGCTTCTCATGAACACCCTGTATATTACAATTATTCAGGCTAAGTTGCATAAAGGGTTAAAGTGAGGATAAAATTTCATCGTAAGTTAAAACGTGTAGGTAGACATGATGAAGTGTATATAGACATTGTGCGTCACATTGTAAGTTTGGCTTAAATTTAATCCAGGTTCAAATCTTTTATGCAACTCACCCTTAAGCTGGATTACATAAAATATTTAAGCCAGGATTAAATTTAATTCTAGAGTAGAAGTTAAGCTTAAATTTAATCCTGACTTAAATTTGTTACATTTCAAAACGTGGCAACAACTCTTCATCCACCGCCTTTCGTATTTATTTGGCGACACTGTATTCCGTTGCTTTCACCGCACTTACGATGCAGGTTGAAATTATCTGACCAAATATGGTCAGGGGCAATTTCATTGGTTATGAAGGCATTAAACCGTAGTCGACCCTTCAGCTGATTGGCTGGTATTTTTAGCTTTATAACGCATTTCGCCGCTAGTTTTTATTCGTTTTCTTTTTTCGCTCGCCGGCTAAAAGTGTGTTATTGTGTGGTTGTGAATTTAACGTAGTTCTTGCTCGAATTTAGCAGAAGAACTTATCTACGACTCCGCCGGAATCTTTCCTACACCACCAGCGAGTTTTTGGGTAGTTCAAAGCCTCATTCGAAGCCTGAGCAGTTAGTAAACTCAAGTAAATTGAGCGAATTGCATTTGTCCATAATAATGGATGCTAACGGCTTTCTTTCTTTTCTTTTTAGGCTTTCAGTTGCAGTTTCAGTTTTAATCTCGCATTATATTTTCCTGCTTCAAGTACGATACTACCCCCTGGTAGTTAGTCGTCTTATCCACTCGAGTTGAGTTCACACCGAGACGGCCCCACCATCTCCTGGGCTCACGTCGAAACTCTCTTGCTCTCGAACATACCATCAGGTGATGCTGCCCCACCGACTCCGTACCTAACCTGACCACCGCATCGACACGTTTGACATTCAACTTCGTCAGTCAATCATATTTTGATTATAATTTTGATATTGCGTTTCGATGAATGCAGGCCCTTTACGGAGAGCGAATTTCGGCTGAACTCATAAATTATCGATACGTTATACGTATGGTTTAAGTAGTAGTAATCATAACGTAAGATTTATTGTTTACTTTCGTTTTATCTACTGATACCGTGCATAGTGTCTGTATTGCGTTTTTGTTGTAGCTAAATAAAGCTCGAATTTTGTAGATTTATGTGTCTCGTTTCTATTCTACCTTGGCCTACGAGTAAGATACGCGTAGTCTCAAGTTTTATTTGGGACATTCTGCAATCACTAAGTCAGTCCGGGGACGCTGACGAGGTGTTTTTATGTAATCAGCTTGGGTTGAGTCCGTACTGGTACCCGAATACCTTAGCTAACCGAGGGGAAAAGCTGGTGAAAGACCCAGCGCAGACTTGTGATTGGGTCCAGGTAAGATTGGAGGCTGTTCGTTTTAGAGTATATTAGGTGACCAATTATTAGTGCAACCCAGCTTAAGGGTGGGATTAAATTTGATGCTAAGTTAAAATGTGATAGATATAGTGATGTACAGTATATTGTGTGTCACGTCACAATCTAAGTTAGTTTCGATAAAAATGTACCGGAGTTTCTGTCTCTCTAGGCTTCTTGCTTCAGTTTTGATGTGGAAAGAACTTACTGTTGTGTATACTCTAGAGTTCGGCGTGATGTGAGAATAAATGCGGCGGTAGATTACTAAGTTGAAATATCTGACTGTACATAATGTATTGATTTTGTAAATGTCCTCAAAAATCTCCGCACTCAACAATATCTTCGAACATATTAAGTAGGTACTTAATAACAATAGTAACTCTCGCCTCTCTTTGTGTGAAAATTTACAATTACGGAGCAAAAGACAGAGTAGTGGCTACTCTTTATCGAGTACGTTAAATTTAAAGTTTAAAAAAATGTTTGCAGTGGGAATGTCGAGCTACGTCTCTGCTGAAGATGCCCCAAGTAGGGCTGAAACAGCTGTACAGAGGCTGCTCGAGGTTTTCACTGCAATCAAAAACGATTTGCACAAATTTTTTTTTCTTTAATTGTTGCAATGACATGTCAAAAAGCGATCGTAGGATGTCGCTGATTTATCTGTTTAAATTTAAAGGACTGTTGCTATGGTAACAACGAATCATAAAGGTTTCGAATTGGTTGTTACCATAGTAACATATCTTTATGTTTAATGTACCCCGTGCAGAATAGCTTCTATGTCTGTTTAATTTTCACTGGTTGGAATGGTTATTTGCCTGTTCAAGCTTGCGTATGCATAGTTGCAATGACCTCTGTTTTAATCAAAGAACTTAGAATATACATGGAATGGACATCAGACCTCATCGTGTTCTTCTTCTTTCGCGTGTCAATGAACCGGCATCGTTCGCGATATTTTCGGATCATCCCTAATTAGCGGCGGCATTCCAAAATCTGGACTTACTTGCAATTCGGCATTAATTACATAATACAACGGTATACAAGCGTTTCGCTTTTTACATAATATAATTGACGAGTTCAAGACTGTATTAAATCCGGCCGAGATGATAAGTAATTCGAGCGTCCGTGTTTAATTCGGACGTAATTCGAAAACTGCGAATTTCCGATGTTATGATTCGACTATTAAATTTGCATATCAATGCGGGCCAAAATTAGAATTCGCGCTTGGAATATCAATCATGGCACGCAGAAGAGCACGGGTGGTGTGGTATATTATGTTCCAGTATTTTCAGAGTTATTAGGAAAGTTTCTGTTCGAAACTTTGAGGAATTCGAAACTACTGTGAATCTAAAAAGGAGCGGCCTTCGCATAAGGGAATACAGCGTGTCTCTAAACCTATGTCCTTAATTGAAACTACAAAAAACTACAAATAGTGGTCAAGAAAAGAAGCAAAATTTGTTATACAACTATTGATCAGATAGCAATAATAGCGGAGATAAAAATTGTTTTACTTTTTCATAGAAATTGTTTGAGGGTTGCTGAAGGCAGCTTAAATGTTCCGGTGGAGCTTGGTTGTCAACTATTCTCCGACGTTCGGGGCCATAAAAGTCATAAATACCCAGACCATGACCTAATACATAGATATTGTACTTAAGGCAGGTCAAGTATCGTGTTTTTTTTTTTGTTAATTTTAAAAGCAGATAAATCTTTTAACTAGATAAGTTCTTAATAGTTTAAATTATTCTGTGCGTGTTGCTTTAATTGATGATTATTTTTGTGCTAATCCGTTCTTTAACAGTCAAATTTAAAACATTCAATCTAAAGGCGATCGAAAAAGTGGAAATTCTTACATCTTATTAATTTATAAATTGCCAATAATCAACTGACAATGTCGATTACTAAAGTTTATTGTATTTGTATAGCAATAATAAATTTGTTTCTTTATTAAAACTTCGAATAAAGACGAAATAAACGTCTGTACTAGGCGAGAGCTTTTATGTCTTTATGGTTTAAGCCGACGCAGAAATTCAGGTTCAGTATTATCCTTATAGAATCATGTGTTTTGTGTTGGAATGTAAATAATGAATAAAATAGTTCGATTGAGAGCTAGCAAAGTTATTCAATCACTTATTTTGAACCCATAGATTGCTGTGTGTACAGGCAATTTAATTTATTTAATTTTTTCATCGTATCATATTTCAATTGTTGCTTTCGGTTTTTACAATAGGAATAATTTCTGCTCTTGCAATACTTATTCTGCAGCTATTAGTGGGATAAACAAAAAATAATTTCACGAATTTTCAACGCAGTTACAAAACTAGTGTTCGAAGATGTTTAATTACTTCAGCAAGAATCTAACGAAGATTAGGTACTCGTTTTTAACACAATTGTTATTGTCTATTACAAAGAGGTGCGTAAACAAACGTTCTTATCGCATGTTGAAAATACAAATAAACATGCCGATGTCCACAAGTCGGATTCATATTCGTGTACAATAAGACCTTGACCGAGTCCTTGTAAACGTAAATAAAATGTTTTATTGCGGTTTATTGCTTTTACCTTGGAATAAATTGCCGAAACAAGTCGTAAATCAAGCAGAAGTTTCAAAACAAAGGGACTGCACTCGCTTGTGATGGGTCAGTTTTTCATTTTTGGGCAAATATTTCAGATTTGGAGAATTAATCTCTTATGTAATGAGGAACTTACAGTTTGATTTAAAGACAGAGGTTCTGAGACACCCTATAGAACTTATCAGTTTAAATATGTGCGTTTGTAAAAAGCGCTCTTTTAATGATCGTTGCAATGTGAACACAAATATTAAATCTGATTTCTTCAGTAATTTCTCAGGATCTTAAGCCGGCTCACTCACTGGGAAATATGTTCGGCAACATACTTGACAACATGTCCATCAACATGTCTATCAACATGTTCCCTAGTGTGTGGCATGCTACACAGAAAGCAATAAGCTCAGACTCCTGTCCTACCTTTTGGCTTTTTCTTCAGAAGCCTGCAACTGTAATACGAGAAGAACGATTGTAAACTTTTTGAGATTATTATTTACGACTTACAATTTTAGTGAAACACTCTATACGTTCATTAAGTAAGTACCGTGCGTTCAATTGAATTCCTCATTAAAGTAAGCTGTGATTATTTTATGAAATTGGCGACACAATTTTAGAGAAAACAGTTGTCATTAACTCTCAGTACTGATCATAACATCAAATAAAAACACAACATTAAAGTTTAAAGTAGATGCTCAAAGTGCTCTCTTTCAGCTTGAATACATAAGCGTACTCTGCGTTTCATGTTTTCAAACCCGTTTGCTAAGTGTTCGGGGGTTATGTTAGCACACACATCTGTAATGCCTGCACGAAGTTCTTCGATTGTGTGACGCGCAGTTCTAAAAACTGTGTTTTTCATGTGCGGATAAATGAAGTGATCCATAATTGTGAGATCCGGAGACCTTGCAGGAAAATTCACAATCCGATTATCGAAAAACTTCTGCAGGAAAGTCATTGTTTGATGTGCTGCATGGGCAGTAGCATTGTCTTGCTGAAAAGAAACCTTCTGGAAGTTCATCATCATGTAGTTGATTAATGAAAGGTTCTAATAACTCATTTCGGTATCTTTCAGCAGTTAATGAGTCGTTAAAAAATATTGGTCCGATGATACGCCTTTTTGACACTGCTAGCCAAACACCAATTATATTATTACCATATTATGATCATATTCTCATATTCTGTTTATTTAAATACTCTGAGAGATGAAACCAGGCCTCATCGGAAAAGAAACACTTGTCAAGAATGTCGTCGTTGTTTAAGTTATCAAGAAACCACTGACAATATTCTGTTCTTCTGTGAAAATCTACTGGCCTGAGTTCGTGAACTGCTTGAATCTTATATGGATAAAGCTCTAAGTCTTTTTTAAGAATAGTGTGACATGTTCCCACTGATAGCTGAACTTCTTGTGAAAGTTTCGCAATAGATTTCTTGGGAGAGTGTTCCATTCGATCCCGAATATCTTCAATGCAGGCTGCAGTCCTTTTCTTAGCTGCTCCGCTCCTTGTTTTGCGACCAAGTGATCCTGTTTCACGAAATTTAAGAACACAAGCATGGATAGGTTTAACTTGCTGTTCATAAGTAATAGCAAAATTAGAAAACTGCTGTCGAAACTTCTGTACACACTGATTAATTGAATAAACTAACTGTCCATTTTCTATTCTACCGGTTTGAAAATAACCTTCAACAATAAATATTTTCTGCTAATTCTAACATTTTGAATTAATTGAAAATACAAAGTGTCAATTTGACATTTGTTTAATTAAAGAATTGAACAGCTATCAGTGCTGCAAATCTTAGGAGAAAAAAACAGTGAAATCATAGCCCACTTTAATGAGGAATTCAATTGAAGGCACGGTATTTAGTCTTCCAGATACAAGTTGTAATTAAACTTTAAACACTCCGTGCAACAAAATGTTTTAAAGAATACCTAATTCTCATAGATTTTTATGTTAGTCTCTAGTAGACAAAAATGGTTAAATATGTAATTATGAACATCTTAATGACTCTTGTCGTGTTTGTTCTCTCGTTCACCTTCGCCATTCTTTTGCATTCGCTCCTATTGAACGGTCATTTTTGCATAATGGTCACGCTCTATGAATTTCCCTGGAAAATTGTTTCTGCCTATTAAGATGCCGATGCAAATTAGCCGACCATCCGGAGCGTTCTAACTACCTGTAATAAATAAATGAGCCGCAATTAGTTCGAACACTTGTTGAATAGATTGACACCGTGCCGATAAAAATAATGGATGGTGGGTAATTTGAGGAACGTTTCTTGAGAAATTCTGTTCTTGCTTGCAACAGAAAATATCTTATCAACTTCCGGTGTCGGCTTACCATCGCTGACTCCGTAGACCACCTGCCTTGTTCTTGTAGGTTTTCTGTTAATTAGAGAAATGTGTACTTTGGAAACATGGATTGTGTTGCGTAAATCGTGTCGTTATTAATAAACTGACAAGATTGTTTGACGTTTACCAGGGACGAGCGCCGACTACGCGGTGACAAAATGTATAAACAAATTGGAATTATGTGAGACAGTCTGTGTAAATATGTCGGTGATTTTTTATCGGTGTTTTTGTCTCCGGGCTTCACTATCAAATTTTATGTGAACCTTCGTCTTGTATGTTTTGTTCAAATTAGATTGTATTGCTATTTTTAAAATTCAGAGCTTCAAGAATCGTATTAAACTCTGAACAACTGCTTCTTAACTTTCTGGCGGGTTTACACGAGGTCAGTGCCTTGTACGAGTTGCTAAAATTTAGTACTTGCCTCGTGTAAACAGTATTTTAATACTAAAATCCAGCGCTGTGACTCGTACTAGTACACTGGCTTTGTGTAAACTCGCCTTAAGATACACAAATGTACACCGCTGCTTAAAAGTTTCGAAACGAAAAGCAATAAAACTGTTCGAATATAACCCTTATTGGTTATTATACAGGTCTAATTTATTTTGAACCTTAAGAAAGGAGGGTACTTTCTCCGCACCCCGATAAGAAGGTCGTAGATGTTTATCATGGGTTGAATTTCGTTGGAACGCAAGTATTTAGTTTCATTTATCATTTATCAAAAATGTAACCACAATTTTATTTTACCTAAATTAGAATATTTTATTTTCTTACATAACAGATCTTTATATATCTAAAGAAATACATGAATTTTAAATTAGTTTAAAGGATCGATGATGTAAATTATTTGGAAAAATTATAATTATACACAATGTCTGATTTGTTCTTTTTTGTTTTGTTTTTTATTTCACAAAAGTTTTATTACTTTATAGAAATTGTTATTCTAAAATTTTAATTACGAGAAAAGAGTAAAGAGATTTTTGGTAAATATGAAATATACAAAAATGAGCTGAGCGAGATGTATAGGGTTAGTTTTGTATGTTACAATGTTTTATTTTAAGAGCTGAGAATATGCTTATATGCAAAAATTGTAGGTTTTCTTACATATTATCTTCTAGAATTACTACAAAAAAAAAAACGCACTGCAAAATATATTAAAAACACCTATACAATTTTATATAAAAAATATGCGTAATACCAAAATTATTATGGCAAGAAATAAATTAATGTTGATCATTGGAAACAATTAAAATAACTGTATGGAGAATCATTGTTGAGGATGAGGATATCAGAGAAACTATTGTTTACCTAAAGCATGCGATTATGATTAGGGCATTCGAAGTAATTTACGAATTCTGAAAATTCATAACATGCATGCTCTTTATTATTTTAGCCTTCTTGGAATTGAAATAAAAACAGTTTTCGCAAGTTTGCATTAATTCAGAAGTTAAAAGTAAATTATTCAAACTTATAACCTTTAATTTGTCAAAATATGCGAATGATGGGACATTTATTCTTGATCATTTAATTTAATTCAGAAAAAATATTATACAAAATCAATTAATACTATTTAATTTTTTTCGTATTCTAATAATATAAAATGCGCTTTCCGTATAATGAAGTTCTAGTCAACAAAGCTATTAATTAGTAAGCAAATAATATGTATATCGCATTTAACTATAAAATCTATTTATTTACGAAAATAATAGATTCTATTTCATTTACTTATTTAATAATAATAATAACAATTAAAAGGTCTTTATTGATAATAATGATATGCACGCATAGTTACATTTCATTTCATTATATTTATCAAAGATTCAGAAATTTCACATTGTTTTCCTTATTTATTTTACGTACACGTTATAATATTTAGGAAACAAATTTTGTTAAATTTACTAACTAAATAATGAATGCGTTTCTACCATTACAAGTAATTAATCAAGTTGGTTGAATACGCTCGTGTCTATTTTAAATCCCTGTGTTTGCGACGGCCGGGTTTATCATCCGGACAGCAGGTACGCTTGTAAAAGCTGTAAGGTTCATAATTGCAAAGCACAAAATTTACTACTGCCAGTGATCTGGCCAATACTCCGAAAACTTTTAAGCACCGGTGTACCTTTGTTGGCATTTTAGGAACCAATTTTTAGGATTTTCGGTCACTTTACGTTCTGCTAACTTCTCTCTACCAGGTGTTTGAAATCAGCGGCTTTTCTCGAAAATTTACACGAGAAGCACGGTGAACGATATATTAGGTGACGGAACAAGAGCACTCGGTCGTGTGTCGATCGATATGTGCATGAAAGCGCATCGGATAAGAGTCGACTTAAATAATACATTCCTATTTAAAAAGTCATTGCAAGTATTTTGACAACTAGCGTTGCAATTATTTTTTTAAGGATCATTATAGAAATTGGACATTCCTTGCCAATTTAACCATCTGTCTTACTTAAAAAATAAAAGAAGCAGTGGCGTTCGGTTTAATCTAAAAGTTTTTTTTTTCAATTAATGTTTTATGTTAGAACCCCTTCGCATAAATGATTTTCTCGCGTTAGTTTACACACGTGTGCTTATGAGAATGGGAATGAATGAAGCCATAACTGTGTAACTCTTAAAGTCAAAGCCACCTTTTCAACATTAGTTGATTACGAGTAAGATTACCATAAAATCGTTAATATTTATTCCAGTTAATACTTATTTAATATATTTTAGTTAATATTTATTTATTGATACTTATACATGGTGATTCAGAAATGTCTCCCGATATTTTCACGGTGAGTAGAATATCAGGAAATAAGGTCACCTTTTATACAGGGTGCCTCGAAACCTCTGTCTTTAAATGAAACTGTAAATTCCTCATTACGTAAGAGATTAATTCACTAAATCTGAATTTTTTGCCCAAAAATGAAAAACTGACTTATCACATGCGAGGGCAGTCCCTTTGTTTCGAAACCTCTGCTTTATTTGCGACTCGTTTCAGCAATTTATTCCGATAAAAGCAATAAGCCGCAATAAAACTTTTTATTACGTTTAGAACAACTCGGTCAAGGTCTTATTGTATACGAATATGAATCCGACTTAAAATCGATATAAACGACATGACTTCTTATTAATAAATGCATCTACATAACATATTGTGTTTTGATAGGTGCCATTTAATTAACTACAAATGTCATCCTAATTAATCAAATGCATTAAGAACATTATTTACATTTTCAGTTCGTGCCAGCGGCAGCGTAACGGGATTTTCTAGCACACGTTAGATTTTAATCCTGTTTGAAGGAATACATTTATAGAAACGCATATACAAGAATTGTGTGCGTAATATTTAATATGTCAGTAATCGTTAAAGCCCAACTTATCGAGTTTCCAGAATTAGACCATGTGCAGCATATACATTTCTTTTTGAAAGACTTTGAATTGTGTTTCTTAATTCATTTGATCTTTGATCAAGTCATAGGTCAACATTTTATAGCCGCGATGTTATTTGAGTGTTTTCTTAAAAAAAGTAGAATGATACTCTCGTTTGTTCAACACCCCTTACTCTATTTGCTTTTTGTCCATTTTTGTTTCATTTTTGATACAAGTGCAGACTGAGACTAAAGCGGATAAGAATAAACAGAATGAACGTAAATAGTTGAATAAACTTACTTACAGAGCTTAAATTTGACAACAATCCCACCAATGCTCATAATGAACATCCTCTTCACCAATTACTGTTTTCAAAACAAATTAAATTGACATTTTGCAACGTTACCTGTTTTTTGTGATCCAATTTTATTTTCTCGTCACTTAGTTAACGTATAATTTAGAATTTTCATAAATTACTCTTATTAATTATAAAGCTAGAATATACAGGGTGTCTCAAAACCTCTGCCTTTAAATGAAACTGTAAGTTTCTCGTTACATGAAAGATTAATTCTCCAAATCTGAAATTTGTTGCAAGAAAATGAAAAACTGACTTATCATAAGCGAGCCCAGTCCCTTTGTTTTGAAACCGCTGCTTGATTTACGACTTGTTTCGGCAATTTATTCCGAGATAAAAGCAATAAACGGCAATAAAACTTTTTATTTACGTTTAGAAGAACTCGGTCAAGGTCTTATTGTATACGAATATGTATCCGACTTGCGGACATCGACATGTTTATTTGTATTTTCAACATGCGATAAGTAGGAACGTTTGTTTACGCACATCTTTGTTATAGACAATAACAATTATGTTAAAAACGAGTACCTAATCTTCCTTAGATTTTTGTTGAAGTAATTAAACATCTTTGTACGTTAGTTTTGTAACTGCGTTGAAAATAAGTGAAATTATTTTTTAATTATCACACTAATAGCTGCAGAATAAGTATTGTAAGAGCAGAAACTATTCCTATTGTAAAAACGGAAAGCAAGAAGTGGAGTATGATCCGATACAAAATTTAAATATATATTGCCTCTACACACAATAATCTATGGGTTCAAAATAAGTGATTGAATAACTACGCCAGCTCTCAATCGAACTATTTTATTAATTGTTTACATTCCAACGCAAATCACATATTTTTATGAGGATAATATTGAATCAGAATTTCTGCGTCGGCTTAAACCATAAAGACATAAAAGCTCTCGCCTAGTGCAGACGTTTATTTCGTCGTTTATTCGAAGTTTTAATAAAGAAACAAATTTATTTTTGCTGTACAATTACAATAAACTTTAGTAATAATCATTGTAAGTTGATTATTGGCAATTTACAAATTAATATAATGTAAGAATTTTCACTTTCTCGATCGCCTTTAGATTGAATTTTTAAATTTGACTATTAAAGTACGGATTAGCACAAAACTAATCATTAATTAATGCAACATGCACAGAAAATTTTAACCTATTAAGAACTTTCCTAGTTACAAAATTTATCTGCTTTTAAAATTACCAAGAAACGCGATACTTGACCTGCTTTAAGTACAATATCTGTGTATTAGGTCATAGTCCGCGTATTTACGACTTCTTATGGCCTCGAACGTCGGAGGATAGTTGAAACCCAAGCTCCGCCGGAACAGTTAAGCTGCATTCAGGGACCCTCAAACAATTTCTATGAAAAAGTAAAATAATTTTTATCTGCATTATTATTGCTATCTGACCAATAGTTGTATAACAAATTTTGCTTCTTCTTTTCTTGACCACTATTTGTGATTTCAATTAAAGACATAGGTTTAGAGACACGCTGTATATTTTTTTTTTCGAAAAATGAAAAATAGGCAACTATTGGAACCGCGTGTCTCGTATTTCTTCTAATGCAAAACTAAGCATTCAGTCACAGGGAAAAAAGGTAGAGTAAGATTTACTACAATTGTGACACAAGACACGATTGTAGATAACATTTTCTTCATTGTAAAAATTACAATTTAGAAAAACGTGTAGTAAAAGGTAACATAACTTTGTAGTAAGGAGATTGCAGGAAAATCCTAAGTTTTTACATAAATTTCAACTGCACATTGTATTGTTCATCTTTTGTTTTTCAACCTTTTGCCGCCGTCCAGAAGTCACAGACCGAATAAAAGCATGTGGCGAGCGGATTGCTCCCTGCAATGTTGTTCGTCATAGCGAATCTCAATACACTTGTACTAACAACTACAAAAATTGCGTTGCTCTTTAGGCAGCAAATAAATGAACGAAAATTTAAATAGCTCGTCTAATCACATTTTTTTGTAAATAAAATATTAGTAATTTTTGTTATAACCAGGGTTCGGGCTTGGAGGCCAACAGTGTATGGGCGGAAGATTGCAACGTTGCCATTGAACATTTTTTAAATCTATGTACGCGTTAACGTATATTTTAGTTAAAGGTACGATCTAACATTATTTAGACATATACTGGGTGCGTCATATTTCTGCATTTTTTTTAACTTTCTTATTGATACAGAGAGAAATTTTCTATCAAAATCCATTGTTAGAGATATATCATGTGATTTAAAAAAAGAAGACGTAAGAAGTCTTATACTATTGGGAACCTTAATAAGAGATGTATTCATGTACAGGCTATTCTATTTATACAGTGCGCGACACTTGATTACTCGCTCCTCACAATTGACACAATTCTTTTATTAAACCAACGTTTTGGTTATTAGGACAAACGCGGTGGTTGAATTAAGTATTCAGAATAAACATGTTATTTTTGGAACAATGTTCGAGTCCTTAGCCCAATTGCACTTGCAAATGCAACGGTATCCATACAGTGTACATATGATAGGCGCCGCGAAGTTTTCTTATTAGGTTCAATTTTATAATTCTTACTCATTATCGTTTAGTCACAACTAATTCGTATGAACATTCGTGCTAAAGAAACTACATAATTAACTAATTTCACGCATTCGTTACTTGTACGGCGTTTACGTTAATTAGAGAAAGTTGTTTTTTTCTAAATTTTCAGTGAAATCGCAGTGAATTTTTACAATGAGGTATAATCAAGTCACATGACTCGTAAAAATGTCAAATACCTTTCAGGGAAAGTCATAGAAGATTTTTATTTGGATGACAAACTTCGAATTCTTTTTTACTATTTTGATTGTTGAAGTTTGTTCTTGTCCGATGAAAATAGTAAGTACAAATTTTTTTAATCTCAAACCGGACAGAAAAATGAAGGGAAAACACTCAACGTTTCGCTATAGATTTATAGCTTCGTCATTCCTGACTAATACTTCAGAAAAAAAGAAGATTTCCGGTTTTCTCAGTTTTGCTAAAGATCTGAAGCAGCTAATGGATATTTGTCAGTTAACTCATTCGAATGGTTAGCTTATTCATTTATGTTTATAAAAAATATTCAATAGAATAAAATTTGCTCTTGTGTTCTTACCTGTTGCATGCACAAGAAAATTTGAAACGATTTTTCACGTTTCTGTGCCAGGCCTTTTTTCCTTAAGATATCGTGTTATTGTTTTTGATTTCTTCATAATGCATTTCTCGTAACCCTAATTTAGAATAAGCAGATCGAAAATTGCAAGAATTACTTCTACTTTTTGGTTTGGACCCGTTTAAATTCGTACTTGTAAAATCAATACTTTTCGTAATAGCCATGATATATTTACTGTTTGTACAAATCTCGATTTTTTAAGTACAAAATAATTCAGAACGGACAATGTAAAGTTAATATTGTTTTACTCTTGCCAATGTCACAACTTATTACTTTGTAATAATTGGTACTCTTTCATTGGTCCGAGCGTCACTTTTAATTAATTTCTAATTATTTCAAACCAACCGGCTAAAACTCAGAGGGTGTTTTAAACGATAGATTTCGATCCATGCTTTCATTATCTGCAAACAGAATTTTTATGCAAGTTCTGTGAGAAAAGTTATGAACATTTGAAATTGGTCTGAGCGTCACTTTTAATTAATTTCTAATTACTTCAAATCAACCGGCTAAAACTTTCTGGAGGCATTATTAAATAGACATGTATGTTTACTTTATGACTGTGTGAAAATTTTCAGTGAAAGCAATTATTTTGATGCGATATATGAATAATGACTTATGCTGGTTTAAATAGTCATATTTAACTTAATATCAAATATTTTTTCAGTTTCTTCATATGAGGGGAATCTACACATTATACTCTTTGTAATAGCTTAAATATTATTGATCTGTGATCGTTATTTTAGCGGTGGCAGCGTTTTGAAATTTCATAATTTTATTGCTGGAATTTTATTGCTAACTTCTCATCGGTCACTTGTTTATATTCGTTTAACTTTAATTAATTTTCGTTTGCTTTTTGAATTTTCGGAATTATAATAAAATTTTCTGTTCTTTTTTTTTCTTTTCATTTGTAAATTTCTCAAAACTAAAAGTTTCTTGTTCGTGCAAACGATTTACAAGATGTTCGTTTTAATTGATTTTGAGTAGGAGAAAATCTAGATTTTTAAAAGATACGAAACTAGAAACTCTTTTTATTTCTGTCGAACCCCGATTGTGTTTCATTCAGAGTCGGATGCAACGTGGAAATGCTTTTTTTAAATCGATGCGCCAACGAAACGAAGTAATTTCTACATCCGAGCAAAGTAATTAAAACTCGTATTTTACTGCCGGTGGAAAATAGTCGCGACCATCCACACAATAAATTGATCTACCCGTTTACTCGAGAGCGAATTAGCTCAGTGCTGGTAATAGACATAGGCAATTACAATAATAATTTGTTGCTCGCTGCTGCATGAGGCATTATTTTATCGTTTTAGTTTTAAAAAACGAACTTTAATTAAGCATTTTTTCAGTTCGAACTTGTTTTAATAAGCGAAAACCACTGGAAAAAAGAACGCTGAAATTACAGCCTCGTCAATTTATAACTTTTTTTTGTTCCTGTGCAGATAGAGTCGATAAATTAAGTGCATTAGCAGTCTGAGCCTGGTATTCATCAGTGCACTTTTCACGTATTATGCTAATTCATCATGTAAACGCAATTAATTCTTTTTTTTTTTCAAAGTGAATGACTAATATCTCTTTTAGAATTGCGACGTGTTGTATTAGGTTAAATGTCGGCGCTCTGTGCATTGAAAATCACTCGTTTGCGCAATGTTTGATTTAGAAACTATTCGAACAGTTCGCGGAAATGATGATGCGATATCTCTACAATTTATTATTACTGATAATAATCATTGGAAACGCTCACTGACATTTGATTTTTGCACAGCTGTGCTCGTATACTTTATTTCTGAAAATTATTTAGTTTGTCCTCTCAATTATTCTGCGGACTTCACCAAAAATTAACATCCTTATTTTAGTGTGCTAATTCGAGAGCTTACAGGATATGTATCTTCAGTGGTATATATCGATTAAAAATGTATGTTCCGCATCTGTCTTATACTGCAAGGTGTTCTTTTACCGTGTACAAATATTTAAACTTGTAATATATCAACATAAATGGCAACGGTTCAACTCATATGTCCTTAACAAAAATTTAATAGTTTGCAGTGGCAGATTTTCACTTTGAGAACTGCTGGCATAGCTAAAAGTGAAACGCGGCCGCCTCTTCAATTATGACCCGAAGCTGAAGTAGGCCAGGGTCAGTACTTCACTTGATCCTGAGCACGAACGATGTAAATCAGCCGCTCCGATCAGCTGGTCAATCAAAACGTTTACAATTTAAATTAACTTCACTGCAAGTAATTACAAGTTTAAGTATTTTTAAATTAAAATCTAGTGCAATTCAAGAAGCTGCGATACGTAATTGCCAAACAAATTAAAAGCGAGGTATAAACAAATTGTAATTTCTCATTCCATATTATTTTTAATAGACTTATAAAAATTGGACATTTACTTTTTTTCCATAGACCGTAAGTAGTTATACTTTCATAGCTAGCAGCGAGATTACATCAAAAGTTTATTTACGTAAAAGGGCGAAGGAAGAACATTTTTAACGCGCTTGTCTGATTGGTGCATAAATTTTCGGATTTATTCGTCGATAGTTGATATCTTAAAATATATTACTTTATTAATTCAAATTTTAAATAAAATAATTAATAAACGATATTAGTGATTATTATTCCGAAACGCTGCGTTGAATATCGAGTGCGGTATCGGTGGGCGCGTTCATACCGAAAGGAAGGCGAAGTTGACCTTCCTGTCTTTCTCGCACATTTCAGCAGTTCCAAACAAGTGGTCCATCCGAAATTTTTTGGCTATGATACGGTAGCCACCAAAAAATACCCGCAGAAGGAAGCATTTCGTGTTCTTATACTGAGGTTTTTTTATTTGCACACAGTAAAAGAACACCCTGTATCTGTGCTAATTTTTCCGGTGTCCTCTATTTTCCGCTGCGCTTTCACTTGTTGTTAATTATCTACATCCTATCACTTAAATAACTAACTATTCCATTTCGTAATGAAACAATAATTGTATGGTCTGATTACATTCATTTTCTGATTCTTATGGTAATTTATAAACTAAATATTACAGACAAAAATAAAATATACAGGATGGTGAAAAGATAGTAGAAAGTAATCTTCATAACACAATTATTTTCGCTCGCAGATGTATCTTTTCTCTCTTCAAACAATTTTTTTTTGGAATCTGCATATAAACCTAAGCTCGCTAAACATCGCGTTAATCCATTGATTTATCTATTCCAGATGATTACATGCAAAATCAATTCTGGTGTTTCTATTATTAGGGCTCGGCCCTGGTTACTTTAATTATTAAAAGTTACTTTCTTTGCAAGAAATCCATAAAAGTTACATTTTATTTCTTAATTTCCTAACATATTTAAATCTTGTTAATTATTTCCTACACCATTGACAATTTAAGGGTTTTGTAACTAGTTCTTTTCAGTCATATTGAAAATTTTATAAATTCGCGACCAGTTTAGTAACAAAATCTAGTGATTTAATTTGACAATTATTTTAACCAAACCTCTTGGGATTTAATAATTTTTATAAAATACTTTATTTCGTTGATTCTCACCTCATTTTTTTAAACTTTTATTTATTTTCATATATTCCTTGCTAGGTTGACCTTGTACTGCACTTAATTTCAACCATCTATTGGGTTGTCGTTTTATCATTTTTTTTTCTAATTTGTTGTTTGGCTTTGGTAGAGTTGAGTTTGAGTTGAGTTGGATTAACTTTGAGTTTTTCTCCTGTCCTCTCTTATTGTCCGAAAATTATGGGTTGACCTTGAATTGGATTGGACTGAATTGTAATTGAATTTTAATTTTTAAAAGTTATAATTTTTTTAGGTTTTAATTTTATAAAACTTAATAAAATAAATATTTGTTAGTCTCTTGGGTTGATTTAAGCTCAGTTCAGTTCGGTTGGCCTTAATTCCAATTGAGTTAAAATTTTTCGATACTTTAAGACCCGTATGACACGATACGAAATTTTATATAAAATTTTACGAAAAGATTTTTAAAAAGAAAATTATGTCGTAACAAACACAATTCCTGTTCAATTTACACAAAATTTTGTACAAAAAAATATTTTCTATAAATTTTTTTAGGATTTGTTTGAAAAAATATTTTGTACAAAATCTTCTTTGCACTTGCGCAATACATAAATAAGGATATTCTGAATTGTGAGGTTATGTTTAACCAATAACATAAGCAGTTTATATGTATACAGCCATAATATTAATTACTGCTGCAGTAGTTAAAATTAAACGTCTAATATTCATTGTAATTTTATAAGACACTTAAAACACTGATTAACATTGGTTTAATCAAAACAAAGAATAAGGATACGGTTATAGGTTATAATTTTAACATTTGTCATTATCTATTAACAACATAACAACAGATGTCACTTATCTATGTATGTCATCAACTGCGCATGCTGACATGATAATTTTTTTAGAGAAAATTATTTTAGGTTGTATACAGAACTTTAAATATTTATTAAGAAAAACTAAAAATTAATTAATAATTTTTAATGAAAAAAATTCTTAGAAACTTTAGTATCGTGTCATACCGGCCTAAGGTTGTTTTTAATTTTTGGTAATTTTAATTTTTTTGAGTTTTGATTTCTTACTTGGTTTGGACAGAGTTACTGTGTACTCGATTTTAGATTGCGTTCAGAGTTTTAAGTTTTTTTTTTTTTATTTTTAACTGATTTGAATTTTTCTCTTGATTGACTTGGGTTGGGCTTATTTTTGTTGGACTTAATTCCGATATTTAATTCCGATTGAGTTTTAATTTGAGTAATTTTTAGTTTAAATCATTTTCATTTTTAATGTTTTGCTTGGGCTGGATACAGCTGGGTTGAGTTGAGTTGAATTTCATTGAATTTTAATTATTTTGATTTTTGATTTGAAAGTTTATTTATTGAGTGTTTAAATTTTTCGGTTTTTGAATTTTGAGTCTTAATTCCTTAGATATTAGGAGTGTAACCTTTTCAGATTTAGTATTTTTTGCTCGAGTTGGGTCAACTTCAGTTGAGTTCGGTTAATTTGGTTCCAATTGAGTTTGCATTTTTTTGGTATTTTAAGGCGATAGAATTTTTCAAAGTTCTATTTTTAATTCTTAGGCGAACTACATCATTTTGCCTCGATTCGAGAATAAGGCCCCATCATTTCTACAACTCTAAATGACTCCTCATTATTTAAGTGATGTCTAGTCATATTATTTTACTAATAACATAAATTATTTTGTTCATGAAGAAATATAAGTTCAAATTTCAGTTCCGTATAATGAATAACACCCTATGGAGAGCATACAATTTTTTTCAACATTACAGATATGCGTTTTAGGTTGATAACTCGAAACAGTTTAGCATGGACTGTTTTTTTTTCTGATTGCTCTAGGTATATGTATACAGAGTGTTATCGACTATGATGGCAATAATTATACCACGTACAGATGGCTTTAAAACGTTACGGTTCAACCTAATTTATCTACATACAAAAGTTTTTCGTTTCTGAAGTATAACGAATAAAAGCAACTTTAAAAGCGTACAGCTTGAGGCGCGCCCTTGGGCGGCCAGGGGTTTCACCTTATACTGTGCGAAAATTTATAGCAAATGGCAACTGTACTGCTACCTAGTAAGCATATAATGCACAAAGCGGACAATGCTCAATGCTCATATTGCAGTGGGGCCCTCAAGCATCCTCTGTATAGTGCTATACAGTGCTATACAGAGTATAGACTGTATAGTGCTATGCAGAGTATGCTTAAGGGTCTGTCAAAATTATATCTGAATCAAATAGCGCACTAGTCGTCGGTTATACAGGGTCTCCCAAGTTGAGTGGCCTATTAAAAGTTTTCGAGAAAAGGAACGTACAAATATCCTGAAAATTAACACACTGCCCTAAGAGGAAGTGATCTTTCAGAGTAAAATATTTTCATAATTGAAGTTTGTTCTTGTCCGATGAAAATTGTAAGTACAAAGTTTTTTTAATTTCAAACCGGACATAAAAATGAAGAGAACACACTCAACGTTTCGCTATAGATTTATAGCTTCGTCAGGAGTGAAAAAAAGTCATTTACTTTTTTTCACTCCTGACGAAGCTATAAATCTATAATAGTGAAACGTTGAGTATTTTCTCTTCATTTTTCTGTCCGGTTTGAAATTAAAAAAACTTTGTACTTAAAATATTTTCACTTTTATTGCACTTCCGGTTATACCAGAAGTGGCCATTAACTTTCTTATTTTAATTGGAATACCATATTTTTTTTATTGCAAATTCTAATTCTACACGTTATTCTAAGCAAAAGTTGTTAAGGCTTCCCTATACTTAAATGTAACGGTTTTTGAGATATCTTGGAATTTCTGAAAAAAATTATTTCGGTGGCCTTTCATTTAAAAGAACGTATTTACGACACTGTCAAATTTCAACATTCAAGCTGCTAATCGTTTGAAAGAATAATGTTCAGCTTTTCAAATCAAATCCTAGTTATCATTGAAAAAATCACCGGATGGTCAAAATATGGTGTCGAACCTTGTTTTGTTCAACTGTCCAAAACTCAGTTTTCGTAAATGGAACACCCTGTATATTTTTGTACTAGTAGGAGCATTCCCTAAACCTATTTTCATTAGTTTTCTTGTCATCAAGAATTGTTTATTTTATTGTGTTAATTAACAGCATTTATACAGTTATTCGTATCTAGCTTTGAAAAAAAAAACCAATATTGAATTCCTATTTTTTTTAAGAAATAAATAATTGCCAACCATAGCATTATTTCGCCATACATCTCGGAATAAAGCTATAGGTAATCGTAATACTTACTATTTTCATAGACAAGGGTCTTAAAAAAATAAGTAGACCTATTTTCAAAAACAATTCTCTTTGTCAGGCTAACATTTTTGTTTAAAAGAAGCAAAGGTAGAACTTACAATTGGTTAAGTGGTAAAAATAATTAAACAGTTTCAATTATTATTCTCGAGTTTCTATGATACGATCTTAAATACTGCATAAAATTTGCAAATAATTGAGGCAAGAGTCAAATCAACTAATAAATATTTACAATGGTAACCTATCTCTCTCACTTTGTAGAAATTTTGCTCAAAAAGTACCATCGTCTCGTAGTTCTTGAAGATTAAACATTAAGGTTCCCTTTTATTTGTTTTGTTAATTATATTAATTTCTTTGTTTTTTTATTTGTACATATCTCTTAATATAGCTTGTAGGGGAGACCGGGGCACATTCTGACGGTTTTCATGAATGATTTGTCAAGATCCCCCCGGTTTACTTAATTTAGATACCACCACATGTGTGCCATGATATGATAAGTTGTCTATCAATGTATGGGCATAAAAGAGACTACAAACACTCCGCACCAGAGCATGCATTAAAATTTTTTGTTAAGCTATGCATTCGTCCGATACTGCCCCCGATCGGGGCAGATACGGACACAATATATGGGGCAGTTTCGGTCGAAAATAATATTTATTAAAAAAATGAAATAAATGTTTTTTTTTATTATTTTAAAATTATTGTACATTGTATTTTTGATTGAAGTTTACGGAGAATCTAACAAAGGATTGCATTCTTGATGTTCCAGCAACATTTTCAGGTGCAGGTAATTTCATAACAACATCGGCATGCATAATAGTCGCAATATCTGGTACTTCTGGATATGTGAAACCATTGTTTCGATGTTTTCTTAGGAAGCTCACAACATACTCTTCATCCGATATACGTATAACTTTTCCCACACAATATCTGATTGATTTCTTTGTTCGAAATTTCACCAATATAAAGTCATCTTTTCGAATTATCTCATCAGTGTCGGTTTCCGTTGTTTCCATTTCAGAATTTGAAGACGATCTATATAATTTTGTATGTTCTAGAAAACTATTCTCAGAATCTGATGAAGAATAATCTTTATTTGTTTTTGTTTTGGTGTTTCTTGCCTTCCTGTTTGTGGTTTTGGGCTTAAAACTCTCTTCTTTTTGGACATGTTCGTTTCTTCTTTTTATCAAAAACTTTTCTTTTCGCTCGTTGTTGACTTTGTTTCATCAATTTGTTTTTATGCTTTTCTTCAATCTTGTTTTTTTCTGGAGTTTCCGTGTATGTTTTAGAAGAGCCTCTGTTTGATTTTCTAGACGTTTTGCGCGGTGGAGTCTTTGGAAGAGGTCTAATATCTGTAATCTTAAGTTTATTCTTTTGGTGGATGTCTATAACATTAATCAAAATATCTTCTATTAAGTTTTTGATAAATTTTCTAATTTCTTCATTGTTTTCTGTTCCTGGTCTTGAAACTTCTGTCATAGGTCGATCGGTGGCTGATGCTCCCAAGAAATCATCATCTGTAAAAATTTGAGAGTTTAAGGGTCAACTACCAGTTTTGCAGAATCCTTTATTTATATTGTTAGGTGTAAATGATTGATAATATGGTTCACAAGATTGACTCGGCAAGATATTAATTTTTATAGTTGAGCCAACATTTGCAGTGAGATAGTCGTTGAAAGACGTCTTGAGACTTGTTTTAAAAGGTCCGTACACTCCCACGTCTAAAGGTTGCATTCTGTGGGTGCAATGCGGAAGAAATGAGAGGACAATGCCATATATACACATATATGAGTTTCGTGATTGTCAATGAGCAGTAACAAGGGATTTTCTTTACTGCAATTTAAATATCTGGTAATATGCTGTAAAACTTTTAGAAAAATATCAGATGTCATCCAACCACTTTGCGAACCAAAACATAGTGCTCCTGTAGGAGCTCCATAAAGGTAGTCATCTTTAATACGTTTTCGTGCAAAAATGTAAATTGGAGGTAAAGATGCTCCTGTCGCAGTGATGATTCCAACAAAAGTTATTAACGTGCCACGTTCTACACTACTAATCTGTCCCACTTGCTTCTTTCCACATTTAGCGATAATCCTGCGGGCCTGAAGTACTGTTGTGATGCCCGTTTCGTCAATATTAGCTATTCTGTCTGGCGTAAATTTATATTTATTTTTGGCTGTCTTACAGTTTGTAAAAAACATTTTAACGTTGTGAGGGTTAAAAGCAGATGATCTGGGCAATGCCGTGTTTTCAGGTTTACGCAAAGACAATGTGCAATGTCTTTTCATGAAACATAACATCCAGTCTTCACCTGCTTCACAGTTGCGTTCCCAAGATGGTGGATAACGTTTCTTCAATTTCACTGCAAATTCATATGCAAGCTTCCTTGTGGTTTTGTAGCTTAGACCAAAGTAGGAATTTGAACAATGTAGAAGGTAATTCGTCAATTCACCCTCTTCCTCTGCCGTGAATACGTTTCTTGATGTATATTTTGAGTTTCTAGAACCATCCCCTGTTTCTTCAACTTCTTCAGATGCTCCCATTTTTCGGTATTTCTGCAACCGGTCATGGAGAGATGATTTTTTATACAGTAATTAAAAGCAGCTTCTCTAATAGATATTTTATTTTTAATTATTATTTACAGCGCTCTCTATTGTAACTTCAGGAATGTTTGACCTTTCGGTTTTTTTCTTATAATTCCGAACCATTCTAGAAAAATAAACAAATAAACAAATTTGAAAAAATTTGGATCTAAGCGGGCACAATCGAACACATGGGGTACATCCGGACACGTCCGAATGTACCCCAACATTTACGTCCGAAACTGCCCCAAACAGCAATATAAGAAAAACAAGCACCTAACAATTTCAAATTCCTGCCAATTATATTTATTGAAGTCGTAAAGCAGCAATAATAGATCCAATTTTAACACTAATTTACCAATAATTGTAAAAGACACCTTTCGTGAGTGTCAAACCTTATGAAAATAAGCAGATAAAATAGCGACATCTTACGATCGCTTTTTGACCTGACATTGCAGTAGGATAGACAAATTGAAGCGGGATTTGTCTATCCTACTGCAATGTCAGGTCAAAAAGCGATCGTAAGATGTCGCTATTTTATCTGTTCATCACTCTTACATCGCAATTGCGAATAAATTGGGCAAGTCGTTTTTGTTTGCAGTGGGAATGTCGAGCTACGTCTCTGCTGAAGAAGCCCCAAGCAGGGCTGAAACAGCTGTCCAGAGGCTGCTCGAGGTTTTCACTGCAATCAATAACGATTTGCACAAAAAATTTTCCTTATGAAAATAATCTAGAAATATTTACCTGAGACCTATGTAATCCAATATTTAAAATAATGAATGTTTGATGTCCACACTGACACGTTACACACAAGCACAATATTTTTGAGGTTAAAGTGAACACGCACGCGTACAAATTGGTTGCGTAGTTCTCTCTGCTTTGCGAAAATTGCCATATCCGAAACTACCCCGTGTCCGAATGGACCCGGTCTCCCCTAACTCAATAAGTAGTTTTATTTTGTCGACACTTACTGCGAAAATTTACCATAATTTTACCAAAATATGCCACTATACGAAACAATAATTGATAACAAGAAAACTAATGAAAATAGGTATAAGGAATGCTACTACTATTCGTTGTAGAATTTGTCAAAAAAGTAAGATAAATCTAATTATCTTTTCTTTCGGGTTATGGAAGATTAAAATAACTTAATATCGTATAGACGTTTTGAATTCTTGAATTTGACTTTGTAATGGATTGCAGCCGAGAGTCCTTCCTTAATCCACTCGAATTGATTGGTTGGATGGATTATTAAGTTAATGCCGTATAATCCAATTATAACAATCGAAAGCAGTCGGTCCTTATAGAATTATGTATAGACTTATCGATCATGCTGAGGTATCCGAGTGTGTTCTAATTTCTACTTCTAAATACATACATAACGAAAGTGAATCTTCTCTCTTGTCGACTTGGAATTCGAGTTCATCTATCATCATCCGTTTATGAATGACGACGACATGATAGTTGCTTTACAGCACAGCACCCGTAGTTGCAACTATTTTTACGTTTTTTACGTCGACGTAAAATACGAAGCTTATGTTTGCGGCCGCAGCACTTCTTAAACCGAGCGTTCCGCTAAGTAGTTATGACTGCTTTGATGTATGTATTTTAAAGTAGGTGTGCAGAAGTAACTTTAATGACACGGTGTCGCTAAATGTCAGTCTAAATTTACGTGGCGTTAATAATTCTATATTCGGAATCACGCCGGCAAAACAAGGCGGACGTGAGCGTTTTTTGGTAATTCTGTTTTGCTCTCGTAAGAGTAATTTAATATTGCTCCGGGGAACAGTCAGAAGATTCATCTAAATTTTAAGGCAAGGTTGCAATACTTAAACTTAAGCTGAAGACGTACGAGTGTCGCAAAACTTTGTAAATATTTAATATGACTCATTTCAGGGCCGTAGCTAGGGGGCGCCAAGGGAGGCTGAGCCTGCCCTGGAAAATTTTAAACCTGCTCTACTTAAATATTTTAAAAGTACGTAAAAGCATTGAAATAAAACTTATCGAGCCTGACCTAAACTACGATAAAAGCCTTCCCTGAGTATTTAGTCTGGCTACGGCCCTGACTCATTTATGTCAATTAACTGACTAAGGGTCGAATTCTGTAACTTATTAACGGGTTGCTAAAATGTAAAGGTCCTCTAAAAGTTAAAATAGAATTCCATGATTGGTTGTTACTGTAGCAACAAATTTTAACACCCCTTTGAATTTAACGGTTTTGATACAGACCAGAACCCTAGCTTGTGAAATATATTCATTTAAAGTTTATTGTATTTGTACAGCAAAAATAAGTTTGTTTTTTATTAAAACTTCGAATAAACGACGAAATCAACGTCTGCACTAGGCGAGAGCTTTTATATCTTCATGGTTTAAGCCGACATAGAAATTCAAGTTCAATATTATCCTTATAAAAATCTGTGTTTTATGTTGAAATGTAGACAATTAATAGAATAGTTCGATTGAGAGCTAGCGAAGTTATTCAATCACTTATTTTGAACCCATGGATTATCGTGTGTACAGGCAATCTAATTTATTTAAATTTTTCATCGTATCATACTCCATTTCTTCCTTTCAGTTTATACAATAGGAATAGTTTCTGCATTTGCAATACTTATTGTGCAGTTATTAGTGCGATAATTAAAAAAATAATTTCACACATTTTCAACGCAGTTACAGGATGTTTAATTACTTCAGCAAAAATTTAACGAAGATTAGGTACTCGTTTTTAACATAATTGTTATTGTCTGTTACAAAGAGGTGCGTAAACAAACGTTCTGCCTTATCGCATGTTGAAAATACAAATAAACATGCCGATGTCCGCAAGTCGGATTCATATTCATATACAATAAAGACTTTGACCGAGTTCTTCTAAACGTAAATAAAAGTTTTATTGCGGTTTATTGTTTTTACCGGAATAAATTGCTGAAACAAGTCGTAAACCATGCAGAGGTTTCAAAACAAAGGAACTGGGCTCGCTTGTGATAGGTCAGTTTTGAATTTCTGGTCAAAAATTTCAGATTTAGAGAATTAATCTCTTATGTAACGAGGAACTTACAGTTTCATTTGCGCTAGTCCTGATACGCTCAACGATGCTCATAAAATAAATAACTACTTACTCGAGTCTTTAAATATTTCTGACTGTGAGCTTCCTGAAACTGTGGACTTCTACTGCAATAACTCCAATTGTAGTGAAAATTTTCAGTTCTCTCCTGTGACGGAAGATGTTGCTAAATTACTACTGGGTTTTTCTAGCAAAGCGAGCGGAATGGATAATTTAAACATTGACCTATTATATTTTTGTTGTCCCTATTTACTACCTGTTTTCACACACATTATAAATTTTTGCATTGAAAATGGTGTTTTCCTAAAGATTTGGAAAGAGGCACGTATTTTACCGTTACCCAAAAATAGAAATCCCAAAACATTTAAGGATTTACGTCCTATAAGCATTTTGCCCGTTCTATCCAAAGTGCTTGAAAAGACTTTGGACAACAAACTAAGACATTTTTTATCTACTAATAATATTTTACCATAAGTGCAACCTGGATTTCGTCCAGGCTACAGCTGTTGCAATGCGTTACATAATATAATCGATGAGATCATTACTGAAGTAGACGAAAATAAAATGGTTTTATTAGTTTTATTCGATTACTCCAAAGCGTTCGATCTTATCAATCACAATGTGTTACTTGCTGTTTTAAAATCTATTGGATTAGGTGAAAGTGCTTTAAGTTTTTTTCATAATTATCTCATTGGTAGGACTCAAAGAGTTTTCTGTGGTGGTGTACTTTCTGACGCCTTATATGTTCCCTGTGGTGTTCCTCAGGGTTCAATTTTAAGTCCCTTGTTATACTCAATTTATACATCTAAATTATTGTTATCAATGAATTATTGCAAATATCATCTTTACGCCGATGACACACAATTATATTATTCATTTAATCTACAGGACGTTAGCGTAGCATGCACTAAAATTAATGACGATATAAACACACTAGTAAAAATGTCCAACGAACATGGACTGAGTCTGAATGCCGCCAAAACAAATATCATGCTGTTTGGTAAGAAAAAATCTCGGCGGCAAATTTCTAGTCAAATTAACTTGCGTATGGGTGACGTCACATTATCGTTATCTGATTGTTGCCGGAGTCTTGGCCTATACATCGACTGTGATCTTAAATTCACACAACATGTTTACTAACATACAAAGGGCTTTTGCTAACCTTAAAGTAATTTACGTCAACCGCCATTATTTTTCTCAGTCTATTAAACATTTACTATGCGAGTCAATTGTTTTGTCGCATTTCAATTTTTACGATAGTATACCGGCTGTTTCAAATTGGGTGTGCACTGAAGGGATGTCCTAAACCGTAAGAGATACAAATTCGGTTAAATGGAAGAAAAGTTGTACGAATCCTTGCCTAATTCGTATCCATTGAGAGAATGATTTTTTTCTCATTTCTTCTTGAATTATTAATAAAAATGTGAAAAAATCGATTTTCTTTTTCTCTCTGTATCTCTTATATTATACATAATTTTTAAATTCTGATTTAACTTTCTACAGGCACTTTTTCATTCTGCTTCGAATAGATGTAGCAGAATTTAAGTCAAACGTTTCGTCTTTCCACGACCATCATCAGTTTCGATTTTTTAAATACAACTTATGCCTTTTTATTGTTCTATTCGATAGCATTTTTTCTCCTGATTACAATGATATATCACACTTAATAGTTGATATTAATTTGAAGCTTAAATAATTCAGACTTTATATGAAAATTTTATTTAATACATAAATTCAAATTTTTTGTTCCTTTTCTTATCTTTTTATTATTCTAGTCGAAAGCATTTTTTCTTTTGATTTCAGTGCGTATAATACTGAATGCCTTTTTTTCAAGTAAAGTTGGAATATGACAAAAAAACTGATATCGTTTCGTCATGTTTTTCTTAATAAGTAAATTTATTCCTAACTTCTTTTTTTATTTGTTAAGCTGTCGGAAGAGGAAAAGTCAATAAATATTGACTAAATGATATGAGATGGTTAACACAAACCAAATAAACATCAGTATAAACATATTAAATTACAAGAATAGAATAAATAAGTTGAATAAAAATTATAGACGAAGAACATGACTCTGTGAAATAAATAAAGTGAAATAAATAAATTAAAGTAAATCCTCGAAATGTCCTCCACTGCTTTCAAGAAACAGATTCGTTCTTAATCCTATGTGTTGTCTAGCGTGTAGAACATGAATTCGCGAAACATTTCTGTAAGAATCTAATATTCGCCTTCTTAGTTCCTCCTTATTATTTATTTTAATGCTAGCCACTGTTTCAATGTCCAAAATATAAAGCCTACTTTATCCTGTTTAAATTATGGATGATGGTTCCGATATAACGTGCCAAACCTCAACTGGTTAAAACGAGTGAACTTAATCATATTAAAAAATAAAATAAAGATAGTCAAGTGTCGAGAGCCACTGAGTGCTAAAGAAATTAAAAAAAAACATTGTTATAGAAAGTATCTTTCACATTTATTACAAAAATATTAGTTTTAGCTGCCAATGTATTTGTAGAAGGCACTATTCAGTAATATCTAAATATTTTTACTATAATTAGTATTTACTTTTTCTTTTAATCCAACAGTGCGAGTCAAAATTAAAAACTAGGCTTTTTCATTCCTATACTAAAGCTGAGATACTGATCTAGCAAGTTATATTAGAACCACTAGATATTTTTCGGTAAAAATTCATTTTCGTAAGTGCAGTGCATTATTCAAATAAACGATACAGAAAAACTTTAAATAGTTTATTATAATTTACACTATAGCTAAGAAAATGAACTAAAAATTTGAAATTATGTATTAAATAAAATTTCCACATAAAAATCTGTATTATTTAAGCTTCAGATTAATATCAACTATTAAGTGTGATATATCATTGTAATCAGGAGAAAAATTGCTATCGAATAGAATAATAAAAAGGCATAAGTTGTATTTAAAAAATCGAAACTGATGATGGTCGTGGAAAGAAGAAACGTTTGACTTAAATTCTGCTACATCCATTCGAAGCAGAATGAAAAAGTACCTGTAGAAAGTTAAATCAGAATTTCAAAATTAAGTATAATAAAAGAGATACAAAGAGAAAAAGAAAGTCGATTTTTTCACATTTTCATTAATATCTCCAGAAGAAATAAGAATAAAATCATTCTGTCGATGGAAATGAATAAAGCATTGCTTCGTTCAATTTTTCTTCCATTTAACAGAATTTGTATCTCTTACGGTTTAGGAGATCCCTTGAGTGCACACCCAATTTGAAACAGCCGGTATATGGTCCATGTTTGAATGTCTCCTACATCGTGAGAATTCAACGGGTACAAAATAGCTGCATGAGACTTATATGTGGAGTAAGGCGCAGATGTCACATCTCTCATAAGTTGAAAGAATTACATTGGCATAACAGACGTTTTCTGCACAGCGCACAATTTTTTTTAAAGCCTTATAATACAAATGTCCTCCATATTTGTACAAAAAAAATCGGTTTCGAACAGACGATCATAATGTTAACGTGAGACGTAAGGACCTATTGACAATTCCTCGCCATCACTCGGAATTTTTTAAACGATGTTACAGCTATCAAATTGCCAACATTTTGAATACGTTTCCTGTAGCTTTCTTAAAATTGTCACCGTCCCAGTTCAAGACAAAACTAAAGAGCCTACTTTTTAGTGATCCGCGTTGAGTTGAGTTTCATATATTTCGAGTTTCATATATTTATTTTTTCTGTATAAATTATTTATCAATCATTACCGATTATCGATTGTGAATCTCTCATCGATATCCTTACCACCAATATTATATACGCGTTATCATGTACTGATTTACGTTCATATATCTGTGTAGTAATTAATTTCAATACGTTTGGTACCAATTATTTATAGTAAAGTGTGTGTGAGGGGTAGACCAGGGAACAGTTATTACTAGTTCATCTGACCTCACACACTTTAAGCACAAAAATTTTGTTTAGAGTTTTTTTTATATTGCAATAATTGTATTTATCTTTATGCCTAATAAACTGATTATTATTATTATTATTATCATATTATTATCTGCACGTTTCTCAAGACGATTCTTATATGACAAAACAGTATGACTCGGATGGTGCTTTAATTTAACATCTCTCATGTTCACTGTGCTGGCAGACACATCAGTTAATTTCTGCTGCGCTTTATTATCGACTCGGACAGCTAAGTTGTGCAGCAATTTTTTTTTCAGTTCTACAATTTTTAAGTAATTTATTTGGGAGCGCTGTGAAAAAGAAGAGCATAAAAGACCAAGAGAATGGACCATTTGTGCTAAATATATGAAATATAATAGTGCTCGTTGTTTGCAGAAAAACAGTCAAGGGAGCTATTCAAAGTTCATTCTTCTTTTATTGCCGAGCTTTCGAGAAACTTTATTCCTTCATCAGAACTTGTACGTATCTAAGGCGTTTACTAAAACTAAAACCGCGACGTAAAGCCGAGCAGGATTAGTTTCCTACATGAAAAATATAATTTACACGTTAAAATGATTTTGAATTTAAATTGGTAAAATTATAAAACATTCCAGTCATCATAATCAATGCGTAGTCAAAGTAACAAAGGCGTCCTTTAATCAAATCAAAATCGAGTAAAGAATAGTTCTCCTTTCCTGCAAACCACGAGGAGTAAATCACCAAAGACCTTTTAGATGTATATTAATCACGAATTTATTCGTCCTTTAATATGTTTTTAAGACAAATGGGAAATTCGCGAATTAATTAAAAACCTTAAAGCGTGGTTGAAGTTACTTCCTTGGTCTGTGAAAATTATTATAAAACATGAAATTATTTTTCCGCTCAGCTTTTTTAGGAAAAATAATAATTAATTTTCTTGAAGAAGCCGTCAGCTGTGTTCGTGTAACAATAATTACATAACATACCTACTTAAAATGTAGATTACTATACAGGCTGTTCTTTTCCTGTGTGCAAATAAAAAACCTCGGTATAAGTACACAAAACGTTCTGCGGATATATTTTGGTGGCTACCGTATCATACGCACGCAGTAAAAGAACACCCTGTATAATGAATTCACTTGGTTTTGTCGGCAGAGTAGGTGAGTTAGGGTGTCATTTTTATTGGTATCCATGTTGGTTAGATGAAATGGTTATGTTTATTTACAATTTTAAGTTTATAATTTTATTACACTGACACCACCTCGACTGCACTAGCGCGTACATTTTATTTATGCCAGAGTCGGTCGTAGGTGAGTGCTGCATCCTATTTAACAATATAGTCAGATTACTGGTCTGGAATTGTCATAATCACGTGGCGGACAGAAAAAAAGTGTAAAACTTTACTATTGCAACGAAGCAGTGCGATGTTATAAATAGATTGTATATACGCCTCTTATTTGCCGGCGCAGTGCGTCTAGCTGATAGTGAACAATCGGTAAGCCAAAGTAATAATGCATTCGTTAAGACGGCATGATTCACAATAATTTCGCGGTTGACTGCGATGCTCGGACACGATGCGCACGAGAGAGTGTGCTGCAGAGACGTGTCGTGTTTCTATTTAATTCAAATCAACTAAATTGTTGTTTCTAAATTCAAGAAAGAGCTGTTATTAGCTTCCAGAATTATATTCGCGTTGTTACCGTGGCGATATTAAACTGATTGATTAAAAATCACGTATACGTGAAAAATATAACAATAAATAACAACAAATACGGGCGGAACATTTAACGCTTCGATTTAGACCCCCGTGACGAGTCGGACTGCCGCTGTCTCAAACTGGTTTCAAGCAGTTCATTTTCTTAGATCCTCCCTTTGTTCATAATATCTATCTTGTCAGATTCTGGCATCTATCAAAATTCATGTATGCGCAACCTTACGAAAACACGGCCTGCTCTGAGGAGGCAAAAGAGTAAATGCGTATTGCGTGTATTTAAAAAAAGAATTCTTAAATTATAAAAGTTTTAGTTAACTAATTGGAGCACCTCGGATTGATTAACCCTTGAAACAAGAGGAAGTAAAAAATGACAAAGATAAATAAGTAATTGAAGCCGGCGGAAATATACATAATATAGTGAAGCCTTTTTGATATTTTCCTTCTATTGTTTTCTATTTTTTATTATTTCCGCGCGTTATTTCCTGAGTCTTAATTGATCGGTTCGATTTAAACTGTCGATTTAATAAAATGAATGAAAATATATGAGTGAGCTGATTTCTGTTGAAAGATATTCTCTGCATATTACATACTCAACTATATCAATTATTTGGAATCTCACACCTTCGTCACAGCCTAATAAATCAAAAGCGGAATTGTACGTTTATGTAAATGTGCCGTTTAATATTCAACGATTGTCCGTTATAAAAGCTATAAATCGCGGTTCTTTGTACGCGCGTCCAGTGCATACACACGAATCAGTAAATAAATGGTGCTACACAAAAATAATTCTGGCCGAAAATAATGCTATTTTTTTCATTTTATAGTGTGATAATTGAAACAAAAAAAAATGCACTTGTATAAATAAATAAAACGGTAGCAAAAAGGGAATAAAAATGATATTTAATAAAAAATACTCATCCCTCAATAGTTTAAAATTAGATTTAACTAAAATTAATTATATTCAGAATATCTTATACAGATGAAACCACTACGAGTAGGCACAGAATTTAAATCAGCATCCATCGGCATCGTACTTACGCTTACGTTGTAAGGCTGCCTCGTGTGCGCTCGGGTGTGCCTACTTTATGTGGTGGAATCGGTATACAGGCTGTTCTTTTACTGTATGCAAATACTTAAACCTGCAATATATCAACATAAATGGCAACGGTTGAACTCATGTTCGAATAGAATTAGAATAGCCCCTAATACCGGCTAGCATGATTTTACTTAAAATTTTTGGACTTTGTCATGTTTTATGAAAATCGAAATAGAATTTTCAATTTTTCTCACCTATCAAAGAAATTTATCGTTTGAGATAACATTTCTGAGGTTTGCGATAACATTTTTGAGCGTTTGAGGACAAGCAAAAACTTTTATAACGATTCGGGAAGACTCCAGGAAGACTCCAAGTAGCCTCCAGGAACACTTCGAGTGGCTTCCAGGAATACTTCAAATAGTCTCCGAAAAACTCCAAGTGGCCTCCAGGAAGACCCGAAGTAACTTCCAGGAAGGCTCCAAGTAGCCTCCAAGAAGACTCCAAGTATCCTCAAGGAATACTCCAAGTAGCTTCCAGGAATACTTCAAATAGTCTCCGAAAAACTCCAAGTGATCTCCAAGAAGACCCGAAGTAACTTCCAGGAAGGCTCCAAGTAGCCTCCAAGAAGACCCCAAGTATCCTCAAGGAATACTCCAAGTAGCCTCCAGGAAGACTTCAAGTAGTCTCTTGGAAAACATCAAGTAGCCTCCAGGAAGACGACTCCAGATAGACTCAGAAAAGCTTTGAAGCAATCTTTGACGATGGCTCAGGAGAAACGTCGCTTCAGTTCTCTTGTATAAAAACTGAGGCCCCGAAAACTCAGCCGGCATTAAAACGCCAAGTAGACTCAGAAAAGTCTTCCAGGAATCTCAGAGCAGGCCCGTTCTCGTTCTTTCAAGAATAAGCGGAAAAAGCGCCATGGACAGACTTGGAGAGGACTTCAGAACAATTTCAAGTAGACTCCGAGAGTTTTCTAGAGGAACTGAGGTCCCAAGAGGTTTGCAGGAAGACTCCGAGTAGACTGAAGTAGAGATTCGAAGAATCTAACGAGGAAAACAAAGAAAACAAAAAAAAAGGTAAACTGAGGAGGATTTTCAGGGAGAGGCTGAAGCGCCACCAATAAAATAAAAATAAATAAATAAAACATTAGATTACATTACATTCCGAAATATCTCCGGAAAACTCCAAGTAGACTCACAAAGGACTTTTTTAAGTTTTTTTAAGACAATAGTTAACTTCAGAGATGTTTTCAGGGGAGCTTTGGGAGACTTAAAAAGAGGCTGAAGGGGCACATAAATTCCAGGGCGTCTCCAGGAAACGATTTTTTTGGTGAAAACTCAAAAACAAAGAAGTTTTTCCTCTTGTGAACCGAATCCGTCGACACAGTATAGGACAGAATTCAGAAGAGACTTCAAAAATGTTTCTATAAAGCATCAACTTTGACTTGATATTAGTTGATTAATTTTGTTTTAATTCTAACTTCGTATTCAAGAAATAACAAATAAACGATATACAGAGTTAGTTAAAAGTATGGAGACGGCGACTTATTGTCGTTAATATTCATTTTAGGAAATTATGTTCAATACAAAAGTTTGTTATGAAATTATTATCTACATTTGAGGATACTTGAATTTTTTTTTCTTCAATTGTTTTTAAGTTACGACGTCATCAATATTTGTTTGAAATGACAACCTATATTTCTGATTATTGATTTCGATAGTTCATTCTATTCTCTTTTCAACGGTATACAATGTTCAGTATGTTACATTTGAAAAAAATTGAGAAAAAGTGCGTTAAAGTTCAAATATTAAAGATCCATTAAATTAGCAGAATTAATCTAGATAGCCAAAGCGAGGCGATAAACAAATGCGAGCGAGGTAACTCAACAAAAATTTAATAGTTTTCGAGAAAAATGCAGTGGCAGATTTTCACTAAACCGTTTGAGAACTGCTAGCATAACTAAAAGTGGAACGCCGCCGCCTCTTCAATTATGACCCGAAGCCGAAGTAGGCCAGGGCCAGTACTTCACTTGATCCTGAGCACGAACGACGTAAATCAGTCACTCCGATCAGCTGGTCAGTCAAAACGTTTACAATTTAAATTAATTACACTACAAGTAATTACAAGTTTAAGTATTTTTAAATTAAAATCTAGTGCAATTCAAGAAGGTGCGGTTCGTAATTGCTGAGCAAATTAAAAGCGAGGTACAAACAAATTGTAATTTTTCATTCTATATTATTTTTAATAGACTTTTAGAAATTTTAAATTTGCTTTTTTTCCATGGTCCGTAAGTAGTAATACTTTCATAGCTAGCCGCGAGATTACAGAAAAAATTTAGTTACGTAAAAGGATGAAGAAAGAACATTTTTAACGCGCTTGCCTAATTGGTGCATAAATTTTCGGATTTATTCGTCGATAGTTGATATCGTAAAACATATTAAGTCGCTCAGTGAATTAAAATTTTAAATAAAATAATTAAGAAACGATATCGGTGATTATTATTACGAAACGCTGCGTTGAAGATCGAGTGCGGTATCGGTGGGCGCGTTCATACCGAGAGGAAAACGAAGTTGACCTTCCTGTCTTTCTCGCACATTTCAGCAGTTCCAAACAAGTGGTCCATCCGAAATTTTTTGGCTATGATACGGTAGCCATAAAAAGATACCTGCAGAAGGTGGCATGTCGTGTACTTATACTGAGGTTTTTTTATTTGCACACAGTAAAAGAACATCCTGTATCTGTGCTAATTTTTGTGGTCTTGTCTATTTTCTGCTGCGCTTTTCCTTGTTTTTAATTATCTATATCCTGTTGCTTATAAGTGAGCTATTGGAAAATTTTTTGGAATCTAGTAGGTCTGGAATGGTTAGCGTTTATCAACTATCATATTTGAAAAATTTGACGTTTTTCGCCTATAATTCCATTGAGAGTTCATATCCAAGTGAACTAGTTTTGTTTGTACAGCATTTGAGAAAAAGTAATTTTGTGTAAACATGGAAATCTCGCGTGAAAATTTTCCTGCCATTATTTTTTACGATTTCAAATGTGGTCTAACGCCGAAACAATGCCTCGAACGGTTTCATTTGGCTTTTGGAGATGAAGCACCATCAAAGAGCAGTGTTTATAATTGGTTTGCCGAATTCCAGCGTGGACGTACCTCTCTCAGTGACAAATTTCGTGAAGGTCGTCCATCAACATCTGTTGTTGCCACTAATGTAGATGCTGTGCGTGAAATGCTTGAGCGAGATCGACATGTGACATACCGTGAGATTCAAGCATCCTTACGTATTGACATGAATGCAATACAGCAGATTTTGCATAATCATTTGAACGTACGAAAGCTTTGCAGTCGTTGGGTCCCACACAATTCAACAGAAGCGCAAAAGCAGGGACGTGTCAAGTGGTGCGAAGAAATGCTCAAGAAATTCAACGGAGGTCGTTCAAATATAGTTTATAACATCGCACTGGTGACGAAACGTGGATCTATTCGTACGAGCCAGAAAATAAACAATAATCTACCGTTTGGGTATTTCAAAATGAACCAAAACCAACAAAAGTTGTCCGTTCACGCAGTGCTGCGAAGCAAATGATTACTCGTTTCTTTGGTTTAACTGGACATGTAGCAACCGTGGCTTTAGAGAATCGAAAAACCATGAATGCTGATTGGTATACTACAATTTGTTTGCCGGAAGTCATCGATCAAATAAGAAGAAACAATCGAAATCGACGAATTATTCTCCATCATGACAATACCAGCCCTCACTCAGCCCGTCAAACAGTTGATTTTTTGTCCAACAAAAATGTTGAATTAATGACTCATTGTCCATATTCAAATGATTTATCACCTAATGATTTCTTTTTGTTCCCAAATATCAAAAATAAAATGCGTGGTGAGCGATTTTCGTCGGCTGAAGCAGCGGTTGAAACATTCCGCACACTGGTTTCTGAGGTACCATCTTTAGAGTGGAAAACGTGCTTTAGAAATTGGTTCGAGCAGATGCAAAAGTGTATTGACGTCAAAGGCGAATACTTTGAAAAACAATGATACCGTTTACCAAATTTCATATGCGTTTTTTCAAACCGTTTCCAGAAACTTCTCCAGAAGCCCACGTATAACTATCTATGCCATTTTGTAATGAAACAATAATTGTATGGTCTGATTACATTCATTGTCTGATTCATATGGTAATTTATAAATTAAATATGACAGACAGAAATAAAATATACAGGATGATGTAAATATAGTAGAAAGTATTCTTTATTAAATGATACTATAAATTTCTACAACTAAAATACACAGTTGTCATAACATTGATTGATTGAAAATTCGCTCAATCGAATGGTTTAAGAATAAGTCTCTTGTGCTATTTTTTTTTCTTAGTTTTCGCTTTCTGTAACTTTACTTTTTTACTATTCTATTTTCAGAGCAAATTATATCTTATAGAAAGACACTTGCCAAATACAAAAAATAGAATGAATGAATTGTTGTCTGATTTCCTGTAATACAACTTTTAATTCAAGTACACTCGACCAAAAATGTACGTAATACCAATGTAAAATTTGATTTAGATAACAAACATAATCATTAAAATTGGTCCAATTATCAGTTTATTATCCTAAATAGAACGGTTTTTACGAAATAAAATTGTTACGTTTAATTTTTTGGAAACTTGTATCATATTGTTGTGTAATATCTTATTTTTTTTGTTTTTATTTGTCTTGATATCCTAGAAATGGTTGAGTTTTTTTTATTAAATTATTATTTTTCTAATATTTCTTTATTTTGTTTGCCTTAATAGTCAGGAAATATAAATAATTTAAATTGAGAATGTTTGCTCCTCCATTGTCCTTACACTGAGATTTGGATCGAGGAAAAGCTACAGGAACTTTTGGCACTGTCCAGACCTTCTTTTGGGAACGTCGAAAATGGTGATCCCGGTGTAGTGTCGACGGACCATGTTTCAAACGAAACAATTTTTTTTCTTCCGAGAAATTATTTACTTCGAGAAAATGGAAGCAGAAGAAAGGTCCGCATCCGGCTTCAGGAAGGAAAAAGAATCCGCATCAGTAAAGAGGACGCTATACGCTTGGGATACTTAAAAGTGAAAAATGTTTAATTTTTAATTTTGTTTTAAAGTTTATTTAAATTTACATGGTCGGATGTGACGTGGGAAAATGAGGTTCGAACAGCGGCCGGTAGGTGGGTGGAATAAACACCGAGCACGTGGTGAGAGGTGGAATACTGTTGATTTTTCCGCAAAGATCTATTTATTTTGTAGATGGAGTAATTGATATTTTATTTTATTGTTTTTGGTTAAATTCGCGTGTGTTTGATGCAGCAATAAAAAAAAATAATATGGTAATTTTTTTTTTCTCTTTGTTTATTTTAACAAACCGCTTGCTGAGGGTCTTACTTTCGGACAAACTCATCAGTTTAAAGCTTTATTAAATAAGCTGACTGACAAAAGGGGGGGTTTGTTCAGCAGCGGGCCACTTCGGTAGCTGTAAGGATTATATAACAAAATTTGTTTTGGGATTTGAATTAAAATAAACCGTACTTACCCTTGTTTCGCACTTTTGTTTTTGTTTCATCAGATCACTTCCACATTTTCTTTGAAGATTTGCAACAATATAGAAACAGTGTGATCGTAATGAAAAACATTTACGTCGAATGTAGAGTGGTAACACCCACACTACTCTACGTTTGATAAATGACGGTAAGTGAAATGTTAAAAAAATAAATAAATAAATAAAATACTAACCGGGCAACAAACAACACGACAATATGAAATGACAGCGATATCCATCTTACACTCGAACACTGGACTTAATAAAAGTAAACAAAATACCTTTCAAATAATTTCCATATTAATTACTTTTAATTATTTTCCCCCGTCTCATTTATGTGAAATTATAGTCCAGTTTTACTGGCTCAATATCTATCTAATGCTGAAAGATTCCGAAGCATTCGAGTGCCAAAATCGCCCAAAGCGAAAAGATGTTCTTTCAACAGCTAATGGATACGTCACTTGTCACTCGTCGCTTTCTCCATTCGCATTCAAGCCTTTCAGGACCTCCACCGAAAGTATCCGTTACGTTGCGTATTCTACATCTCTAAAGTAATACGTCGGCGTCGTTCAGTATTGTTTTTTTTTTAAGTTTGTTTAGGACGTCCGCGTAATTGACGTTGATTTCGAGTGAAGTCGTCGAGTGATCGCATGGAGATAAACTCGAAATTACGTTGGAGTGGTGCTCGATTGGGCACGGTACGGAATTAAGGACGTCATTGAAAACTGACGGAGCTTAGATTAGAACATTTTTGTAAGAGTCGGTACTGAAAATGTACTTCAAGTTAACAGCACGTATCTTAAAATTAAAGTGAGAAATATTGGATTCCAGATGTTGTATGTTGCAATATGGTGTTGAAGTAGCTATTATATTTGAAATATTTCAAGCAAAAGCACGCACTGAAGTAAAAGGAATGTAGGAAAATGTTTCTCCGATTTCGAGGAAGACCGCATGCCTTCCACTTTGTATACACTTAAATTTTTAGTTAATTGAAACCACAAATAGTGGTCAAGAAAACAAGCAACATTTGTTATACAACTGTTGATCAGATAGCAATAATAACACATAAAAATTATTTTATTTTTTAATAGAAATTGTTTGAGGGTCGCTAAATGCAGCTTAAATGTTCCGGCGGAGCTTGGTTTTCAACTATTCTCCGATGTTCGGGGCCATAAAAACCCATAAAAACGCAGACCATCACCTAGTGCACAGATATTGTACTTAAGGCAGGTCGAGTATCATGTCTTTTTGTTAATTTTAAAAGCAGATAAATCTTGTAACTAGGTAAGATCTTAATAGTTTAAAATATTCTGTGCGTGTTGCATTAATTGATGATTAGTTTTGTGCTAATCCGTACTTTAACAATTAAATTTAAAAAAATTCAAGCTAAAGGCGATCGAAGAAGTAGAAATTCTTATATCATATTAATTTGTAAATTGCCAACTTACAATGTTGATTATAAGAGTTAGTGTATTTGTACAGCGAAAATAAAATTTGTTTCTTTGTTAAAACTTCGAATGAACGACGAAATAAACGTCTGCACTAGGCGAGAGCTTTTATTTATTTATTAGTTTAAGCCGACGCAGAAATTCAGCTTCAAAATTATCCTCATAAAAGCATGTTTTTTGTGTTGAAATGTAAACAATTAATAAAATAGTTCGATTGAGAGCTAGTGAAGTTATTCAATCACTTATTTTGAACACATAGATTGTTGTGTATACAGGCAATCTAATTTATTTAAATTTTTCATCGTATCATCCTCCAATTCTTGCTTTCCGTTTTTACAATAGGAATAGATTCTGCTCTTGCAATACTTATTCTACAGCTATTAGTGCGATAATTAAAAAATAATTTCACGCATTTTCAACGCAGTTACAAAACTAGAGTACGAAGATGTTTAATTACTTTAGCAAAAATTTAACGAAGATTAGGTACTCGGTTTGAACACAATTGTTATTGTCTATTACAAAGAGGTGCGTAAACAGACGTTCTTACTTATCGCACGTTGAAAATACAAATAAACATGCCGATGTCCGCAAGTCGGATTCAAATTCGTATACAATAAGACCTTGACCGAGTTCTTCTAAACGTAAATAAAAAGTTTTATTGCGGTTTATTGCTTTTATCAGAATAAATTGCTGAAACAAGTCGTAAATCAAGCAGAGGTTTCAAAACAAAGGGACTGCGCTCGCTTATGATAAGTCAGTTTTCCATTTTTGGGCAAGAAATTTCAGATTTGGAGAATTAATCTCTTATGTATCGAAGAACTTGCAGTTTCATTTAAAGACGAAGGTTTGGAGTCATCCTGTATAAAACAAGTTAGAAAATTATCAAGATAACCGCACGAACACGACTTCAAAATAATAAATAATAACTTTTTGTATTATTGCAAGTACTAAATCCAAACGTAAATATAGGAAAAGGTGCGTAAATTAAACCAGAGATAATGGTTAATCATCGAACAATAAATCAGATTTCCCTTAATTTTTCGGTATCTTCCGCATTTCTAAACAGTCGCGTTTTTAAGTCAAACCTTCTGATAGAAAATACATCAGCTTGTTTATTTACAGTGTGTTTTCTTTAACTAAATATTGATATTCATTATCAAACTAATGATAACTCAATAGGATGTTAATAGTTAATAATGTTGTTAGATTAAAGCTCACTATCAAAACTGCAATAAACGAGTAAGCATCCTCTCTTTTATTACGACTGAATAGGTGAAACATATTTGTTTATTTATAGCAAGTACTCTTAAAACACTTTCAAAGTATTTTTATCTTATTTTAATGTTATTTACTTAATAGCAGGGTATGAAGGTTTAATCTCGCTATTAGATAATGTTTGTTTTATATTTTGAAAACAAATACATATGTGTCACCATTGATGAGCGTAAGACTCAATTCTTCTTAAAACTTCCCTTGTATATGAAGACTTTTATTCTGTAAAAGATATAACAGTTTTACTTCAAATTTATTAATAAGAATTCATTTTAGCAAATAAATTCATAAACACGCTAATAAATAATGAAACAATTTGTTCATTTTCTTACACATTTTTTACTATTTATTAAATCTCAGAAAATTAGAAAATCTCAAAAAGCGTATCATTCTAATTTGTAAATAAAAACTTGAAGGTCTTACAATACAGGGTGTCTCAAAACCTCTGTCTTTAAATGAAACTGTAAGTTCCTCGTTACATAAGAGATTAATTCTTCAAATCTGAAATTTTTTGCCCAAGAATGAAAAACTGTCCTATCACAAACGAGGGCAGTCCCTTTGTTTTGAAACCTTGGTTTACGACTTTTTTAAGCAATTTATTCCGATAAAAGCAAAAAGCCGCAATAAAACTTCTTATTTATGTTTAGAAGAACTCGGTCAAGGTCTTATTGTATACGAATATGAATCCGACTTACGGACATCGGCATGTTTATTTGTATTTTCAACATGCGATAAGTAAGAACGTTTGTTTACGCACCTCTTTGTAATAGACAATAACAATTATGTTAAAAACGAGTACCTAATCTTGGTTAGATTTTTGCTGAAGTAATTAAACATCTTCGTACGCTAGTTTTGTAACTGCGTTGAAAATGCGTGAAATTATTTTTTAATTATCGCACTAATAGCTGCAGCATAAATATTGCAAGAGCAGAAACTATTCCTATTGTAAAAACGGAAAGCAAGAATTGGAGTATGATACGATGAAAAATTTAAATATATTGGATTGCCTGTACACACAATAATCTATGGTTTCAAAGTAAGTGATTGAATAACTTCGGTAGCTCTCAATCGAACTATTTTATTAATGGTTTACATTCCAACACAAAACACTTGTTTTTATAAGGATAATATTGAACCTGAATTTCTGCGTCGTTATTTCGTCGTTTATTCGAAGTTTTAATGAAACAAATTTATTCTTGCTGTACAAATACAATAACCTTTAGTAATCAACATTGTAAGTTGATTATTGGCAACTTACGAATTAGTATGATGTAAGAATTTCCACTTTTCCATCGCTTTTAGATTGAATTTTTTAAATTTAACTGTACGGATTAGCACAAAACTAATCATCAAATAAAGCAACACGGAGAGAATATTTTAAACTATTAAGAATTTACCTAGTTACAAAATTTGTTTGCCTTTAAAATTAACAAACACGATAGTTGACCCGCCTTAAGTACAATATCTGTGGGTTAAGTCTTATGGCCTTGAACGTCGGAGAATAGTGGAAACCCAAGCTCCGCCGGAACATTTAAGCCACATTCAGCTACCCTCAAACAATTTCTATGAAAAAGGATATTAATTTTAATCTGCGTTATTATTGCTATCTGACCAATCGTTGTATAACAAATTTTGCTTCTTTTCTTGACCGCTATTTGTGGTTTCAGTTAAATACCTATGTTTAGAGACACACTGTATTTAGATGATTTTTTTTATAATGCGTAACAATATTGTGTTAAATTTTTCAAGTTTGTCTAGAGTAAAAAGTACGAAATAAAAAGAGTTATTAATTACTAGAATGAAAAAAAAATATATAACTACTTACATTCCGGTAAAAAGTATATTAACATTAACATTAAAATTAACATTAAATTGGGGTTCACAAAGAAATTGTTAATCAGCGATTAATTTAATTCTCTGATTATGGAACGTCATCGGACGAAGTTAACAGCAGATTTGAAACAACGAATTATATTGTTTCATCCAACCAAGTACAGGCTTTAATCGCGTTGTTAAATTAATCTGTGATTAAATACATTTTGTGAAACTGGGGGTGTGAGTGGCAGTTTGATTAAATGATCAAAATTTTACGTATCTGACTTGTATCGTTTTCTAAACCTAAACGAGACGTTTCATACTTTCCTTTTTTCTAATTGAAGCACTTTCATGTCCCATGAAAATTATTATAAAATATATTATTATGTATTTCTGCACGGACATTTAGCACAATTAATTTTGAAACTTGAATTTATAGTCGATGTCTCGTTTTGTGTTTACCTGTTCTTCGGGATAAATTTTTCCTCACTATTTAAATAAGAAATTAAATCTTTAAGAAACAACAAAAATTTATGACTTACTGAAATGAGTTTCTTATAAAACAAAGCAACAGAAAATTAATTGCGTATTAAGAACAGTTAGCCTTCAGATTTTATGCAAGTCAACTAATGTTAATATTGATAATACTTTTTAAGATTTAATTACCTTTTTAATTTTCTGCATCGCCGAGTTTCTGTTTTATTTAATTATTTCGTTGGTAGAGATTTTCACCTCTTGTTCTCTATTCTTCCGCCGTTCTTGCATACACCATGTGTTATTATTAAAGAAATGCAATAGTTTGTGCAGCTGAATAATTTAATACAAGATGTATACGTTGTATCTGACATAGAAATATACCATGTAAAAGTAAATACTTGCAAATGTTGGCTCTTATGTAAATTTTAGCGCAAAACGACTAAGCAAAATGTTGTTCAGTTTTTTTATGTGCACTTAATACGTTATTTACTTTCTTAAAGTTTGTACTCAACCTCTCAAAAATAGCAAAAGTTTCAAGACATTTTATTAGGGGTTGGCTATGACAAGGACAACAAAAAATCAATAGCCATTTTTATGATTAGTTTTACATAGTATTTTGTTGTGTCTGAAAAACGAATTAACACGCTGTGGTATACGTGGACTGCTGGAAAATTTTCTGGAATCTAGTAGGTTTAGAATTGTTAGCGTTTATCAACTGTCCTATTTGAAAACTTTGACGTTTTTCGCCTATAATTCTATTGACAGTTCCTATCCAAGTGAACTAGTTTTGTTTGTACAGCATTGGAGAAAAAGTAATTTTGTGTAAACATGGAAATCTCGCGTGAAAATTTTCGTGCCATGATTATTTACCATTTCAAATGTGGTCTAACGCCGAAACAATGCTTTGATCGGCTTTTTTTGGCCTTTGGAGATGAAGCATCATCAAAGAGCAGTGTTTATAATTGGTTTGCCGAATTCCAGCGTGGATGTACCTCTCTCAGTGACGAATTTCTTGAAGGTCGTCCATCAACATCTGTTGTTGCCACTAATGTAGATGCTGTGCGTAAAGTGTTTGAGCGAGATCGACATGTGACATACCGTGAGATTCAAGCATCCTTACGCATTGACATGAGAGCAATACACCAGATTTTGCATGATCATTTGAACTGAACGTACGAAAGCTTTGCAGTCGTTGGATCCCACACAATGTAACAGAAGCGCAAAAGCAGGGTCGTGTCAAATGGTGCGTAGAGATGCTCAAGAAATTCAATGGAGGTCGTTAAAATTTTGTTTATAACATCGTTACTGGTGACGATACGTGGATCTATTCGTACGAGCCAGAAAGTAAACAACAATCTACCGTTTGCGTATTTCAAAATGAACCAAAACCAACAAAAGTTATCCGTTCACGCAATGCGGCGAAGCAAATGATTGCTTGTTTCTTTGGTTTAACTGGACATGTAGCAACCGTGGCTTTAGAGGATCGAAAAACCGTGAATGCTGATTGGTATACTACAATTTGTTTGCCGGAAGTCATCGATCAAATAAGAAGAAATAATCCAAATCGACGAATTATTCTCTATCATGACAACGCCAGGTCTCACTCAGCCCGTCAAACAGTTGATTTTTTGTCCAACAAAAATGTTGAATTAATGACTCGTTGTCCATATTCACCTGATTTATCACCTAATGATTTCGTTTTATTCCCAAATATCAAAAATAAAATGCGTGGTGAGTGATTTTCGTCGGCTGAAGCAGCGGTTGAAACATTCCGGATATTGGTATCTGAGGGACCATCTTTAGAGTAGAAAACGTGTTTTAGAAATTGGTTCGAGCGTATGCAAAAGTGTATTGACGTCAAAGGCGAATACTTCGAAAAACAATGATACCGTTTACCAAATTTCATATGCGTTTTTTTCATAACGTTTCCAAAAACTTTTCCAGCAGCCCACGTATGTAGATATTAGTATGTATTAGGAAAAAAATAAATAGTTTTTTTTAAGACCACCGTGTTTGAGTGAAAGTTAATTAAACATGCAAGTCCTGTTTTAGATGTGTCAACACTCCACATACCTAATGTCAATAATTATAATTATCAATAGATCGGTAATTCCACTGATGCATCCGACTTCTTAATGCCGCGCTAGCATTTTTTTTTTTATTTTCATTGGCAGGAAACTATAAATATTTTAATTACCGGCGCCAGACTGTAGAAATGTCGCACTAACAAGTACTCGCCGTAAATGCATTGTATTTCAATACAGAAATTCGAGAGGGCTGCCAATTTGACTGGCACTTAATGCAGCACGAGCAAATTGATGAATGGCAAAAGTTGGCCTTTGAAGAAGAAGAAGAAGAAGGTACGCTGACCGCAAAGGACTCGTCCTTCCTTGAATTTTTCAGGCTCCTTTCTTTTGTAGTCGCTAGCGCTCCTCTCCCCTCAAATCTAATTTCGCTCTTGATAAAATCTAATTCACCAAATGTATTCATAACACTTAAGCTTGGTCTTTTAAATATTTGACGAGGTGTTTGCTTTAAAACGGCGGACGGAAATTAAAAACCGTCGGACCACCGGTGCACGTTTCTCGTGGAGCCCTTAATTGAGGTGTTAAATTTCGCACCCTCTCGCTGTCCAGCGTTGTCGTCCGCAGGGTGTTGTAAGAGGAAACAATTTATATGCACCATTCTCGCCAGTTTTGGTCCGTTAAAATAAATTGAAGTGCTCTCGGGCAAAGCAGCTGCCTCATATTAGGGAATTGCCTCTGTTCTGTACTCTATGAAATGAGTACGTGAGTGTACACAGAAAGTAATTGAAGTAGTTTACTTAAGTGAAAGCAACTAGTGTATAATAATTCCTCGCGTCGTATTCAAAACACAAATTAGTATTTAATTTTTTATTTTAATTTGATTAGGTACTTTATACATGCAGCGTGTCTCTAAACCTATGTCTTTAATTGAAACCACAAATAGTGGTCAACAAAAGAAGCAAAGTTTGTTATACAACTATTAGTCAGATAGCAATAATAACGCAGATAAAAGTTATTTTACTTTTTCATAGAAATTGTTTGAGGGTCGCTGAATGCAGCTTAAATGTTCCGGCGGAGCTTGGTTTTCAACTATTCTCCGACGGTTCAGGCCATAAAAAATTATAAAAACGCAGATCATGACCTAATGCACAGATATTATACTTAAGGCAGGTCAAGTATCGTGTTTTCTTGTTAATTTTAAAAGCAGATAAATTTTGTAACTGCGTAATTTGTTAATTGCTTAAAATATTCTGTGCATGTTGCATTAATTGATAATTAGTTTTGTGATAATTTTATTTTGTTTACCTGCTTGCTCGATTGCTTGTCTGTCGTCTATCTTTTGCAGTAGTCAGGAGGCATTAGGCTGCAATTTAAAATTTGTAGGGGGAGACATTACTAAAACGTACGTAGACGATAAGCTTCGAGAGTAAAAGCGGAGTTTGTATATTTATACAGTAGTTGGAGCTATTATCTAAAAGAAAATTCAATTTGTGTACAATTTATGTAGCATTAGCCGGGTAAATAAATATTGGTTTAACACGGAAACCTCTGATCCCTTTATTAATAACAAACACAATATTCTAAAGCAGCGGCGTAAATATTTGAAGTCGCACCTATTTATTTATGTTGGCATCAACGCGAAGAGATAAATCCTATTTTCCAATACACTCAAACGGTCTCGATCGAGCGGCGGATTTATTTAAATTAGCCGGAGCTATTGACAGATGCATCTAATCACTTCTTATTAATAGAACATCGGGCAGACAGACAGCTTACAGCCAAGGTCATTTATTTTAAAGAGGTCAGACTATTATTGCGTGTGCGTGTACATTGTAAGAGAGGCCTTCGGACATTGTAGACTTCAACTTGATCTATGGCATGATCGGAAACAAGATATTTACAGTTGATCCTGATTATGACGGGTTAGACTGATTTTGAAATAAATGAGTGACGTTTTAATTGTCAGTTTGATAGGTGACGTTTATACTGTCTCTGCTGTCTTCCCAGAAATGCTTAACTTTAAGTTCACGTGACCAACACGTTATAAATGTTAAATGAAGAGAATTTTTTGAATTTTATTTATTCACGTAGTGTACGTAGAGTCTTTTCCAAATGAGCTTATTTCGGTGCTTTAAAACGTTTGGAAAGCGCTGTACAGAGTGGACCATTTTTGATGGTTTTACAAGTTTCACAGTTATTTATAGGAATAGAAGAAAACCGTTTTCGTATTATTTTTCACAATATCACAAACAAATTGCTTGTTTAATGAGGTTTTCAAAAATATAAAGTTTGATATAATTATTTTTATAAATAATAAATATACTAACTTTCATTATATTACAGCAGTACCTATCAAGCTATCTATGACAATGGAAATAAAAGAAAATTCAGTTGTTTTCCTAAAACTATTTTTAGAATAAGTAATACAGGGAATTAAATTTAAGAAAATAAATATGTAATGCTATTAGAGAACTCATAAAACTGCAAGTAATGTAAATGTGGATTAACTGTCAATGCAGTTTTGAAGAATTATACGTTGTATGTTCCTTTGAAATTATTTAATCTTAAATTTTATATTATCAAAACTTCTTAGATATTTCACTTCTATCTGCGATTACGTTTATTAATATACAACATAAATTAGCTGTTTTACTTAACAATAATTGATTTTTAGGGAAAACAATTGAACTATTGTTTTTTTGTTTCGCAATTTCTACAAAAGATAATACTGTCAGTAAAATCAGTGTTAATTTCTGAATAGTATAGTTTTTAAATTTTCAAAATATCTTGTCAAACAACTGAGATATTGTGAAAAATAATTTTTCGGGAAAATTCGTTTTCGGCCGATATTTCCCGAACGAATCGAGATAGCTAACTTTTGTTTCCTCCACTGAGTTTTTTTGAAAAAATAGTATTGGGTCGCGAAAACGGTTTTCTCCTACTCCTACAAATGACTGAGAAACCCTGTAAAACCATCAAAAATGGACCACACTGAACGTTGCGAAAAAAAAATAAGATTTTCAGTTATGGGCGAAAAAAATTTTTTTATCTTGTTTTTTTTTTGAGGAAGGCAAGTTCTGAATTTCTTATTACTAAGGGTCGAACATTCCTAGGATATCTGGTAAACCAGTATAAAGATACACAAAGCAGCGGCGTAGATTTCATCATCACCGCTGGAGGGCTTTTATGCCCGAGGTACTCTCACCCTCGCGCTCATTGCGTCAGAAGCAACCTTTTGATGTAAATTACGTGTGTAACTTAATTGCCTTTATAGTTTCTTTCAAATCAAATAATTACAAAACATTATAATTCTTTAATGTAGCTTTGAAAAACACTGACATAATACATTTAATTCATATCAATTATAGCGCCGTCACTGCGAAAAGAATGCGAGTTCATTTCGGAATGAATCGATTATGTAAACAAGTTTTTATATCCAGTCGACCAGAACTGTAATGGTTATTGCGTGCCGCATAGACTTCTCGGGCTTCAACTGGTTTATTGTTTTGTTTTTACAGGGCAGACGCGTTCAAGATTAGAACTTTTTCCGACTATGATCGCTTCAGCATATTAGTAGTTCCTCGTATATTTAACGAAACCTTCCGCCTAAAATGCGCCTAGGCCTGCTTATTACCTATTACATTTTTATTTCAATTTTTCTTGTTTCATAATTCGCATATTGATTAGAAATTAATTTAAACATGATTATCCCGGAAAAGTACATCGTCTTTCTTCATTCTTGAAGTTAATTAAATAAGTTGCAAAACTTGAAAATAAGTATTCAGTTTGTGTTTTCATTACAATACAGTAGTTGAAATAAAAAAAAATATTGTAATTGAATTTCAACGTTTCGTATCAAAGTATACACATATGAATAGAATATCAACCGATCAACCATTCCGCTAATGTATACAGGGTGTTACGGAACTTTAATCTGTTGTTTAATCTTTAATCTTAATTTACTTCCAATTATTTAAATAATATGTAATATACAATGGTTAGTAACACGTGCTGTGTTACTTACTGGCTGCCGAAGTTCCAGAAATAATGGTTCTAAATTGTTTACGAAATAGTAATCTATCTTTTAAGTGTACTCTTATACTGAGTAGTATTTTATTTATTTATTATTTAGAACAGTGGCTAAAAAAATTGACGCTGTCAATAAACATACCATGCGGTTTTTTTTTATTTGTATACATAGTAATTGTGGATACTTTCATAAAAAAAAAACGTATCAACGCATTGAGTGTGTAGTTAGTTGCCCACAGATTTTAGTGAAACAATGCTTTGACATGTTTTTTTTTTTATATAAAAGTATTCACAATTGCTATATACACCGTGTTTCAAAATAAGTCGACACCATTGTTAACTTTCTTATTTTTAGAACTGCAGAGTTGTTCAAATTAGCAGATTTGCTTGAGATCTGCTCCGCCCATTACAAATATGAAAACAGAAAAACAATTGGATGCAAAATTTTCGAGATATCTTTTGTTACATGCTTTCTTTTAATGCAACACCTTATACAGGGTGTTCATGGGAAGCTGCTACAATAGCTAACTTTCTTATTTGTATTTTTACGAAGTAACTTAAATTAGAAAAGTTTTAGGACCTTTCCTCCTCGTTTTTATGGTGCTTTCGGAAAAATATGACAACCAGGTTTTCGAGATCTTCAATTGTTTTCAACTTTTTTAAATGAAACATTATATTTTTTAAGTACAAAGTTTTTTTAATCTCAAACCGGACAGAAAAATGAAGGGAGTCAGTGACGAAGTTATAAACCTATAGCGAAACGTTGAGTGTGTTTCCCTTCATTTTTCTGTCCGGTTTGAGATTAAAAAAACTTTGTACTTACTATTTTCATCGGACAAGAACAAACTTCAATGATGGATATATTTAGAGATTTGGTCGCGATACCTGAAGCTATTGTCCATCCACAACCCTAGGTTTTTAGCTTTATCAGTATAAGGAATTTTTTACCATTAATGTGAATATTGATCACATTAGCAAGATTAGCATAACACTTTGCTTTTCCGAACAATAAAACATGAGATTTTGACGCATTAATATTTAAGAAGTGATCAGCAGGCATCAAAGACAGGGCATCCAGATCAGAGTTAACTTTTAGCATTGCCTCATGGCAGTCCGATGGTCAATGTATCGTGTTCAGGATGCCAAATTAAGTACTTCTTTAAAATATTCCCCTCCTAAGTCTACTATTTTGTAAATTTTTTGGTAAATAATGGTATTAGACATTTTAACATGTCGCGCTTTCAATATTTGGACCCAAGGGTTTTTAGTTTGAACTAAATTTAAACAAATTTTGAATCATGACAGTTCACAAAGGTCTAACAGTTTGAACACACTTCCTTTATTCTCTTGTTTCAACGCGCACCATATTGTATTTGTGAATAAAAGGACTATCCTAACGATACACTTCTTCCTATATCATCATCGTAAACGAAAGAAAATTGAATTTTAATAATAAGTCCCTATGAACGCCATACTTGAAAAACGTCGTATAACTGAGATATGTCAACTTAAAATTAACCAGAAGCGTTTGCTCTTTTGCTCTAATAATATATATTTAATTCATTAACGACCCCAAGTGATGTAAAAATGGTATCTTAGATTATTTTGTACATCCTTGCGTGTATTGTATCGTATTTTATCATAACCTAATTTTATTAAACAAAGTAGTAGCAATGCAGTAGATAACGCAGTACAGCTAACAACGTAAAGTTTTATCATATGCATTCTAAACTTGTTAAAATGGTACAAAGTTGTCTTATACGCGTTTTAAAACATGTATAATACAACTTTGCATCATTTTAACCATTACAGGACGAGTATAGTACCATGTTATACTAGCTACGCTAAGTTATTTACTACTGCTCACTGTTAAAAATGGGTTAGGGTAAAATACGATGTGATACACACAATATTGTACAAAATCATTCGAAATACCGTATATTATAAACCCGATATAAAGTTGCGTTTTATACCCAAGTTAAAATGCGCATAATACCATCTTACGTGACTAACTGTATTTGGTTATTTTGTACCATAGGCTAATAAAGCTAAGTTATGATAAATTACGATACAATACTCGTAGGTATGTACAAAATAATCTAAATTACCATTTTTTTTACATAATTAGAGTTGGTCAATGAATTAAGTCATAATTATTAAAAAAAAAGAGGAGAGGCTTCTTCTCAATTTTAAGTTTATGTATCTCAGTTATATGACATTTTTCAAATATGGCATACATAACAAGTTATTACTAGAATTCAATTTTCTTTCGTTTACGATGATATAAACAGGGTGTTCATGGGAAGCCGCTAGAATAGCTAACTTTCTTATTTGTATTTTTATAAAGTAACTTAAATTAGGAAAGTTTTAGGACCTTTCCTCTTCGATTTTATAGTACTTCCAAAAAAACAAATGACAATCAGGTTTTCGAGATTTTCAATTGTTTTCAATTTTTTTTAATGGAATGTTCGATTTTTTATCTTTGTATCGCATTCAGGATGTCAAATTAATTATGTCTCTAAAATATCATCTTCCAAAGCCTACTACTTTTAGAAATGATTTTGTAACATAATTTTGGTGTTCACGGGAAATGGCTACAATAGCTAACTTTTTTATTTGAAGTGTCACGAAGTAGCTTAAATTAGAAAAGATTCAGGACCTTCCCTGCTCGATTTTATGGTACTTTTGGAAAAACAAATGACCAACAGGTTTTTGAGATTTTCAATTGTTTTCAACTTTTTTAAATGGAACATTACGTTTTTTATCATGAAATCGCATTCAGGATGTCAAATTAAGTATGTCTGTGAAATAATATCTCTCAAAACAGAATATTTCATAAATAATTCAGTCTTGATATTCGCGGGAAGACGTGTATCGTTACGATAGTCTTTTTATTCACAAATACAATACGGTGCGCGTTGAAACAAGAGAATAAACGAAGTGTGTTCAAACTGTCAGACCTTTATGAACTGTCATGATTCAAAATTTGTTTAAATTTAGTTCAAACTAAAAACCCTTGGGTCCAAATATTGAAAGCGCGACATGTTAAAATCTCTAATACCATTATTTACCAAATAATTTACAAAATAGTAGACTTAGGAAGGGAATATTTTAAAGAAGTACTTAATTTGGCATCCTGAACACGATACACTGATAAAAAATATAATGTTCCATTTAAGAAAAGTTGAAAACAATTGAAGATCTCGAAAACCTGGTTGTCATTTTTTTCCGAAAGCACCATAAAAACGAGGAGGAAAGGTCCTAAAACTTTTCTAATTTAAGTTACTTCGTAAAAATACAAATAAGAAAGTTAGCTATTGTAGCAGCTTCCCATGAACACCCTGTATAAGGTGTTGCATTAAAAGAAAACATGTAACCAAAAGATATCTCAAAAAGTTTGCACTCAATTGTTTTTCTGTTTCCATATTTGTAATGAGCAGAACAGGTCAAACAAATTTGCTAATTTAAACGACTCTGTAGCTCTTAAAATAAGAAAGTTAGTAATGGTGCTGACTTAATTTGAAACACGGTGTACATTCTGTAGGTTCTTACTGCATTAAAACTGAACTAAATCTTAACAAACTGTTTTTGTAAAAACTTACACAGTTGAACTTTTCGTCCTTAATGTTCACTCCTATATTTTTATCACCAGTGGTATAAAATTATCTTAAAGAGTGCGGTTGCATTTTAATTAATGACTCAAGATTCGGTAATACCTTGTATTTATATCAAGAATTTGTCGAGAACATTGTTTAAAGTAGGCGTTTTTTTCTTTCAAATGTTATTTGATTCCAAATTCAAACGAAATTTGTATTATTTACACTTTCTCCAATTTGAAACATCTGCGTGATATTAAACGGATTACATTCCGTCGTCTTTGTCTTGATGTCGAGGTCGGTTCCGCCGGCGAATGCAGTGAAACCGCAACCGCCGCGGTGCAGAAAACATGAAATTTGACACGGTTTTTCGAGACAATAGAAACGTGATTTCATGCCGCATTGCCGGCAACAAATTGATATCTATCTCACGTGCCGCATCATCTTTCCACAAGCGCAATACGTGAGCTTGTGAACGAACGAAATCCATCTCCGAATGTTTGTAAACACGTGCGCGAAAATGCGGCCGCTCAAAACATGAATGAGTGGGCTCTTAATTGATGTAATTATGTTTGTTATCGGCGGTATTTGTCTGACCTTGGCGGCTTATGTTTATTAGTTTTTCTACTGACGTTGTTAAGACATGTGCGCTCTTTGAAATTACGCGAGTCAAATTTGCATATTGCTTGAGGTCTGTTTACCTGTTAATTATGTCACTTGAAGGTTTTAGTATGTAGCTGGGAAATTAGCATTAAATGAAACGTCAGTGTATTAACATCTGATCGAAATAAATCGACTTTTAGGCCTCGTTCGCACGAGCGTTTTCTAAAACGTTCTAATGCTCGCTTTTTCTAACGCCCTGAATAGAACAGATCAGATTTAGTAGTTATGTTCACATCGAAAAGATCGCTTTCGTGCGAATGCTTACAGGGTGTGGATAAAGTATGGAACAAAATTCATATTTCTGTTATCTTGGGTTTGATGAAAAATCCTGAAACAGGTCGATTTTAGTTTTGTCCCATGCACTTTATGACATAGTGAATTTTATTCTGTGGCCATCTGATTGCACCCAGGTGTGACGTCATCAGTTTTTTGAAATGGTAACATCCGACTTTTATTATCCCTTGTCGTTAAGTATTTCATTGTGCATACAACGGTATAAAAAGTTTGGTATCTTACATAACAATTTTTTGGAGAAAAACACTTTCGAATTTAAAAAAATTAAAATTTTATTCCTATGATAAACTAATCAAAAATTATCAACAAATTAGATACGTCAGAAAATGCAAACCGAACACCGATTTCGCGATCAACGGTGAGCAAAATTGTGGCAAAATTCGCAGAAACTGGCAGTGTGAAAGACAGACCCAAACAAGGTCGTCCAAGAACTGAAGAAGGTACTAGGCTGAACATTCTCTTGGAAGTTCAAAACAACCCCCACACTTCAACAAGAAACATTGCCAGAGATAATGCAGTCGACTTTTCCACAGTCGCAAAGTACTTGAAGAAGGAAAAACTTCATCCATATAAAGTCCATCTCGTTCAGGAACTGAATGAAGATGACTTCGACCGTCGAAACGAGTTCTGTGAACAATTGATGCTACGATGCGATGAGAATCCCGAATTTCTCAGTAATGTGCTTTTTAGCGACGAAGCAACTTTTAAAATAAACGGTCAGGTGAATCGCCATAATTGTAGATATTGGTCGGGCGAAAATCCTCGATGGGTTCGGGAGGGTCACACCCAAACCCAACAAAAAGTTAATGTGTGGGCGGGAATAATAGGAGATCGCATTGTGGGACCTGTCTTTCTCAAGGGAAGTTTAAACGCTGAAAGATATTAGATTTTCTAAGATTTGACCTCGTGCCAGCATTGGTAATACTGTTTCCGGACGAAGCCAATCCTGATGCGCCTCATCCCAGAATCTGGTTCCAACAAGATGGAGCACCTCCACATTTTGGCCAGCATGTTCGCAGGTATCTCGACGAAATTTTCCCAGGGAGATGGATAGGACGAAGGGGAACAATTGACTGGCCTGCCCGCTCGCCAGATCTCAACCCACTTGATTTTTTTCTATGGGGTCATGTGAAATCAAAGGTGTACACAAATAAGCCACATGACTTGGATGACCTGAACACTCGCATTTACGAGGAAATTCGCAATATTGACCCAGAGACAATACGACGTTCCGTAGAAAGTGTGTACGTCCGTCTTGGCCAATGTCAAATGGCCAACGGTGGACAGTTTGAACACCTCCGTTGATATTTTATCTAATTTGTTGATAATTTTTGATTAGTTTATCATAGGAATAAAATTTTAATTTTTTTAAATTCGAAAGTGTTTTTCTCCAAAAAATTGTTATGTAAGATACCAAACTTTTTATACCGTTGTATGCACAATGGAATACTTAACGACAAGGGATAATAAAAGTCTGATGTTACCAATTGAAAAAACTGATGACGTCACACCTGGATGCAATCAGATGGCTACAGAATGAAATTCACTGTCATAAAATGCACGGGACAAAACTAAAATCGACCTGTTTCAGGATTTTTTCATCAAACCCAAGATAACGGAAATATGAATTTTGTTCCATACTTTATCCACACCATGTATATTTAAACCTTTAAGTTATATTCACGACGTTTGAAAAAGACCTTGAATGTTTTAGAAAACACTCGAGCGAACACCGCGTTAAATACATGTAGGAGCACGACAAGAAATGACACAGACGAAGAAAAACAAAAATTATAGTGTATACAGAGTGTCTGAAAACCTCTTCTTTAAATGAAACTGTAAGTTCCTCGTTAGATAAGAGATTAATTCTCCAAATTTGAAATTTTTTGCCCAAAAATGAAAAACTGACCTATCACAAGCGAGCGCAGTCCCTTTGTTTTGAAACCTCTGCTTGGTTGCAATAAACCGCAATAAAACTTCAGTTACGTTTAGAAGAACTCGGTCAAGGTCTTATTGTATACGAATACAAATCCGATTTGCGGACATCGGCATGCTTATTTATATTTTCAACATGCGATAAGTAAGAACGTTTGTTTACGCACCTCTTTGTAATAGAAAATAACAATTATGTTAAAAACGAGTACCTAATCTTCCTTAGATTTTTACTGAAGTAATTAAACATCTTCTTACGCGTACGTTTTGTAGCTGCGTTGTAAATGCGTGAATTTTTTTTTTTAAATTATCGCACTAATAGCTGCAGAATAAGTATTGCAAGATCAGAAACTATTCCTATTGTAAAAACGGAAAGAAGAATTGGAGTATGATACGATGAAAAATTTAAATAAATTAGATTGCCTGTACACACAATTATCTATGGGTTCAAAATAAGTGATTGAATAACTTCACTAGCTCTCAATCGAACTAATTTATTAATTGTTTACATTCCAACATAAAACACATGTTTTTATAAGAATAATATTGAACCTGATTTTCTGCGTCGGCTTGACCATGAAGACATAAAAAAGCTCTCACCTAACGCAGACGTTTATTTCGTCGTTTATTCAAAGTTTTAATAAAGACACAAATTTATTTTTGCTGAACAAATACGATAAACTTTAGTAATCAACATTGTAAGTTAATTATTAGCAATTTACAAATTAATGTGATGTAACAATTTCCGTGTTTTCGATCGCCTTTGGATTGAATTTTTGAAACGTAACTGTTAAAGTACGAATTAGCACAAACCTAATCATCATTTAATGCAACGCGTACAGAATACGAGGGCCAAGCTGAATTTATTGAGAATAAAAAATATTGTTAATATTTTGTAGGATTTTATTTTAAATGTGTTGAAAGTAATTCCCTTCAGCAATGATACACTTAACCATTCTTTCTTTCCACTGTTTAAAAGCGCCCAGCCAATCTTCTTTCGGAATACCGTCAAAATAAGTGTGAACTGCGGCATCAATCTCTTCTTCAGACGAAAGCCTTCTACCCCGCAAATTCCTTTTAAGCCCAAAAAATAGCCAGAAGTTACACATTTTTATATTTTTATATTTTTCCAGTCAAAAACTGGAGAGTTAAAGCTGCAGTATGGGATGATGCATTGTCATGGTGCATGGTGATTTCTTCTACTGCTGACGTTTCGTTCTTCATTGCAGGAGAACGTCCTCAGGGCTGCTGTTGATGGTGAGCCCAAAAAATAGCCAGAAGTCGCACATAGCTAAATCAGGTGAATACGGCGGATGTTCTATTATTTTTATATTTTTTCCAGCCAAAAACTGGAGAGTTAAAGCTGCAGTATGAGATGATGCATTGTCATGGTGCAGAATAATTCCCTTGTTTGAAACCTTACTGAATACTTCAGGCAAACATTTTTCAGTGTACCATTTAGCTGTAACTGTCTTTTGTCCGTCTAGCTTAATTGCTTTTACTAACCCAGTACTTCTAAAGAATACTGCATACATAACTTCTTTCATAGCTCGCAGCTTCTTGGTTATTGTTGGAGTTTCCTCATCTTCATGAATCCACACACGACTCTCTTGGCGGGTTGGTATGTCAAAAAAATGGAATATAAGTTTCGTCACCTGTCACTATTTTGGAAAAAATTTGGTGGCCACCATTGTTTAAGAAATTTAAAGCTTCGTGGCAAATCCTTACACGTTCTGCTTTTTGGAAGTCGGAAAGTTGATGCGGCACAAAACGACTAACCACTTTTTTTTTTAAATGTAAGTGATCGTATAAGATTGTTCTCACAGCTGAGCATCCAATCTTGAGTTGATGCTCGATTACCGCATAAGTGGCTTTATTGTCCTCTTCAATTATTTTTTTAACAGCAGCAATGTTTTTGTCGGTAACAGCCGACTGCTCCTTTTGATGCTGAACAGAATTTCTTTCGCGTGCAAATTCCTTGTACCATCGGTAAATTGCAGCCAAGGAAGGTGCTTGTTCACTGAAAGCCGAATCTAAACACTCCTTGTACTCATAAGCGCTTAAGCCTTTTTTTAAAATCATAATAAATCATGATGCGAAAATGCTCTCTGGTTAATTCCATTTTTGTACTTGTATTGTCACTTTTAAATATTAATAACTTCGGTTATACCAAACGTAGATTCAGCAACTAAACTTCAAATGACAGATAAAAAAGTGTTCTAAATAACAATGTATGTTTTGTTTTTCAAAGCCTGCTAGAATAAATAAATTCAGCTTTACCCTCGCATTTTAAACTATTAAGAACTTACCTAGTTACAAATTTTATCTGCTTTTATAAATTAACAAAATAAAAACACGATACTTGACCTGCATTAATTACATCTGTGCATTAGGTCATGGTCTGCGTTTTTATGACTTTTTATGGCCCCGAACGTCGGAGAATAGTTGAAAACCAAGCTCTACCGAAACGTTTAAGTTGCATTCAGCGATCCTCAAACAATTTTTATGAAAAAGTAAAATAATTTTTATCTGCATTATTATTGCTATCTGACCAATAGTTGTGTAATAAATTTTGCTTCTTCTCTTGACTACTATTTGTGGTTTCAATTAAAGACGTAGGTTTAGAGACACGCTGTATATGAAATTGTATCTCAGGAGATGTCACAACTACTATCACGGAAAACAGGAATAGTGATAGGGCGTATACTATCTTCACCGTGGTTTTAACAACTTTGTTCATTAGTTAGTTACTTGATACCTTGCCATATGAGAATGAAGAGTAAAGAGAAATTAATCTTCATTAACAAGTAAGTCAATGAGTAAATAAGTAAGAGTAAAATTTTCTTTTAGCTTCTTTGGCCAAAAGCAGATGAACAAGGCCGCAGAAACCTGTTGGTAAAGATCTGATCGGGTAAAGTTAAAATGGGAACAGAAATAATAAATAAAAATAAATTTATGTAATATTTTATACAAGGTGTTCTTTTACTGTCTGCAAGTATGTAAACCTGTAATGTATCACCATAAATGGCAACGATTGAACTCGCATGGTCTTATCAAAAATTTAATAGTTTTCGAGAAAAATGCAGTGACAGATTTTCACTAAACCGTTTGAGAACTGCTGGCATAGCTAAACGTGGAACGCGTCTGCCTCTTCAATTATGACCCGAAGCCGAAGTAGGCCAGGGTCGGTCAGTACTTCGCTTGATATTGAGCACGAACGACGTAAATCAGCCGCTCCGATCAGCCGGTCGGTCAGAACGTTTACAATTTAAATTAACTTCACTGCAAGTAATTACAAGTTTAAGTATTTTTAAATTAAAATCTAGCGCAATTCAAGAATTTGTTCGTAATTGCCGAACAAATTAAAAGCGAGGTACAAACAAATTGTAATTTTTCATTCCATATTATTTCTAATAGACTTATAAAAATTTACTTTTTTCCGTGGATCGTAAGTAGTAATATTTTCATAGCCAGCAGCGAGATTACAGTAAAAGTTTATTTACGTGAAAGGGTTCCATGTTGGTGGAAAGGAAGGAAGAACATTTTTAACGCGCTTGCCTAATTGACGCATAAATTTTCGGATTTATTCGTCGATAGTTGATATCGTAAAACATTACTTCGCTCAGTGAATTAAAATTTTAAATAAAATAATTAATAAACGATATCAGTGATTATTATTACGAAACGCTGCGTTGAAGATCGAGTACGGTATCGGTGGGCGTGTTCATACCGAGAGGAAGGCGAAGTTTACCTTCCTATCTTTCTCGCGCATTTCAGCAGTTCTAAACAAGTGGTCCATCCGATATTTTCTGGCTATGATACGGTAGCCACCAAAAGACACCCGCAGAAGGCAGCATTTCGTGTACTTATACCGAGGTTTTTGTATTTGCACACAGTAAAGGAACACCCTGTAGTTCTAATTTTTTATTTATGTTTATTATTTTTTAATTGAACAATAATCAAAAAATTAAAAATATTAAATTTGCGAAAATATTTCTTTTTTTTTTAATTATAGGAAACATTGCGGATGCTAACATTTTTACAAATTTTGTTTTTAGTGCATTTAAAAAGTGTATGAAAATAATTTTTAAACTTTAACCGGATACTATTAAAACTGGATTGAGCACTCAGCGTTTCACTATCGATTGATAGCTTCGTCTGGACAGAAAAAGTAAATAAGCAAGTTGTTAAAAGGTAATATGATTTTTTTAAAGCCTAAAAATACAAGTCGTCCAGAGAAACGTAAAGATAACAAGAACTAATTGTTTTAAATATTTAAGTAAATTGTCAGATTTATAATAATCTGTATCCTATTTAACGAAGGAATCTTCAAAATATGTCATTTAAATTGGCATTAGTACATTTATTAGGAGAATTCGATGAAACATTTTTTAAAAAATATTACATTCACAATATAAAATGTCGTTATTATCAAAATCAAAATTATGATTGCTTACTAGTGAATGTTCCAGCAGAAGAGGCGTTGGTAATTGAAATTCTCAGGGAATTGTTACTACAAATAACTGATTCTGTTAGTCTTCAATAAAATTTGAAATATTTGAAAACGCGCTCTTATCTTTGATCATGAAGTGATTCAAGTGTTTAATATTTAAGGTCATTCGTGTTTTACCATTTTGGTTCTTCAAATCTCCAAGCTGCACGACTTCAGAGATTAATAAACCGGTATCGTGGGGGCCTAGCGCATTGAGAAATCTTTACAAGATTGCTTCTATTACCAATAAACTTCAACCTTTAAGTTAAAGTTTGCCGTTTAGTTTATGTTCGTCGGTTTTTAAATATTTGGTACTTGAAATCAAGCTTCAAGCCGCAAGGTTTGGAATTGTTATTGGAAGCAACATACTCTGTGAGACTTGAATAAGATCTTCATAATTTGAACCTCTCTCTGTCTTTGAGTTGTGAAGTGATTCAAGTATCTTTCATGTTTTACCATTTAGGTACTTCGAATCTCCAAGCTGCACGACTTTAAAACATAAACCGAAGTCGTGAAGGTTTTGGGAATTGAGAAGTCTTCGCTTCATTTAATAATAAACTCAAAACTTCAAAATTTCCAAGATTTAAGAGTTCGCCATTTTATTTCTGCTTTTCATTCAAGCATTGAATGATTTCGATTATTTTTTTTGATGTGATATTTATGTTATGTAATTTTTTTTTTTATTTTGGCTTGTTTGTTCTGTTGTATAAACTGAATTACAATTAAAATGTCATCAAATTCTGTTGATAAACATACTGATTTTGCCATATTACTTCTCTATTTCTCTTGACAACTTGTTTATTTACTTTTTTCACTCCTGACGAATCTATCGATCGATACTGAAACGTTGAGTGCTCTTTCCAATTTTAATAGTATCCGGTTAAAGTTTAAAAACTCTTTGCTCACAATTTTCATTGGACAAGAGTCTACTTCAATTACAAAAAGAGTATGTTGACTACTTGGAACGGCGGCGGATGTTGAAAATTAAATTATCACTTAAAATATTTTCTATGCATGATTGTCATTTTTATTTCTTTTTCGGAATAACCGGTCCGTCTCCTAATAACTATTTACATAAGTTTCTTATTTGTTATTTTATTATTTATAACAGAACCGTTCGTTCGATAATCATTATAATTATGAAATAATGTGCGTCTACGTATGTAATGATAAGAATGCGGAATATCAAGACGATCAGACTTTTTTATGCCAGTCATGTGTTAAAAGAAAAGTCTTTTTTTATATTGAATTAAACTTGATTTATAAAGCAAAGCTATTTCGAGAATTATGGAAGTATACGTGTGTTTTTGTTGATAATTTTGTTATTACGAAACAGAAAGTCAGTGGATATTTGTGGTAAAACTCATAAAATTTTATCAGTTTTGCAATAGATATCAAGCACAAAATGACATCATCACTTAGAAGAGAAAATTATCTTCACTAAATACTTCGGAATAATATATAAAATAAATGTTTGTTCTATTCATAAGATAACAGTTGCAGCATATTTCCAATTTTGTTCTTGTATGTATGTTTTTCATAGTTATCATTTAATAAGAGTAAAGCCTCTTAGTTGTTTTCAGAATTTGCAGGCTGAACATGTTTAACCCACATAAAAAGATTATTCGCGAAGTAGTTTATGCATATATAAGTTGAAATTTCTGCCATAAAGTCGAATCAACCATAATGTGTGATACATTGTTAGAATCGTAGAAGAAATCTTTATTTAGAAATATGAACATCCAATAAGGCGCCCATAAGAAAAAAGAAAGTTGACAGTCGTATCTCTGCAATTTTGACAGCTCGAATAAATGTAATGACAGATTTAGATTCTATGTAAAAAAGTGCCTTAATAACGTGTAAGTTACAAATGTCTAGCTTTATCGGTTTTCGATTTAAAAAATAAAAACGAAAATGAAAAATTTTAGTTTTTTCTCAATATCTTCAAAACGAAAAGGAATAATTTAAATTGCTTTTCAGATTATTGATTAGCATGAAAATACGCAACTTTGGCCTAATTTAACCGACCTCGTATCCCTTAAGATAAGTGAGATCCCCATGCTTGGGCTGGAAAAATGGCTAGCCTGTACATATCTAAATTAATAATGGGCCTGATGAATAAAAAGTAAGCAATTGCTTTAAGCTTTTGCTAATTAGCAAAAGCAAAAGCTGGAAAAGCAAATGCTTTAAGAAAAAGCAATTGCTGAAATATTAGATGAATAAAAATTCCAAGCATTTACTAGCTTTCCCGCTTCGTTCAAGCAATTGCTAGTACGACCTGTGCGGACTTGCATATCTGTACTTACATTAGATTTTTGTTGAAGCGGTGCGGTGCTCAGTTATAATAAATAAAATGTCAGATAGCAGTGATATAGACAGTAGTGAAACCGAGTTAAATAAACAATTAATTTTTGTGAAAAAATTAAAAGAAAATAAGATAATTTTTAATAAATCGCAACTGCCAAGTATAAAGAAAGAAAAGGAAATAGCCCTACAAGTTATCACGGATAATTACAAGGAAATTTTTAACGTTTCTCTAACAAATAAGCAAGTTGCCAAGAAAATTAGCAACATGAAAGCAGAGGTGAAAAAAAAATTTGATTTAAACCGAACTGGAAACAAGAAAATTATATACAAACAGTGGGAAAGAATGCTGATGGACATATTAGAGGTTGAAAAAAATCCCGTGTTCAAAAAAATTCCAGGTAGACTAAGATGTATACAAATAATAATTTTTTAATAGTTTTATAAACTGATAGGTACATTGGGTGTCCCGCAACATGCAGAGAAGATTAATTAAAAGGGTAGCTAGAGGAGATCAAATTAAATTGTTTTTCTGAATAAACTTTTGGCAAAAAATCAATAACTAAGAAGTTAAAAGAATAAAGCGAAACTCATTAACAAGCAAAAGTTATTTATTATTATTAATAGCAGTAACTTTTATGTTACTGTTTTTTTTAATAGTTGTTCCGTCTAAAGCACGGTTCGACTAACTCTTAAATATATCTCAAATTTGAATTTAAAGCATAACTATTATAGGTACTAACTGAAGTCGACTCTTGTCCGATGAAATTTGTAAGGAAGTAGATTTTAAACTTTAAACGGACACTGTTAAAATTGGAAAGAACATCTCATCGTTTGATAGCTTTGTCAGGAAGCTATCAAACGATAGTGAAACATTGAGTGTTTTTTCAATTTTAACACCATCCGTTTAAAATTTAAAAACTATTTTCTTACGGGCAATAATGTTTATTTGTGAATTAATCTGACTTCAAACTCTTGTAACTTTTAGTGATTAATTTTTTCTTTTTTCAAAAATTTTTCAAAGAGAAAGCTTTAATTTAATCTTCTCTAGCTACCCTTTCAATTTCCTCCGCACATAAATGCCTAGATATATTGCACAAATTTTATTTTAAGGTGCAGTATCAATTGGACTCGAGTCACACGAATCAACTACTGAAGAACAGCCAGTAGTACCACCTATAAAGAAACCTAAAATCTCACATACTTTACCGGAGACGGCAGAAACGAAAAATATGACAAATTCAGAGTTACAGCGTTTAGTACTGTTAGAACAACTTAAATTAATTCGTCTGCAACAGGAAGAAATACGCAAAAAGATGCCAATCGCTGAAACTTCTGTATCAGAGAGTATTTATTTGAATTTATAATAGTTGAACATCTTGCTTATTTAAGAGGTTAACAAATTTGTTTTTTTAAACATTTTCTACTAGATACATGTTTCGTCTTCAGTTCTAGTTATGAAAGAATATTTTTTATGTTATTTGTACCTATTTCTATTAAAACATTAAAACTAAATATTATTGAAAAGTGCTTGCGTAATGAATTCCCTTTTTTGCTGACCTAAACGACGAACTATATTTAAATTCAAACGATCATTCTGTACACACATTTCAAAATCATTGGGTTCTTCCGGAAAGTTAAATTGTTCCTCTTTTAAAAATTTTGCAATATTATGCAGAACAACGCAACAAGTAATAATTGAAGGATTTTTTTCTATTTTAGTACGCACTTTGTATTGTAGAATTGGAAACCTAGCTTTTAATTGTCCAAAACACCGTTCAATTATAACACGTTCTCTGCAAAAAATATTATTATAATGCTGCTGAGCAGGTGTCGCTGGATTTCTCCAAGGTGTCATAAGCCAGGGTGATATAGAGTAGCCATCGTCTCCTAGTAACACACAATCTTCTTCTGTATTTTTTAAGAAATCATAAATGGTAGAGTTCTTAAAAATTCTGTTGTCGTGCACAGAACCTGGCCACTGACAATCTATACTTGTAAATATTTCTTGTGCGTTACAAGTGGCCTGCATATTTATACTGGTAAATCCCTTTCTATTTACGTACTCGTCACCAAATTCACTAAACTTTGGAATTCTAATGTGAGTGCAGTCAATCACTCCAATGCCATGGGGAAATGTGTATTTTTCAGACCATAAGTTTTTAGCATGGGCAATTTCTACGGCAGTATTTGGAAATTTTATCCATATGTTTGCCTTATTCAAAATTTTGTTCATAACAAACGTATAGGTTTTACAAACAGTTGTTTGATGAACACCTATTTCTTCAGCAACTGCATTCTGAAAGCTTGGGTCAGATATAACACGAAGAAATATTTTCATTTTTTCTATAACTGACAATCCACCACCACGTTTTTCACCACTATCTTCTAAGAAATAATTTGCCACTCAACATTCTCACTGTTAAACCGATATAATTTTCTGTAATCTTTTACACTGCATTCTTTACGTACTTTATAATTTTTCTGTTTACGGATATTAAAGAACTGCGCCATTATTGCCGTGCGAATGCGATTACTTCGAAATTATAACTGATTTAAGCAAATGTAAGGATGGGGTAGAGTAGTCTTAAAATTTTTTAAGTAAATGCTTAAGTAGAAAAAGCAATTGCTTCCTTTATTCATACAATATTAAGCAAATGCTAGAAATTTTTAAGGGAAAGCTTTTACTATAAGTGTTTTCTTAGTGTCGTAGCAATTGCTACAAGGTCAAGTAATTGCTAAAGATTTTATTCATTAGATATTAAGCATTTACTAGTAAATTTCAAGGAAAAGCAATTGCTTAAACTTTATTCATAAGGCCCAATATAAAGCGCAATAGAAAAAAACAGAGACTGAAAAAAATTAATTTAAAAAGTAATTCTACTAGACGGCAAGCGTAATTACATGTGCAGTTGTGCCTTTTTAATGTGCAATTTTATTAGACCTAACGTAGTGTCAATAATTATAATTTACATTTGTAAGTACATATGCAAATGCACAATTTTTCTTGTTTGCTTGGTGTAAGTTGCCTGGATATTTTATTTGATTATAAAATGAATGTGTAATAAATTTTAATTCCTTCCTTCTTATCTGATATTTAATTATACCAGCCGTGTTTTTACTAGCACTTGCAAGAAGGAAATAGCTCATTAAATAATTAAATTAAATGCATAATTAACATCAACAGGCCTGATTAACTTCAACTCGATCAAAGGATTACAGTCTTTTTCCCCAATCGCTAGAAAATCTTCAGATCTCGTTTAGATAAAGACCATCAATTTTTTCTTTTTGACTTTACAGGCTGCAATGAATAATTACATCGGGTGCGTACGTGTTTAGTATTAAGTCTTTCTATCTCCAGACATCGGAACTATCGTAAAATTTTATCTTCGTCTTGATTGATCACGCTTCAAGAGGGCGTAAACAATGTCGAATTGGAGTAGTTGATGTTTATCTTCCTGATGGATAAAGAAGCGTGTAAACACTGCAGATTCGTAGAGTTTATAGGTCAGATTTTGCCGAGTTTTATTTTCGTTGATGAGCTGGATGGAGAAAATATTTTTTTTATGTTTCGGACTCTCCGATTAGGTTCTTGAGTTTCCGTCAGATGATTGTTGATAGGTTTTCTGTGGACTTTAAATGTTTATGCATCGGTTGCAAAGTCACACTTTATCAGAAATTTATCTGTAATTGTAGTGATTTGTGACGAACAATGATTATTTTAATTAAACCAATCAATTAAAACCGAAGTACGTATCAAATTTAATCCAAAATAAATAATAAGATTTTAACTTATTTTAATTGGCTTCCGGTTGGAATCTCTCAACTCAGATTTCTTCGATTGCCGATGTTTCGTTGTTCATTGCAGAAGAACTTCCTCAGGGCACCATCAAAAGCAGCCCTGAGGACTTCTACAGCTATTAGTGCGATCATTCAAAAATAATTTCATTTTCAACGCAGTTACAAAACTAGACTACGAAGATGTTTAATTACTTCAGCAAAAATCTAACGAAGATTAGGTACTCGCTTTTAATATAATTGTTATTGTCTATTACAAAGAGGTTCTTAAACAAACGTTCTTAATTATGGCATATTGAAAATACAAATAAACATGCCGATGTCCGCAAGTCGGATTCATATTTGTATACAATAAGGCCTTGACCGAGTTCTTTTGAACGTAAATAAAAAGTTTTATTGCGGTTTACTGCTTTTATCGGAACAAATTGCTGAAACAAATCATAAACCAAGCAGAGGTTTCAATACAAACGGACTGCGCTCGCTTGTGATAGGTCAGTTTTTCATTTTTGGTCAAAAAATTTCAGATTTGGAGAATTAATCTCTTTATGCAACGAAGAACTTACAGTTTCATTTAAAGACAGGTTTTGAGACACCCTGTATGTTTTTCGGCAGCTACGCTGTTATCTTCAGTAGATGACTTCTTTGCTTCTTAATCACAAGAGAAGTGCACGAAGTAGCACGACACAGTCACTTCTCTTCTGATTAAAAAGCAGAAAAGTCATCAACTGAAGATGTATAGTATCAAAAAAGCGCATGGTGGTTAGGAGATTTAATCCAATTTTATGATACACACTTAATACATTTCCCTCACTTCTCATTCCGTATTCCTATTTTAAAGTATAAATCTGGCTTAAAGACATGACTGAGGTTGAGTTGATCAATGTCCAATTAAAGTATAAAGTAAAAAATATTTAATTTCATTTCTGTATCAAGTAGATGATAAGTATTGTGGGATCTGCTTCGACAGTTCTTTCCACGGGAAAAAGGTAACGCCATTTTTTATGTTTAGCGTGCTCAATGTTATACGATATTTTATAAAAATCTGTATGTTTCATTTCCTGTTTAATCTGAAACGTTCTGTCGATTCAGCATCCCAGGCCTCGGTGTGAAGACCGTGGGAAGCTTGGAAAAATAGCGTGAATTGACATCGTTATGCCATCTAGCTATTAGAAGCGTCTAGGGTAGAAGCGCGTGACAGGTACGCGAGGGGAAATTGCGAGGTAGTTTACAAAAACGATAATCATTGGAATTATGGGAGTTACTTCGCGGACCTCTTCAGCTTCAGAAAAAAAGCTCGCGTCTCTTTCTCGTGCCGGACGATTCTAAATTGAAATTTAAATATAATTTTCTTTTGTTAAATTCAGTAATTTTCTCCAAGTTTGAAATTCGTGAACGGAAGGCAAAAGCTGTTCCAGCGAAGTGTTTTTTAGTGTATGTGTAAGAATCCGAAAACTTCAACCTGTATAGTATAAAAAGTATTCAATTTCTTTCCTGTATCATACAGACGTTAAGAAGCCTAGGATCTGCTTCGACGATGGTTTTCTCGGAAAAAAGTTATATTATTGCTTATCTTTCGCGTATTCAATGCTATACGATATTTTATAAAATCCTTAAGTTTAATTTTAAGTTTAATCTAGCACGTACTGTTGATTCAGCAGCCTAGGCCCAGGTCTGAAAGCGTGGGAAGTTTAAGAAAAAATAAGTAAAATGACATAGTTACGCCATCTAGGGGAGGAACTGGCGAGATAATTGATAAAAAACGTTAACATTTGATTTTACAGTTAGTTTCTTCAGCTTGTGAAAAGCTTGCGTTTTCTTCCCGTACAGGGCGATTTTAATTTGGAGTTCAATTTTAATTTTATTTTTATTTCAATTAAGATTCAGTAAATTTTCTCCAAGTTTGAAATTCGTGAACGGAAAGCAAAAGGTTTCCCTGTGTAGTGGATATTTGTGTACTTAAAACCGTCCGAACTGAGTATTTTATTTGCTTTATAACGAGTGTTCAATAAAAAAAACGGTCCAGTAGACTGTAGCAGGCTTTTGTTGTCGGGAACGCATGTCGTGATTAACATCATTTGCATTTCAACTTTGACAAGTTGACGGTTAACCTAACCAACGAAACTAGAAAGCTGCTCCTGCAAATTCTTTTCTAGTAATTATATTTATTATAAATATTCGGTAGAAACGTTTCTTGTTCAAATGTCTTCTTTGAGTTAAAGTGAGGTTAGAAATGCAAGTCACGCTTTACGCTAGTCGTATGAAGAACCCTACGCTAAACGTTCAGAATAAATTCATGGCTATCTAGATCGTTTTCTTAATTGAACACTCGTTATAAAGTCATTGTGTTTCCTTAATTTTTGGATTACGACAAGAACTTTCGATTCAGTTTGATAAACTAACAGACCGCTTTAAAACTAATTACTGCAATCGAAAGTGCAATCCTTGTCTCTCTCTTCCCCTTTTTGTTAATGTTATTTTTGTGGGTAAAGTTTGTTTCTACAATGTTCTACACTTCATTCGTTTTTTTTTGTATTTTGTTTTGTTTTATTTTTTTTGTCATTTTAATTTTGTTGTTTTCATTTTGTTATTTTAATAGACTGGTAAAATCTATTGTTGAGCTTAGATTAATACTTTAAGAAAACGCTGTTCGATGTCCTTTCTGTTTATTTGCTTTTTTTATATATGTTTTTTTTTTTTAACTGTTTATTTCAAGGCAGATTTAATTTTCAGAGAGAAATCAAAATCAAAATTGCAATGTGAACGTGAACATCTATCAAACTCTTTTATTTATTAATTTTAAGTTCAACTTTTTACCTTCTCAAAGAAGTCCGAGGAGAACATCTTCGTAAGGAGAGAGACAACGACAAGAAAGAGATTTGACAATCTTCAGGAACTAAAAGGGCACTGTTCGAGTTTTCGGGGAAGACACCGTCGAAAGTACATTTTTGCCCCATTTCTCAAACTTTAGCTACCGAACAAGAAAATTCTAAAGAAAAATCACCCGCGTCCGTTACATACCTAAACCCGTTCCGAACATGTCTTTCATTTGTTTTATATAAAATCATTTTGTTTCCTTAATCTTTGGATTATGAGAAGAAAATTCGATGCAGTTTGGTGAGCTAACATACCGCTTAAAAACTAATCACCGCAATCGATAGATCAATCCTAGTGTCTCTCCTCTATTTTATCATTTTATTTTTATAAAGATTTGTTTCCTTGTATAACGTTCTTGAAAATATAAAAGATTTTCTTTATAGAGTATCTAAACGGCAGTTGTTAGTTTGTCTTTTTTTTTTGTTGTATTATTTTCTTAGTATTTCTTTTTAATAGATTTGTACAAATTACATTCTCTTTTATCTACTAATTTTAAGTTCACTTCATCAAGAATTCCGGAGAGAACATCCTCGTAAGGATAGGGACAACGACAGAGAAAGAATTTGACAATATTCAGACAACTAAAACAGCACTGTTTCGACTTTTCGAGGAAAACACTGTGTATAAGTATATTTTTGGCTTTTAATTCTAAACTAGCTACCGAACAAGAAAATTGCTTTGCACAGTGGCTCGTTGGTCAGGGTAAAATAGTTTCGGGTAAGTATTGAAGCTGGCCACGTCCGTTACATAAACCTAAACTGTAAGAATAATAAACAGTTGGGATGACTAGGTCAAATTTTCGGAACAAGACGAATCAGATGGTCGCCATTCACCAATGAGTTGGTGGTAACTTAAATTCAGCAAATCGAGACAGATATGGAAAGCAAAAATAAGAGCAAAACTATTTAATATGAAATGTCAACTGTATAACGCAACTTAAACAAAATAAAAGTCTGTTTGTATTGATTGCTTCTGACGTCAAATTTTTTGAGAAATCTACGGACGAGACTAAGAATGTACGTACGTGTAAATCTTTTACCTTATCGGTTAATGTCTTATTTGCCCCCATAAATATAAATACATAATTTATGCCATTCTGTTCGTTCGTGTACGAGTTGTTGAATGTTTTCAGTACGCCTTAAAGTACACAGTATGAAGTTATTATTCAAGGCGGTGTGTTGCTTTATAGATATTCCATGAATGTAAAAAATATTTTATGAGTTGCATAACAATCTCGACGAAGAAATCTCAGCGAGACTGGGTGGGTGGTGCACGAATCATAAGAGGGCAGTATGTTTCAGCTCGTGAACATCGTCGTGAAGTATGCGCATTCTTTTTGAATTAGTTATATTCTGCGTGCTTCAAATTCCTTTCAACATTATTTGTAGACTCGATGGTTTAATTTATGTAAATTTTCTGTTTAAGAGAACGAAAATTATTATGGGAAGTAACTGGTTTATTGAAAACATTGTAATTAACATTTTTTTTAATTTAAAATTTTTGCAAAATATTTAGACATTTAAGTTTGTTTAAGAAATGTCGATGAACATTAAACCTTTGTTTTGAATTACTATACAGGGTATTTCAAAGATTTATAGTACAATATAAACTGAATAAAAAGTTCATTTACAATTTTAGATTAGACCAATACTTAAATTAAAAATATTTTAACTCGAGCACTGTTTCGTATAATAAACAAACAAAGGTGAACCTTTATTTTCAAGGCATCCAACGAAGTAAGTGTTAATTACGAAGAAAAACACCGTTCATACGTCGTCTCTCCGCTATATTTAGAGTACAATTCCAGGCACTCGACGGACGCCCTCTTGCGTAGATTTCGTCCCGAGGCAAGCCCCCTTCAGCGACGTCGGTCGTCGCGCGACCGCGGAAAGGTCAACGAGTAAATTAAAAAGCACTCGAATGTTTGCTTGTTGTAAGTCGTGACCCACTAATTATTTCTATTTATAATCGCATCGACACAATTATATGATAACGGAGAGGTGGCCTTGACTGCGTTACGAAATGTCGTGCGAGTACAATCGTCTTTCTCATTCGTTAGATGGCACCGGATATAAAAGAAATGACCCCCGTCTGTAATTATTATTTATTTATAAGTCTGATTTAATTGCATGTGTATGGCTAGTTGATTAATTCGATTTTTATTTTATTTTTCTACTCTTTTTTATTTTTATTTACTAAAAGAAGAACTAAAATTAATTTCTTAACTTCTATGCTATTATGCTTTGCTTTGCTGTATTAACTCTTCAGCACTGGATGCTTCTCTTAATATTTTTCGTACTTACAAGTACGTATGTTTAAGCAACATAAGGTTAAGTAGAGCAGCCGACGTCATTGACGTTGTGCTGGACTTCGCCTTAGAAGGCATATTTTGTTTTATTAACTATTGCTTTCTTAGTAATTAATAAAAGTCTATTATTGTTATTATTATTATTTTATTGTATTACAAATTGAGCCCTAACATAAGGACAAGGTCAGTGTGTAACCTTATCATTCCTTTGTGTTTCTTGAAGAAAATTATGGCTGTGTAGTTGATAAGTAGGGTTTAGTGCTGTTGCAAACCGTATGTATTCGTTACTGAGTAACGGGTATAACATGAGACTCGAAGAACCGATTCGTTACTTGTTAAAACATTTCGTTACTCGTATGACCACAGCGTACGATTTCGTTCACGTTTCGATACGAAAAAGTGCGAGTTTCCGATCAGTTATTAATCTGGTAATTCCAGTTATAAGTTGTTTACGTTTTTAATAGATTGTTTATCAATTGTTTATACCCGTACGTACCGTCCACGTCTTATGTATGCATTTTTAGTAAGTAGTAATTGTATTTCGAATATTTTTTAATAAACAAAATTGTTATAAAAGTAATCTTATTAGGTTGCTACCTACCTGCTAAGGTATCAACAAGTGATCGCCGTGACAGAAGTTTCGGCGTCGCCGACCAGCCCTAGTGGGATAGGGTGGGTTTATAATAAATCTGGACTATCAAAAAATAACAACAAAGAAAAAAGCGCCACTTAATTTTTTTTTTTTTTTTGGCTATGGGGAACCGCGGGGAAAAATTACGAAAAACGCGACTCATCCAGGATATTTGCGATATTTGTTTTATTTAATAACAATCCAAACAGACAATGTAATTAAACACAAATGACAAATTAAACATAAGAGCGCAAACGCATCTTGTGCGAAACAAACCAAAAATGAAATTCAAATGTAATTAAACTTACAGCAAACGCTATAGAAACATAAAGTTAACGTTATATGCAACAAACAACGTTTCTATTCTAAAGCGATAAAATATGTAACTAGAGCGTTACGCAAAAAAGTGTCAGTAAGGCGTATTACGTTAAACTGTAGTGTACCGCATGTACACTTCTGCTATAAAGTTTTCGGAGTACGAGACATGCCACTGGCAGTAAGAAATTTTATGCTTTGCAATTATGAACCTTATAGCTTTTACAACCGTACCTGCTACCCCGATAATAAAACCGGTCATCGCAAACACAGCGATTTAACACAGATGCGAACTTATTCAACCAACTTGAATAATTTGCTAGAAAGACTTTCATTGTAGTTGGATGGATAAGAAATTTAACAAAATTTATTTTCTAAATATTATAACATGTGTAGTAAATAATGTGTGCATTATGAAATTAAAATTTCTGAAACTTTGGCAATTGAAATTAAATAAGTCAATAAAATATAATCTGTTATTTTTCGTTAATTAAATTTAACTTTCTAGTTTCATTAAATACACATATGTTTTGCAACTAATTAATAGCTTTGTTGAGCAGAACTTCTTAGCATTTATGTTATTATAATAAGAAACAAATTTAAATAATCTAGCTCATTCTATATATTTTTTCAAATACTCAAAAATCATTCACATATTTTCACAAAATAAATGTGATATCTCTTTATCACAAAGAACAAAAGGGTATCATAAAACAGAGGTTCGGTAAAATGAAACATAATTTTTCTTGATGTCGAAAATATTTTACATTAATAGGTTTCTTGACATGTGAATAAGACGTGTATGATAAAATTGAATTGAAAATATCAATATATTAACATTTATAAAATAAAGATGACGTGAAAAAATGTAAAATATAACGGAAATGCTTAAATAGCATAATAGAAACCGCTTAAATAGCGACATCCTGCAATCGCTTCTGCTGATGAAGCCCCAAATAGGACTGAAACAGCTGTACAGAGGAACGGGAAAAAATAACTAGAATCAAAATTGTGAGGTCTTCTATTTACTTAAAAATAAATAAAATCGAACATATGTCCTAATTGTTATTATTTTCTTAAAATTATGTGAGCTTTCCGTATCGCAAAGCTTGTCGGTGAGCTAATAAATCACCCTGTATTTCATATTTACTAAAAATCTATTTATGTATTTCTCGTAATGAAAATTTTAGAATCCACAGAAAAACATACACAAACTACAAACGAATAAAATTTTTGTGAAGTCAAACAAACCAGAAGTGTATAAAGGCAGAAATTTGGTATAATTATAATTTTTCAGATTAATTAACATCGTCGATCCTTTATTGCAATTTAACATTTATATGTCTTTATAATATGATCTGAAATCCTGTTATTTAACATATAAAATATTCTAATTAAAAAAAAAACAATTTTTGTTCAATTTTTAAGTTAAAGCAAAAGTGAACAAACAAATTCGCCACCGCGTCCGCGTTCGCAACCGCGCGTCGCCTCAATAAATACTCGGAACCAAATACTGGCAACGAAATTCAATAAACCATAAACATCTGCACCGGCCAGGGTTTAATAGGACCTAAGTAAACAACCCTCCTATCGGGGTGCGGAGAAAGTGTCTCTGTTCCTTAAGGTTTGAAATATATTAGGCCCGTTTCAATAAGGTTCAAATTCGAACAATTTTATTGCTTTTCATTTTGAAACTTTTAAGCATTAGTGTACACACGCCTTTTCGGAATCAAAAAAATAAAGGTAAAAGTGAAGAAAACTTTGTCCAACCTGCATGCGTCGTGGCAGCGTCACACGGAGGCGTCAAGTGTCGTGCTGTCCGGCGGAGAGGGGAAGAGAGCTGGGGCACGTCGCCGGTGGGGTGTATTCGAGTCCGGGGAACTCTGATTCTGGCCGACGAGAGTAAGCACCGAGCCCGATGTCCCCGCGATTGCAGCGGCGAAGCCAGAAGCTCCAAGGGAGGTACGCCAATTCCCAAGTAATCGAAAAGTTACGGCAAACGGGCAGACAACGGATACAGCGTATTCGTAAAGAATAAAGGGGTAGAGGTAAAGGTAGAGTTAAAGCCTGTAAAGAAGAAAGATACACGATAGAAACCTTCAAGGCGAATCAGAACATCAACGAGTGGACTCACCTGTTCACGGAGCAACTTGGGGGGGTGGGGTGTCAGGCGTAAACAATACGAACGTATTAATTATCTCTCGACTCAACGTAGTAATCCAGCAATACAGCTGTAGATGAATTCCCCAACACAAACAAACTTTGGGCGAAAACACACACACAAAATACACCAACGCGAGACGTGTTGTTACGTCGAGAGATGCAGTGCAAATTGAGTTCTGAAATCGCTCCGTGCAGGCGGGTGGAAAAGAGACGGGGTAAGAGAAAAGAAGAGGTGAAATGCAACCACAGAATCTTACGTCAACGAGGACCAATGGGCTTAAATACCGGGGGGGTCAATTTCTATACAACCTTCGTGGGAACGGAGACGCTGATTTCGAAATATGGTGCAATAATGCGTTAATCTAAAATGCTAAATAAAGAATCTATTCGACCAAAAAATTAACTTTCAAATCCCAATTTTCCCTTATCCTAATTTTTCACAGGAAAACTTATAGAACTGGGGAATTACTTTAAAAGCAAATCGGCGAAACGCAAAGAGTTCGCTGAGGCGGTCTGCGAAAATATTTCACGGGAAACAATATACAGGGTGATTCGGAGTCGGGCAGAAATTGAACGGTAACAAGGTATTACGACTTTAAGTTGAAAATTATACTGATGCACGTTATCTGACTATTTAATTGTACTATACTAACGAAAGTAAGGAGTAACGAATACTTTGTAACGAGTACCGAAATCTAAAGTAACGAATACATGCGGGTACAGACTTTTTCGTTACTGTTACAGCACTGGTAGGGTTGAGTTGATAAACCGATATATCAACATATATCTACACGCCAGCTTTATCGATGTAAATTTTCAACATATCGGATATAGATATGTAATGAAATATTGGATGTTGTAACAGAAGAAATAATTATACAGCGTGTCTCTAAACCTATGTCTTTAATTGAAACCACAAATAGTGGTCAATAAAAGAAGCAAAGTTTGTTACACAACTATTGCTCAGGTAGCAATAATAACGCAGACAAAAATAATTTTACTTTTTCATAGAAATTGTTTGAGGGTCGCTGAATGCAGCTTAAATGTTCCGGCGGAGCTCGGTTTTCAACTATTCTCCGACGTTCGAGGCCATAAAAAGTCATAAAAACACAGATCTTGACCTAATGCACAGATACTGTACTTAAGGCAGGCCAAGTATCGTGTTTATCTGTTAATTTTAAAAGCAGATAAATTTTGTAACTAGGTAAGTTCTTAATAGTTTAAAATATTCTGTGAGCATTGCATTAATTGATGATTAGTTTTGTGCTAATCCGTACTTTAACAGTTAAATTTAAAGAAATCAATCTAAAGGCGATCGAAAAAGTGGAAATTCTTACATTATATTAATTTGTAAATTGCCAATTTTCAACTTACAATGTTGATTACTAAAGTTTATTGTATTTGTACAGCAAATATAAATTTGTTTCTTTATTAAAACTTCGAATAAACGACGAAATAAACGTCTGCACTAGGCGAGAGCTTTTATGTCTTTATGGTTTAAGCCGACGCAGAAATTCAGGTTCAATATTATCCTTATAAAAACATGTGTTTTGTGTTGTAATGTAAACAATTAATAAAATGATTTGATTGAGAGCTAGTGAAGTTATTCAATCTCTTATTTCGAACCCATAGATTATTGTGTGTACAGGCAATCTAATTTGTTTAAATTTTTCATCGGATCATGCTCCAATTCTTGCTTTCTGTTTTTACAATAGGAATAGTTCCTGCTCTTGCAATACTTATTCTGCAGCTATTAGTCAGATAATGAAAAAATAAATTCACGCATTTTCAACGCAGTTACAAAACAAGCTCACGAGGATGTTTAATTACTTCAGCAAAAATCTAACGAAGATTAGGTATTCGTTTTGAACATAATTGTTATTTTCTATTACAAAGAGGTGCGTAAACAAACGTTCTTACTTATCGCATGTTGAAAATCTAAATAAATATGCCGATATCCGCAAGTCGGATTCATATTCGTATACAATGAGGCCTTGACCGAGTTCTTCTAAACGTAAATAAAAAGTTTTAAAGCGGTTTATTGCTTTTGTCGGAATAAATTGCTGAAACAAGTGTCTAAGCCAAGCAGAGGTTTCAAAACAAAGGGACCGCGCTCGTAGTCTTTCATTTTTGGGCAAAGAAAATTCAGATTTGGAAAATTAATTTCTTATGTAACGAGGAACTTACAGTTTCATTTAAAGGCAGAGCTTTTGCGACACCCTGTATAAGCTCGGCTCTAGACTCATGCGAGCAAACCTTGGACAGTAAACAGACCAGTAGCTGGAGTCCTGTGACTGGACTCCAGTGATTGGTTCCGTGTAAACACCACTGGATGCCAGTGACGGTCTAGTCCAATTGAAAATGTTCTGACAAGGCCAGCTACAGGAGTCCAGTCATAGGACTCCAGCTACTGGTCTGTTTACCAGCCTCGTGGATACTCACCTTAACGCCTATTCCAAAACTTATGTAAACTGGAAATTAGGTCAATACTTTTCATATAAATAGGTAGCTTTTCTGATCAGAATTAAGTTCAACAAACATCCTTGTCACAGTGCGCGAACCCTTGTCGTCCAGTGAGGTGTCTAGTCTTCCATCTGTCATGTAAGTTATACTTTGCAACTCCAATTAATGTACCTCATGTATTTTGCGTTGTGTTAAATCTGAACTACGCCCCGCAACCTCTAAAGTAAACGTTACATTTGGTGAAGCACCGAAACTTTAGCGTAACAATATCAAATATCAATACTAATACCGATATATCGGGTATAGATAATATACCGACACTTATAAAGTAGAAGATCGAATATTCGGGTATGTGTCGATATTCGATATATCGATACGTATCGATACAGAAATCGTATTGAAATTCGAAAGTTCACTAAATAGCGGTGCACCTCTACAATTTATGTAGGTGTACGTATACTCATAGAAATTTAAGGCGAGCAACTAGTGCAGATAATTAAATATTGGAAATTATGAAGTCTGAAAAGCATAACATTCGTTATGTAATTGTAATGGATATGGATTATTTTTCTACTAAATTTAGGGATGTTCGGCCTCAATGCTTACCCGAAACTCTTTTACTCTGAACAAGACGAACCTCTCCGTTTTTTAGAAAACCCAAACTACACTTTTGACCAACGAGCCACTGTGGAAAGCTATTTTCTTGTGTGGTAGCTAGTTTCAGTTAAAAGTCAAAAATATACTTTCAACGGTGTCTTCCTTGAAAAGTCGGAACAGTACGGCTTTAGTTGCCTGAGGGTTGTCAAATTTTTTCCTGTCAGTGACTCTCTACTTACGAGGATGTCTTACTCGGATTTTTTGATGAAGGTAACGAGTGAACTTAAAAATTAGCAAATAAAAGAGAATGGTAATTTTTACAAATCTATTAAAAGAAAAACTATAGAAATAATAGAAAAGCAAAAAGAAAACAAAATAACAACTGACGTGTAAAAAGCCTACAAAATAAATCAAATATTTTCAAACAGGAAACAAAAATAAAATGACTAAAAGGAAGAGAGAGAAAGAGAGAGAGAGAAAGATTGAACTATTGATTGTAGTGATTAGTTTTTAAGAGTTATGTTACCAAACTGAATGGAAATTTCTTCTCGTAATCCAAAGATAAGCAAACACAGTGATTTTATATGTGTAAAGCAAATGAAAGACAGTTCGGAACGTTTTAAATACACAAAAATTCACTTTGCGGGGAGAACTTTTGCCTTCCGGTCGCAAATTTCAAACTTACCGAAAATTATTGAATTTAATAAAATAAAATTAAACTGAAGTTCAATTTAGAATCGCCCGGGACGAGAAAGAGACGCGAGCTTTTTTCTGAAGCTGATTCGACGACCGCGAATTAACTGCCTCTTAGTTCAACTGTTTAAGATTTTTATGAATTATCTCGCAATTTACCCTCCTCCATACCTGTGACGAGCTTCTATCATATATGCTTCTAATAGCTAGGTGGCGTAACGATGTCATTTTGCATTTTTTTCTGAACTTTACACGGCCTCGGACCGGAGCTTGGGATGCTGAATCGACAGGACGTTCTATATTAAACAAAAAATGAAACATAAACATTTTATAAAATATCGTATAGCACTGAGTACGCGAAACATAAGAAATCATATTAGGTTTTCCTCTGGAAAGGACTGTCGAAGCAGATCCCATAGTACTTATCATCCACTTGATATATAAATCAAATTAAATATTTTTACAACAAATATCATAAGTGAGGTGAGATTTGCTGAGTTAACAAGTTCCTAAAAAAAAAAGTTACTTCCACTGACAACGCGCAAATGTCAAATTAAACATTCGTCTATTACATACAGATGCATTCTAACCTAAATCTCTATTTGATTGATTTGAGGGAGGCTCACAAAATCTCAACAGTGAGTGTTTAAAAAAAACATACAAATTTCAAAGCTTGAGTTGAGTTGAGTGCCGCTGAGTTACTCTGAGTTATGCAGTAAAAAGAACACACCTTTTATACGTATTTGAAGTTATCGAATTCTTACACTAAGCAGGGGAATCATTAACACCCTCGAACGAATTTAGGAAATGCATAACTGTTAATTCGAATAATTAATTAGGATTTTATGAAACTGGCAGATGAAAACAAGTAATTAAGTGAATTACTAATCCATAGCTGAAGAATTAATATCAGAGGGATCTTCTCTAAGTATAATTTCCCACGATTTTCAAGGGTCTACTGATCGTATTCCCTTGCAATAACCCCTAATATTACTTCCTTTATGTTTAATGGTTTGTAACACCGTCGTTCTTCATGATGTCGTAAATTTTTAACACATTTAGCAACCATGACTATGTAAATATGAAGGGGCGTTCGCATTACATACATGTTTTCGATGAATTAAAAACAAAAATGTCGATTTGTCGCACATATATCACCATAAATGTTTAGCAAGTCTTCGACAGATAGAAAAATACATCGCTTGTTACACTGTGTGTGCCTTATTCAATTCATATCTAGTATTTAATTGGAGTAAAATAAAAATGTCGTGCTTTTTTGACCACTCCGTAGTTACAAAACATCAGCTCGCTTGATATTTTAAAACAGCTTACTATTCTGTACGTGCGCAAGTACCTTTGTATGGTGTGTGATTGCTTTGTTTTTCATTAATTTGTCAAATACATGGAAAGACTAGCACTTGTATGAGATAAATTCCTGATTCGTTCCAAACTTTTCAAACGACTTGTACTATACGTGTATACTTCAAACATATATACAGCGTGTCTTTAAACCTGTGTCTTTAATTAAAACCGCAAATAGTGGTCAAGAAAAGAAGCAAAATCTGTTATACAACTATTGGTCAGATAGCAATAATAACGCAAATAAAAACTATTTTACTTTTTCATAGAAATTGTTTGAGGGTCGCTGAATGCAGCTTAAATGTTCCGGCGGAACTTGGTTTCCCACTATTCTCTGACGTTCGGGGCTACAAGAAGCCATAAAAACGCAGACCATGACCTAATGCACAGATATTGTTCTTAAAGTACTCAAGTATCGTGTTTTTTGTTAATATTAAAAGCAGATAAATTTTGTAACTAGGTAAGTTCTTAATAGTTTCAAATATTCTGTGCGTGTTGCATTAATTGATGATTAGTTTTGTGCGAATGCGTACTTTAACAGTTAAATTTAAAAAATTCAATCCAAAGACGATCGAAAAAGTGGAAATTCTTACATCACACTAATTTGTAAATTGCCAATAATCAACTTACAATGTTGATTACTGAAGTTTATTGTATATGTGCAGCAAAAATAAATTTGTTTCATTATTAAAACTTCAAATAAACGACGAAATAAACGTCTGCACTAGGCGAGAGCTTTTATGTCTATATGGTTTAAGCCGACACAGAAATTCAGGTTCAAAATTTTCCTTATAAAAACATGTATTTTGTGTTGGAATGTAAACAATTAATAAAATAGTTCGATTGAGAGCTAGCAAAGTTATTCAATCACTTATTTTGAACTCATATATTGTGTGTACAATCTAATTTATTTAAATTTTTCATCGTATCATACTCCAATTTCTGCTTTCCGTTTTTTTCAATAGAAATAGTTTCTGCTCATGCAGTACTTATTCTGCAGCTATTAGTGCGATAATTAAAAAATAATTTCACGCATTTTCAACGCAGTTACAAAACTAATGTACGAAGATGTTTAATTACTTCAGCAAAAATCTAACGAAGATTAGGTACTCGTTTTTAACATAATTGTTATTGTCTGTTACAAAGAGGTGCGTAAACAATCGTTCTTACTTATCGCATATTGAAAATACAAATAAATATGCCGATGTCCGGAAGTCGAATTCATATTCGTGTACAATAAGACCTAGACCGAATTCTTCTAAACGTAAATAAAAGGTTTTATTGCGGTTTATTGCTTTTATCGGAATAAATTGCTGAAACATCTAAACCAAGCAGAGGTTTCAAAACTGCGCTCGCTTGTGATAGGTCAGTTTTTCATTTTTGAGCAAAAAAAATCGGATTTGGAGAATTATGGCCAGTTGTACCAAGCACTTAAGCCGAGCTTATCTTTAAGCACCACATAGAATGTGATTTACTGAATGTTGTGTAACCTCAAATGTCACATTGTAGGCAGTACTTAAAGTTAAGCTCGTCTTAAGTGTTTGTTGCAACTGGCTATTCATCTCTTATATAACGAGAAACTTAGTTTGTTTTAAAGACAGAGGTTTTGAGACAGCCTGTATAGTGTAAATACCCCTTAAGTATAGTTTACGGTGTTTATAAAAGATAATAAAGCTCACCGCTGAAAACATTAATTCTACATGTTTTTATTTCTGTTTTAGTTGTCGTTTTTTTAGTAATTATTAAGCGGAAACTTACAGTCGGTCTCGCTGTTATAACAGCATTAAAATTTTATGTTTTCAGCTTTTTCATCACGAAAATAATTTATATTTACAACTACTATCCTGGTGAGCAACACAAGCAATTCATTCATACATTAATTATTTATTTGTTCATTTAGGTAAGTACCGGGCGGCGCAATAAATTTATTAAAGCGAAAGTGCACGGCTGCATTTGAGATTCCCAGACGCCCTCCCTCGTAAAGTCGTCGGTAATAAAGTCAGAGCCGCCTCTGGGTCGTTGCCCGTGCACCCCCGACGTTCACTTCACTTTCGTGTTCAGATTAACTCAAGGGAGCAGGCTATAGCCCAATGTGATAAAACATATTTATGCCACTTTTTGTTATCGCAGGGGTTTCTTTCAGCTTGCAGTTAAAACACTATCTTTATTGGCTTGCCAGTGGTGGCGACCGTAAAGTCATTCTAGCAGGAGACCTCGATGATGTACTTAGAACATATGGTAGTCGTATGTCTTGTAACCATTCAGAGGGAATGAAAATAAAAGGGAAGCACACCGAAGGTGCGAAATAAATTATTAGTGTAAAGCTAAAGAATGCTTTACCAAAATTTGTAACAACAAGCACTAAAAAATAAATTCACCTAGTCGCATTCATGTGACATTTGGCTACCTGCCTGAAATGAGCAGACAAATTTTGTTTATTTGTGCGATTTTATCTGAGCTAATTCGTTTCAATTTTTTTCAGATCAATTTTGGCTTCATCAGAGACTAACCAAATGCGCAAAATGAAGAAATTCGGAACTGCCGAAAATGTTGGGAATCTACTGTAAGAACTTCACCTTAAATATCGAAAGCCAAACCCTTCTCGTCGTACGAATTAGACTCAAAGCTGTTAACGTGTTGAGCTCAAGGTATTCGATACAATGACGTAACTCACGCGATCACTTAATAACGAGCAGGTGTTAGTCGCTGAAACGAGCAACGATGTTTCCGTGCGGCGTCAACGTTTTCGTGTTAGTCCTGACTGTATGGATTTTGAGTGTCGCGAGTGCGGATATGTTGGCGGGCCAACGTGGCCGGAACCGAAAAATCACCTATTCTCAGGTGTATAGGAAACCCAATATCGTCTTGATCCTAACCGACGATCAGGATGTTGAGCTGGGTTCGTTGAACTTCATGCCCAAAACTTTGCGCGCCATCCGGGATAGAGGTGCCGAATTTCGACACGCCTATGTTACGACCCCCATGTGCTGCCCTTCGAGGTCTTCCCTACTCACGGGCATGTACGTTCACAATCACAACGTTTACACCAACAACGATAATTGCTCGAGTACGCATTGGCAAACCTATTACGAAACGAGGTCCTTTGCGACGTATCTCTCCAACGCGGGGTACAGAACAGGTAAGAATTATTATCTAAATCAAATTTGTAATCGTGGTTTGATTTTGTTTACGTGTATTATCCTATTTTGAGAATATTTCTTGAGATTCGTTTAAAATGTAGAATCTATTGAAATTTGGAATTACTAACAGCATATATAGGATTTGAGTTTAAAACATAACCCTATGTAATCCAAGACGTCGTATTGACAAGTCCATATTCACATCTTTAGAAGGTTTTTCACAACATTTCTCCATGAGCTTTTCCTAAAGAAACAAAAAAGGGAAGCACAGTTTAAAGAAACTTTAATAGAAGATCAAGATGAACTAGTTGTTACGTTGGGTGCCAACAGTTGTTACTCGTTGGGATTCGACATGTTGCATCAAATAAATAAACAACCATAACATGTGTACTTTGAGTGAGGCAGGGTAGTTCTTACCTGCGTACACGAAATTTCCAGTAGTTGATTTGTTGTCGTCATCAAGGGACACAGCATAATACCAACGGCAGCTTCTTATAGTCGGAGAGGACGTGGAGTAAAAGAGGAAATCCACAAAAAACAGTATATTTAACAATAATTAACCGGGAAGCGCCAACTGGTGGATATAGACCACGGTATCGACTATAATTCCAAACCAAAATTAACTCCAGTTTTAAAAAGGCGGAATGTGTCCAAGAAAACAATTCAATGACAGAATAAAAACAATTTACAGCAAAAACAAACAAGACGTTAACGTTAAAGTTTTGTTCAAAGTGTATCATCAATCGGTCTTAAATATTTCAAAATACAAAATGGTTTTTGTACGTTCGGAAATTCCCTGTCGTCTCACAATAACCCATGTAATAAAAAAGAAATCTGGTAACTGAATTGACTCAAACATTAACAAAAGTGGTAAAGTTACCATTGACAACTGTTATCGAGCAAAAATTAATTAGTGACATCAATTAAAAAAAAAAAAATCGTATCGATTACATATGTTACGATGATCAACCGAAGTGACGAAAAGAAAGGTGTAAACGTAAATGGTTACCTTACACGACAGAACCCTCGGTGGTAGTCGACGGTTCAATCCCGAAATTCCTTCGAGAGTCCTCTTCGGAGTATGAGACCAGCCTTCCGGAGAAAACACGAGGCGTGCACGGTGTTCGATATTCCGCCTCGAGTAGATAAACTTCCTTGTCGGGACGACCGTTTGATACCCAGTGATTTATCAGATCAGGAAGTGTAATAGTAGTGTCGTAATCGGAAACGGGATACGACTTGTCTACGGGGACATCAAAAATTTTAAGTAAAATTTCATAAAGAAAAAGAAAATGAACTCACCAAGTCAGCCCGAATCAGTAACAACCGACTGACCTTGACACCAAAGAAGTGTTTCTCAAGCGAATAAAAATAATTCGCCCGTAGGGAAAAAAGGTTAGGTCAATCAAAATAGGTTAACACCTGTTAGCTTCTGCACTAGCAAACTCTAACGGGCGTGTGTCCCTTACTTGAGAAAACTTTACACTGAAACGAGGGCTAAATGAACGTGCGGAGTCGAGAAGAAGTCAAGGCTGCCAATTGTGTAACAAAAATATTTTACCACAAATATAAGCGACTTCGACCGTAAGAGAGTTGACATTTGGTGCCAAAACTGAAGATGAAACATGGCCACGCGTTAAACAAAAAAATTACCAGAAACATTTTGGTCTCGATGACGCGGGTAAAATGGAGAGTGTAACTCGCTCAGTATAAGCAGTAATCAAAGAGCGATAGATTTCCAAAATATAAAAATTCTAGTCGAATGTAGCAGGAAAAAGAACTAGTAGAGAAATGGACGTGTTTAGGTGACATATTGCGACCAGTGTCATGCAGCTGAAGCAATCTGGGCCCGTAACAGAGTAATCGACACTGACATTGACGAAGATGATGAATTACTGAAACCAATGAAAGATAATTGAGCACAGGAAGAAAGAAAAATGTCCGAATATTCGAATATTATCGGTTTATTGATTTTTGGATAATCGGATATTCGAATATTTTTGATTATTGGATAATCGGATAGTTGAATTATTTTTTTAAAATAATAATTTCATTTTATATACTAACAATTTCTGTATATCTGACCATTGTAAAATCGGACCTTAGAATTAAAATTCAATGGAATTTGTTTTTTTATGAATCAGGTTTACTTAAGAAGTAATTAACCGATTGTTCGGTTTTTGGATATTTGAGTAGTCGGTTTTTCGAATATCCAAATAAACAGTTTTTTGACATTCAAATATCCGAATAATCGTTTTTTGGATATTCGAATGGTCGACTTTAATCATTATTAGGATAACCGGTTACATCCAAAAACCTGTCATTAAGGAAACCGATTATTCGGTTTCAATTTTATCCGATTTTTGACGTCACTAGTCACAAGACCCATAATGATGTACGGTTCAAAAATAATATCCTTAACACTGAAAGAACAAAAAACATTAATACAAGAAAAAAATAATGAGAGCAATATTAGGATCAGTAAAATTAAATGAAATTGTGGGATTGAGAATGTGGTAAGAACTAACAATGGGCAAGAAAAAATGGAAGAAAGCGAAAAAAAATCGGGGAAACCGCTCGCTCTTCTCTTCAATGAGAATTAGGATTGATCCAACCAAGAAGGGTAAATAAAGCTTCATCGAAGCCTCAACAGTGGTATAGAGCCATTTTATTCTATTAAATATTTTTTATGAATGTAAATGGATAAGCTAACCGCTCGTAAGGGTTAAATGCCTATTGTCCGTTGATTGCTTCACATCTTGAGCAAAACTAGGAATATCGAAAATCTTATTTTTTTCGAAATATTGGCGTATCTGACAACCAAGACAATTTTTGGTTATTTAATTTTAAATACAAGAAGTATTATGTCTTTGTTAGAGCAATAATTGGTAGCATAGGGACGCAGCTTAAAATTATTACATAAGTCTTCCGTAGACAAAAATGATTATGAATTATGAGTGAAAGCGACGCACAATTTCATTAAATCACCAAAATGAAAAGGCTTTTCTGTAGAATTCCGGCGCAGCACGGTGAAAATGTGTCAACACAAAAGGTTTTGTTCGCATTCACTGGAACAATTTGATAGCTTTTATAATATGATGGCGTCACGATTCCGTTCATTTAATCAAGATTGCTAGCCGAGCGAGCACGCTCTCGTACGGCTATTTATATAGAACGAAAGGAAAGTCCATGTATGCAGTTCTAAACTGTTTTATTGTTAAACAGAAATATTGTGTCGTTTCATTTCTTAAGTAGGCACGTATGTATAAAATCGCAGGAAAAGTTTTAGAATTCGATTTATTAGGTTGTTCGGAAAAAATGTTTTTTTTTCTTTATCAACTAATTCATATTTCGAAGGTAACGAGATATAATTTTTTATTTTCAAATTGAAGAGTATACTTCTCTAAACAATATACTACGCGAATGTTAACTCGTACTTAATAGTGTGTTCTTACGAAGAATAACCAAAAAACGAAGAATTTTTGAACCTATTATTACACGAGTTTAAGAAGGAAAGGCTGCACAAGTGGCTTAGAATATCTGTGAGAAGAAGACAAAGAGTCTCTTAATGTTAAGATATGCCCAACATGAATTTATACAATTTAGAAATGGCGATTTTACTCTTCGAAGGAGTCGTACCTCGATTTGCCTTTTAAAGATTAACCAATTTTTTTTTGCAATTGATTAAAGAAAATACGGTTACGACAACATATCGATTGTCAGACGAGTTGGGTGCATTCAATTCAACCATTTGGTGCAATTCAAGAGGTCGTAGTACACTTCTGCTATAAAGTTTTCGGAGTACGAGACATGCCACTGGCAGTAAGAAATTTTATGCTTTGCAATTATGAACCTTATAGCTTTTACAACCGTACCTGCTACTCCGATAATAAAACCGGTCATCGCAAACACAGCGATTTAACACAGATGCGAACTTATTCAACCAACTTGAATAATCTGCTAGAAAGACTTTCATTGTAGTTGGATGGATAAGAAATTGAACAAAATTTATAACATGTGTAGTAAATAATGTGTGCATTATGAAATTAAAATTTCTGAAACTTTGGCAATTAAAATTAAATAAGTCAATAAAATAAAATCTGTTATTTTTCGTTAATTAAATTTAACTTTCTAGTTTCATTAAATACACATATGTTTTGCAACTAATTAATAGCTTTGTTGAGCAGAACTTCTTAGCATTTATATTATTATAATAAGAAACAAATTTAAATAATCTAGCTCATTCTATATATTTTTTCAAATACTCAAAAATCATTCACATATTTTCACAAAATAAATGTTATACGATTTAATCATTTTCTCTTAACTTCTAGATTAATGAAAACTTGCCAAACTTTGTGGATGAACTTATTTTACTGATGTCAGATTTGAGAAGAAACTAAAAAGAAGAATATTATTTTTTCCTCTGTGGCGTAGAATGACATATGTATATTATTTTTATCGCAAGTATCGCAGTTTTTAAGTATTACACATATCATTCTATATTCTAGGAGTTTAATACTATATTTGTTAAGTTTCCTAAATTTGTATGATTCTGAATAATTTTAATGAGTTAATTATTCGATCAATAAGTATCATCAGTAAACTTATTATTTAAATGAAATTAAGTTATTTTAAATTTATTTCACTGTAAATTCTTACAATATTATATGATACCGTATAAAAAAGAATAACATACACTGGAAAAAGTATTCAAGACTTTATTATTGAGAACAACGAAAAACTTATTACAAGTAAAAACAAAACTAAAGTAAAAATTAGGGATTTCCGATACATTTATTTTACTTGTTTCCAATAATCAACACATAATTTTTTGTTTTATGCATACTTGATATATAAAATTGTTTTAGATTTTTTTTTTATATATTGTGCATCCTATGCCATGAGTTTTTTTTACTCTGAACATGCAATGTAAATATCCCTATGGTCAATTTTAGAAAAAATAATAACACTTATTTTTAGTAAAAACATTTTAACTGTTTCAAATGTCCTTCACGTTTTAAATACTAATGCCAAACGATTATCAAATTCTTTCATAGTATTTTTTTAAATATTTCAGACATAATTCATGACATTCATAACTGACATTAACATCATATTTGTTTTATTGAAACTTGTTTGCATATTCTGCCATGCATTGACATGTTTTTTTTAAATAACAGCACAAAAGTCATAGGTTTTTATACGTGACATCTCTTTATCACAAAGAACAAAAGGGTATCATAAAACAGAGGTTCGGTAAAATGAAACATAATTTTTCTTGATGTCGAACATATTTTAGATGAATAGGTTTCTTGACATGTGAATAAGACGTGTATGATAAAATTGAATTGAAAATATCAATATATTAACATTTATAAAATAAAGATGACGTGAAAAAATGTAAAATATAACGGAAATGCTTAAATAGCATAATAGAAACCGCTTAAATAGCGACATCCTGCGATCGCTTCTGCTGACGAAGCCCCAAATAGGACTGAAACAGCTGTACAGAGGAACGGGACAAAATAACTAGAATCAAAATTGTGAGGTCTTCCAAACTCCCCGCCAGAATAGTTTTGTATGACAAATCATGATTTATGAAGAAAGGAATACCTGCTGGTATAAACAGTGGCTTAATCTTCGACAAGTATCTTTTTCAGTCGTTAACAAAGATCGTTTTGGAAGATAAGTAATGTTCAATGTTTGGTGGAATACCTTTGGCGTGATCCATTTTGAACTTGTTTCAAATGTCCGTACAGTTAATGCTGCAGTCTGTTGTGCTCAACTTACTAAAGTACACGGAATTTTACGTTTAGGGTACCCCGCATTAGTAAATACAAATCACGTGATCCACCACCAGGATAATACAATTAGGTCTCAATAAAAACTGATGGAGCTTGGATGGACTTTTCTTCCTCTTTCTGCATAAAGTACTGATATTGCTCCTTCGGATTACCATATGTATTGTTCGATGAAACATTTCCTTAAAGACAGAAATTTTAATGAATAGTGCGAAGTCGATGGGGCATATCAACAATTTCTTGGCTCTAGAGAACTTGGCTGGTATCGTCGAGGAATACAAATGCTGGCAGAATGGTGGCAAGGGATCACTAATGAAAATAGCAATTGCTAATAATAATAATCAAAATTAATATATTTCGTTTAATACAAGCATCCTAAATTACGATATTTTTTTTTCCGAACAACATAATATTTTCAATAAATTTTTGTTTTCACATTCATATTTTAACTTCAGTTATTATTGTTATTGCTCAAGACAAAATTGTACTAAATTATTTGACATTTTTAATTCCTGAATACAATTATGATTTAAATATCGTATATTACATCCCCAAATTTTTAGAAAAGCTTAGGTATAACAAAACATACATATAGAGGACTTTTCAATGTAATCGAAAGTCATAAAATATAATTACCCTCCTATTATGAGCCTTACTTACTTATTATCATAAAATGTCGATTACTTACGACTTTCAGTTACTTTAAAAAACTCTACGGCAGTAAACGTTGAAGTTATAATTGCAATTCTGCTAATTTTCATTCATAACGTTTATTCTCTTGTCGTATCATGTGTAAATAATAATACTAGTAATACTCTTTATTTTATACCCAACAGTATGTACTGATAAAGAGAGAGAGCGTCGAGAAAAGTATGCAAACGAACGTAAGCAAGAACTATCTCTACAGGATGTTCTTTTACTGTGTGCAAATATTTAAACCTGTAATATACTACCATAAATGGCAACGATTGAACTCATCTGTTCTTAACAAAAATTTAATAGTTTTTGAGAAAAATGGAGTGACAGATTTTCACTAAACCGTTTAAGAAGTGGCATAGGTAAAAGTGGAAGGCGGCCGCCTCTTCAATTATTATCCGAAGTCGAAGTAGGCCAGGGTCAGTACTTCACTTGATCTTGAGCACGAACAACGTAAATCAGCCACTCCGATCAGCTGATCGGTCAAAACGTTTACAATTTAAATTAACTTCACTGCAAGTAATTACAAGTTTAAGTATTTTTAAATTAAAATCTAGTGCAATTCAAGAAGCTACGGTCCGTAATTGCCGAACAAATTAAAAGCGAGGTACACACAAATTGTAATTTCTCATTCCATATTATTTTTAATATACTTACAAAAATGTACATTGTTTCCATAGTCCGTAAGTAGTAATACTTTCATAGCTAGCAGCGAGATTACAGTAAAAGTTTATTTACGTAAAAGGGTGAAGAAAGAACACTTTTAACGCGCTTGCGTAATTAGTGCATAAATTTTAAATTTATTCATGGATAGTTGATATCGCGAAACATATTACTGCGCTCAGTGAATTAAAATTTTAAATAAAATAATCGCGGCTGTGTTCTACAAACATTTAATTTTCTTTTTGTGTTTCGCCTTCTTTCTTTCTTTGACTGAAACAACTAAACTATAAACTAAAGAAGAAATAATGAAGAGTTCGGAAATTTCGAAACCAAACTATAAATACTGCGCTTAACTGGTATGTGAAACCGCCTCATTAATGAGTACATCGCACTATGACGTATATTTAAACAAATATGACAACTCCACTCGACTTGCAATTAGTACCACCATTTCTCTAGTCTAATTATATTAGGATAAGATTGGGATATGTTCACGCCATCGTTTCAGTACCGCCGTAAAATGCACCGAACAGGCACATCGTTTAATGGGATTATTGAAATAATTTATAGCGTTCTTACTATATGACGCAACGTGGCAATATATTCCGTACTACTACTACAATTGGTCAACTAATTATTCTAAAAATCTCAACATATTGAAACAAGAAGAGTTAATTGCATAACTGTATTTTTTTATTGCAGTAATATTGCACTGCTTCATGTTATACTGAATAACACCATTGCTAAAGCAGTGTTAATTGTCTCCACAGCTTTCGCGTAGGCATTCATGCTGCGCTCTAATGTTTTATATTGCCCGCTTCATTAGAATTTGAACCGCACAAAATATACAGTGTCTCAAAACCTCTGTCTTTAAACGAAACTGTAAGTTCCTCGTTACATAAGAGATTAATTCTCCAAATTTGAAATTTTTTGCCCAAAAATGAAAAACTGACCTATCACAAGCCAGCGCAGTCCATTTGTTTTGAAACTTCTGCTTGGTTTACGACTTGCTCACAATTCCAGCAATTTATTCCGATAAAATCAATCAACCGCAATAAAACTTTTTATTTACGTTTAGAAGAACTCGATCAAGGTCTTATTGTATGCGAATATGAATCCAACTTGCGAACATCGGCATGTTTATTTGTATTTTCAACATGCGATAAGTAAGAACGTTTGTTTACGCACCTCTTTGTAATAGACAATAACAATTATGTTAAAAACGAGAACCTAATCTACGTTAGATTTTTGCTGAAGCAATTAAACATCTTCGTACATTAGTTTTGTAACTTCATTGAAAATGCGTGAAATTACTTTTTAATTATCGCACAAATAGCTGCAGAATAAGTATTGCAAGATCAGAAACTATTCCTATTGTAAAAACGGAAAGCAAGAATTGGAGTATGAGTACGATGAAAAATTTAAATAAATTGGATTGCCTGTACACACAATAATCTATGGGGTTAAAATAACTGATTGAACAACTTCGCTAGCTCTCTATCGAACTATTTTATTAATTATTTATATTCCAACACAAAACACATGTTTTTATAAGGATAACATTGAACCTGAATTTCTCCGTCGGCTTAAACCGTAAAGACAAAAGCTCTCCCCTTGTGCAAATGTTTATTTCGTCGTTTATTCGAAGTTTTAATAAAGAAACAAATTTATTTTTGCTGTACAAATACCGTGTCTTCAATTGGATTCCTCATTAAAGTAAGCTGTGATTTTTTTATGAAGTTGGCGACACAATTCTAGAGAAAACAGTTCTCATTAACTGTCAGTACTGATCATAACATCAAATAAAAACATAACATTAAAGTTTAAAATAGATGCTCAAAGTGCTCTCCTTCAGCTTGAATACTACTAGCGTAGTCTGCGTTTCATGTTTTCAAACCCGTTTGCTAAGTGTTCGGGGGTTATGTTAGCACACACATCTGTAATGCCCGCAGGAAGTTCTTCGAGTGTGTGACGCATAGTTCTAAAAACTGTGTTTTTTATGTGCGGATAAATGAAGTAAACCATAATTGTGAGATCCGGAGACCTTGCAGGAAAATTCACAATCCGATTATCGAAAAACTGCTGCAGGAAAGTCATTGTTTGACGAGCTGTGTAGGCAGTAGCATTGTCTTGCTGAAAAAACCCTTCTGTAAATTCATCATCATGTAGTTGATTAATGAAAGGTTCTAATAAATCATTTCGGTATCTTTCAGCAGTTACTGAGTCGTTAAAAAATATTGGTCCGATGATACGCCTTCTTGACACTGCTAACCAAACACCAATTTTTAATGGATGTAATGGAGTTTCCACAAATTCATGGGGATTTTCTGCTGATCATATTCTGTTTATTTAAATACACTGAGAGATGAAACCAGGCCTCATCGGAAAAGAAACACTTGTCAAGAATGTCGTCGTTGTTTAAGTTATCAAGAAACCACTGACAATATTCTATTCTTCTGTGAAAATCTACTGGCCTGAGTTCGTGGACTGTTTCAATCTTATATTGATAAAGCTTTAAGCCTTTTTTAAGAATAGTGTGACATGTTCCCACTGATAGCTGAACTTCTTGTGAAAGTTTCGCAATAGATTTCTTGGGAGAGTGTTCCATTCGATTCCGAACATCTTCAATGCAGGCTGCAGTCCTTTTCTTAGCTGCTCCGCTCCCTGTTTTGCGACCAAGTGATCCTGTTTCACCAAATTTTAAGAACACAAGCATGGATATGTTTAACTAGCTGTTCATAAGTAATAGCAAAATTAGGAAACTGCTGTCAAAACTTCTGTACAGGGTGGATTAATTTCGATGTCTCTTATGGGCATCTCGGTAACTATAAGTGATAGAAAAAAACTAGTGGCCGAGTCTCGATCTCTTTTTTGGAGATTAAGTCAAAAGCGTAAACAAAAATTGGCTATTTTCTTTTGTTTTCAAGTTATGGTCCAAAATTGACATTTTCGACTTTTCGTTTTTCGGTCATATCTCGTTTATTTTTAGAGATATTAGAAAACTGTTTGATCATTATTGGGACACTTTTTGGAATACATTTCAGTGGTGTAGTTGCTTTTTTAAAATTTACTTAAATTTTCAAGTTATAACATAAAGTTTTATTTTTTTAAATAGATATCATAGTATTCTATGCCCTCGTTAAATAGAGATGTTTTTCTGTTTTCAAAAATATATACTTTGTTGGGTTTATTTCTTATAATTAATAGGAAAAATGCCATTTTTGTTATTAGCCTTGCGTATCCTAATCTCAGTAGGCTGGCTTCAGTGCAGTGCCAATATTTTTTTTTTATTTTTATTAAATATTAATGAACATTCAAACCTTTACACAGTTTTGGCCGCGTAAAGAATTTCATATTCACTTTATTTTACAAAATTCCGTTTGAGAAATGTAGCACCCATCGCGACCGATCTGGCAAAAGCTTTTTTTGTTTTTATTAAACATGAATACACGCAAATTTAGTTGTTGGGTTTATTTCTTATAATTAATAGAAAAAACTGTCATTTTTATTATTATCCTTGCGTAAATATCCTAGTCTCAGCAGGCTAGGTTCAATACGGAGCCGATTTTTTATTTTATTAAATTTTAACGAGCTTTCAAATATTTTCAAAGTTTTGGCTGCGTAAATAATTTCGTATTCGCGTTAATTTACAAATTTCCGTTTTATCGTTTTGAGCGACCGTTCTGATAAGAGTTCCTGTCGGACTTTCTGTTGAAAATGAGTTTATCATTCAATTTATAGAAAAATTGTTTTCAATCTTTAAACAGTCCAAATTGCTCAATACTCAACCTTTCACTATCGGTTTATAACTTCGTTAGGAAGAAACGTTGAACTTTCCTGTAATTTTCACAATCTCTTTTTAAAATTGAAAACAATTTTTATACAATTTCCATCAGACAAGAAACGACTTCAATAAAAAATTTGTAATTGAACTCGACTCTTGTTCGATGAAATATGTGAGAGAAAATAGTTTTTAAACTTTAAAACGGACACTGTGAAATCGCAAGAACACTCTACGTTTCGTTATCGCTTCATAGTTTCGCCAGGAGTGAAAAAATGTAAATAAACAAGTTGTTAAGAGAAGCGAAAAGATAACATGATTTTACACTAAAATACAAGTTGTTTGGATAAACATAAAGGTAATAATAACTAAATTAGAACTAATTTAAGCTTTCTTTTTTTTTTGTTTCTCTTGAGTTATATTTTATTAAAAAAACGAAAAACAAAAACAAACATACAAATAGTAAAATATAACAAAATCGGACATGTATCAAACTAAATTTGCGTGCATTCATATTTAATAAAAACAAAAAAGCTTTTGCCAGATCGGTCGCGATGGGTGCTACATTTCTCAAACGGAATTTTGTAAAATAAAGTGAATATGAAATTCTTTACGCGGCCAAAACTGTCTAAAGGTTTGAATGTTCTTTAATATTTAATAAAAATAAAAAAAAAATTTTGGCACTGCACTGAAGCCAGCCTACTGAGATTAGGATACGCAAGGCTAATAACAAAAATGACATTTTACCTATTAATTATAAGAAATAAACCCAACAAAGTATATATTTTTGAAAACAGAAAAACATCTCTATTTAATGAGGGCATAGAATACTATGATATCTATTTAAAAAAATAAAACTTTATGTTATAACTTGAAAATTTAAGTAAATTTTAAAAAAGCAACTACACCACTGAAATGTATTCCAAAGAGTGTCCTAATAATGATCAAACAGTTTTCTAATATCTCTAAAAATAAACGAGATATGACCGAAAAACGAAAAGTCGAAAATGTCAATTTTTGGCCATAACTTGAAAACAAAAGAAGATAGCTAATTTTTGTTTACGCTTTTGCCTTAAACTCCAAAAAAGAGATCGAAACTCGGCTACTAGTTTTTTTTCTATCACTTATAGATACGGAGATGCCCATAAGAGACATCGAAATTAATCCACCCTGTACACACTGATTAATTGAATAAACTAACTGTCCATTTTCTATTCTACCGGTTTGAAAATAACTTTCAACAATAAATATTTTCTGCTATAATTCTAATATTTTGAATTAATTGAAAATATAAAGTGTCAATTTGACATTTGTTTAATTAAATAATTGAACAGCTATCAGTGCTGCAAATCTTAGGAGAAACAGAACAGCCCACTTTAATGAGGAACTCAATTGAAGGCACGGTACATTTACAAAGTTACAAATTAATATGATGTAAGAGTTTCCTCTTTTCCGATCGCCTTTAGATTGAATTTTTTTTATTTAACTGTTAAAGTACGGATTAGCACAAAACTAATTTTCAATTAATGTAGAACGCACATAATATTTTAAACTATTAAGAACTTACCTAGTTACAAAATTTATCTGCTTTTAGAATTAACAAAGAACACTATACTTGACCTGCCTTAAGTACAATATCTGTGCACTAAGTCATGGTCTGCGTTTTTATGACTTTTTATGACCTCGAACGTCGGAGAATAGTTGAAAACCAACCTCCGTCGGAACATTTAAGCTGCATTCAGCGACCCTCAAACAATTTCTATGAAAAAGAAAAATAATTTTTATCTCCGTTATTATTGCTATCTGAGCAATAGATTTATAACAAATTTTACTTCTTTTCTTGTCCACTATTTGTGGTTTGTATTGTGTGATGAATGCCGTCCTGTAAAATTGATTAAGAACATGTTTTTTCTTTCCTTTTCCTATTAGTTCCAAAAGTTCCAAAGTAAATATCTAGTTTTTGATTTTTCCCACTAACCTCGTCCATCAAAAAATTATAGTGGCATAATAATTTTATGCATCCGGAAGTCCCACGCTTCCCTTTCGGGTAAACCCCATTGATTTCTAAACAAAAGTGAATCGCCCACAGTACGTTGTCGCCGGCCTTTTTATGGTACACCGCCTACTCATTCACTTTCCATCTAGTACGGTATTAAGGACGGCTTATGAATGAATTTAAAATTAGGCCGGCTACAAACCGTATCAAGCGATACGAGGCAATAAAAATTGTTTTCGATACCGGGGACATCTTTAAGTGATGCTAATGTCAGCCGTGATTTATTACTTTGACACTCATGTCTCAACACCGAGATTATTCCGTAATTGTTTGTTTCACGTAAAGACTAAAGTTACGACGTAATCAAATTGATATGTATGTGAGACTTGAACAGAAAGCTTTATTGTCTGGGGGCGCCAGATTCTTTCTCTTTCTCGTTTCGGAGTCCGTTTTTCCGAAGTACGTGAGAATTTTAAGATGCCACGAATTATTATTTTTTATTGTTTTTGACTGGCTATGTGTGCATCTTATTAGCGGGCGCACATAATATGACGCGTGTTTGAGGTTCCCATTAGCGACCATTCGGTTTCAATAACGCTCGCATGTTTTATAACGTTGAGGCGGGCGCTGCATTTAAAAGGCCAATAAAGCGTATTCAGATGGTAAACATTACGAGGAATTTCTACTTCAGGGAAAGTACGGGCGTTACAACTAGAGAGAAGAAATTCTTACGTATTCCTTCAGTGAAATAACTACTTTGTTAACAGAAAAACCGGACAACTGAACTGTTCTTTCGCAGTAGGTTGACCGATCTCGGAAAAGTAAACTGGAACCGTTGATCGAGAAATCGTACCTAATCTGAAATAAACACGGACAGCACCGTTCACAGGGTCTAGGACAATTCGCCGTCGCCGATTTACCATCGTCAATTTACCATCGCCGTTTCGCCGTAGGTACAATTCGTCGTCGGCAAACTCGCCGTCGGTAAATTCGCCGTGAACGATTTTTACAAGTTTTAAATGCAGGTTCATATCCAAATAATAATATACGATTATTATTAATAAAGAAAGCTAATGGAAAATAAAATAATTTGTCGTTAAATAAATATGATACATATATAAAGAAACAGATAACATTTTTTACGATTCCAGGAAGTATTTTCTTATTCCGCAGGGTGTTTGCGCAATATCCCTGCATTTTTTTAATATTTTCAGATTCTGCTCAAAATTATATTCATTTTCACATAAATCAAAATCGCTAGACATCAAAAGTCGACTGTTTTCGAGATATTGAATTGTTTGGTATTTGATTGGTATCTTTGTTTGGTTTGGTTTGATCAAAGTTTGCAGATTTATTGTTAGTTTTATCTTCTGTTTGAAAGGAAGGTGATTAAAAAAAAAAAAGAAAGAAGTAGAGGAACAAAAATAGTAAAGGAGACTGTGGTTTAAGAGATAATTGAAATTAATCTCCGCCCACAATAATTTTTATATCCGTAGAAACGCATTTCGGCAGCTAAGCTGCCATCTTCAGTACACTACCAACTTAAAAGCACTAAGAAAGATTTAAAACTACCTAATCACACTGATAAAATCATAAAAATATTAAAGCTAACAACAATCTAATCATCCTAAAAGTTATATATGTCTAAATGTAAGTAAATATAAATTAATATGTAAAAATTTTAAATAAACTATATATGTTAATGTATAAATCGGGAAAGAAAAAAAAATATGTGAACACCCAAAATTAACTGTCAGAAAACCTTACAAACAAGAACCAACCAAACAACACGGAAATGCGGAAATAAATTGTTCAAAGACCCGAAAAAACTTCTTATTCTAACGAATAAATAAGTATATAATATATACTTATTTATTCGTTATACTTAATATATACTTATTTATTCGTTAGAATAAGAAGTTTTTTCGGGTCTTTGAACAATTTATTTCCGCATTTCCATGTTGTTTGGTTGGTTCTTGTTTGTAAGGTTTTCTGACAGTTAATTTTGGGTGTTCACATATTTTTTTTTCTTTCCCGATTTATACATTAACATATATAGTTTATTTAAAATTTTTACATATTAATTTATATTTACTTACATTTAGACATATATATCTTTTAGGATGATTAGATTGTTGTTAGCTTTAATGTTTTTATGATTTTATCAGTGTGATTAGGTAGTTTTAAATCTTTCTTAGTGCTTTTAAGTTGGTAGCGTACTGAAGATGGCAGCTTAGCTGCCGAAATACGTATCTATGGGTATAAAAATTATTGTGGTCGGAGGTTAATTTCAATTAGTAGAGGAACAGTTTCAACAATCCTGAAAGTATACAGGGTTACAACTAATTAAAGGGCCACTGTGGGGATCTCTCGTAAACTATAAGAGATACAAAGATGGTTAAATTATAGAAAAGTTGCGCTATCGTGAGGTCTAAAAAATATGCAAAAAAATCGGTTTTGAAATATCTTCAAAAAACTGAAATTTCTCCTTTTCGAAAATCTCGAATATCTTCTTTAATTCGTAGATGCGACTGTCAACTGTTTCTTTTCTTATGGACGCTACCACAGATATTCATAAAACGTGGTGCAGAAATAATTTTTGAATACGACGACGATATTGGTTCGTGAAAGCTCGTCATTTAAAACGAAAATTAAAAAATAGGGGCTTCAATTAAAATTATAATTATGATTATGTGCTAAAGGCACCAATTTGTCTTACGATGGTCGTGCTATAATTAAGCATTTACTTTGGTGTGGAACAGAAACATAATAGTGCAGTCGGTTTTCATTTACTTGAAACGTACTGAAATTATAGTTATTTTCATTCAACTCGTAGGTATAACTTGGATACCTAAAATAGTCAGAAAGTGTTTTAAAGCTCATCAAGCTAAATAAAGCAGTAACATGCGACGGCGAATTGGGTGGACGATAAATTGGGTCCACGGCGAATTGGTTCTATGACGAATTGGCGACGGTGAATCGGTGAAAGCGAGTTGGCGACGGTGAATCGTCCCTTCCCCCCATTCACAGCACTCTGGACGTTAAATTTAAAACACACGTCATGCAAAATAAAAAGTGGGGTTCAACGTATATTTTTTAAAATTTTCTATATTTAGAAAGGTTAAAAAATCAGTTTTTTTGACAAAATAGTGAACAAGTTACTCCAATCTTGGGTTCATTTGAGTTAATTAGTTAAACAGTATTAGCTTAAGGTCCTCAAAATTAACGATTCACTCCTACAAGTATAAAAACTCCAAAAACCGAAATAATTGAATCCTTCAATTTCAGTTTGGCATAAATATTTTTCAGTTTCAATCGCTATACACTGTGTATACTTAATCTACACACAAAAGTGACGTCGTATAGGTATACTAACTAAGTTTATCTCATGCGTATATAACTTATCTTTTCTAAGACAGTAAATAAATGTTCAGAACATCTGGATCGTATGATTTTATGTGACTTATATATTGCATATACAATTCGACCATCTGGTTTCAGTAATTTTAAGTTATTGTGGTAGCACAGAGGTGCATGTTGTCCGTACTCCGTACTTCTTTCAATTGTACGCAATTCTTATGCAAGTACTGCAATATAATTGTTTTCTTAAATTTTTGGTTAGAAAACATTTTTCCTTTGTTAGCTTCATACATTAAAAGGTAAAACACTATGTACTAAAAAAAAAATATCTGGGATAACGTTTTTAAGGTATTTCATTATTTTGAATGCAGCTTTAAGCCATTCATTTTGCTATTTAGAGCTTGTTTCTATGGCAATGTAAAAACACTTCCTTATACAGGCTGTCCATTTTTCGAGCCCAGCATCGGGATCTCACTTATCTTAAGAGATACGAGGTCGGTTAAATTAGGCCAAAGCTGCGTACTTTCATGCTAATTAATAATCTGAAAAGCAATTTAAATTATTCCTTTTGGTTTTGAAGATATTGAGAAAAAACTAAAATTTTTCATTTTCTTTTTTCTTTTTTAATCGCAAACCGATAAAGCTAGACATTTATAACTTACACATTATTAAGGCACTTTTTTACGAAAAATCTAAATCTGTCATTACATTTACCCGAGCTGTCAAAATTGTAAAGATACGACTGTCAACTTCTTATGGGCGCCATATTGGATTTTCATATTTCTAAATAAAGATTTTTTCTCCGATTCTAACAATGTATCACACATTACGGTTGATTCGACTTTTTAACCAAAATTTCTATTTTTTTATTATTACTTACTTGCGTGAAAATTTTTATACATACAAAAATATTTAAAAAAATAAATCAAACAGAATTACGATTTTATAGTAAAAGGTTTGATTGAAAATGATGTGACAAGAAGAACAAGACTTTCGAAACCTATTGACTTCGATACTCCATTATATTTAGCTCTGCACTGCATTGCAAAGGATTTGCAATTTGCATCGTCGGTAACGACTTGCGAGTCCTTTCTCGTGAATGACACCCTAATTACTTTAATATCTGTCTAGATTAAACTCCCATTATTATTACAATGCCCATAGTGAATCAGTATTAGAGGTTTCAAAACTCAATTGATCATTTTTCAAGAAATCGCCGAAATACGGGGTCTCCCAAATTGAGTGGCCTATTAAAAGTTTTCGAGGAAGGAAATATACAAAAAATATGAAACTTAGCAGGCTGCCACGGCGGAAGGTGATCTTTCAGACTAAAATATTTTCACTTTTATATCACTTCCGGTTATACCGGAAGTCGCCGCTAACTTTCTTATTTTAAATGGAATGCTATATTTTTTTATTGCAGATTCTGATTCTACGCATTAGTCTAAGTGAAAATTGTTAAGGCTTGCCTATACTTAAATGTAACCAATTTTGAGATATCTGGAGATTTATCTAAAAAATTGTCTTGGTCAGCTTTCATTGAAGAAATTGTATTTATGACACTTTCAAATTTAGAAATTCAGGTGGCATGTCGTTTTGAAGTACTTCAGGCTTTCAAATAGTCTCCTAATTATCCCTGAAAAAAATCACAGGCTGGTCATAAAATGGTGTCGAACCTCACTATGTTTAACTGCCCAAAACTTAATTTTCGTAAATGGAACACCCTGTATATTTTTACATCATGAGACAGAGAATCAAATTCTACATCGATTAATATTAGTATTCCCTATACCCATCTGCAGTAGTTTTCTTGTTATCAGCAGTTCTTTATTTTGTTTGGGTAATTAATGGAATTAATGCCATTATTCGTAGCAAACTTTGAAAAAGGAACAGATATTGAACTGCTAATTTTTAAAGAATTAACTAATTGCTAACCATAACATTATTTTGGCGTACGTAATGGCATAGATCTTAAAGAAGGTAGATACCTGCCGTAAGTTTATTGTGTTCATAAACGAGCGTCTTAAAAACATAAGCATGCCATGAAAAACAATTTTCTTTGTTAGTTTGACGTTTTTATTAAACAACAGTACGTAAACTTTGTTGAGTGATAAAAACAACAATGAATAATTTTGGTTGTTCTAATGAACAATTATTAAATTTATTTTACATTCATGGAGAATGCAATAAAATTGTTACGAGAATATGTAGAAGATTTAATGAAATGTATCCGCAGTTACCGCCAATGACCGAAAAAAAATTTAGAAGGTAGGAACGTAACATTTTAAGAAGTGGTACCGTTAGACCAAAGAAAACTTCGTCGTGTCCTGTAACTGGCAATGAAGAAAACGAAATTTCTGTTTTGGCATTCTTTCAAGTTTATCCGCGAGCATCTATCGCCGCTGCTGAACACGATTTAAGTGTCGCACATTCATCCATACAAAGAATTCTGCACAAGCATAAATTACATGATTACAAGTTCGTTACTGTTAACGCTTTGTAACCAGAAGATCCGGCGATTGGAATGCGATTTTGTGAAGCACTTTTGACACATTATTAAGAAGACCAGCGTTTCATGCAGAAGATCATTTGGACAGATGAGGCTAAGTTTACTCAAGAAGGAATTTTAAATAGGCATAATTCTCACGTGTGGGCAAGGGAAAATTTACCATTAAATGCTTTTTTTTAATTGTTGGTATCAGCTAGATGGAGCTCCAGCACACAGTATTAACGAAGTGGGAGAACAGTTAAACGAACTTTTTCCAAATCGATGGATAGGACGCCACGGTCCTTTGAGATGGCCCCCGCGATCACCTGATCTTACGCCATTGGATTTCTATCTGTGGGGTAAAATTAAATCGGAGGTTTATCGTGAACCTGTAAATGATAGGCAAGATCTCGAAAATCGAGTTATAAATTGCTTTCAAAATTTAAGTCCCATGGAAATACGACGAGCAACCACAGAGGGTGTTGTATCACGAATAAGAAAATGCCTCCGCATGAATGGCAGGCAATTTGAACAAACTTTGTATTATTATTATTATTATTATTATTATTTATACTTTTCATTTGCTTTGTTAATTTTGTTAATTTCTTTGTTACTTGTTTGTACTGTATGTGACTTTTTAAATTTTAGATAAATGGAGGCCGTAGAAAGATACACTACATAAAAATTTACTACAGAATTTCCAATAACTTCTTTTATTCTTATTGTAGGTCGCCACTTCCTCTTCTTTTTGCTTTTCATGGCCAACTTTATCTAAAATTAAAAAAAAAATCATGTTACTTATCTGTTAGTGTTATAACTCAACAAGTATTTTTGTTTTCTCGTCACTTACTGCTAAAAAATACAATAATTCAAGAAAAATATACCATTATAATAAAAAAATTACTGATAACAAGAAATCTACTGCACATGGATATAGGGAATACTAATACAAATCGATGTAGAATTTGATTCTCTGTCTCAGGATGTAAAAATATACAGGGTGTTCCATTTACGAAAATTGAGTTTTGGGCAGTTAAACATAGTGAGGTTCGACACCATTTTATGACCAACCTGTGATTTTTTCAGGGATAATTAGGACACTATTTGAAAGCCTGAAGATAGTACTTCAAAACGACATGCCACCTGAATTTCTAAATTTGAAAGTGTCGTAAATACAATCTCTTCAATGAAAGCTGACCAAAACAATTTTTTACATAAATCTCCAGATATTCCAAAATCGGTTACATTTAAGTATAGGGAAGCCTTAAAAATTTTTACTTAGACTAATGCTAGAATCACTTTTTATTCAACTTTTAACTAGGTTATGGTTTCTTTATTAAATCACTTAAAAATTCGTAATAGTCCACAGGAAAACCCAACTGTTATTATTAAATTTTATATCCCCAAGGCAAAGTACTATGAAAATTTACACTGTATCCGCTAGTTCTCAAATAAACATCTACATGTTAATGCTCATGTTTAAAATGATAAAGATTTACACAATTTTTAAATAAATAAAGATTTCGGAAATTGTATTCTTATTTAAAAACCGAATTTTTTATGTTTGATGTAGGCAAGCATGTTAGCGCGCTTGCTTATTTTCCCGACTTTCTTTCATCAAAAATCGAATTTTTTAATCGAACATTTGTTATAAATTACATAAACAATTTCAAACAATATAAAGTAACATATGTCGCAAGTCTTATAATCCAGACGCTTCTGACCAGTAAAAAATAAGTTGAATCTTAACCAATAATTGATATGGTGGATTAAATAAAGCCCAAGATTTTTAATTTCTTGCATAATTTGAATATTAGACATTCACTTTTCAAATAGTCAAATATTACAATTCGAATTATCTCTCATGAACTCTAGAGCGTCTAGATTATAAGACTTTTGGGACACATGTTATATAAAAAATTGAGTTCGTAGTTTAGCTATTATGAAGTTTTCATGTGATTTAATTGTTAATTAAGCAACCATAATCTACTTATGTTAAAAATCAAACAAAAAAAGCTATCATTTTTTTATATCTTTAAAAATAAAAAAGTTATTTGCATTTAAAATGTTGGTAAATTTTATTTTTTTTCAATCGTACCACAAAACAACAAGAAACAGCGAATTTTTGATTTAACCATTTAAATTAGCATTAAAAGTGAAAACTCAATATTAGGTTCTGGGTTCTTTTCTGTTTCCAATACTCATGTAGAAACCTGTACAATACCATCGAAAATGGGACACCTATACACACATCTTAGACAAAACAAATAAAATCAAAATCAAAAGCTTAAGGATGCTTGAGGTATTCACCGCAATCAAAAACGATTTGCAACAAAATTTTTTTAAATAAAAATTTTCACAGTAAATTTAAGTCCGTTCACTTTAAAGCTTAGACCATGTGGTAAGCGTACAATTAACATCATTTGGAAAAGCCTGAATATTATTAGACGTGAATAACGGATTTCTATTGGTACTCCGTTATGTTTGTACTCATAATTTCAGGGTACAAAAAAACTCAATTACTTCTGCTACTCAAGTACTTTTTACTCAATTACTTTTATACTTAAGCACAGTGTGTAAATTTGTAATCAATTACATTGTACTCATAATTTTTGAGTATTTTTGTAATCAATTACTTTGGTACTTAACCACTGTGGGTAAATTTGTAATCGAGTACATTGTACTCATAATTATTGAGTACTTTTGTAATCAATTACTTTTTATACTCAATTACTGCCCAACACTGGAAAATATTTCTCTTAATTAATAAATGTTATTCGTTGGATGAAATTTTGGGTACCATTTGTCGCAGGAATTTTGAACAATCCTTATTTTTGCAAATACACTAGTAATTTTGCAAAACACTGAGTTATTGTGAAATATGTGCACTGTTATGCAATCTTACTAAGCACATTCTTAATATTGAATACGAGTTCATGTTTATGCAATCTTACTATAGGATTTTAGTTGTTTTGCAACTTTGTAATGCGTTTCGGTTTTAGTAATACATAGTATTACATACATAATAGCATTAGCTTTGTTTTCAAATTAGATAATATAAGATAATTATTGTCAATAACTTGCATACTTTATTACTTTATTAATCAGTTCTACTAGAAATTGGATAGTCTTTTATGGAACAACTTGTGTTAGAAAACATCAGTCGAAGACAAGTGTTTATTTTTTCTAAGTAACTGACATCAGTCTTCAACTTGATTACATAAATAAATGAATTGTGCAATAGGCATATGGAAATATTTATCTGATTTTTTGTAGTCAACACTTAATACCGATTTGCAATAAAAAAAAGTATTTAACTCCTTTTTTTTGTTTCACATTAACTCCATTCTAACCTTTTGTCATAATAACCAAATTAGGCTCAATTCTCACATGGGCTGCGCGTCACGTCGCGTCATTTTGGTTCCTATGCTTTTACATGTAATTTTTTGACATAAAATGCTGCCAAATGAGAATGACTCCATTTAAAACCATGAAAAGTTTTGGAGGCAGCAAAATGACGCGACGCGACGCGCTGAGAATTAAGCCTTAAAATATTTCAATTAGTAGTAGAACTGACTAATAAAGTAAAACATTAAATATTTATCGACAATAATAGCCGTATATTCTCTAATTTTGAAGCTAAGCTAATGTCGTTCAAATACTAAAACCATCTTTGTAAAATTTCCAAAGATGATGGATAATGTTGGTTAAACTTTAAAAAGTACCCAATATTAATAATAATAAGAATATCTATTGCTTCCATTAGACCATGATACATGGTATTGTATTAGTCAGTAGCATAAATACATGTAAGAAAAGCCTTAAAAAAATGTATCGATCAATGATATAAAATAAGTAAGTATACGTACATCACAGACAAATAATTTAATTAATTTCATTTAAAACGAGTTGTCCTGCATAAATTCAACGAACGAATAATAACACTTATTAATTAATAACTGAGCAATATTTTGTTTAAAATTATTGACACTTAAAGACTTATAGTGATCTGAAATTTTATTGTATGACGTGATGGCTAGATAATTCGGCGATTTTTTGAAAAATGATAGATTGTGTTTTGGTATCTCTAATATAGATTCATTTCGAGTGTCATAACACTGATGAGAGTTCAACCTAGACCAATGAGTTGCATTTCTTTTCGCATACAAGAGCAACTGGAAAATGAAAATACTTGACACTGTCCTTATCTGCCACTTTCTAAATAAATTACGACAGCTTGTTTTACAGTTTACTCCTTCCATAAAACGCAACGCTCGTGTTTGCAGGAGAAAAATTCGTTCGACATCCCTTCCTAAACCCCAAGCTAAAATGCCGTATGACAGCACTGAATGAAAGTTAGAAAAGTAGTATGTTCTTAGTATAAACGGATTTACAGATCTTTTTAGATGTTTTAATGTATAGCATAATGGCGCTAGTTTATTGCATAGCATGTCAATGTGTTGAAACCATTTACATTTAGTGTCAATAACAATACCTAGGAATTTAGCCTGCTCAACTCGCGCTATACTGTTTTTATTGTAACGAATCAATAAACTGTGGTCTAAGTCTCGTGATACAGAGAAATTTATATAAACCGATTTTTTTGTATTTAAGACTAATTCATTTTCCAAATAATAGTCTTCAGTAAGAAGCAAATTTGAATTTGCTTTTGCTGTTGCTTGAATACTATTTGTGTCCTGAACAAATAGTATCGTCTGCAAAAATCACGGCGTCACTTAACGGAAAGTCATTCACATACAAAATATACAAAAGTGGTCCGAGGACAGAACCTTGAGGAATACCTCGATTTATAGTTAATACATTCGATTTAGTTCTGTTTAATGCAACATAATGTTTCCTATCCTTTAAATAACTCCTGAACCATTCTAATGCTGAACCTCTTATACCGTATGTGTACAGTTTATTGAGTAATATTTGATGACGTACAATGTCAAAAGCCTTACTAAGGTCTAAAAATAAGCCCAAACATGTGTTGCCTTTATCTAAATTGACATATAATTCATTTAGGAATTTTAAAATAGCCGTTGTGGTGGAGAGACCTTTTCGGAAACAGAACTGAGTTTTATTCAGTAAGTTATGTTTGTCCAAGAAGCGCATTAATTTTACACTAACAATTTTCTCTATTATTTTTGAAAAGCAGCTTAATAAAGAAATGGGTCGATAATTTTCGATTAATTCTTTAGAATCTTTTTTATGCAAAGGTTTAATATCTGCCAATTTTAATTTATCTGGAAAGATACCCTGAGAAAGTGAATTATTTATTATTGCAGTCAAAGGGGTAACTATTTCTTTTATACATTGATTAATTATAAATGGGCTAATTCCGCAAAATAACGAAAATCCTATAGTAAGATTGCATAAACATCAACTCGTATAACGAATGTGCTTGGGAATTTTGCAAAATTACTTGTTTTTATTAGTAAGATTGCATAACAGTGCACATATTCCACAATAACTCGGTGTTTTGCAAAATTAATAGCGTATTTGCAAAAATACGGATTATTCAAAATTCCTGCGACACCATTATTAATATATGTATTTCTGCTTCTGACAATCTCCAATATCTTGCTGTCGAAAGCAAAAAAAAGTAGACACATTACAGTTTCCTGTAATTATTCTTTCTGAAAATAACAGTGACTAAAGACGACTTCACTGATAACATATAAAAAATTTTAAAGCTTTCAAAATTTAAAACTTTGGTAAAATTTGTGAATTCGTCTTTAATCTATGGCATTTTGGGAAAAAAATAATTACAGGAAACTTAATTTTTCTACTATTTTTTGTTTTCAACTGTATATCTTATCATTAACTAATGGAGACAATAAATATTATGATTATTGAATGTGACGTTGTTGGGAGAATATAGAGTACGTGAAATATCCGTTAATTGTTTTTAAATTAATTGTAACAAAATTTATTAGAATACAAATAAAATAATATTTGATAAAAATGATCTTCGATTTAATTAATAATGAAACCAGTACAGCAAAATTTTCTTTCCAAAGTGATGAAAACACGTTTCGGTATGTAACTTGTTCAAATAAATTACAAGAAATATTCGTTACAAGTTCATCTGTCCGCCGATATCCGAAGCAAACAATCGTTCAATTTTAAAACAAAGTGAACAAAAACTCAGATCCGGCGGCCCCTACAAAAGTGGACGAGCGAGTTTTACGACGGAATAAGTCAAAATTACAACCACGTATCGATTGTAATGCCCCCCCCCCCCCCAAACAAGAGATCGGCGCCGTTCTTCCTGGAACTTCCACGGTTCTTTCTTTTTTTTTTGTGGGCCCCCGCGCGCCCAGTGGCGTGGTAAGTTCTTCGGGTTACACCTACAACGATGTCGTGACCGACCGATAAGCTCCTATCGATTTAACACTCATTGTTATTTCACCGCGGTGCTATTGATACGAAAACTCAGTCGTTTAATCGATTGTCAACCGCATTTGCACCTACCAGGTTCAACCCGACGGTTTTAGCTATAAACCAACCCGAGGCCTTGAGACGTATGCATAAATTCCTTTATTATTAAAGGCATTACGTAAACTAAATGCAAGAAAAAAGGGGCAACACCTGTGCTTGTAATTTTTGTTTGTTCGTAATGACTAAGAAATTTGTCCAACAGACGTAACCGCCAGCAATTACAATCTCTTTAATGTTTTATTTATTAAGTTAATGGACACAATCACTGTTTAAAAGGCCAAATTGGATGACTAATTGTGCGCACAAATTTAATCTTAATCAGTTTTTTTTCTTCTAATTGTTAAATGTGATTGGCATTTATTTACATACATTTGCTTTAATTACGTTATGTTTTGATCAATACACTAACAAAGTTAGACAACTGTAAAATTGAGTGACTCTTTTCATCTCACAGTATAACATTATCATCATTAAAGTGAGTAATCTATTATTTTCATCTAAAATAGTAAAGATAGGATGATTAGGTTGTTTTAAGATCTTTTTAAGTGCTTTTCAGTTGGTAGCGCACTGAAGATAGCAGCTTAGCTGCCGAAATACCTATCTACGGATATAAAATTATTGTGGGCGGAAATTAATTTCAATTATTGTTTTCATTTTGATTTTATAATCGTAATTAAAATAACCCAAAATTAGGATCCAGTAAAATAAGCATTAAAGTAATCGGTCTCATGAAAAAGAATATAAAGAAGAGCATTTATAGTAATGAATATTATGTATAGTGCATTTCCATTTAACTGAAAGTCATAAATGTGTAAATATTATTAGTCATATTGCTCCCTAAAACTAACTAAAGCATTTCGTCCAGACAAAAAGCGTGTAAATGTTCATGGGTTTGTCTCATATAATTGACCAATTTCCTGTCATTGCCAGTTTTGTTGAATGTTAAAAATTTGAAAAGCTCTAAAATATTTGAAAGATTAATAATAGTTTATTTTTATTTGGTGGATTAACGTAAGCGCATATTCGCCAACCTACATTTTTTTTAGGATTTTAGTGTGAAAAATGTCATTTCGGCAAATTGTCCCAATTTATAAAAGTCGCTAAAAATAACTCCCTGTTTTTAACTAGACCTATTTGTCTTTTTTTATTGATCAGTACTGCAAGTAGAATATATGCTTAAGATGATATAAACCTCTAAAATCGCATTGCTGCAGTTTTTCTCTAATAAAATTCTAAATATTGTCCTCTGTAAATTTGTTATTTCGGCAATGTTAAAGTTAAATCATCCTACCTAGTTTATCCTACACGTCGACAATATCTTTTTGTGTTAGTAAAGCAATAATTACACGCGTACACTTTACGCTCGTCATTTCGGTAAAGTATTAAAATGAGTAAAAGAAATAAAACAAAAAAAAAAACTTCCCTTTGATATCTGGTATTACTTTACACGAACACAACTTGAAAAGTTCGATGAAGTATTTAGACAAAAAAGGTGGTCTAGCTTCAAATCTGCCGAAAATGTCATTTCGGTAACGGTCATATCGGTAACAAAACTTGCATTAAGGCTGTTTACCTAGCAACAAAAGAGTTTTTTTTTATTCCATTTCATAGGCTCATTTTTTTATTAAAATCTTACCAAATTTTCGCGAGGTTTTTAAATTCTAAACTTAAAAAAAATACCGAAAAATAATAAATGGGTTGTGTTCAATGAAAACTACTAATTTTTGTAATTTATCCCAGCCAATAAGATATCACTAAAATGCTTAAATTCCATTAGACGGCTAAAAGCCCGTTTTACAAGAATTGGAAATAAGACATTAAAAAAATTAAATAAAAAAATTCGAAAATGTAAGCGTTTACCTGAAATTTTGCAGTAATCAACAAAAAAAGAACTTAACTGAAGAAGGATATATTAATACATACAGATTAATGAATTCGAAAATACCAAACAAGTAAAGGACACCTTACTAGTTACGTAAATATTTATCAGTTAGCCATGACGTTGCCTCAGTTCCATAAGCTAATGTGTTTCATAATTTTTCGTTTGATTTTTCTCTTGTGAAATTACATTAAATTAGTTTCGGGAATCACTTGTTTATTTCTTTTGATAATATAATAAACGTTTTATTATTTTGAGTGTGTATTTATTTCCCGTCCAATGGTTAACTGAAATTTGTATAAATTACCGAAATGACTATCATGCATTACAGAAATGACTAAAATCAAATCAGTTCCCCTTTGTTATATTGAAACCGTATGGATGTATGGTCTTTGCTAATACTAAAAATGAACTTATTTAGCCTAATTTTATAATATTTGCAAACAAAATTTGAAATCATTTTCAAATATATGATATCCACCCCCGTTGCACTCACTGGGCAGCATGTTGGGTAAGATACTCGCAGCAACAAGTTCGCTAGTGTGTGGACAGGATGGTCTACATGTTGTGTCCTGATGAATGTTTACGAACATGTTTCCGAGCAAGTTTCCCAACATGGTACGTAGCGTGTGGCCTGCTGAAGATATGTTGACGAACATGTTGTCCAACATGTTGTCTAGTGAGTGGTCTGCTTTACGATGAACTAAACCTGCTAAGCCAGGAGACGTTTCTTTATTTAGGTTACATGTTCAAGTCAGTAGACAGAATATAAGATGGCTTGTTACGGTTGTTTTGCAACATCGTCATCATTTTGACTTTCGATAGTTATTCTGTGAACCCGACCCTATTATCTACCTGCTCTTTATTCTATGATCCGCATGTTGCTAGCGCTGAAGCATGCGCCTCTTCGAGTTAATTTTCTGAATTTATGATTGGCTGGACACGCGGGACGAGCGTTTTCGCGCTCGAAGTGCACAACGTGGGACGAGTGTTTCCGCGCTCGAAGCGGCAATCACGACATCTACATTACTTGCGTAAATCGTCAAGGGTGCTGTTAAGTTTTTGGTTACGTTTGTGTGTTTCCTGTTTGGGAGTTAATTTGTCGGAGTGGACATAATTCGAACTAAATGAAACTTACACAAGTTAAAGAAACCTTATTGAAATCTTGATTCGCTTCCGAGGAATAACAATTTTACAGTTTTAATCATTTCGAAAAACTCTATTTTCTAACTAAGTAAAATTCACCAGGTACAGTCGGCGGCAAAATTGTGGGTACGAAAAAGAGTTCTATCGTATTTGAAAAGGTTATATACACAGAATTAAAATATAAACAAAAATAATCAACTGAACAGTTTATTGACAACTAAATATAATATTCTATCAGAAAAGTGAAAAGATAAATGTAAAAACAAGTACTTTATTATAATAACTTAATAATTTTTGAAATAAGAGGTGGTCAAAATTAAGGGGACATTTTTTTTTAATTTGCATAAGTTTCACCAGAATTAATATTTGTATGACCTCCCTAGTTGCAATGACTGCTGTAAGTCGCCGTGGTATGCTGTCAATTAAATTTGTTATTATTTCTGCTGGAATTTCTTCCCAAGCAGCGATCAGTTTGTTAAAGTAAGATATGGCATTTGTTACTCCTTCTCGTGAAATTTTGCCGTCTAAATAAGCCCACAAGTGTTCAATTGGGTTTAGATCCGGACTTTGAGGCGGCCACTGAAGGACTTCAATGTCATTTTCTTGGAAATAATTCTTAGCAACTCGCGCAGTATACTTGGGATCATTATCCTGTTAGAAAATAAAGTCGTCAAAGTCCACCTTTTAGAGCGAAGGATACAAATTTTCATCCAAAATTTGTACGTATGATATTCCTGTCATCGTACCTTCTATTCTAGATAAATTGCCTACACCGCTTTTACTAAAACAACCCCATACAAGAACATTGCCGCATCCATGTTTAACTGTAGCTTCTACCATTTTAGAACTTAAGGCTTCTCCTGCTCCCCTCCATACTCTACCTCTTCGTTTTGACCCAAAAAGTTCAAATTTACTTTCATCCGACCACACAACTTTTTCCCGATAGACTGGGGTTTACTTACATGTTGTTTTGCAAATGCTAATCGTTTTTTCTTATTTCGTTCACTAATGAATGGTTTCTTTCTTTTTAAAAAACTTTGAAGGGCAGCCTCCTTAATCCTTCTTTTAATTGTTTTAGTAGAAACGTTTATATTAACACTTTCCCTCATTTGGCGAGCACTTGCACTAGGATTTTTTCTCACTTCCCGCACAATTCGGGCATCGTCTCTTGGTGTGGATTTTCTTTTTCGCCCTCGACCCGCGATATTTTCAGTACTATTAGTGGCTTCAAAGTTTTTACAAATACGAACAACAGCGTTTTTTGATACTTTATACTTTTTTGCTAATTGTCCGTAACTTACACCCACTTTTCGGTCTTCGACAATACGTTCGTTGACGAATTTCCAAAGCGATTTCTTTTCTGGGAGCCATGAGAAATTTTTAGTTTAAAAACGAACTTTCTTAGGACATTTCACTATTAATTATTAACTCAATAAAAATGCCGTTTTTCAGATTAATCCACTAATATTGTATGCACGCTAGAATAGTTTTGATAAAACTAAAGCTGCATCGTTGTACCCATAATTTTGTCCAACTAAAGACATCTATAAAATAAACAAAACAAACCCCACCATTAAGGGATTATTCATTTATGAAATAATGCCCAATAAATATTATTTGCACAGTTTTAAGATGCTGTTTTCGATTTATAAATGCTGCAGATATAAAGGGATAAACGTTTGCGGGAAGTAACCAGCAATATAAATGTCGTACCCACAATTTCGTCCCCGACTGTATAACAACCCTTAGCTGTGACCTGCTCTCGCTTCGCTTCGCTTGCTCGGGCTGATAATGCTAATTTTCTGCCCTCGTGACGCAAGATACTATTTATAAACCGTCTGCATCTTAATCAATACGAATGCAATAAATATTTATTGTGAATATTTGCTGGAAAAGAGCAGCTTATATACGCGTACATCTGCTGAAATGCCGATGCTTGATGAGGAGATAGTACCGTCTATCAGCTGCTATGTTAATTATATCAATTCACGTGCACATTTCAACAAAGCACATTCTATCAATCAACTGTTACGGACCGTATTAATTAATATAAATAATTCTATTACATTTTTTTGGTATGAAAATGATTTGAAAGCGTAAATAAATTTAATTGCTTTTCGAAAATACCACTCTAAATGGTATAAATATGATTGGCTGGACACGCGGGACGAGCGTTTTCGCGCTCGAAGTGCACAACGTGGGACGAGTGTTTCCGCGCTCGAAGCGGCAATCACGACATCTACATTACTTGCGTAAATCGTCAAGGGTGCTGTTAAGTTTTTGGTTACGTTTGTGTGTTTCCTGTTTGGGAGTTAATTTGTCGGAGTGGACATAATTCGAACTAAATGAAACTTACACAAGTTAAAGAAACCTTATTGAAATCTTGATTCGCTTCCGAGGAATAACAATTTTACAGTTTTAATCATTTCGAAAAACTCTATTTTCTAACTAAGTAAAATTCACCAGGTACAGTCGGCGGCAAAATTGTGGGTACGAAAAAGAGTTCTATCGTATTTGAAAAGGTTATATACACAGAATTAAAATATAAACAAAAATAATCAACTGAACAGTTTATTGACAACTAAATATAATATTCTATCAGAAAAGTGAAAAGATAAATGTAAAAACAAGTACTTTATTATAATAACTTAATAATTTCTGAAATAAGAGGTGGTCAAAATTAAGGGGACATTTTTTTTTAATTTGCATAAGTTTCACCAGAATTAATATTTGTATGACCTCCCTAGTTGCAATGACTGCTGTAAGTCGCCGTGGTATGCTGTCAATTAAATTTGTTATTATTTCTGCTGAAATTTCTTCCCAAGCAGCGATCAGTTTGTTAAAGTAAGATGTGGCATTTGTTACTCCTTCTCGTGAAATTTTGCCATCTAAATAAGCCCGCAAGTGCTCAATTGGGTTTAGATCCGGACTTTGAGGCGGCTACTGAAGGACTTCAATCTCATTCTCTTGGAAATAATTCTTAGCAACTCGCCAAGTATCCATGGGATCATTATCCTGTTAGAAAATAAAGTCATCAAAGTCCATCTTTTCTAGCGAAGGATACAAATTTTCATCCAAAATTTGTACGTATGATATTCCTGTCATCGTACCTTCTATTTTAGCTAAATTGCCTACACCGCTTTTACTAAAACAACCCCATACAAGAACAGTGACGCCGCCATGTTTAACTGTAGCTTCTACGATTTTAGAACTTAAGGCTTCTCCTGCTCACCTCTATACTCTACTTCTTCGTTTTGACCCAAAAAGTTCAAATTTACTTTCATCCGACCACACCACTTTTTCCCAATAGGCTGGGGTTTATTTACATGTTGTTTTCCAAATGCTAATCGTTTTTTCTTATTTCCTTCACTAATGAATGGTTTCTTTCTTTTTAAAATACTTTGAAAGCCGGCCTCCTTAATCCTTCTTTTAATTGTTTTAGTGGAATCGTTTATATTAACACTTTCCCTCACTTGGCGAACACTAGCACTAGCATTTTTTCTCACTTCCAGCAGAATTCAGGCATCGTCTCTTGGGGTGGATTTTCTTTTTCGCCCTCAACCCGCGATATTTTCAGTACTATTAGTGGCTTCAATTTTTTTACAAACACGCACAACAGCGTTTTTTGATACTTCATACTTTCTTGCTAATTGTCCGTAACTTATACCCACTTTTCGGTCTTCGACAATACGTTTTCGAATTTCCAAAGCGATTTCTTTTCTGGGAGCCATGAGAAATTTATAGTTTAAAACGAACTTTCTTAGAACATTTCACTATTAATTATTAACTTAATAAAAATGCCGTTTTTCAGATTAATCCACTAATATTGTGTGCACGCTAGAATAGCTCTGATAAAACTAAAACTGCATAGTTCTACCCATAATTTTGTCCAACCAAAAACATCTATAAAATAAATAAAACAATTCCCACCATTAAGGGATTATTCATTTATGAAATAATACTTAATAAATGTTATTTGCACAGTTTTAAGACGCTGTTGTCGATTTATGAATGCTGCATGTATAAAGGGATAAACGTTAGCGGGAAGTAACCAGTAATATAAATGTCGTACCCACAATTTTGTCCCCGACTGTATATCTGATAGGGACTAAATAAGTTTTCTCATAAACATCCCATCTAACGCCGACATTTTGACGAACACGATTCTTATACACATAAGAGGGAAATTTGAGACCAAATTACAACACGACTACAATTTACAATGTATCAATGATGTAATATCGGAACTGGTAACGGATACAGTAAAGTGAAAGTAAATGAAAGTTTTGTGCTATCGAACTTAAAGTGATTAATTGAGGAAGACCGACGTGAATAGTCCCGAAGCCCCAAAGTTTGTATAATATAAAAAATCGGCGAGAATGTATTTATACCATTTACAGTGGTATTTTCGAAAAGCAATTACTCTCTCAAATCATTTTCATACCAAAAAAATGTAATAGAATTATTTATATTAATTAATACGGTCCGTAACAGTTGATTGAGAGAATCTGCTTTGTTGAAATGTGCAAGTGAATTGATATAATTAACATGGCAGCTGATAGACGGTACTATCTCCTCATCGAGCATCGGCATTTCAGCAGACGTACGCGTATATAAGCTGCTCTTTTCCAGCAATTGTTCACAATAAATATTTATTGCATTCGTATTGATTAAGATGCAGATGGTTTATAAATAGTGTGTTGTGTCACGAGAGCAGAAAATGAGCATTATGAGCCCGAGCAAGTGAAGCGAAGCGAGAGCAGGTCGCAGCTAAGGGTTGTAATACAGTCGCGGACGAAATTGTGGGTACGACATTTATATTACTGGTTACTTCCCGCAAACGTTTATCCATTTATACCTGCAGCATTCATAAATCGACAACAGCGTCTTAAAACTGTGCAAATAACATTTATTGGGCATTATTTCATAAATGAATAACCCCTTAATGGTGGGGTTAGTTTTGTTTATTTTATAGATGTTTTTAGTTGGACAAAATTATGGGTACAACGATGCAGCTTTAGTTTTATCAAAACTATTCTAGCGTGCATACAATATTAGTGGATTAATCTGAAAAACGGCATTTTTATTGAGTTAATAATTAATAGTGAAATGTCCTAAGAAAGTTCGTTTTTAAACTAAAAATTTCTCATGGCTCCCAGAAAAGAAATCGCTTTGGAAATTCGTCGACGAACGTATTGTCGAAGACCGAAAAGTGGGTGTAAGTTACGGACAATTAGCAAAAAAGTATAAAGTATCAAAAAACGCTGTTGTTCGTATTTGTAAAAAATTTGAAACCACTAATAGTACTGAAAATATCGCGGGTCGAGGGCGAAAAAGAAAATCCACACCAAGAGACGATGCCCGAATTGTGCGGGAAGTGAGAAAAAATCCTAGTGCAAGTGCTCGCCAAGTGAGGGAAAGTGTTAATATAAACGTTTCCACTAAAACAATTAAAAAAAAAGATTAAGGAGGCCGGCTTTCAAAGTATTTTAAAAAGAAAGAAACCATTCATTAGTTAAAGAAATAAGAAAAAACGATTAGCATTTGGAAAACAACATGTAAATAAACCCCAGCCTATTGGGAAAAAGTGGTGTGGTCGGATGAAAGTAAATTTGAACTTTTTGGGTCAAAACGAAGAAGTAGAGTATGGAGGTGAGCAGGAGAAGCCTTAAGTTCTAAAATCGTAGAAGCTACAGTTAAACATGGATGCGGCAATGTTCTTGTATGGGGTTGTTTTAGTAAAAGCGGTGTAGGCAATTTATCTAGAATAGATGGTACGATGACAGGAATATCATACGTACAAATTTTGGATGAAAATTTGTATCCTTCGCTCTAAAAGGTGGACTTTGACGACTTTATTTTCTAACAGGATAATGATCCCAAGCATACTTCGCGAGTTGCTAAGAATTATTTCCAAGAGAATGACATTGAAGTCCTTCAGTGGCCGCCTCAATGTCCGGATCTAAACCCAATTGAGCACTTGTAGGCTTATTTAGATGGCAAAATTTCACGAGAAGGAGTAACAAATGCCACATCTTACTTTAACAAACTGATCGCTGCTTGGGAAGAAATTCCAGCAGAAATAATAACAAATTTAATTGACAGCATACCACGGCGACTTACAGCAGTCATTGCAGTCAAGGGAGGTCATACTACATATTAATTCTGGTGAATTTATGTAATACAAATTTAAAAAAGAAATTGTACCCATAATTTTGTCCACCTCTTATTTCAGAAATTACTTGTTTCTTCGTTTATCTTTTCACTTTTTTTGCTAGAATATTATATTTAGTTGTCAATAAACTGTTCAGTTGATTATTTTTATTTATATTTTAATTCTGTGTATATATATGTTTCAAATACGATAGAACTCTCTTCCGTACCCACAATTGTGTCCCCAACTGTAGATGACAAAGCGGTAGCCTATACATAGTGATCAAAGTTACTGCCGCATTGTTGCTAACTTCGTTATCATTGGAGCTACGAAGTCGTTTAAATTAGCAAAATATTTGCATATGTAAAGCTCTCTTTAATTGAATACCCTGTTTTTTTATTGGCACATGAAAGAACACCAACTTCTAAAAAATGATTAATAAAGGAATTATTACAATATTTGTATGTATTATTTACAAAAAAATTGCTACAAGTCGGCCAAATTGCAATGGGGTATTCATAGTGACTTCGGCCCTAATAGAGGCTTTATCAGCAGAAGAGCAGTTCGAGAATTCCACCAAAATCTGACCGATCCGGTCGACTTACGCATGAACAGTGCTTAATTGCAAAGTGTAGCTTAAAGCCGTGACATCATGCGACCGGATTTTGACCTTTAACTGCGGTTAATAATAACGCAACGACAATGCTGTTTTGCGTTATTGTATAAAGTCGGCATATATGAAATACCCATTCTTTGGCCCATTATAAATTCTGAACTAAGATACTAAATACTCAGATATTTTAATTAAAAATACTTTTTGTTAATTTCCAGCGGTTGCATATAATAAATTTAAGGAACACATAGTTTTTTGGAAAATTCTGTAACAAATTAAAAAAACTGCGTTTTCATGATATGTTTTAAAATGGCGGGTTATACGGAATAGTTAGTTGGGGTGATAATAAATAAGGAAAAATATGCAACATTTTGAATTAATAAGGTGAAATATCAACTGTTGTACTAATCTACACTGTAACAAACTAACTTTGGTGTAAAAATACTTTTATTTAAAATAATACGCCAAAATACACTAATCATATACTGTAAAGTTATGCAATCTTAGCAGCTAAGAACTTCTGTAACAGTGACCTACAATACCGAAACTCATGTTACTGCCAGAGTCGTTTAACAGATGGCGCTTCTTATTTCAAAACTACCGGGTATTCCTTATTTAACTGGTCTATTCCATATATGCTGGCTTTACTCTACTATTATTAATTGCTATTCACCTTAAGACGAATAACAAGAGTATTATTGCGACATTTGTAATTGGTAAAATATTTTATGACGTTGGAATACCCAAACAAAGGATGCTTAAAAACCTCATCTGGCCAACTTGACACTGACTTAGAAATGAGGCCACGTCAATTGTTTTTGCATTGACATGTGATATGTGAGTGACAAGACTAAGCTGTAATTAGTTAGTAGTACAATTAAGCGTTGCCCATGCGTAAGAAGGCCGGATAGGTCAGATTATGGTGGAATTCTCAAACTGCTCTTCTTCTGATAAGCCCTCAATTAGTACGGAAATCGCTATAATGCTTGAGTAACTTATCGCAATTTATCTGATTTACATCAAATCTTTAATGATTTTTTTTTTTCTATAAATTATAAATAAAAGTATCGCAATAACTCCTTTATTAAGAGAATTTGATGTTCTTAAATTATTTAGTTACATATTATCAACTTGACACTGACGGGACTTTTTTTGTTGAAAGGTGTCTGATTCTGCCAGACTCTAACTAAAGAGTCTCTAGTATAAACCATTCTTTATTTACTTGTAATCGCAGTATGCCGTGAAATTTCTGATCATAATTTGACGGATGTTATAATGATATTAAATTAAATGTCAAATTTAAAATAAGAGGCAAAATAAAAATTGCAAAGATTTACTTAGGCCTTAGTTAAATAAAATATAATTTTAAAAGATATTAATTCAAAGTATTAAAAAAAAGGGAACGCAATAGAAAAATGATAATAATAATAGAAGAAAACGTTGTTATTTTGCGGTTCAACTTTATGTGAAATTTATGCACGCACACTAAAAATTCCCTGTTCATTTTCACACAAAAAATAGTGTGCGGACAGCAAATAACAGTCTTTTCGACATTGCATTTGAGAATAAGTAGTCTTGCATTAATTAAATCAACACTTTAGGAGTTTCTGGATACTTTTTATACGTTCAGGCCGGTTTACACTCTTCGCCTGACTATTTAACCCCGCTGATCCTTGGCCAACTCTATTATCCTAACCAGGACCTGTCCGTACTAGGTATCATCAAGTAGATAATAATCACTCTTTCCGTGAGCCGTCCACAACTCGTCGGACAGCACGAAATTAAAAGCACTTAACTCGACATTGTTTATCTCTTGAAAAATAAAAAAAAAGGAGAAAGAAGCTCGACGCCGTTAGTTAAACAAAAATTCCTCTACTCTTTACACTGTTTGTATGCACAAAATATATATGTCTTCCGAACTAGTAACTTATTACATAACATATACATGTACAGGTTGTCCCGTAACCCACGTAGCACACTCCAGGATCACTTGGAGTTTCCAAGAAAATTACAGAAAATAAAAATTTTAAAAGTTAAAAAATTAAAAATTTGACAACGCTGTTACTGTGCTGTATGTACATGAACTGCATACCTGTAATAAGAAGGCTGTAGCGAAAATGCAAGTTTGAAATTGTTTCCTGGCAGCTACTTCATTGCAGACGGTAGATGATATGCTTAAATTACTTTTTTATTGATGATATAAATATTTTGCTTCACGTTTTCATTCTGGGTTCTCTAGAATTCAGTGGAAAGATACCAACATTAATCAGCTCGTACAAGAAATCTGAGCTACGTAAAATATTTTCTTTCTCAATTTTGTGTTCATTTTTCACGTACGAAAAAGTTTACCTGAAGCTTTAGTGGGTGTTAAGGGACACCCGGTATGTGAGGATTTTGAATATTGGTTCACATCTCTAATAATGAATATGCGTGATATACAAACTCTGTCTTTAAATGAAACTGTAAGTTCCTCAATACGTAAGAGATTAATTCTCCAAATCTGAAATTTTTTGCCCAAAAATGAAAAACTGACCTATCACAAGCGACCGCACTCCCTCTGTTTTGAAACCTCTGCTCGGTTTACGACCTGTTTCAGGAATTTATTCCGATAGAAGCAATAAACCACAATAAAACTTTTTATTTACGTTTAGAAGAACTCGGTCAAGGTCTCATTGTATACGAATATGAATCCGACTTGCGGATATCGGCATGTTTATTTATATTTTCAACATGCGCTAAGTAAGAATGTTTGTTTACGCACCTCTTTGTAATAGACAATAACAATTATGTTAACAACGAGTACCTAATCTTCGTTAGATTTTTGCTGAAGTAATTAAACATCTTCGTAGGCTAGTTTTGTAACTGCGTTGAAAATGCGTGATATTATTTTTTAATTATCGCACTAATAGCTGCAGAATAAGTATTGCAAGAGCAGGAACTATTCCTATTGTAAAAATGGAAAGCAAGAATTGGAGTATGAGTACGATGAAAAATTTAAATAAATTAGATTGCCTGTACACACAATAATCTATGGGTTCAAAATAAGTTATTGAATAACTTCGTTAGCTTTCAATCGAACTATTTTATTAATTGTTTACATTCCAACACAAACCACATGTTTTTATAAGGATAAATATTGAACCTGAATTTCTGCGTAGGCTTAAACCGTAAAGACACAAAAGCTCTCGCCTAGTGGAGACGTTTATTTCGTCGTTTATTCGAAGTGTTAATAAAGAAACAAATTTATTTTTGCTGCACAAATACAATAAACTTTAGTAATCAACATTGTAAGTTGATTATTGGCAATTTACAAATTAATATGATATAAAAATTTCCTCTTTTTCGATAGCCTTTAGATTGAATTTTTTTTAATTTAACTGTTAAAGTACGGATTAGCACAAAACTAATCATCAATTAATGCAACACGCATAGAATATTTTAAACTATTAAGAACTTACCTAGTTACAAAATTCATCTGCTTTTAAAATTAACAAAAAACCCGATACTTGACCTGCCTTAAGTACAATATCTGTGCATTAGATCATGGTCTGCGTTTATATGACTTTTTATGGCCTCGTACGTCGGAGAACAGTTGAAAACCAAGCTCCGTCGGAACATTTAACTTACATTCAGCGACCCTCAAACAATTTCTATGAAAAAGTAAAATAATTTTTATCTGCGTTATTATTGCTATTTGACCAATAGCAAAAATTTTGTTTCTTTTATTGACCGCTATTTGTGATTTCAATTAAAGACATAGGTTTAGAGATACGCTGTATAAGTATGTGAGGATTTTGAATATTGGTTCACATCTCTAATGATGAAATGATGTTTTTGACTTTTTCGTTAACACTTTACCCAAACCAAATAATGACAGTGCACAACGCTTAACAACATTTTATAAAAATGACCAATTAAATGATAAATTCGCTTTTCAAACAGTAGATATTAATACGGTTTTCAGGTTTGTAAGGAGTTTTAAATCTGCAGCAACAGGTATTAATGGTATCAGTATAATTATGATTAAAATGTGTTGTCCAATAATACTTCCGTATCTTACACATATTAATTCTTGCATTATCGAAAGCACAGTTCCCGAATGCTGGAAACACGCATTTGTAAACCCTTTACCGAAAGTGAAAAACCCCTCAGATATGAAAGATATGCGTCCTATAAGTTTGTTTCCTGTTTTATCAAAACTTTTTGAAAGTGTGATTGCCCAACAGCTCAAAAACTTTGTCATTAGTGCAGACATTTTGCCCAATGTGCAGTCTGGCTTTACGAGTGGTAACAGCTGTGAAACTTCTTTATTAAAAGTGACCAACGATGTAATGCATGCTTCCGACAAAGGACTCATTACTATTCTATCTTTATTAGATTTTAGTAAGGCATTTGACACGGTGCAGCACGATCTATTGTGCACTGTTTTGAAATCTTCAGGTATTAATTCTACCTTAATAAAATCATATCTTGAAAATCGCAAGCAAAGTGTGATTATTGATAATTGAGTATCGTCTCCCCTTCTGATTTGTCAAGGAGTTCCACAGGGTTCTGTAATGGGACCTTTGTTGTTTTGCTTATATACATCTAAATTTTTATCTAACGTCAAATATTGTTCGGCTCATGTCTATGCAGATGACACGCAGCTGTATTTTTCCTTCAGACCATCGGACTGCCATGAGGCAATGCTAAAAGTTAACTCTGATCTGGATGCCCTGTCTTTGATGCCTGCTGATCACTTCTTAAATATTAATGCGTCAAAATCTCATGTTTTATTGTTCGGAAAAGCAAAGTGTTATGCTAATCTTGCTAATGTGATCAATATTCACATTAATGGTAAAAAATTCCTTATACTGATAAAGCTAAAAACCTAGGGTTGTGGATGGACAATAGCTTCAGGTATCGCGACCAAATCTCTAAATATATCCATCATTGAAGTTTGTTCTTGTCCGATGAAAATAGTAAGTACAAAGTTTTTTTTAATCTCCTACCGGACAGAAAAATGAAGGGAAAACACTCAACGTTTCGCTATAGATTTATAGCTTCGTCAGGAGTGAAAAAAAGTAAATAAACAAGTTGTCAAGAGAAATAAGTCGTCAAGAGAAACGAAAAGGTAACATGATTTTAAACTAAAATACGAGTTGTCCGGAATACAGAGAAAAGTAACGAGAACTAAATTAAAACTAATTTTTTTTTTTTTTTAGTATATATATATATATATGTTGTAGTATTCTTCCGGGTAGTCCTCCGCGTTGAGTTCTCTAAAGAACTATTTGTCTTCTAACAACGTTTCGGCAAGGTCTCACTTGCCATCTTCAGGTCTTCGCTGCTGCTTGCCTGCTTCTGCTCCTCGTCGTTACTCGAGTCACAGTGGCTTCTGGTCGCGCTGGTGGTGGTTTAAGTACCGTGTTGCGGTCACGCGTCGTTACGCTTGGTGGTTTTTCCGCTTGACTTCTTGTTGTTGGTTGATTGGGTCGTGCCTGTTGACTGCTTTCTCCTAATCCTGATGGTCCGGGGTTCGCTGGTTTCTGGCTTCGGGTTACTGGTCCTCGACGGTCGGTGGATTTTCGGATCACTGGCCTCCAGGTGGGTGGTAGTCGTAAGGCATCATCTCTGGTGTTTAAGTTCATCTGATGTTTCTCGATTTCTATCGCTTCTCGGATGATGCGTTTGGTCTTGTGTTCTACGCTGGCAATTGTTCTGGTGTTGTCGAAATCTATTTTGTGTGAAGTCGCTTTTACGTGTTGTGCCAATGATGATGTTTTCTCGTCCTTCTCGACGGCCTTTCGATGTTCTTCTCTCCTGACGCTTATTTTTCTATTTGTTTGGCCTATGTAGACCTTGTCGCAATCTTGACAGGGAATTCCGTACACGCCTTGGCTTTCCAGTTGTATTTTAGTTTTGACTGTTGGTAGGATGTTTCCAATTTTCTTGTCGGTGTTGAATGATGTCCGGATATTGTGTTTCTTGAGTATTCTGCTGATCTTCTCTGTTGTCCCTTTAACAAATGGTAGGCATGCTGTTCCTACTATATCTTTTTCCTCTTCCTGTGTCTTGGGTTTGCGTTGGTGTTCGGCTTTCCTGATTTGTTTGTCCTGATATCCATTTTTTATATATAGTAGATATGGTAGATATAGTAGATATAGTAGGAACAGCATGCCTACCATTTGTTAAAGGGACAACAGAGAAGATCAGCAGAATACTCAAGAAACACAATATCCGGACATCATTCAACACCGACAAGAAAATTGGAAACATCCTACCAACAGTCAAAACTAAAATACAACTGGAAAGCCAAGGCGTGTACGGAATTCCCTGTCAAGATTGCGACAAGGTCTACATAGGCCAAACAAATAGAAAAATAAGCGTCAGGAGAGAAGAACATCGAAAGGCCGTCGAGAAGGACGAGAAAACATCATCATTGGCACAACACGTAAAAGCGACTTCACACAAAATAGATTTCGACAACACCAGAACAATTGCCAGCGTAGAACACAAGACCAAACGCATCATCCGAGAAGCGATAGAAATCGAGAAACATCAGATGAACTTAAACACCAGAGATGATGCCTTACGACTACCACCCACCTGGAGGCCAGTGATCCGAAAATCCACCGACCGTCGAGGACCAGTAACCCGAAGCCAGAAACCAGCGAACCCCGGACCATCAGGATTAGGAGAAAGCAGTCAACAGGCACGACCCAATCAACCAACAACAAGAAGTCAAGCGGAAAAACCACCAAGCGTAACGACGCGTGACCGCAACACGGTACTTAAACCACCACCAGCGCGACCAGAAGCCACTGTGACTCGAGTAACGACGAGGAGCAGAAGCAGGCAAGCAGCAGCGAAGACCTGAAGATGGCAAGTGAGACCTTGCCGAAACGTTGTCAGAAGACAAATAGTTCTTTAGAGAACTCAACGCGGAGGACTACCCGGAAGAATACTACAGCATTCAACACCCGCGGAAGCCTACGGATTAACATATATATATGTATGTATATAATTAATTGACAGATCTATATCTTGTTTAAAGAGTCTAGAAAACTACAAAATATGTCATTTAAATTTTCAAAGTCCGTGCGTTTATTAATAGAATTTGGAGACATTTTAATTTTTCACATTTCTATGAAACGTCTTTTAAAAATATTAGATTCACTGTACAAAATGTCAGTATTATCAAAATCAAAATTATGATTATTTACTAATGAATGCTCTACAAGCATTGAATGATTTTGATTATTTTTTTGAATATGATATTTATGTTGGTCTAAACGTTTTTTTTAAATTTTGGCTCGTTTCACCTATATAAACAGAATTACAATTTGAACATAAATATATCAGTAGCTCATATTTACAACTTAAAAAATTGTATTCCTTTAGACACTTTTTAACCACTGTTGTAAAAAACGACTTTGTGAAGCTTTTGTCCTCTCACAATTTGCTTACTGCACCCCCATTTATGATCCTGCATTAGATTTAATTACCATTAAAAGAATACAAAAGATACAGAACGCTTGGTTAAGATTCATTTCATTGGAATCAGAAAATATGACCTTATTTCCCATAAATTAAATGACGCAAAGTGGCTTAATGTGCATCACCGCAGGGAATTACAAACTTTGTGTTTGTTTCATAAAATTATATTTTTTAAGTCTCCTCCATATTTGCTCAATAAAATTCGCCACAGATCCGATGTTCACAATGTAACTACGAGATTCCGTGGACTGATCTCTCCACCACCACATAAAAATTCATTATTTCACAGATCCTTCTCTTATGCTGTTTATAGTAAATATAATATTTTACCGTTTGATTTCTTTCAAAACTGAATTGAAACACTTTCTAAGATTAAGTCAGTAAACTTAATCTTGGGTCTTAATGACATAACGGCTAAATTCTTCTGCCTTTTCTTCAGTGATACCTTGCAGTTATTTTTATTTAAACCTGTGTTTATTAAATCATTTTTATTTTTCCCTTCGTAAGTTCATTCGCTTTGCGTGCACAATTTTTTAGAACTTATATATTATTTTTGGCTTTTTTTTTTATCTTAGTTACGACTTAATTTTAGGCATACACTCTTATATACGATCTCTTCTTCATTTCAAAGTTAAGTTTAATAGCAGAAAAGTTTAGGCTAATCTGAACTTCGCCTTGCGATTGTGCTACTTTTGTTTTTGTTCTTTTGTTTTTTTCTTTTGAAATGTATTTATTCTTGTTGCACAATAAAGATATTTATTATTATTATTATTTTTTTATCTTTAGTTAAATTTTGTAATAAATATCATTGCGAAGTCAAGAGGCAGGGTTTTGCTAAGAACATCGGCGGAAAAATGAAAAGCTGTTACAGGAAATTCGAGTTAAATTATTTTTCTTTTCGGCAGAGAGATGGCGCTTTGCATGCACAGGCAAATCTTGAAATAAGGTCGATCATAAACTAAAATGTTTGGATTTTTTCTGAACTTGAGAAATACTGTGTAATTGTGTAGGAATTTACTCCGGTTTTACAAATAATCACTATCTTCTTGTAGCGAAATATTTATTTCTTCCATCATTATAAAAACAAATTCTACATTACTATGACTACATCTGACGTGCACAGCTCTAAAAATAAACACATTTGAATCTAAACCTTAGAATTCTCACAAATGTAATTCCACTAATGTTACTTGTTTGTGCAGCTTTGTTTATATTATTTTTAATGAACTTTTAAATATATTTTCTTAGTACCTCAAGAACTTAACTTAAAATTGTATATACAGAACGTATCGTGATTTTAATTCTATCGATATAGAATCTTTTTGTGATGATTTAAGCTCTCTCCCGCTGCATCACATATTTTATTTTGATGATGTTAATCAAAAAGTTGATTTCTTAAATGAGTGTCTCATCAATTTGTTTGATTATCACGCGGCGTACAAAACTTCTCGCTTATCCAAACCCAGTGCTCCTTGGTTAACTTCGAATTTAAAGCTCATGATGAGGTTAAGAGATAATGCTTTGTCCAGATTCAAACGTACCAAAAGAGTAGAACACTGGAATTATTACAAATACTTACGTAATTTTACTACCAATTCAATAAGAAATGAAAAGAAAATATATTACAAACGTGTTTTGTCAACGTCAAATACCGCTACTCTGTGGAAAAACCTGTAGCAGTTAAACATATCCAACAAAACAAAAAATAGGATACCAGCGGAGTTATGCGATCCTGATCTTATTAACGATTATTTCATTCATAGCACTCCTATCTCTGATGTCGATAACACTGATATTATCAATTTTTATTACAATAACACAAAAACAATGTTGACAGTCCATTTCAATTCCAATTTGTTGATACTGAAGCGGTGCGCAAAATTATTTGTAACATAGAATCGGAAGCTTTCGGTTCAGATGGAATTAACATTACGATGTTGAAAATTTGTTGCCTTTATATTATTGCATTTATCACGTATATAATTAAGTACTGTTTACAATATAACGTTTTTCCTTCTGCTTGGAAAGAAGTTATTATTACACCTTTACCAAAAATAAAAAATCCCACTGAGCCTCAGCACTTACGTCCAATTAGTATATTACTTGCAATGTCAAAAGTCTTTGAAAAGGTATTGGAAATGCAACTTCGTGAATATGTTCATTTGAACAACATTCTGCCACTTGTGCAGTCAGGCTTTAGACCGCTACATAGTTGTACGACAGCTTTGCTTAACATTACGGATGATATTTTGAGAACTACTGATGCAGGTTCAGACACAATTTTGGTTTTATTGGACTACACAAAGCTTTTGATTGCATCAACCATAAAGTACTCTTATCAATTTTGCATTTTATAGGTTTGTCTGAAAATGCTTGTATCCTGTTTAAAAATTATCTCACTGATCGTACACAGAAAATATTGGTTGATGGTCGGAAGTCTCAAGAAACTTTAATTTCTAACGGTGTGCCACAAGGTTCGATAATGGGGCCGCTTTTGTTTACATTATATACAGCCAATTTTGTATCAATTGAGTTCTTGTTCGTTGCATATGTATGCTGATGATACGCAATTATATTTTTCATTTAAACATTCCGAACGAGAATCCGCTTGTAATCTAATAAATAAAGATTTGCAGTCTCTAATAAATATTTCACGTGAGCATTCGTTGATCATAAACCCCCTTAACTCTTCTTGCATGTTGTTTAGTAAAAAAGGTACTTCAGATGATCTCACTGTAAAAATTAATAATTCTTCTCTTTCTTTTGTGAATGTCGTTAAAAATTTAGGGCTCATGATTGACACTAATCTACGAATCAAGTAACATATGTCAAGTTGTTTAAGGAAATCGTATGCGGCACTTAAATTAATATATGCAAATAGAAATCTACTATCCAGAAAAGTTAAATTGGTGCTTTGCGACTCTAGTTCTTTCAAAGTTTAATTATGCTGATGTCATATACGGTCCTTGCATCGATAGCGATACAAGCAGAAGAATACAGGTAATACAAAATTCATGCTTAAGGCTAATTTTTGGGGTGCGCAGAAGACAAAGAATCACGCATAAATTACAAGATGCGAACTGGTTAAATATGAAAGATAGGAGAACTCTGCATTCTGCATGTCTGTTCCACAAAATTATACAAAGCGGGTATCCAAAATATTTATATAATAAAATATCATTCAGGACAGATGTACATCATTTAAACATCCGAAATAAGGGACTTTTAACGCCTCCCCTGCATAGGACGACCATGTTCGAAAGATCTTTTACTTACAACATATCGCTAACATACAGAGTGTAATCAAATTAGTTTCACATATTAATACCGCAAGTTCCTCATCATGTAAGAGAATTAATGCTGCAACTACCAAAAGTCTAGCTCAAAAAAAAATTACCTAATGGAGGAGTATTGACTCTTTTGTTTGAGAACTCCTGGTCGGCCGTGCACAAAAACAACGTTATAAAACAAAATTCCAGCAAAATTCAAGGTCAATTGCTTGATCGCATTTTAAAAGCTTTATGGGAACACAATAAAATAGAATCACCGACCCATTAAAGACGACAGTTCAAATTGACAACCTCTCGGTCGTGGCCCGTGTTTGTATTATAATTAAAGGAGAACAATTTAAATCTGCTTGCATTGATCAGAATTAAAATCTGTTTCATTAGATAATCGACAATAATTATATTTTGACATCGTGGTCTTTATAAACCAATAGTACACATGATGACAATACAGTGCTAATTTCGCGTATTAAAGTAATTAAAAAAAAATATTAGTCGCTCTGATTGATTGTCGCTTTGTTAGTTATTTCCACTAACGAATACATTTCTTCGTAGTTTGAGTTCGATGACGCTTTATTGTTTTGGTTCCACAAAATAATAAAAGCGATGACTGCATTCAATAATGATTTTCCGAAATGCAGAAAGAAAAGACATTCTTAAACATTTTGCGCATTAAAGAAATAACAATGCAGTTTATTGACGACCAGCAAATAAAGTACACGATGAATATGTATGAATTAGTAAAACAATTTTAGAAAATGGAATTTTTAATTTTTATTTATTTTTACAGTTTTGTGAACAGAAAACTATTAACAATTACGTGAAAAATGATTAATTTAATAAGCAACGCGATGGATATTTATAATTCTATTCCGTTATGGAATTACATAAGCGAAGATTTTAACCCAGTGCCCTTCAGTTCGATGATGCTTTATTGTTTTACGACGTTTTATGATGCGCTTGTAGAAACTGATACACGGCCAGTCAGAGGTTTTCAAACAAAAAGTTTCCGGGCTCTGGGGGGTTTTAATTTCGTTAATTTTTCACCAATAAAATTCATATTTGCAGATATCACTTTCTTAAGTGAGAAAGAACTTACAGTTTTTATATGTGAAACTTATTTGATTACGGGCTGTATAATCCTTTACCACAAAGTATTAAAGTTTTGTCCGTTAAGAAATTTCGCAAGCAATTTTTTAAAATACTATTCAGAAATTTCAGATCCAGCCAAAATTAAATTAAATTTTTCAGTTTCAGTTCTCAGTTTCGTCTCAGTTCTCTCCCCCCCCCCCCACAAGAAGTATTAAATAATTATTATATTGTCAATTTCTTATCAATAATACCTTAGTTACTTCAAGTATGTGCCATGATTTGTTGTATACTTTTTGATATATAGGTTGAGTGTAAGAGCAGAGAATTATATAGTAATTCATCTGAACTCTGCCTTTTCCAAAAAAAATTTCCTTTTTCTAAAAATTTATACACATTTATAATGTGTAATTATATGTGGAAATAAAGACATTATTATTATTATTATTGTTATTAATATATCACCATAAATGGCAACGATGGAACTCATATATTCTCAACAAAAATTTAATAGTTTTCAAGAAAAATGCAGTGGCAGATTTTCACCAAACCGTTTGAGAATTGATGGCATAGCTAAAATTGGAACGCGGCCGACTGTTCAATTACTGATAATTATTGTTTATTCATTTCTGCAGATAACTATTTCATTATTGTCTTCGAAGCTCTCACAGCCTCTTTTCTAATTTATAAGGTCTTGGCAAGAAGAGATGATTGTTTCGAAAGCTCCACCAATAAAGTGAAATAATTCAAACTTCCTTAACAGTAAAACTCTGCAAATCTTAAATATCAACAGCAATAAACTAGATTTCCTTTTAAATCTTTTAATTCTAAAAAGAAACAAACGATTATAATATCCTCATCTATCGTTTCCGTTCTGTTTCACCAAAGCTATTATCAACCGTTAGCATAATTTTTAATTTCCAATTGCTGTCATAAATCTCGTCGAGCCCCGTTTCTTTTACTGTTTCCCGACGTTTTACGGCTTTGCTTCCTTCCACTCGATTTTTCGACAAGCAATTATCACGTCGTTACCGGCCCGATTTATTTGACGGGTGTTTCAAAAATATTGTTTGCTTAACTTTGCGTAAGTCACGTTTACCTATTTCAGAGCAGGCGATTTAAATTAAATTTAGAGCGGCGCATGTTGCTCCTCGGTGTTGTTCCTTTTCAAATCGAGAGCGACGTGGTTCTTCGAGGGAATTTGTGCACGTTGCGCAAATATGACCGAAAAAGGCTGTTCTTAATCAGTGATGTACAAAATAAGGCGGAATGATTTGAAAAAAGTTCTTGTGTTTTTACACGGTTCGCCTTATTAAGGCAGACGATAATTTTAATACTGGTTTTTCCTGCCGATTTTAATAACACTTAAGAATGTCTTTAAAATGTAATCAGACTGGCTGGAGTGTGCTTTTTACTAATAAGGATATCATTGACCAAATTCTTAAAATATAATTTCGTTAAAATACATAGGAATACTAATTATTTAAAATGAGCTGTAAAATACTGGATGTTCTTTTACTGTGTGCAAATATTTGAACCTGTAATATATCACCATAAATGGCAAGGATTAACTCATATGTACTTAACAAAAATGTAATAGTTTTCGAGAAAAATGCAGTGACAGATTTTCACTGAACCGTTTGAGAACTGCTGGCACAGCTAAAAGTGGAACACGGCCGCCTGTTCAATTACTACCCCGAAGCCGAAATTGGTAGGGTTAGTACTTCACTTGATCTTAAGCGACGTAAATCAGCCGCCCCGATCAGCTGGTCAGTCAAAACGTTTACAATTTAAATAAACTTCACTGCAAGTAATTACAAGTTTAAGTATTTTTAAATTAAAATCTAGTGCAATTGAAGAAGCTGCGGTTCGTAATTGCCAAACAAATTAAAAACGACGTACAAGCAAATTGTAATTTCTCATTCATTATTATTTTTAATAGACTTATCAAAATTTGACGTTTACTTTTTTCCCGTGGACCGTAAGTGATAATACTTTCATAGCTAGCAGCGAGATTGCAGTAAAAGTTTATTTACGTAAACATTTTTAACGCGCTTGCCTAATTGGTGCATAAATTTTCGGATTTATTCAGCGATAGTTGATATCGTAAACCATATTACTTCGCTCAGTGAATTAAAATCTTAAATAAAATAATTAATAAACGATATCAGTGATTACCATTACGAAACGGTGCGTTGAAGATCGAATGCGGTATCGGTGGGCGTGTTTATACCGAGACGAAGGCGAAGTTGACCTTCGTATTTTTCTCGCACATTTCAGCAGTTCCAAACAAGTGGTCCATCCGAAATTTATTGGCTATGATACGGTAGCCACCGAAAAATACCCGCAGAAGGCAGCATTTCGTGTACTTATACTGAGTTTTTTTTTTATTTGCACACAGTAAAAGAACACCCTGTATAATAGACGACACTTGGACGTGAAAGAGGTTTGCCCTTTTTATTATTATTTTTTTTTAATTAAACCTTATTTTCTATTCATAATTTTTTTATCGTGTAGGTTAGACTCATTCGCGGAACGCGTAAAATTGCCGAAGACATGAACAATCCTAGATCTGAGCAACAAAATATAAATATTTGCCGAAATAAATGCCAATGATTCATCCATTCAGTTGCTGTTCAACTGACGATTGTTTTTGATTAACGGCTATTTGTCAAATACTCAAACGATTTTCTACTTCACTATTCCCAAAAGAAATGATAAAAGCTTTTTTTGTAGGGTACAATTATTGTATCATGGTGACACGCATCGCGACTCCTATTTCACTTTTTGTTAATACATGACATCTTTCAAGGTATCGTGTGACGATGACGTGTTGTTCTTGTTTGCAGAAACACGCTGGCGTCGCAAGTCTAAATGAAAGCTTTGTTATACACCGAGTAATTAAATAAAATTATAAAATATTTTTTCTTCGTGCCGATAGGAAATTCAAATCCTTACACAAAAAATTCAAGTAAATACGAGAAGTGAACTTCTCCTGTGATTTAGTAGGATAGAAGTCGCAACTACTGAAGATGGCAGCATAGCTGCCGAAATACGTATTTAGTTTTAAAAAAAACATATTGTGGTTAGGACTCAAATCCAAATTTTATTCATAAATAAATTGGCCAAAAGCAGTGACAAACAGTTACCCGTTGCGATCCCTCGAACTTGTTCAAAATACTCATCATTTATTTGAAAACAATTCTGAGACATGCAAAGAGATGTGAGCCTAACGTATTCCTTTATCTTTATCTACATTATTAACTGTTAGTAGTTCCCGCAGATAAGTTAGTGTATGGGCACACTAGGAAATAAGGATTGAACATCAAACGAGACCATAATTTCCCCTTCTTGTAAAGAAATATTTTTAATCTTATTTATAAACTCCATTGGGTTTTTTACCGAAAATTTATCTTGAGGATTGGGAAGCCCACTGAGCTCGCTATTCAACCATTTGGAAAGAGAGTAAGTGTGTGAGTTTATACCGGACACGATTGGTCTCACCGATTAACCTGCCTATGGTATTTTGGGAAGAACATACAATTTGGGTACAGTGGGGTTAGATACATCAATCTTGAATTTATTCTGTTTATTAATAAGATTGGGACATTCTTTAATCGAGTTTCACCAAAGTTAATTATAGCTGTCAAAGACACGATTAAAGAAAGAAGAACTTATTGGTAAGGTTTTTCTGACGATTAATTTTAGATCTTTACATATTAATTTATATTTACTTACATTTAGACATATATATCTTTTAGGATGATTAGATTAGATGATTTTTTATGATTTTATTAGGATGATTAGGTTGTTTTTAGAACTTTTTTGTGCTTTCAAGTTGGTAGCGTACTGAATATGGCAGCTTAGCTGCCGAAATACGTATCTATGGATATTAAAATTATTGTGGACTATTTTAGTTTTAGATTACCTGCTTGACAATACCGGCATTTTACTCAAGCTTTTTTTGCCATATTTCATGAAAGTGGAAATAAAATTTCCAATTTTTTTCAGGTATCATAAGGAATTTATCGTTCCGCATGACATTTTTAGAAATGGACAAAATCTTTTATAAAGAATGACTTCTGTTCGAAAATAAAAAAGTTTTTGCTATTGTGAATGGGTGGACACTGTATATGACTCGTCAGTATTTTTTCCAGCATATAAACTGAAGAGTATAACTACAGCCCCGCTCCCAATTTTATTTTTTTTATACCAAAATTCCCCAAAGGTTTTCTATTGCGTTAGTGGGAAAAAGGAATGTCACTCCAATACCTCGATACTTAATCCTTCGAACCAAGTCATTGATTTTCTGCTAACATGTGTAGGTGCATTGTCTCGTCGATAGACCCATTATCGATGATCGTTGTTATTTAAAAATGGAATTTGCTTCAAGAATGTCGAGATATTCTCTGCTATTCATTTGTCCCGATGGGTAAGCCAATTAAAATGCCACCACCAACATTTCGTTTTAATAATACTGATACTCTTTTCTTTAATCCCACCAATGACGACAAAATCCGTCTGGACCTTGTAATTAATTTTTCTTTTGGTCTGAAAAGATTATCTATAAAGAACTTTGGAAATGGTGTAATGTCGAATAAAAATTAATGATTTACGTTCTCCCAATTGCAGTTCATTTTCTCTGAAGCAAATTGCAACTTGGCAACGTTATTGCAAAAGGGAAGACGCCAGGTTGTTTTCAACTTTTGGCGTTGCGCTCATTTCTTACTCAAAATCTTTAGAATTGTCCACAGGGAAACATCTGCTCCCCATTTTACAGCTATTCTTTAACAACCCTTTTTTATTTGTTCCATTGAACAGGATTTCTCACATCGACTCAAACCTTTATCATAAGAAGCCAAGATTTTACCTTTCTCCAATTTGGAAACGTACCTTCTCAGAGAGATTAGGCGTTTTCGCCAATTCAACCGGATAAATCTGGTATCTTCCTCTAATAAAAAAAGAAATTGGAAGCGGGCGTATAGTTATGCTCTTCTGTTTATCAGAACAATAATAAAGCATATTGAATATTTAATGTTTGGACCGGTCAATATGGCTACTTCTCTCTGGCCTTGTGAAGAGCTCACTGTACCTGTATTAATCAATAGTAGTCCTGACTGCTTCCTAACTTAAAGCATTAACATTTTTTATTTCATTGTACCGAGATAAAATATCGTGTTCACATCACCTCAACAGTGTAATAGAGGTACCATAAATCCTCATATTAATTAATGAACCGATTCTACAGCCTGTGTTACTGCTTGAAAAACACGAACTTTATGCCTTGCACCTGGCTCGAAAACGACTTCATTCCCAGATGAAATCAGAAAATGCATCGGGTATGCGTGCGTCATCAATCAAACATTGCCTTCAGTTATAGGAACGACGCGTAATCAATTACCAGTAACATGTTCTTAACTTGCGCGAACTTAGCCTCTAATCCGACAAATACATGACCGAACGCAACTTATTCATCCGATTCTTGACGCCTACTCCAAGGCGGTCTCTGAAATTTTTTTTCTTCAGCGAGTGATCGATACTCGCCCGGGATTTCAAGTGCTGTTACATCGATAAGGATACACCATTTCCGTACAAGGCGAATCTAATTAGCATATCACAAAGGTTACAAATTACGTCCTTTTTCAGTGATGTGTGTACGCGTACGCGTATTTAGCTTCTGCGATGGGAAACTTGGCATTTGTCAGGCCATTAACAAACAATGTGAAATATCGCGAAGCTTTGTAGAGAAGGCAGGAATTTCTATTGCGTCCGATTGCAAGAAAACATGTCCATTTAAGTGGATTCGGTTTCTCTGGTTTTGGGCTTCGCCTTGAGAAATGTCCCTTAGAATGCTGGCTCGTAATAATGTTATTACTTGATCAGCAACATGCTGGTAATATTTGAAATGAAAATAAAATAACCGAAATCTTACAAAGAAAACAAAAAGAATTCTGTTTGTAAATAAACCAGGACCGAGTTTACATAATTACAAAGAACAATTTTAAGTCATCATGTCTTTTTTTCAAAGCTAGCTGTTAATGGAAGGATCGGAGCAAGAGATTAAAGGTGCGTATACATACGTGTATGCGAGACGAACTGTTCGCGAACCATAAATTCGCAAGATTGGGACGGGGTTTCGAGCGCCGAACGCACGGTTCGCGAGCCAATCGTGGCGATCCATCTCTTGACGGTTTTTCTGACGAACACACAGGAATTCCAGGCTCGGTTTGGGATATGTTCGTGTTTAGTTCGTTATTTTCTTATCAGCTCGCGAACCTCCAGTCTCCCTGGTTTGTTTTATTTTTGTAGGTTATTCTTTTTTTATTATCTGCAAACACATTGTTATTCGGGCATTGCATTAAATTCATAAATTAACTCCCTAAGGTCCGGCTTCACCATCACAGTTCAACTTTAAGCTCCGATTTATTCCTATAGAAACAATTATCCTTGCAATTGTTACCATGGGAATAAAGCGAAGTTTACAGTTAATCTGTGATGGTGAAATCGGGCCTAAATATCTTAATTTGTATTACACGTATCATCCTTGTCGATTTTCCGATATTTCCGGCTTTTCAACACTGTTTACTCAATTAAAAATACTGCCAGCAGCTATATACAATTTTTTTGCAGCCCTTGGTGTGAACATTACTTTAGCAAGTGCACGCACAGATCGCTGTCAAAACATTAAATAGTTCGCTGTTGGTTTGTTCCTTGCCACTGGATCGCTGAAACTTCGTAGCGAAAATAATTTCAACGAAGTAACTGTTCGCAAACGGTTCGGCTCGCATATGTATCCACACCTTAAGATAAGGCGACGCGTAAGAAGTTTTTGCTCAATTAATTAACTAAGTATGGGTAGGGTTTCAATCAAACTTTTTTTCGTGAAATACAGAGTGTCTCAAAACCTCCGTCTTTAAATGAAACTGTAAGTTCCTCGTTACATAAGAGATCAATTCTCCAAATCTGATATTTTTTGCCCAAAAATGAAAAACTGACCTATCACAAGCGAGCGCGGTCCCTTTGTTTTGAAACCTCTGCTTGGTTTACGACTTGTTTCACCAATTTATTCCGATAAAAGCAATAAACCGCAATAA